>MJHO01000035.1:1200000-1816680 GCA_002076135.1 Xerophyta viscosa
TTTATCTGTTATAGCAATGCCGTCTAAAGGACCGGTTGACCAGACATGTTCTACGGTCGTTTGAAAAACTCCTCTGTTCAACCATAATTTAGAGAATATATAACTTTTGATTTTGGTCTCTAAATCATCCCAAAACTTTGAGCTTAAACTTAAATCTATATTTTTAGCACTAGAGAATATAAAATTCACTCACAAAAATATAAAAAAAGTCATGCAATAGTGAAAATTGGAGAAATGTCATCTTCATAAAAATCCAATTTCAAGCTCTAAGCGTCTCCAAAATATTTTATTTGTTTTGAGCATGTTCTCTAGACTTGCTAGATTCATCCAAGTTGTCCATGTGATTTGTTGCTTGTTTGACATATTTAGCACTTTTCAGTCCACTAAGCCAACATCTATACTTAACCATTTAAAAAAATTTATTAATAAAATTTTTGCTAAATATTTTGTTATCATCAAAATCACAAATATGGTCAACAATTTGAATCGCTATTGCTCTATCCAGATTTCGGTAATCAAAGTGTAAAATGAGATTTGAATCCCTATTACTCTATCCAGGCTTCGGGAATCAAAGTGTGTCATATGATTTGAATCATAATTGCTATGTTCAGATTTCGTGAATCAAAGTATATCATTAGATTTAAATCCATATCGGTATGTCCAGCCTTTCGGGAATCAAAGAGTGATAATGTGAAACTAAGACACCTAGGCGGTGATAAATACCTCGCTCGGCGGCGGGATGAGAAACCGGAGGCAGAGCAATCAGGGGAGGAGGAAAGTCAGTCGGCTGGAGAAAGATGTCAAGGGTATAAATATGGTCGCTGAAGAGGGCGGGATACGAGATTTATTTGAGGATTGAGGCTTTGAAGCTATTTCGGCTAGCAGTTATTTTGCGCCCCATCAATTTTTATTTTTAGTATTCCCTCCTCAGGCCTCCCAAATATAAATATTTTTGTCATGCAATACAAATATAAAAATAAATATATGCCACGAAGTTTCTAAAATATGTAATAACTATTTTATAAAATACAATTTTTTATGTAACATTTGCACAATATTATTTTATAAAATAAGTATCGTATTTATGTAATATTTTATATCAAATCGTTTAAATACATACACAAACTTCACTAATATTATATTTATTTTTATTTATCTAAATTATGTATATTATATTCTAATAATAATTCATATAATACTTATCTTTGATTAGTTGTAGCTATATATGCTAAATAGTTATTTGTAAAAGAAAAATTTTGCTACATCCCGCCCTTATCTTTAATTTTTTTTCATCTCAACAACTATTTTTAGTAGGCAATACAGTTCACTACCAAGCTTTGATATCTGATCATTAAAATTTCTCAAGCAGAGAGTGGTATTTAATCCTAGCCGCTTGTGCCGCATTGATCTTACGTTCAAGTTCTTTTTATTTAACTTTCAAGTTCTTTTTATTTATTTCCTTTTATTTTAAAATATAAATTTTTATTCTCTTCTATGTTATATCCTAGTTTCAGCAGCAGCACTGGTCATATGATAGATCAATGTATAGTTAGGACAAACAAGAGCAACAAAGAATCTGAGTACATATAGCAAGATATCTATATTAATATGATCTCCTCCAAATACTGAATATTACAGAAACATAGAGCAATAAAAATGGCTCTTTGATTTCAACTCAAAAAAAAAAAATGTTTTTCTTTGACAGTTTTTATTGTCAGCTTTCTATTTTATCAGCAATATTTGAACAGCAGATGACACAGGAACAACGATAAGTTCTTCTTGAGTTCATCAGAGATTGCCAGTAAGCACGATATTCCCGTGCAGTCAACCTCTTTTTTCTGGGTTGTTCATCATCGATTACAGCCATACGTGCTGATCGGTAGGAACGCTTTTGGGTGTTCTTTGAAGTGGCCGTGCTTTGGACTTCATTGATGTTAACCCTCAAATTCCTTTCGGCGTCTTGCATTGTTTTTGTGCTTCCTATGCTTTCAGAATCATTTTCTTCAGGCAAGATAATGAAACCGGCCATCTCTTTCGACTATCTAAAAATTGAAAAACAAAGTGAATAAAAATGTTGACAATCACACAGAAACCTATAATATATCGTAAAGAAGTAATCCTAGAGCTTTGAGATCTTACTGTCAGAGTCAGAGATGGTGAGAAGAGCTTCAGTGGAGTTACTCAAGAAACAGAAAGAGCTTCAAAGGTATTCTGAAAACAGCGAAGAGATGGAGGAGGTGGTATAGGGGTTTTATAAGGAGATATAAGAGCCTCCTACTTTGGAAACTATTAGAATCTTGGGGTTAGAGGTAGCCGCATAAGACAGAATTATGGCTGTAATCGGTAGAATTATCGGAAACTTTTTTCTTTATATATAATTTTTATATATTTTATTTAAAGGACACCTAGAAACTGTATTTTGGAAGATAACTTTGTGATATTCCGGTGTTCTTTTGTGTCACGTAACAACTATTCTAAGTTATTTTGATCTCCGTATTGGCTGGCTTGAAATGGTTATCTGATCCTAATCCTGATAACTTATTTTCAAAGTAAATAAAAAAATTGTGTGTGTGTGTGTGATCAAATTTTTTTTATATATAAATAAATTTTATTTATAAAAGTCAAAATATATAATATAATACATATTAATATTAATATTTATTTTTTTAGAATAAGGGCACATATCACATGATACATTAAAAATTTTATTTGTATGTATGTATTTATATATGTTAAGTAAGAAGTAAAATAGCTGCAAGAATAACAAATAGGGGTTTCTTAAGGGTTTTCATTAGATGTTTTAAACTATTAATACTAATACATATGTGGAACCGATGTAGGAAAATATAAGGTTTACTAATAAACAAATCATCTTGAACTCCAATGAAATATTCTTCGGTTATCTTGGCGGTTAGAATATTAACTTTTATAGGGATCATGTTGAGCATTGTGCACTGCTAACAACCCCAAACCGGGCTTACTTGTTGTGGACCTGGCAATTTCAAACCCACACCCGTGGGTTTACGCGTATCCATCCCTGACGAGCAAATACGGACAACAAATTCGGTCTAAAAAATGGATGTGGGTATCACCCGCCCATTACCCGTAAATTACTGCTCTAATAGGTGGGTGCCTGCGGGTCTGCTGGTACACGCATCCACTCCTCACAGTCTCGACACCAATCTCTCTAGCTCACAGTTTTGATTTTCTCTCTTTCATTTCTCTCTCTCTTTCTCTCGGCCAATCTCATAGACCTCCCCACCCAATCGCCTTCGAGCTTGTTGCCATCGCAGTCACTCTTTGCCGCGACCTGCCTTCTCTCCGTCGCCATCAATCTCGCTGCCGTCACAATCGCTTGTTGTCTCGCTGTCGATCTCGCTACTGTTGCCCGTCCCCGTCGATCCCGTCGCCGGCTTCTCACTTGTCTCTCTCGCCGATTTCCTCTCCCTCCTATGCGGCCTCCTCACCCAACTGTCGTTGATTCCACCGTCTTCGATTCGTCGTTGTCGATCCAGTCTTACCTAGCGTCGATCTATCATCCCGCCGCCGGTCACCTCGTCGGTCCTGATTTTCTGTGATTATCAGTTTTTGCGGTTACCTCCAGATCCACCCGCCATAAAAGTTGACCTATTTATTTGTAGTTAGCTGTCGCTCGACTACCCGTCTACCCATCATCCTTAGACCCTGCGGGCAGGTCTGACCTGATCCCCCCGTTTGCAAGGTCTAAGTTATGTACCGGTACCTATCACGAGGCATATTCAACGGACCTGATCACCTCGCACATCATAACGGCTTCCAGTCTCGGGTGGTATTTAGGAGTAACTTTGGAGCCGTGTAGCATTTCTGGCAATTGGATTAATCTGATCACTCGACCATGTAAATATTCAAAATTATCAACTGATTAGTCTCACACTAGTCATTTGCAATAGATCAGATCGCTTATTCTGCACTGTCCATAATAGACGATATAATATATGGCAAGCAGGTCTCTCGAAATAATTTTATTTAGATTTCAAACATAGAATTGGTTTTAGTATTTTATAATTTAGTTTTCAAATTTAAAAATACTTCAAAAACTGCTAATTGATCTCCTAAAATGTTAGTTTAAAAAATATTATTCCTTAACTATGATTTAGAAGTCCATTTAACATATCTCAAAGTATTTTTGAGAAAATTATCCAGCAAATTTATAAGATGCAACGATTTCTTTTTTTTCTATCAAAACTTTGTAAACAATTTTGGTTGAAAAGCTGGACATGTTCTTCAACTGGACAACTACAGCATAGAGACAAACAAGAACGGGCGTAAACAAAGCATCAAAATATTATGTTCTTATGCGGAATCTTTGTAGTCTCCTAATTTATACTAATGGTATAATTTTTCGTTATCTTCCAACATGGTCTAAATCCCAGTTCTTATTTTAAAGTTTTAACACACTTATTTTATCATTTATTTTTACATGTTTAGAAAGAACAAAATAATTTCGATGTTCCCGTCCACCTACATGTGTATCGGATGATTTATATAACAACTCCCAGGTTGGTTACGATCCATAGCCTAGTTTTTCTAACATTTGGTTTAGCCATAGGGCTCCAGATTTGATCAACCGTGATGAAGAAATGGCAACTTTTTAATTTCTTTTGCATTTTTTAAGCATTTTGCCAAGTGCACTGCTATAGTAAACCAAATTAGCTAGTTTCAGCAAGATATTCATTTTTTTTATCTAAGTTTATATTTATTTTTTAATAACAGTAGTGTGTCAGCATAACTTTTTTGCCGAAGTTTTAAACGCAAAAAAATTTTGGTTTGCTAAATTCAATACTCAAGAAGATCAAGGTCAATGGCAATAAAAAGACTTGTTGGAAAGCCCAAAATTATAAAACTTCTAGATGAATATTTGTGTGTCATTAAATTTTTTTTTTCCTCTCAACAGTTATTTGAAAATTGTTTTGCTCTCGACATTTATTTGCAATTTTTTTGCCTCTCAAACAAAAATATTTTGAAAATTTTATTTTTGTCTATCAACAAATTAGTTTTAGTAGGCAATACAGTTCACTACCAAGTTTGGATTTCCGATCATTAAAATTTCTCAAACAGAGAGTGGTATTTAATCCCACATACTGAATAACAAGAGTAATAAAAAATCTGAGTACATATAACAAGATACATATTAGTATGATCTCTCTACATACTAAATATTACAGAAACATAGAGCAGTAAAAATTGTTCTTTGACAGTTTTGATCGTCAGCTTTCTATTTTATCAGCAATATTTGAACAGCAGATGACACAGGAACTACGATAAGTCTTTCTTGAGTTTTTCAGAGAATTCCAGTAAGCACGATATTCCCGTGCAGTCAACCTCTTTGTTCTGGGTTGTTCATCATCGATTACAGCCATACGTGCTGATCGGTAGGAACGCTTTTGGGTGTTCTTTGAAGTGGCCGTGCTTTGGACTTCATTGATGTTAACCCTCAAATTCCTTTCGGCGTCTTGCATTGTTTTTGTGCTTCCTATGCTTTCAGAATCATTTTCTTCAGGCAAGATAATAAAACCGGCCATCTCTTTCGACTATCAAAAAATAGAAAAAAAAAAGTGAATAAAAATATTGTTAAAACATAAAAATCTATAATATCTTCAAAAAGAAGAAGTAACCCTAGAGTGCTGCTACAGATAGAGAACAATTATCTAAGACAACGTATAGAAAAAGAGAAGTAAACAGTGGCGTCGAGTTCCCCGACTCAGATAATGTGAAACTAAGACACCAAGTCGGTGATAAATACCTCGCTCGGCGGCGGAAATGAGAAACCGGAGGCAGAGCAATCAAGGGAGGAGGAAAGTCAGTCGGCTGGAGAAAGATGATGGGAGGGGTATAAATAAGGTCGCTGGAGCGGGATACGAGATTGATTTGAGGATTGAGGGTTTGAAGCTATTTCGGCTATCCATCAATTTTGATTTTTAGTATTCCCTCCCAAATATAAATAATTTGTCGTGCAATATAAATATAAAAATAAATACATGCCATGAAGTTTCTAAAATATCTAATAACTATTTTATAAAATACAACTTTTTTATATATCGTTTGCACAATATTATTTATAAAATAAATATCGATATTTTAAGTAATATTTTACATAAAAGTCGTTTAAATACATATACATACTTCACTAATATTAAATTTAATTTTTTTTATTTATCTATATTATCTAATAATAATAATAATCTTTGATTAGTTGTAACTATATATGCTAAATACAGTGTCTAGTTATTTGTAAAAGAAACTTTTTTTTTCTTTATTCAAGCTAATATAAATACAATTGTATTAATATATTAATACAAATTAATTATTTGACATATTACGTTAATAAGTGTATATATACAGCACAATTAAATTAAATAAAAATTTATTCCAATTATTTTTAAGATATACAAATAATTAAAAAATATATATAATGAAAATATATTATAAAAAATTGAAAAGCTTATTATGAAATATAATTCACAAAAAATTATATTATAGTAATAAAAATTTGTTTGCGAATATAATAGTTATTTGTAGTTTTATTCGATATCAGATTTTAATTATTCATTAATAATAAAATATAATGTATTCACTGACTAGATAAGGTTTCTAGCTTCTCATTGATTAGATAATGTACTCACCGACTAGATAATGTTATTCCATGAATTTTCTTAGAACAGGGAGAGCTCCAACAGAAGTTCGTAGAGACCAGGGGGATACTAGGGATTTTATAAGGAGATATAAGAAGTTGGGTGTATCTTAGCTGCATAAATCAAATCTTCGGTTATCTTGAGCGGTCATAACATTAGGAAATTTCAACTTCAGCTACTGGGATTACACGTTGAGTGCCGCTGACAGCTCTAAATCGGGCTTACTAATTGGCACGAGTACCCATCACGAGGCATATTCAACGGATCTGATCACCTTCGCCTACCATAAGGCCCGCAACGAAGCTGATCTCCAGAAGGCGCCATATTCAAAATCTATGTAACAAGAACACGGATATATACACGGAAATACGTTACGATACGATACGGAAATACTGTAATTTAAAAAAAATACGATATGGGTATGGATCGGACACGGTTATAAAAAATTTAAATAGTTTATACAAAATATTTAAATATTATGGAATATAATAACATTCGATAATAAATGTATTGATAATATAATATTTTGCGTACTTGAAATAAATCTAAAAACTAAGAGTCTAATTATATTAACTATAACTAAAAAAATATACTATCTGAATGCATAATTATATTATATTACTTACTAATATTACAAATAATATATAATTCTTCTTAAAACAAACAAAAATTAATTCTTTTAAAAAAATATATATAAATACTGACGGACGTGTCCGATTTTCTTTTTAAATTTTTTTCCAAACATATCACGTGGCATGTCCGTTACGTATCCGATGAGCGTGTCTGACACGTATACGGACATAAACATGTCGATATTTTTGAAATATCTGTGCGACGTGGTTCAAAATATGGTTTGACCTCTAGCGTTGAAAACAAGCCGCTTACTAATACCTCAGGTTCGCTTAAATTTTATTTGAGCTTGAGTTTTGTTGTGTTCAAATCGAATTTCGAGTACGAATTCAAATTCGAGTAATTAAATGAGTGGAGTCTGAACATCGTGTTATTATGTTAGACGGGCTCACAACTCTAAACTAACTTTTCTATTTTATTTAAATATTTTTTATAATAAAGTAAGCGAGTTTGACTTTGAGCACGGCTTGATTTGACTCACTAGCTTGAGTCGAGTTCGAGATTGAGATTTTTCGAATTGAGTCGAGTTTGAGCTCATCCTCTGAAACTAGTTGAGCTCAAGCTCGAGTTCGAGCTCAAATTAAATTAATCGAGCTAAACTTAAGCTTAATGGTACTCGACTCAAATTCTGCTCATGTTTTCACCTATACTGTTCATTATCTACGTCTCTCGAAATATTTATAATTTTGAATAAGAATAAGTTACATTATATTTTGTGATTATAGTTTGGAAGTTTTAAAAAATAATTCGAAAGGAGACTCCAAAAATTTACCAAAAAAAAAAGGAGACTCCAAAAAGGTGTCCATGTTTTTGTAAAATTCCTTTTATGAAGTACCAATATTACTATTACTAAGATTCTTATTTGCTTAGATCTAAAATGCGGTTTTATTAAAAGCGGAAGATCTTCCAGAATCTAATTTTAGGTCTTAGTAAAAATCATGAACAATATATTTTTAAGAAATCAGTTTTGTTATGAAGAGCCTAAAACATCTCACTGAAAGAATGTGTTCTTTCGCGCAACCAAAGAACCGAACTCCTCAGCCACCCAAAAATTATGCTATAGTGGGTCAAAATTTTGCGGCCATCGAGCGTTTTCGTAAAGAAGATAACATCTGCATCAAATGTTCATTTTAAGATTTCTCATTGTACAATGTCTGATGTTTCAAAAAGCTCTGCCAAGTTAAAAGTTATCGAAAGAAACCATCATGCCATTTCTGAAATAACTTCCAATATGGACTTTAACGACCATATTGTCACCTAAATCCGTGTACAATTCCACCCAACATACAGATTCAAGTTTACAGGTTTTGCATAACTTACATGTACATCAAAGCAACAAATCACAACACCAGTTACATTCTATATATTATCCTAAGCTTATTAATAGTATCCTTATATCTCTTACTATCAACAACTTTGAATCACATCTCGATGATGATCTTCCCAGTAGCGTGTCCATCGATACTTTTCGCCCATGCTTCCTCCGCCTTGTTCAGTGGATGCTTAGAATCGATCACAGTCTTGAGCTTACCTTCCTTCACCAGATCTACTAAAAACTTCAACTCATCCCTTTTTGGAATCACCAAAAGCGGAACCAGTTGCTTTTTCGAGAAAGTTAGCTTCTTTATAGCAGATTTAAACAGATTCGTTGGAGTTGGAGTCAAGTCAATAACCTTCCCATATGTACTCAGATTAGGTTCAAACGTATTCCAGCCAATGCCCATTGTGCAGTGAACTACTCCATCATATTTTTTGCCCGAGGGACTCTTCAAGCTAGCACCCTCCGGAGTTTTATAGTCCAGAACTTCATCTGCCCCCAAACTCTTCAAGGTCTGTGTTTCGCGCGCCGCAGGTAGCGGTCACATGAGAATTACCTAACTTTGCAGCTGAACAGCAAAAACACCGACACCTCCAGAGGCTGCAGTGACAAGAACGTTTGAGGAGTTACGAGAGCCATCAAATTTGACACCAATGGTTTTGAGAGACTGGAGTGCTGTGAGTCCTGCTATGGGTAGACCGGCACCTTCAGCAGACACTTCTGGAGGCCTATTGACAGTCAAGCTAACTGATGATACAGCATACTCTGCAAGTGCCCCTCCTTTCTGAAAACACATGAATATTGAATAGCATAAGTCTTATCCATTTGTACTTGTTCTCAGAGCGTTTGTGTTAATAGTGCCATAAATTAAGCTAAAAAAGAAAAAAAAAATGCAATTCCATAAGATATAGAAGCAGATTATACTGATTCATTTTTTTACAAAAAAAAAAATGTAATATTTGAATTGCATGTTAAACTTTTCATGTGCAGCATTGTCAATCTGCATTCACGAATAGTAGTATGTTCTAAACTTGCAACTTACCAATGAATTAAGCGCAGCTACAACTTTGTCACCTGGTTTGAAAGAGTTCACGCCCGGGCCAACTTCTACTACTTCTCCACTGACATCACTTCCTGTTCCACCAATGCAATGCCGCATTATTGAGTTAATTAAACAAGTAATACCAACTTCAGTAAATTAGTGCTTAATGCATATAGCAATCTTGATATAAGATCAGATAGTGTTCCACCATTGCGATTTTATCAAAAGATCTAGGCTGCTTTTTTCAGTACTTATATAGTTATTATTTGGTAGTACTGCATAGTCATTAACAGGGAAGACTAAACCAATAAGTGGAAGGTGACTGGATCCATGCATGATACATTAGGTAACTGAAATTCTAAATTGTTATTCAAAACCTATTAAATCAGTACCTCATTTGCAACAAGAAATGTAGATGGAAATATAATACCTGGTATGAAAGGAAACTTTGGTGGTAAAACCGGTCGTAGCATTCCCTTCTGGATTTTCCAGTCAACTGGATTCAAACTAGCTGCTTCCAACTTTAACAAAACTTCATCTTTTCTTGGGGAAGGAACTGGAACCTTGACATGCTGCAGAATTCCAAACAGAAGTTTGAGAACTGAACATGACTTAAATGAACTAAAATAGGGAACTTTGCAGCCCCTCCACCAAAAGAACATATCACTGTAGTCCCTCGTATAAAATGTAAATCATAGGTCCTTTCTTGTCAGTGTGTCGCGATTTCAGATTAGAGGATTTCGGATAGAAAACAGTGTCTTGGATTGAATAAGATGATGTGAAATGGAGATGCATGGGAATCTTTAAAAGGTGTCACCATCACTCTACATTTGAGATTCCAATAAAGTTTCACCAGTGTCATGAATCAAATAAAAGTCTTATGGATTCAAACAAAGACGCCATATGAACTGGAATTAAAAAGATTTTATGGTTGGTATGCAAGTGATATTAAAGTACAAGGAAGGGACTGCAGCGGAATATCACTGTCGGTACCTAAGGATATTAAAGTTCAAGTAAGGAACTGCAGTGAAGTTCAAGTAAGGGACTACATCATCAACCATAGGGAGTGATACATAGGTGTCATTCCTCTTCTTTTTTTCTTTTTTTTTCCTTTGAAATCCGAAGAGGAACATTGAACAAGACAATTTAGGCATAGTAACCACCTATCTCATAGCTTCAAGATTTTTGGTCATATTGAGCCAACAATGTTGTTAGAAGGAAGATGAAACCAGAACACAAAAAAAAAGGGTTTTAAAACCGGACGTGCCCATAGAAGATTACTCCTTACTCATCATCTCAAATTTATATTTTTCTTCCTTCTATTCCTCCGTAATGAAATCAAGAGAGTTTATTTTATATTTTTCTTCCTTCTATTCCTCCGTCGGAGTTTGTGCATGCATTTAATCCCTAAATTAAACAAACCAATCTATCCTATCTATCCATGTCTAATTACCATAAAATACTCTAATTTACAACTAGAAAGTATATCTCAACTCATTTCTCGAGCAGATTCTAAATGAATAATTTCTTAAACAGGAGGTTTCTTCTATGCTCCAAGGTGGTCCATATAATTTACCATCACAGTACTAATTCACATGAACAACAATACATATAATACCTACATATTTTGGTATGAATAAAAGGAAAAAAAGACATATACTACCAAAATTACAGAGAACCATAGAAATCCGACGCCATGGAATAAATCTCAAACAACCTGTAATATAATTTTTTAAAAAAAGAGAGATAGAAAATAGAGAGGTTGTACTTTCAGTCCGGCAGCGCCACCGCCGTAAGCGTCGTACTGGACGGCGTGCATGGTTCTTGCGGCCATGGTGATCGAAGTATACGGAGCAACAAAAGGGTGGGAGAAGCTAGCTTTGATTGTTGCGGAGTGGTGTGGGAAGAGGCGGAGCATTTTTAGCGGCCGGTAGGATAAAAACGAATCTGTGGAGGGACACAGGTCCGCAATGGCCCACGTCAGCACCAAACATCAACACCAACGTACACGAGCCACCTGTTATGGTGTTGGTTTGGTTGTAATGGGAACGGACAGAGGTGAAAATAACAGGGATTACAGTTGCTCAGTTATTATTATTATTTTTTTTAAAAAAACTTCTTTGCTCAGTTATTAGTATTTTTTTTTTTTTAAAAATTATTATTTTTTTTAAAAAAAGTCTGTACAGATAATATATTAACATAAAATTTAAAAATTCAAAAAGTCAAGTATAAAGAAAGAGGACTCGACACCGCTCAAACTCAACATCAAAATTCAAAGACTCATTCTATCTAAGAAGTATTTTCTACCATTTTGATTTCAAGATAAACAATGGTGGTGTTTGGTTAAGACTTAAGAAAATAACCATCACGAATGGAAAATATTCCAATTGATGGTGTTCAGTTTGCATGATAATCGTTATTATTGAAAATTAATTTTATTATATTATGAATACGATTCTAGTAGTTATAGATTTTTATTTTCGAACACTCCTTTGGTAATATGCAAAGATATCGATTCTCATTTCTATTCCATGTTGAACCAAACATGATGATGATATTATCAGTTCTCATTCTAACTTCAGTTGGTGGTACCAACTCTCTTGCTCGATGCGATACCGGCCAAAGTTCACCTTCAAAGGAAACATATAATGCTATCGAAGCTTGGATAGGTAATGATACTTACATCCCAAGTAATACCGAGATATATGATTTTGATCTATCTTGCCTCCGACTACACAATGCCCCAATAGGGGAAGAAAGAACTATTCAACAAGAGCAGACAGTTGAGGTTGGCTCCTTAGAAACAAGCAGCACGCAAAATGAATCAAATAAAACTCCTCCTCATCAGCCTGTATGTGTCACTCCTTCCACAATTCGTAGAAGTCGAAGGCTTGCTGTAGCAGTTAATGCACGTATACCCACAGTTCAGAGAGCTACTGCACGCAAGGAGAAGGTTGATGAGAGAGGATCATCGTCCAATCAAGTTACTACAATGGTTAACGAGCAGGGATCTTCCCGCGAGGATACTAAACTAGTCGAATCTTGCAAGCTGATGAAAGAAGCGGCAATAGCTACCGGAGTATCCATTCCTGAAAATTTTTTGGAGGAATTGCAATCATGTTCCTCTGCTCACAAGCATGGTAATGGAATAGCAAGAAATGGAAAGAAGTGATTGTAAGTGACCTAGAAACGGTGTGTGTAGTGAAAATGTTTACTAATGATATTTCTCAGTTGGAATGTTAGAGGGCTCGGTATGCCAGAAAAGCGAAGGATGGTAAAGAACTCTGTAGCATTTTATAAACCTGACATCCTGTGCTTTCAAGAGTCGAAGCTAAGCAATATTGATGTTAACCTCGTAAAATCTTTTTGTGGTAATGCTTTCTCTTCTTGGGTTTGTGTTGATGCTATTAACTCGGCTGGAGGTATAATAATCACCTGGAAAGATGGTTTATTCCATCTTATTTCTTCTACCTCAGGAAAGTTTCATATAACTGTTCGACTTCGATCTATCGTGCATAACATCGAGTTTTTTGTTAGCAACATATACGGACCTTGTGAGTCACATTTAAAAGAGGAATTTTGGAATGAATTAATATCACTGCAGATTAGCTGTTCTGGTCCATGGATGCTTTGCGGAGACTTCAACTCCATCAGACATATGGAGGACAGCACTGGAATTTCTAGGAGTGAACAAGAGTTAAACAAGTTTAATGACGCAATTCGAGAACTGGAGTTAATTGAGCTTCCTGTGCAATCAATCAGATATACTTGGAGTAGTATGCGAGCCTCTCCAACTCTCTCCAAACTTGATAGATTCTTTATATCCACTGAATGGGATGAAGCATTTCCACTCTCTTCTGTAACCCACTGTCCCAGAACAACATCTGACCACATTCCGTTGTTACTAGATACAGGAAAAAATCTGAGAAATACTTTGTTCAGATTCGAGAAGGTGTGGACAAAAGCTGCAAACTTCAACGAATATATTGCTCTTTGGTGGCAGGAAGCTCCCTGCCATAATAATCCCGTGAAGCAGTTCTCTTTGAAACTAAAGCATATCAAAGAACAGATTTTAAAATGGAAGAATGAGGAGTTCTATAGTGTTAGAAATTTGAAGAAGAAAATTATGGAGGATATTGATGCCATAGACAAAAAGGAGGAAGCTTCAGATATCTCTAACATTGATAGAAAGTCCCGAGACGAGTTAAAGCTCAACTTAGAAAAAATCCTAAATGAAGAGGAAATAATCTGGCGACAGAGGTCTAGACAAGTTTGGTTAAAGGAAGGAGATCGTAATACTTCCTTCTTTCATTCATTTGCAAACCAAAGACGCAGGACTAACTTCATCAACTCAATCAAAGAAGGCGATGTCACTTTTACAAACCAAAATCTTATTGCAGATATCTTCTTGAAGCATTACAAGTCTCTCTTCTCTGGCAACGCTACTATAAAAGGAGCTGACTGGTCTAACCTATACGTTGGTGAGGAGATAGACTTATCTCCATTAGACTCTGACTTCTCCTTTGAAGAACTCGAGCATGCAGTTTTTTCTTTGGGGTCCGAAAAAGCTCCTGGTCCAGATGGCTTTCCTATTCTCTTCTACCAAATTTATTGGGATATTGTCAAGGATGATCTCTCTGCTATCTTGAAGGATTTTAATGGAGGTAATATTTCTTTTGATTCTATAGACTACTCACACATTGTTCTCATCCCCAAAGTATGCAGTCCAGAGAGAGTTACTGATTTCAGGCCTATTAGCTTGACTAATTGTCTTCACAAAATTTTCTCCAAAATGTTGGCTAATAGAATTGCACCTTTGCTCAATTCTTTGTTCACGAATCACAATCAGCATATATAAAAGGAAGATTAATTGCGGACAACTTTGCCACCGCCTCTCAAATTCTATTTCATCAAAGGAATCAGTCTGAAAATAGTTGCATGCTCAAGATAGATTTTCAAAAAGCTTATGATTCCATTGATAGATCCTTCATCTTTCAAACCTTACATGCACGGGGGTTCAGTTCTAAGTGGATAAATTGGATTAAAGCTTGTACTTCTTCCTCAAAGCTTGCTATTCTAATCAATGGAAAACCTGGAAACTGGATATTCTCTAGAAGCGGGCTTCGACAAGGTGATCCGTTGTCTCCAACTCTCTTTATTCTTGGTGTTGATGTGTTTTCAAGGATGTTAATCAAAGCAAGGAATAGCGACTTTATTTTTGGTGCTGGTCCTAATGAAGATGTCTCTTCAATATGCTGATGACACTCTGGTCTTCTTTAAAGCAACTCCTGATATGGCTTCCAAGCTTAAATCAATTCTCGACCTCTTTCAATGGCTTTCCGGTCTGAAAATCAACTTTACAAAATCAAATTTGATCTTCTCTAGTGGTTGTCAAGTCAAGGAAAGAATAACTTCTATTTTGCACTGTTCGTCTTCGGAACTTCCCGTGAAATATCTTGGGTTGCCTTTAAGGAACTCATCTCACAGGAAGGAAGATTGGCTACATATCATTAGTAAGATTGAATGTGCAGTTGAAGGTTGGATGAGTAAATTGTTATCACTTGGAGGGAGACTCATTTTGATCAATTCAGTATTAACACAGATTCCAATCTATTTCTTATCTTGCTTTTGGGCTCCATCTTGGTTTGTAAAAAAAGTGGATGCTATTAGAAGATCTTTCTTATGGAAAGGAAAAAAAGATATTCCGGGTGGTTTATGTCTAGTAAGTTGGAAACAAGTTTGCAAAAGCAAAGCACAAGGTGGTCTTGGAGTCAAAGATATTAGAGATTTTAATATCTCTTTGCTGGGAAAGTGGTGGTGGAGGTTTTTTAAATCTGGTGACATTCCTTGGAAAAAATTGGTATTGCACGAATTATATAGAAGAAGAAGTCCTCTTCATGAAGTATCATCTCCTAATACGGCATCTCCTTTTTGGAAAGGTATCCTTAAAGTTGGATCCATCTTCAAACACTGTATCCAATACATTTGTAATAACGGAAAATGGATTTCATTTTGGGAGGACAATTGGCTTGGAGGCCAATCTTTTGCAATAACCTTTCCTCATCTGTATGCTAGAACTATTCGAAAAACCGCTACTGTTGCGAGTATGTACAGAAACAGAAGATGGATGATTCCTTGTGTTGAAGAGGGATCTTCGGAATATCACGAAAGGGAGAGGCTTCTTCAGCTACTAGCAAATATATCTCTTAATTCAACTCAGGATGACATTGTATGGAAATGGGGGGCCAACGAGAAGTTCACTGTTAAAAGTTTATATAGCTTCATCAACGACGGCGGTACTCGGTGTGCATTTACTCCAGTAATTTGGAAAATTAAAATTCCTGAGAAGGTCAAGATTTTTGTTTGGTTGGCTACTAAGAATAGAATCCTTACAACTGAAAATTTGAAAAAAAGAGGGTGGTCAGGTAGTGAATCTTGCTCTCTGTGTAACGGAGTTGAAGAAACTACTACTCATCTTCTTCTCAGCTGTCCATACACTATGATTTTGTGGCAAAAGATTTTACTTAAACTTGATATCTCTAGCCCTCCAATTTCTTTGGAAGATGTTTGGACTAGATGGAGACAAAACATTCTTCCTGTAAAAAATAGGGCGAGAACAGACATATGTGTCGCAGCACTGTGGTGGTGTACATGGAAAGAACGCAACCGCAGAACTTTTCAAAGCTTGAGCAGAAATTTAAATCTCGTCGAAAAAGATATTACTAGCCTTATTTTGTCTTGGACCACTCTAATGACTCGAGAGATGGAGGACTCCTTGAAGCGCTTATTTGAGTAATTTTCTTTTGTCAGCGGTATACACTTATATTTTCTATTTGTGGAACAGTAATCTGTAATCTTACTCCTGTTTGTCGAGCTTCTCTTGATACTTTAATTTTCATAATGAATAAATTTTAGTGGGGGAAATTTGTACCCCTCTATTTCTTCTCAAAAAAAAAAGTATTTTTATTTCGATCTTAATTCTCATTCGGACTACCAAGCAAAAATTAAGATAATAATAATTCTTTCGTATTCCAAGAAAAGAAAAGAGAATGCAACCAACACCAAAGTCCAAGGGACCAAGAGCTATAGTGTTAATTTATTCTAAAATTTGGAACCTCGCTCTTATGATGACATTAAAGCTTTGTTTTTTTCATTCTCCAACAAGGCAAGACGAAGAAAGAGCAACAGCTAGCTGCTTCTTTTACCTTGCTTGCTATCTAATTTTTTTCTCTTTATTTTGATTTTTCTTGCTAATCATCCTCTTATCACTCCCAATCACTCTCTTAAATTTGACTAGTGCTATTTTAGTTGAACTTGACACCAATTTAGTTAAACTTTAAATTGTTTAATTTAAAACTTGATTTAGCTGATTTTTTTTTTTTAAAATACCTTGAAGACATCTAACTTTCGTTTTTAGTTCAAAAAGCTTATTTAATGAACCACTTTTGGGGGCTTAAATCACCAAGCTCCTTAATAATAATAATAATAAAATTGAAAAAGGAATCAAGTTGATATTACTAGAGGCTTTTAAGTTGCAGTTGGAACAGAACGGATGCAGCTCACAGAAAGTAACTAATATACTGTTCATGTTCATAGTCTTTCTATGTTCGTGAAAGCAACAGATATGATATCATGCATAAAGTAACTAATAATAGATCCTTGCTCAGAGGATACTTAGAATCGATCACAGTCTTAAGTTTCCGTTCGTTCACTAGCTCTACCACAAACTTCAACTCAGCACTATTTGAACCAAGCACATGTTGGACGATTTCTTTCTTTTTTTTTTCTTTTTTCTCTTTTTATGTTATATAAAAAGAGAAACTTAGCTTCGTCAGATCACAGAATCGAGCAAATTTTTGGAATCAACTCTTCATACTTCGTACCCGAGGAACTCTTAGCTAGCACCATCTGGAGTTTCATAATCTAGAACTTCGTATGCACCTAAACTCTCCACGAGGTCTATATTTCTTGCACCACAAGTAGCTGCGACTTAAGTGTCATCCTTTTCTGTATTTCAGACTGAACTAGTAAATAGCTGGTAAACTTTGGGCTATAAAACAGGTTTGTCACGTTTTTTTTTTTTTTTTTTTTTTTTGATGAAAAGTTCGTCACTATTACTGTCTCATATTTTGTATTGTCGTGAAAAGTGAAATGCATTCTACAAATTTCCTGTGCTGCAACATCAATCTTCATTTAGGAATAGTATTGTTAAGTTACAACTTACCAATGTGTTGAGCATTGCCATCACTTTGTCACCTGGCATGAAGGAGTTCACCCGGGGCCAACCTCAACTACTTCACCTGTGACATTTTCCACCAAAGTAATATCACATTACTGTGCTAGCTCTCTATACATGTTTTACTAACTTCCACAATTACTAACTGATCGAGCTAGATTTCGGTCCATCAATAAGTGTTTGAATGCCGATGATCGCTAAGAAAGTGACTCAAGCAATCCCACAATGCTTGGGAATTTTACGTAGAAACCACGATCATGCTGCCAATGGTAGAAAATTGAATAAGGTTAAAAAACGTACAACTCTCCTCCACGCTCTCTATGTAACGAGTCTACCGATTTCTGAGAAGAATCTCAGTCTGCATTACACGATCTCTCCCTTAGTTTCTAGGTTCATCCCTCCCTCCACTGGTGTTCGGAATGGATATTATCTATAGACGTTATCCTGAGATTGTTCGAATTCCCATCGTTATAGGTTAATGCATGATTAATTAGGATTATGGAAAGAAGACCATTAACTCGGCATGAACTACTCATGCTTTTGTTGGCGTTCCATAATCTCGAACGAGTATATTTAGAGCATGCATCGCTTCATGTTCTTGTGACGATCGCAGTACTCCCCATTATTCATTGAACTTAACTAACCGAGCTTGCATGTAACTTAGGTTAACCTCGGCTTATAGTTGATTTATCGTGATCGTGGTGAGACCTCAGAAAATCCTTATTGGATCTTCCATCCAAATGGTATCCGTTTGGTCGACGAGTGTCCAGTCTAAATCCATGTTATATTACTAACTGTTAGTATTAAGACCAAACAGTCAATTACAGGAAATGTAGAAATTGACAAGGCATGACCAATACATGTTCATCGAGAAGATGATCTATGCATGACTTAATTCTAATATGTGGTTTACGTTAGATTTTAGAACTCTATTAAACCACTAGCATAGATGTCACATGAAATGCAGTTGAAGATAATATCTGCTACGAAAGGGAAACTTAGGTGGTAAAGTTGGTCGCAGCATTCCCTCAAGTTTCGAATTAACTGGATTCAAAGATTTTCTTAGGAAGAACGTTGTGGCAGTGTCTTAGTTCTGAAGAAAAATACGCGAAAGATTCAGTGAGCACGTCCAAAATAAATACTAATATTATTGGCCACTTTTACAATGACTCTGACCATAAGAGCACTAAAAATATAACACCATGTTTTCCTCATATTTTCCCTACGTAGTGGGTGTATGGTGGCGATTTGTATCGTGCAAGGTAATGGGATGGGTGCAAAGGAATGTGGGGTGGAGATTAAAGGAAGAAGAAACATATGATGGAAGTATGAAGGAGTACAAACTATTGTTAATTTCTATAAGATGTTATCGTTAAAAAATAATAGATCAAGTGCAGTGCAAAAACGTAGTGCGCTAGTGGCTTTCTCAAATAAGTAAAAGTAAAAAACAATGCTACATTCCCCAATTCTATCAACCAAAATAGTTCAAAATATCACAAACTTTAGGGTCATCTAGTATATTTAAAGATTTTACATAATTGTTATTATTAATATTTTTTGTTTTCTTGAGAGCAACAAATATGACTTTGTTCAAGAAATTTGTACCAAAGTATAGGCGATAGAGAAGAGTACAAGGGTGATTACTTTTGTTATCACGCATGTATAGAACTCATCTCCATTTCCTCGAAGATATATGGAATGAGGTTTGAAGCGGATTGTTTTTTGTTATCATGCATATTGCAGAGAAAAGTATGCCCAGCCTTACACAGTTTGTAATTGGCTCACTCATTGGTGCTCCCTTTTCTAATTTTTCTTTTAAAACTTGGGCAACTAGAGCATCCTTTACTAACTTCTGCTTCTTCTTTTCTTCTTCTTTTCTTTTTTTTTTTTTCTTTTTTGTTGTTGTGAGAAACTACTTCACCATGTTAAAATGTTGCATGAACACCCATAAGTATATTTTTTATCCCAAAAAAAAAAAAAAAAATCCATAAGTACAATATGTAGGGTTCATTACTAGGAAATCCATAAGTACATATAAAGGGTTTGATTACTAGGAAATACAACCGTTTACATGACCAAATATTAGCTATTTGACATCATACTTATGGATTTCTATTTGACATTTAGAAATACCAAACAACTCAATATTTATTCCAAAAACTAAATATTATGTTATTAACTTTCTTCTACAAACTCAAAATTAAATCAGAAAAATGTTACCAGCTCTTCATTCACATCTCAACAATGATCTTCCCTGTGGCATGCCCACTGATACTTCTAGCCCATCCGCCCTATGCTTTGCTTAATGGGTGCGTAGAATCGATTATGGCCTTGAGCTTACCTTCCTTCAGTAGATCTACCAAAACCTTCAACTCATCTCCTTTCGATATCAGCAGAATCGGAATAAGTTGCTTTTTTGAAAAACTTAGCTTGTTCAAAGCAGCTTTGAGCACCATATTTAACGGAGTGTCGGGAGGTAACATACTTGCGAAATTTTAGTCTTTGATCATGATCCAATAATTGAGGTTAAAAAACCGTGTCTACTAAATAATTATCTGGAGGTTACTTATCTCAATAAATAAAAACTTGAACTGGAAAACTAGTTTGTTTATTTATAATTTAAAAAATATTAAGCTATCAATTTTGTTCCCTTTAGATAGTGTTGAGGTCTTCTCTCCTTTAAATTGTTGTGGGAAGATTTGCACATATAAAGTTCTTCTTTTTTAAAAATTTTCTCAGGAGTATCTCCAATACTCCATGAGGAGTGAGACTAATTTCGTTAGGAAAATAGAGCAATTTCAGGGAATATAAAATCTTCATTATCTTAGGAGTTGAAGAATCATCGATTCAGATTTTTCAAGCTTCAAAGTGATGTTTCTTTTGTCTTCAAGACTCTTCATCCTCCAACCCGACATTATACAATTTAATAAGTAGTTAACCTTAGTGATATCCTCGGACATATCAGATCATGGCGATCGTTTGTTGGGTTCGAACCTGGACCGTAATGTATACAAAAATAGAAACACCACATTAGTTAATTTATCGCACCAATTTCCTATTCTTAGAGAAATTTTGTTCTATAAACCTAAGCCCACGCTCATCCATCCATCTAGTACTATCACCAATTCCTATAAATTGCATTATGAAAAGGAATAGAAAAAAAAAAAGAAAGAAAAAGCAAATTAAGAGGAGTAAAACAATGGCAAAGGCATTGAAATTGTTCGCTCTTCTTTCCGCTCTTATTTGCGTAATGCTGTTGAACCATGGCGCGGTAGCCACCGTCGATGTGCAGCCTACGAGGGGAGGACGCTTCATCAAATTTCCATGTTTAAACCCTCTCGGATGCGATCATCGCCAAAATACGAGGCCTACACCGGTTAATAAGTGGACCCGTGGCTGCAGCAAGATAAACAAGTGCCGTGGTTGATATTTGACCGAAGAATCAATATTCCCCATGCTAAACTAATGGTTATATATGCATACTAATTAAATATATATTATTAATTTTCTTTATTCCTTACACTAATGTTCTGGCTATGACCTGTTGTTGAACACGACGTTCGTGATGGTCATGTATGTATACTTGATTGGATATAGATAGTAAACATGTTTTTAGAATTTATTAAGTTCTGCATGCTTCTTTTTTATTCCTATTATGCAAATAAGATATTTTGGCTGGTATAGATAGATAGTATGGAAACAAAGCATAGCTGTTTAATTCCTACAAAGAGAGCGGATTATTTATTATTTGATTTATTACATTTGCATGATGTACTTGGAAAGAGAGGAATAATTGTTTTCAAGAGATAGTTCAAAGGGAAGAACGATACTTTGCACAATCCGTATGTCATGGATCGATATTGCCAATCACAAAAGAAAACTAAGATAAAAAAACACAGCTTTAAAACTACACCAGTAGAAAGAGACAAAGAAAAAGGAAAAAGAGCGCGCGGAGGAGTTGAGCACAGCCGGAAACCTTGTAATAGAACGAACATTTTTTATAGCAACATTTCAAACTTCATATCCATCTATAAAAGGTTGGTATTAGTGAATTAATGAGATATTTGGATTTGGGTGTGTGCATAACCACCCATTTTATAGGAAAATCTTTTCTTTTTGTTAAAATTGTATTCATCTTGTTGGAACCATTTCTATTGGATTCAGCAAACTCTTATTAGTTTTTAATCATACTGGAATTTTTGTCAAAATCATTCATTCCTATCTATCTGGAGGTGTGTGTATATATATATATATATATTATATATATATATTATATATATAATTATATATATATATATAAGTTAATGCTCTCGAGGTTCATCGGAAGGCATACATGCTCCATTTTGGGTGGTAAAATATGAAAGATAAGAGATATCGGAAAGAGCTCTGGTGAATTGAAGATGTTGTTTCAGCTGATTTACAAACCTATTCCATTTCAGTCCCTCTTTTTTACACCATTCTATTTTGTCCCCTCACTCGAAAAACATGTTTTATCAATCATTATATTAGTATTTTTTGAAAATACTTTAAAATTAGAATTATAGATTTCATCAAAATTAACAATTTTCAAATTTAACATTTTTAAAAAGTATTTCTAAGTAGTTTTTTTTATGCTCTGAATTGTTAAAGAATGTTAGATCCGACTCGTTAATCCGCTGATATTTCAAAGCCAAAAATATATTTTAAAGTATTTTTTATAAAAATATTGAAAATAAAAATTATAAATCTTATCAAAATTTTAACTTTTATATTAAATATTTTTAAAAAAATAATGATATAATAGTCTATAGCACGTGAATTGAGGAAGAGCTAAACGGAAATGATTATTTTGCAGGGGTTGAATTCGGCAACGTTTGGCCTGCGAGGGCTGAAAAAGAAATGCCCCTTGAGACAAAAGAGTTAGGCAATGCAACCCAAGTTACTTTTCAGGAAAAAATGTCGCCAAGGATTCATCTACTTGTAGATACCAAATAAGAATGTATTTCGGGTGGGATGAACTACAACATACAATACTCTTCTATATCATGCAAAACTTCATAACTAGCATTGTACATTTGCGTTAACCCGGAACTAAACTAGATTGACCGAATTGACCTTCACCCCTAAATTTAGATCGGTTCTGGTCTATTAAGGTTGATCGAAATTTATTAACGCAAACCAATTATATATATATAGAGAGAGAGAGAGAGAGAGAGAGAGAGAGAGATGCTAATCTCCACTCGACAGGAGCACGGCTTGCTCCTGTCGACTCCGCAGCCGTCGGATCGCGACGATCCGACGGCTGAGATCACGCGCGTGTTTTGTAAGAGCTCGGATCGGTTTCAGCCGTCAGATCGTCTCGGCGATCCGACAGCTGACATCACGCGCGTATTTTTGAAGAGCTCGGATCGGTTTCAGCTGTCAGATTGTCTCGGCGATCCGACGGCTGACATCACGCGCGTGTTTTTGAAGAGCTCGGATCGAATTTCAGCCGTCGGATCGCCGCGATCCAACGGCTACGGACTCGACAGGAGCAGGCCGAGCTCCTGTCGAGTGGAGATTAGTCTATTTATATATATATATATGTTTGTGTGTGTATGTGTTTTGTGTATTATATGGTAACTTTTTTATTTAGAACATCCCAAATATAAAACTGTTTAGAATTTGTGTATGAAATTATTTAGAACATTCCAAATACTTACGAATATATCAATACATTCACGAATATTTCAGAACATCCTAAATTCCATAAAACACTCATGACATCTCAAAATACTCCAAAACAATTATAAACACCCCAGAATATTTATAAACACTCCAAAACCTTCGGTAATACACACAAGTACTTACAAACACCGTAAAACACCTACGAAAATCCTAAAATTTTATTTTGTTGTTGAATAAAATTTGATTTTTTTTTATAATTTTTTACTTATTTTTTTGTATTTATTACGATTAAATGCAGAGTTTGAATTTATATTTTGGAGTGTTTTTAGATGTTCGTAGATGTTTTGAATTATTTTATATTGTAATTCAGAATTAAAATACTTATAAATTTTCTGAAATTGATATGATATTTAAATAGTTAGCACACTTATTATTATATTATCATAAAATATTGTTAATTTTTTTTTATCCCACTAACATAATTTTTTGATCCGTCACTGTATATATATATATATATATAATGTATTGGCGTGAAAAATATATTTTTTACTTATTTCGTATTCAAGTCCGTAAAATTTCTGTGCGTCTAAGTATTATCCTATATTTGTCTACATATATAGATATAGGCTTTTTTTTCGTTTGGTTCGGATAGATTTTGCCGATAATGCCACGCCCTGTTCCTATCAATACAAGCAATCATAAATTTAGCACATACGTCAACTACTGATTATCATGTCATAATAAAGTCGATGATCGTATTTCGAGCATTAATCTAAATGTGAACCACGTTGGATCGTTATCGGGTCGAATCAAATCTCGAACCAGACTTAAGATTTTTCTACCATTTCAGCGTTATTTTAGCTGCTGGCAGGATCCGATTGTTCTGTTAATATTAAGTCGGTATGAGATTGGTCAAAACTCCAAGGAATAGCCCCGGTAAATCATTACATTTTAATTAACTTTTATATTAAAATTATTTTCTTATGTTATGTTAGTAATAAAGCGTCACTTTCACAACGAGTCAATTTACTAGCAATAGACAATAGATATTCTTATATTTTTTGTTTAAAAGAAGACTCGATGTGTATGGAGGTCGTTTTTAAAAAGTAAAACTGATTAACAAGGCTAAACTAAAAAGATATTCAGCTAATCCGAATTGCGAACATCGTCTGGGAGAATACATGCTCCTTAAACATATGAAATGACTATCTGTTAGTCCGTTAAAAGAATAGAATATATAGCATCCAAACTATTATTCAGCATGCTCCCATAATTTCGGCTTTGCTGAACCTGGACTTCTCATAGCTTTTTTTTTTTTTAATCATATCTGGTCGACCACGCCGTAAGTTAGCACGGTTGCAGTCTAAGCACATTTTGAAAAAATTTTAATACGAAACATAGATTTCAATTATGTCTACTGTACTTATATTCTACACTTTTTGGAAAAATGCCATTAATGAGTGCTTTTAGTCTTGCCTTAAAATATATGTTTTAAAACATAGCCTCAAAAGTAAAAACACCTACTTCGAGATTATTTCGCGAACACTTTAAATAGAAAAAAATGGTATAGCACTTCAAATATTTTTTTAATCAATTCTTTTATCGAAAAAAAAAAACATATAGACATATTTAGAGGTGCAACCATATTCACATTCTGCTTTGATCGAGCATAAGCTGGTAATGAACACCCTAAGAACGTTGAGTCAATAAACTTACCACCTAGTAAGCTGCATATGTTTCATACTTCGAAGCGTATATGTAATATATTTCACAAGGTTCTGTGGTATCAACTATGTTACCACCATCGGAACATGCATATAACCTATATACAGTACGTAAGTTTATCTGATAAATTACTTTATGCATTGTAAAGATGATTGGGTTAACTACCAAAAAAAAGGAATGACTTGGGTTGCTTTTCGCATTTTAATTACATTAACTGTAAACATTCACATTACGAAATGCAAGATTTTCTAGAACTGCTCAATAACTCACCTCTCTTTGATACCATTGCGAAGGCCAATGATCATGCAACCATGATACCAGTTGCGAACATAAAAGTATCCGACTTGCTACACTGATAAAACATCTCATTAACTTTCCAAATAAGCATTGCTTACATAGTTTTAATTTCAAACGGTGGGTATTATTCTCCCAAACCATCTCCACAATAAACTCGAATTTATCAAAAACATAAAAATAAAGAAGACAGGAATAATAGAGCTAAAGCAGCATTCTAGAACTGATCCAAAAAAAAGAATCTACAGGAAGAAAGGTGACACATCAGGTACTTTTAATTAATCCTTGTATTTCATGGAGGACATCTGAAAGCCGGGCATGTCAAAAGACGCTGAAAACTTCTCAACTTCAGCTTTAAGATTCTCAATGTCCTTGTTATTTACAAGACCCTTGTTGAAGTCTTTCAAAAGTTTTCCGTATTCCTTCTGGATGTTGAGAGTAATGGTGACAGCCTGGTGAAGGAACTCAGCAATCTGCTCGAAGTCCTTCTCAAGCAGACCCCTTGAAGTCATAGCAGGAGCACCTACATAATTCACAAATGTAAGGGAAGTTCAGGGACTAACACATAGTCTGAAAAAAATAACTCGCTGTGTACTAACTATTGCCTACGAACTCCTGAATTGTAGAGCTGGATACTGGATATGTAGTTACAATTTGAGCAAACATTTGCCACCTTTCCTAAGAATAGAGGTAAAATTTTACCACTAAACTCATAGCCAGTACTAAAAAAAGAAAAGAAATATAGTAACTTGTCCTCCAATTAATAACCTTCTACTGACATCCTACTTTTGTACGTATTTTACTTATACAGTTACTATGCTACTATTCGCCATGCTATAGTGGGTATTCAGTAGGGCGTTAGACTTGAGATTCTCGGCTTCAACATTTTGAGAAGTCATATAGTGGTGTTTGATTAAAGCTATCCCATAATAAAAGATTCTTCACAGCCAAAACAAAAATGCTCCCAAGTAAGAAGCTAACTCCTATTTTTATCTCCTTCCTTCTTAGTCAACTGTTCTTTCCCCTTTCCTTTCGAGCTGCTTTGCTTTGACACGGCCTTCCCAAAAAACTTGTCTGAACTCTGCTTTGTCACCCTCCCTCCTTCTTGCTGCTAGGCTGTGGATCGTGCGAGAAGAAGATGAGGAAGGAGACAGATAGCAGATTGATTGACATGTACGCAATCAGAAGCTACAGTGTTAAAGTCAAGAATTAGCCTTCAATCCCACCAACGCTGTCCATCTTGTCTGGGACCCTCTTCTTCGATCTTGTCAAGGGAGCTGCTTAGCCTTCGCAAGAGCACCACATGTTTGCCGCCTAATGTAAACCCAAGTTCTCTATGTCCGCATGACCATATCTTATTTATGAACTTCTAAATTCTAATGGTAATCATTGTTATGCATAACTGAATAATCTATTATATTTTGTAAACCAGTAATTTGTTTGGTGAAGCATAGTTCTACATCTACCCAGGAAGTAAATAATATATCAATGGTTTTAGGCATAGTTGTTCATTTTTTGGTATATATATAGCAGGGCATCTTGAGCATTTGTATTAAAAAAAAAAAAAACACCAGTTCTTACAGCTTATTACCCAGGCATATTTTTAGCTTTTAGTAATCTAAAGTTACTGTTAAACAACGCTTCCAAACATCTTAATTGATTCTAAACTCTAGCTTCTTATCTTGTGATTATAACTTCTAGATTCTAGAAGCGCTACCAAACAGAGCCTCACTGTTTCTGTTATGGATCAAGATTATCCAAGCAGCGAGCTAGTTAAACTATGCTTAAGCAAGCTAAGCTAACCTTAACAAATACTTCTGAGGAGATAGTGCTATTAAAATAAAAAACATTCAGTGCTTAGAGCATGTCTTACCAATACGAACACCACCAGGGGCCAAAGCACTGCTGTCTCCGAAGACAGCATTTTTATTCACGGTAATATTGCAAAGATCACAAAGCTTCTCCACCTTGTTTCCTACAGAACACAAGAGGAACCATTACAGCAAGAACCGTTAACAGCAAATCTTGTGTGAGCAGTGAAACTATGAGCCTAAGCTATTAAGAAGACAAAATTCATTTTTAAAGAAATCAATTCCATTCTCACCAGTCAAACCGAGAGGGCGGAGGTCCCATAGAACAAGGTGGTTCTCAGTCCCATCAGTCACAATCTTGTATCCCTTCTTCATCAGATAGTTTCCAAGGGCAACAGCATTGGCCTTGACCTGCTTGGCATAGGCCTTGAAGCCCGGGGTCGTAGCCTGCTTAAGAGCCACAGCCAATGCAGCAATTTGGTGGTTGTGGGGACCACCCTGGAGAGAGGGGAATACTGAGAAGTTGATTCTGTCTTCGTAGTCATACACAGCATTCTCAGGCTGGCCCTTCTTGGGTGGCTTGGGGCCTTTCCTGTAGAAGATCATGCCAGATCTCGGCCCCCGGAGACTCTTGTGAGTTGTGGTTGTCACCACATCACAGTACTCAAATGGATCATTGGCTTCCTGCATCATATATGTAACTTTGAATTAGCAAATAGTGTCTTTAACTCCAGGCATAGCAAATGGCACATCTTAACAAAATTTGAGGGCATATCAACATATGTGATTATCTTCAGGAAAATGTCATATTACTAGGAAATGAGAAGACTCCTGATAGTGAGACTGGGGCATGAAGAGTATTAACATGCATTAAGATATGCAGGCTTCTTATACCACAACAACAAAAGCACTTTTTCATTCTTTTATATAGTCCGTCCGTATCATGGATGGGCTACTGTGCTTGTCAAATCTCAGTCCTTGTAGCAATACAAATGCAGAAGGGAAGAATTACAGAAATAACAGAGACCTTTATAAATGACGGATCAAGGTATAGCATGAGATAGACGCAAGGTATACTATAAAATTACAACTGAAACAGACTTAGCAGTTAGCAGATCTCTCTACCTTAAGTAGCTAGTAAAACAGTTAGCAATCATGTTTGTTAATACATAACATAAAAGAAAAAGCGCTTAATTAAAGAATTCCAGAAAATGAAATAAGCCCATTCAGATCTAAAAACCAGCTAAGAATAACAAACATTAAATAAAATGTTCTATGTGAATCAAATACATACGCAGATCTAAGCTCGCAAAGCAATATAACTCTACCAAGCAAGCAATATACCAAAGATCTGACGAGCTCCAGATACATACAGATCTAAGCTGATAATAATCTTTCACAAGCATTAACATCAAATATATCAAACGCAGGACTAAAGGAACTCTATTGAGCATTGCATCAAACATCTCTTGAGCAAATGAATAGCTACAGATATTGACTCAAAAGAAAACATAACTGTCGCAAGCATTCTATCAAACATCTCAAAACACATTAAAAATTTAGCTAAAACAAATAGAACTACAACATGCCAATTCACCACATGCAACAGAAATTTTTTTTAAAAAAAAAAAAAATCAGAATCAATACCTGAGCAGCAACAAGGCCGCTGATGTGTGCCATATCGCAGAGTAGCAAGGCGCCACACTTGTCCGCAATCTCTCTGAATCGCTTGTAATCCCAATCCCTAGGATATGCGCTTCCACCGCATATGATAAGCTTTGGGCGGAAATCCATGGCCTTCTCCTCAAGCTTATCATAATCAATATAACCCGTAGCAGGGCTAACCTTGTATGGCAAAGATTCAAAGTAAATGGAAGTGGCCGAAATCTTCTTACCCCCGGCTGTGTAATAACCATGGGTGAGGTGACCGCCGGAAGGCAGATCAAGTCCCATTATCCGATCGTGCGGGTTGAGGAGAGCGGTGTAGGCGGCGAAGTTCGCCGGGCTGCCGGAGTAGGGCTGAACATTGACGCCCCACTTGGAAGCGTCGAGATGGAACGCTTGGAGGGCGCGAGATCTGCAGAGATTCTCGATCTCGTCGATGAATTCGTTGCCGCCGTAGTAACGGTTTCCCGGCATGCCCTCGGAGTACTTGTTGGTTAGAGGGCTACCGAGGGCTTCGATAACGGCGAAGGAGGTGAAGTTTTCGGAGGCGATGAGCTCGATACCGCGGCATTGGCGGCGCTTCTCGCGCTCGATGAGGTCGAAGATTTCCTCGTCGGCGGCGGAAAGAGGGGTGAGGCCCCAAGAGGCGACGGAGTCCATGGCGGCAGCAAGGAGGAGAGGCCGGCGAAGAGAAAAGGGCAGAGAAGGAGATGGAAATCTGAGAATGTAGAGGAAGGGGCGGGGAACGAGGGAAGAAGAGGCGGTATTTATAGGGAGCTTGGTTGGTGTTATTAGAGACCCCATGGTGGTGCTCAACAGGTGGGGAGGGGAAGTGAGATCCGGCGAAATGTTCGTTGGATTTTACCCAAAACTTGGGTTGGGTGGCAACAACACTGTGGAATAATTATATTTTATCCAATGGAGAATGAATAGTGGTATGATTAATAACGTACATACGCAGCAATTCCTTTTAATAATCTATATAATAAAGTGTTTCACTTCGAGTTAAACACTTCCAAAATTGGTGGTATCCTATATCACAATTTAATAATTTAAATAGTTCAAATAAACTTAAATTAGATATTATAATTATTATAAATATTTGGTAGCTTATATTCTGTATATTTATAAAATCTCCCACTTTATTCTCTCTTATATGTTATGTATATGTTTCAAATTAGATTTTTTTTTTTAATTTAGATTTATATTTATATATTTTTTTTAAAAAATTTTTTTTTAATCTTTTGTTTTAAAATATGATACGTAATAGCTTGAGAGAATTTAAAAAAAAAACAAGCTTTATTATTAATTAAATAAATTATAAATTCTACTAATTATAAAAATTTATATATTCTATTTTTTAATGGTGGCACCACGTATCACATTAAGTAACTTTTAGGTACGCCATGGTATTTATACTTATTTAAAAAATGGCATCTCTATTAAATCATAAAAATTAAAAAAGATATGTAACTAATTTAAAAAATATGAGTGTTTAAAATCAAAATTACACATAATTTAATAATTAATCTATATAAAAGTAATGCATGTGTGTATATGTATGCAAGTAATTACATTATGTTATAAAAGATATCCTAACTAAACTTATATATATATATATATATATCCTTTAAGAGATATTGATCATCCGTTATTAATATATAAAACTGAACTATCAAAATTATTGAGCTACAAACACATATAACATAAAAATAATTAAACAATTTATTGGGTAATAAAAACTTTTCTCAGATTAAACTTTTCCCATCTCAAATTTAAAATTTGATATAAACTAAATATTTAAAAATTAATGAAAGTTTAGTAATTTAAGTGTACACTAATATGCTGTATAGAAGTTAGGTGGTGTCTTATATTTGTATACTATTTATCAAATCAATATTAGTATATATGCTAGTTATATAAATTTATAGTATAGTTTGAATTAATCCAAATATTCATCCATTATTATCTACTTCTTATAAATTATTAAGATAGTTGATAACCAACTCTTACATTTTTCTTAATCGTTTCATATCTTTCTTTTCCTTTTCTATCTATCCATCTCTCATTTCATCCGTTTCAAAGATACTATCTTTGTCCCTGGCACCGTCGCCACCACGTACTAAATTCATCCTCAATTTATTATTTTATATTGTATATCAGACGTAATAGGGCTCGATTGACCGCATTAGTGGATAATAAAGTAATTAATTTTTTATCCTAATATTTTTTTAAATCAATTATCTATAATTATTAAATATATTTAATTAATTTTGTTACTATTGTTATTTTTGTCACATGCATGATGCATTGGAGATGCGTAGTTTGCTGACTTATATAAAATTTAGTATCAAAATTAGAGGTGTTATATTATGGGCTGCAAGTATGGCTCCAGCCCACCTACATCCAAGGCGGGAACTAGTTTTGCTTCCCTGCTGTCTCATTCCTCATTCTTTTCAGGAACCAAATTTAGAGGTGTTTATAAACCAATCTGAAAGAGCGCGATGCATTTATATTACCGATCTGGACCAACCAATACTTGGTCTTTGCAACAGTGCGGTTAAAAATCAGGACTAGAGTTTTTAGGAACCAAGATTTAGAGGTGATTATATGTTGATTTGGAAGAGTAGAGGCATTTTATATGCCAAACCGGTGTTTATATACCAATCTGGACCAACCAACATTTACGGTCTTCGGTTCGTTCCGATCTGGACTTGTTAAAAACAGATGCCAGACCAAGACTGCTTTCTTTTTTTCTTTGCACTAAAATTTAATTTTCTTTAAAAGATATTATTTTATTTATTTATTTATTTATTGTTGTGTACAAAAATAATATTACATAATTATATTATCAATCATTACACAAACTGCGCAGTCACAAATCCGGGAATGCAGTTGGTATCCGCAGCCTCATGAGAAGCAAGAAATAACCCAATCACTTCTCCGGCCATCTCATACATCAATCTTATATTGCACCCCCTAACTTTACATGTATTACACCACATCTAAGATTGATGTAGAAAAGTTAAAAGAGAAGAAGGTAAGTAGGAGGGACAGTCACTAGTACAAGACAAATAACATTCAATAGAAAAATTATGATGGACAGCTACTAGTATAAGAAAAATAACATTCAATAGAAAAATTCTATAATAAAACATTTACATCATCTCAGCATAAATATTTTTTCGTGTTTAAATAAAAAAATAAAGATAATTTTTTAAAAAACTTCTAAATTAAAATTTGCTAATTTAGATGAGATCTATATTTTTAATGTTCAAAATTTTTTCCAAAAAAATGCCTTCTAAAGTAGTATTTTGGAACTCCAAAGTTTAAGAGGTTCAACGAGGTTTTAAATAGTTTTGAAGTCCGCTTCAAATCCATTAAACTTTGGAGCCCCAAAATATATTTTTAGAAGTATTTTTTGTAAAAATTTTGAAAATAAAAGTTGTTGTAGCTCACATCAAAATCTATAATTTTGATGTTAGAATTTTTTTTTAAATACTACTAAATAATTTTTTTTATTACGGAGTGACGTGATATAATCGTTACACGCAAGAATCTCTTCATTCAATATAATATGGATGACTAAAAAGTGGCGTGAGTATAATTTGTCCACTTAAGTTTATCTTCTCTGGAAGAATCACTACGGTACACAATTGTAGGCACAAAATAGTGCCCGATTCAAACTAAAGAAATAATTAATTTTAATTTGTTTTGAGTTTTATGCATGCTAATAGTTTGTGCCTAGTAGCACGAAACGTTTCTGCTGCTTTGTATGTGTGTGTGTGTGTCAACACTCTGACCATCCGCACCTAACTTTAAAGGAAAGATAGAGGAAAGGGGTTGGTAGTAGTCTTGTAACAAGTGTGCCATCTATTTAGTCCTTTAAATGGTTAGGTAGATACATTTCTTTTTTCTAGAAAATAATAAGAAAAATAAAAGATGTAGACATTGTTAGCTTAAGTTTGATAATGTCGACAACTAACTGTACAAAACTAATACAAACAATGCATCACAAGGATTATCAAGATATGGAGGTATCTACTTTTTGAAAATAGCGGATATAGTACTTATTAGTTAATTCCTTGATGGAGACATCCGATACATGAGAAAATATATTCTCAAAATCGAGCTAAGTTTATATTAATTACTGAAAAAGTAGGATTTATCTGATGATGAAACATTCGCCGGTGTCGGGCTAGATACAATAAGATGTTGAATTTTTTATTTTCTGTTAATCTAAAGAAAAAGAATTTGCTGAACCCCTTCATCCCTTTCTATGGATTAGAACAAAAGTTTGCTGAACAAAAGGCCACGATGTGTTGATTTTGATAGAAATAATTATCGCATTTAGTGGGATATTGTGTTTTTGACGACGCCGGCCGCCGCAACTACCGGGTGGGCAAGAAGATGATATGCTCATACTTGAAACTCGCCTTCACCTACTGCAATTTTATCTACCGCTGCTGCAACAACTACTACCACCGGTGGTTGCAAAGATTTGGGAATCAGCACCAACCACAAATCCATGACGTTGAGGTTTTCTACGCCTTTTTCTCCTTTTTTTTTTATTTTTTTATTTGTCCAGATCATTAGATACTTTGTTTTCTCACATAAAGAGGTTAGGGTGGTTGTTTAACGTTACAATCATAATAAGAATTCAATTTGACGGAGTTGTGGCCGCCACGCTACTAATATCTGGTTGGTGGATGCATGGCGCGGGCCCGGCGGGGGCCTCCCACCAACTTCACCCACCTCACCAACCCATAGGCCTTGCAGTTTGCAGCTAAAATTGTTGGCTTTATTCATCCTTGTTTTATAATAAAATATTAAAAATGAGCTATTTTTGTTTGGGACTGACTGCTATTTTTTTAAGGGGTCGACCAAATAAACTTCTACATTGTAAAACTCTATTAAATAAATTTGAAAAGTTTGTAAATTACTCAAATGTGTTTATGTATGTGTTTTTGGGAAAATTTAAATACAAAAAAAAAATTAGTGTGTTCTACAATTTTTAATTTATTTTTTCAAAAAAATTTCTACGTAGAGGCATTAATATTTTTATAACCAATAAATACTTCGAAGCTTAAATATTAAAACATATATTTTCAGACAATTTTTGAAAAATTTTCAATATAAAATTATAGAGCACCTTAAATTTATCTTTTTCGTATTTAAAGGTTTTTTTTAAAAAATATTTATACATATGTATTTTGGACTAAAAATTCTTATTTTTAATCCTGAATATGACAAAATGTCTAAACAAAATTATGGACTAAGTTTTCAACATGAGATGGGAGTTGAGCATGAGTTTTAATTTCATGATAGTAGTTGTAATGAGAATTGAAAATGGTTAAACAGAAAATATAAAATATTTCATTATGTTAGATAAAGTTTTATATAGTTACTATAACGAGACATCTAGTTGATATTAGATTAAAAGGCAAATTCTGACATTATTGAACATCTTAAACTTTGCACGTATTTTGTTCATGCACCAAGGGAGGAGGACGCTGCAATCGCTTTTCAGCACCTACTAATGTTTTCTCTAAAAAAAAAGACAAATTCTAGTAAATGTGTCAGTTGAGTTAGGTTTTTAATAGCGAGCCTAATGAAATGCAATTGATTTATATTTATGTCAGGAAATGAAAATGCACATATTATCTAGGTGGTAAGAAAATTATGTCACTTCCATATCTAACCTTTTCCATGTAAGCTTAGAAAATTGATAGATTATTATGGACATCATAACCAAAATTCTCCGTTATCTAAAAATATAGACGCCATGCAATCGTACCTCCGTAATTATCTTAGTGGACCAATTTCTAACCAAATAATAAAATGCATTTAATTAGCTTTCACTGTCATAATTAGCTAATAATTAGCATGTAAGGCGATGCTGGTTTGGTTAATAAGTCAAAATTAGTGCGTAGATTTTTAAATATATTTATTTTGAGTGTAGAATCTTCATGATTGCGTGTAGCTAATGGAAGAATTAGTTTAAAAGTTCATATACTGCTAGTTGTGGCCTTATTTTCTTCTTTTGTAGAAGAGTCGACATTTGCCACCAACTCCTTAGCATTTAAAAAAAAAAAAAAAAAAAAAAACTAAGAATATTTTCTTTTTAAAAAGCCGCTTTCACTAATATATGTTTTTTCTGCAACCCCAATCATACAAAGTTAAATTTGATATTGGTATGTCTAGTTAATATGTTTATGATCATGCAAGAGTGTTGTCAAGTGCACTTGTAAATTTTGTTAATTAAATAATAGTGAACAAATTCTGTTCCTAGCTGTCTAATATTTATAAAATCGTTATAAAAAATAAATTTATAAATATCATCGATTAATATTCTACTAACAGAATATTCTCAATTTTTTAATCTAAACAGATCCAAATGTTCATACTATCATCTTTAAAATACAAAAATAGCAAATCTTCCTATCCTTACACGTACGCTTTTATAATTTAAAATTTTATAAGGTAAAAATATTATCATCTATTTTAGACATCTTGGACTACACTTGTGAATTTCCAAGTATTGCGGCTTATTAATGGATTAGTAGGACATAGTATTTTCCAAAAGTATCTGGTAAAATTTCCAACTATACCCTATACCAATGATTTAGTTTTAATCTCTTAAATGTAATTCTTTAATTAGCTTTGGTTGTATTTTCTATTTATTCTCTCTTCCCTCTTGCCGACGACGTGAGGCATGCACGTCGGTTCCAAATGAGAGAGGGAGGGGACATCCGACAGAGGGTTCATGGGCATGCACGTTTCTACTAATAATACTAATACTAATAATAATGGTGTTGGATCGGTGCATCATGTCATGTTCTTTATTTGTCGATACGCATAAATGCTCAACGCCCATATCTTTCTTAACCTTAATTGGAAGCCATGACAAGATAACATAACTTAGCCTCCTTATTTTCGTTTATTTCTACAATAATATAAAATAACATTTATCCACGCTCTTGTAAGATATGCTACTTTTATAGACCCTCGACTATTTGTCATATATTATCTACTTAACTACTATACGATACAAAGTTATTAATGTGTTGATTTTCGGAATATTTTTTTTTTTTTACTTAAGAGAAATAAAAATTGTTCATCTTTCTCACCTATATTTAAAAAAAAAAATAATCCATCAGTCTTCGATGTATCATAAATTCATGGAATTTATATAAAAATGTCATTCAGATTAGTGCCACTGAGTTGAATTAAATTAGTTGAGGCTTCAAATTAATTTAATTAATATGTGCATAAAAAATCCATATCGAAAAGATTATTTAGTTGTGTTATCATTTTAGATAGTTTGTCTTAGTTAAATGAAAATACTATTTTGATAATAGAAATCAAAATTGATATGTGAATGAAAAATGAAATCCGACTCTGTAACATAATAACCGTGTTATTCACTCGTTCATTACACAATTTTTCAAATACTGTAAATTCGTATACACAAGCAAGAACACAAATAATATACCAGGGCCTCTAAATAATGAGCCTTAGTGCAGGCCCTATTCAGGCCCATTATAACCCATCCATTTCTTAGAAGTACAATTCTGTGGCCGATTAACTTGATATCTACAATTTATCTTTTGAGGGCCCCACTCCGCACACTCTTCCTAAAAAATCTGACATATCCGCCATCTAACCTCTCATATCCAAAATCGGAGCCTATCTGAGATCTGCACCGTTCACTCTCCTATTTAACCCCCCCTTCTCTCCTCCGTCATTCCTCGCTCCTCCCTCTCTTTCTTCTCCTACCTAATTTCTCTCATCTCCGCAAGGTTCAGATCCGGATCTTTCGTTCTGCGTCAATGGCTTTGGTGGCGGAGAAGACAGCGTCAGGGCGCGAGTACAAGGTTAAGGACATGTCTCAGGCCGACTTCGGTCGCCTCGAGATCGAGCTCGCTGAGGTCGAGATGCCGGGGCTCATGTCCTGCCGCTCCGAATTCGGCCCATCTCAGCCATTCAAGGGCGCAAAGATCTCCGGATCTCTCCACATGACCATCCAAACCGCCGTCCTCATCGAGACCCTCACCGCTCTTGGCGCGGAGGTTCGCTGGTGCTCCTGCAACATCTTCTCCACCCAGGACCATGCCGCTGCTGCCATCGCCCGTGATTCAGCGGCCGTCTTCGCATGGAAGGGGGAGACCCTAGCCGAGTACTGGTGGTGCACCGAGCGCTGCCTCGATTGGGGTGCCAGCGGGGGGCCCGATCTGATTGTCGACGATGGCGGCGACGCGACGCTGCTGATCCATGAGGGTGTCAAGGCCGAGGAGGAGTATGAAAAGACCAGGAAACTTCCTGATCCGGCGTCCACCGACAATGTTGAGTTCCAACTCGTGCTGGGGATTATCAAGGAGAGCATCAAGGCTGATCCCAAGAAGTACCGGCGCATGCGGGATAGGATCGTCGGTGTTTCGGAGGAGACTACCACCGGTGTGAAGAGGTTGTACCAGATGCAGGAGAGCGGGACACTGCTTTTCCCCGCCATCAACGTCAACGACTCCGTCACCAAGAGCAAGGTTAGTTTCTTTTCTGGATTTTTATATGTTGTCGAACTTGTTTATTTGTTATATCTAGATATCTATTTAAGATTTTTTGCTAGATAGTCGATATATTAGGTTTCGGTTCAGTGATCGGATCTTCAGCTCGACGGCTTCTCATTTGAACATTGTTTAGCTGTGTCAAATATTTGAGATTTTCATTTTCAGCTCCTTTAGTTGGTCGACTTTTATTTGTTTGGTTATTGAGGTAAATCTAGATTTCTGCTCTCTGAGATTGCGTTAGATACGGTCAATATTCCGATGGAATGAATAAAATGGGCCATCTTCTATTGGTTGGAATGGGCCATTTTGGTGCTTTCTGATTGCGTATGTACGTTTTTGACGTGATTGGTTTCTTGTACGTGTGGATCTGATAGTAATTCGTTTGCTAGTTATGCAGGTGGATCTTCTGTTATGGAGTTCTAATTGTTCTTTTTCAACTAGATGAATTACTATGTAATAAATTGATTTATTTAACTTATAAACAATAGTTGATTTGTCTGCAGTGCATCGATACATCTATTTTCTCCCATCATGCTTTAGAATAAGTTTATGACTTTTAAATTTAATGTATCTCCATGCATGGCCAACATACTGGCTGCTTGCTGCTTGTATTCCCGTCCATTCATGATGACGTGATGTGTATTTTTTAGTGGATTTGGATCCGATGTTCTTCTAAAGTTATTTTGAATGATAGGACAAATGATCTGCTATCAAAGTCATTTTGTAACTGAAGCTTGACCTCTAGTAGATGGATTTACATCTTTTGTAGGATTTTTTTTTAATACATGCCGTGTCGCATCTCACTTAACATCTCTGGTTCATAACCTTATTTCTGTGCTGACGTTCATGCCCATTTCTCTTTAGTTTAAATGGTTCCAGTTCTCTTACTTTATTATCTATAAATTCATATGCGTATCAGCTCTGGAAAATGTCTACATCTATAGATCTCTCTTTGCTAAGTTGGTATATCAAATGTTGTCATAATTTCTGATGTTGCCTCATATTAACCATGCAACAGTTTGACAATCTCTATGGATGCCGCCATTCCCTTCCTGATGGGTTGATGAGGGCCACTGACGTGATGATTGCTGGTAAAGTCGCAGTTGTCTGCGGGTACGGAGATGTCGGCAAGGGCTGTGCTGCTGCTCTTAAGCAAGCTGGTGCTCGAGTCATTGTGACTGAGATTGATCCGATCTGTGCCCTGCAGGCCTTGATGGAGGGCATCCCTGTTCTTACTCTGGAGGATGTCATTTCTGAGGTAGACATCGTCGTTACCACCACAGGTAACAAGGACATCATCATGGTGGATCACATGAGAAAGATGAAGAACAATGCCATTGTCTGCAACATTGGCCACTTCGATAATGAGATTGACATGCTTGGCCTGGAGACCTACCCTGGCGTTAAGCGAATCACCATCAAGCCACAGACGGACCGCTGGGTCTTCCCTGACACCAAAAGTGGTATTATTGTGCTTGCTGAGGGCCGTCTCATGAACCTTGGCTGTGCCACTGGCCACCCCAGCTTTGTCATGTCCTGCTCCTTCACCAACCAGGTATGTTTACTTTTATTTAATTTCATAGTATTGAAGGTCCTTAGTTTTAGGAAATCTTAAAAATTTGATATTAACGAGATGTAATGCATAACAGGTGATTGCCCAGCTGGAGCTCTGGAAGGAGAAGTCCAGTGGCAAATATGAGAAGAAGGTGTATGTGCTGCCCAAGCACCTGGATGAGAAGGTGGCTGCTTTGCACCTGGGTAAGCTCGGTGCCAGGCTCACCAAGCTCACTCCTTCTCAGGCTGAGTACATCAGCGTCCCGGTTGAAGGTCCCTACAAGCCAGCTCACTACAGGTACTAGACTGCTAAGAGCACAAGTTGAATGAATCACCCGTTGCAGAATCGTGGTTGGTGATTATGGTAGCCGATTATATTATTATGTAACCGTATATTCCGGTTGTCTTTGATTCGTCATTTTTATTACACCCCCATTTTCATGTTCACCTTCAATAGGATACTTCCAAAGCTTCATTTTTTTTCCCATTACTAAGAGTGATGCTGTGTTTCTGTGAGGAATAATTTAGTTTAATCCTTGAAAGATATCAATGCAAGATGATGTATTTCTCGGTATATATAACAACTACTTAATTACAGCTGACCTTGCATTAGTTTGCCCTTTATTTCTGAACCTTATTTATGCCCGCTTAAGTGCGACATGCCGAATGCAAATAGCTTGCATTATCTTTGTGTTAGATACTAATAGGGAGACTTGCATATCAGCTCCTTGAAACCTTTTTTAGGAAATTAAATTTTCATTTACAACGTTTAGCTTCGATTTCTCAAAATAGATATTAGATATTTAGAAATAATTAAATTTCCTTGAAACCATGCATCCAATCCGTTGCTCTCTCTATTCTGACCATCCATCATGGACTGTATCTATTTCGATATACTATTAAAGGACTTAGGTCCGGCTAATGCTTGAGGCCCACGCAGACCTAAGTCTAAATTGTCACTTCAAACCGAGCATTATTGGGAAGTCAGTTCAATATTTATTGAAGCTCTATTCCACGATGGCCTGCCTATAAAGGCCCGTTCGAAGCAACTATTTGATGAGCTGATAATTATTTCTACGATTTCTAGAAATTTTAAAAAGGTTTTCATCAAAAAAAAAAAGAATTTAAAAAAGGTCTAATTAGCTGCAGTCCTACCATAGTCTCTGCTAATTATATTGTACATATACTAAAATGAAGACTAACTCGTACAGATCTAAAAATAGACAGATATGAGATAACTACTATCAATCACTTTTTTTTTAGATTATCAGGGTAGAGATTTGTAAGAATACGCTCCTGAAGGACCTGATATGTAGAAGCCCAAAAATAAATATCAAAGAAGTTGTGGATTTGTAGGAAGGCTCAAATGCTAGTCAGTGCACTACTTCAAAAGAATGTGAGCTGGTTTTTAACACGGAACGCATCACTGACAAAAATACGAAACATAAAAAATACATTTTTCAGAATGAAAAACGTGTTTCGGAAATGCGCTCCGAATCACTGTGGTCGGTAGAGCACGTTTTCGAAATACGTTTTTCACTCCGAAAAATATATTTTCTGTCTTTCCATATTTTTGTCTGCGGAGAGTTCCGAGCCCCCAATCAGTTTCCTCAAAAAAATAGGGATTCATTTATGAGCTACATATTACGGGAGCATTCGAGATTTGCAGAACTCAAAGTAACATTCCAGCATCCCACCGTAGATGCGATTTTAATATGAAAAAAATCTCCACCACGTATGAAGTTCAGAGTTGTAAATCTTTTTGGGGTCTAAGGAAGGCTACATATAAATCCTAAACTATGATAGAGAAAAATGATCAAATTATTAAATTATAATTCAAAATATTAACAATATGTCTATGTTGTTCTGATATATTTCGGTTATTAATTTGTTGTCCGATAATATAAAAACTTCATGAAACCGTCAAAAATCAAAATGTACTGATTTAGAAATTGACGTGAGAATTAAAGTGCACCTTTTTACAAAATAAGTATATTTCGGGCATTTGAAGCTTTTTTTTTTTTACATTATAAGTATTCTTTAGACTTTTCTATAAAAATAAATTCATCTATTATCATTAGACTAATCGTTCAGTGCTATGTTACTTTCTGATGGCGGCATCAATTAAATCAATAATAAAATAGACAGAGAGGGGATTTCTCAATACGACTTTAGTAAACACAGAGAGAACAGAACAGAGAGTGATGCAAAAGCTTTAGCAGCCGGTGAAGATCCACCGAGCTTCATCCTTTAATACCATCCAGCATTGCGTAAAAAAACGACTGCTGCCGTCGGCAAAGTCAATATAGTAGTGGGGCTGCCTAATTTCATGCACTCAATTTGCCTGCGCTTCATACATAGTGAACATATATAATTGTCTACACCTAGTGCAGAAGAATATAACTTTATATAGACGAAGGTAATATAAATCATAACCCATTTTCTCTGATAAGGCAGAAATTAAGGCCATTCCGAATGTTACACGTCATATATGAACCCAACAATTATTAATTGAGAAACTAGATTTACACGTAAACTCCAAAAAGCATGTTATTACTGTAAACTTGTTGCAGTAGTAAAATATTATCTTGTTATTTCAAGAAACACATAAACACAGCTGAATCCACACTGACGGTATTTATTCAGTAAATGAACGTGGAGAAGAAGATAAAAGAGCTCAGAAGTACATGATTTGACCTCTGTCTGTTCCATCCAGCTGTTTCCACCTATATGCTATTAGCCATGCCTTTCATATACGGTGCTTTTATTGAGAACGAGTAGTATTTTTATTTATCAATTTAATTCTTTTTTTTGAATCGATCAATCAAACTGAAAATATATTTTCATAAATTAATTTCGTAAAAAATTAGCTCTTAAACATATATTTTAAAACAATAATTCGATGAATCCCAAAAAAAAAAGTGAATTGAAATTATCCGTCATATACGCCAATCAATAAGTACTATTCATAATGAAAAATAATCAACAGATCTCTACTTTCTAATAATAGAGTTAATTTTTAATAAACACTAAATTATTTTCCTAAACATAACTTTTAATCATATTGTGTTTAAAAATAAGGACAATGCACACGAGCACGGAAAATAATAGAAAAGACAAAAAAAAAGAAAAATTACGTATCAGCTCTTTTATTTCGGAGATCGAATAGATCAGTTCTAAAAATATATTTTTAAAAGCTAATTTTTTTTTAAATAAATCAATTTTTCTAAATATATTTTTAAAAACTAATTTGTTAAGAGTCAAAACTAGAATTGATATGCAAAAATTCTAAAAAAATCATAATTTGCTGGATAAAAAAAATACTATTTTTCGTACTTACGTCCGTGACCCGAGGCAATTTCCTAAACATAATCTTCCACATGCATTTTTTACAATTTAACGACTACTTAAGTCTTAAATAACTGAAATGGAGTAAGTAAATAGCGCTCAATCATAATTTACCTACCAATCAATACTGTTCGTCGCTCCACCAGTTCATCACTCCATGTACCAACCGTCTGATCTGAGACACCAGATGCGTTTTTAGAGATGAGATCGAAGTGATCTTTCTTTCCCATGCTTAGTTTGGTTGGTGGCTTCTTCACATAATTCATCCCCATATTATCATAGTTCAAAATTAGGTCCAAACAATTGTACCAGCAAACAAAAGATAAAACTTGAGAACAGATTTTAAAACTTTTAATATTGATATTTAAAATTGAAGTAGGGTTACAATAGCCTAATCTTTAATTTAACAAGATTTGGTTAATAACCGGAAAAATAAAGAAAAAAGGAAATACAACAACAAAATACTTGACCTTCGACTCAAGGAGCAGATCCACGGCACTCAGTAATGGCGCTGCAGCCGCGAGTGTAATAAGGCCCAGCCCTCGCCATCATACGGCAATTGTAGTACGGGACGCCGGGCTTGTTGCATGGCACAACATCGCCTTTAAGAGCTTCGTAGCTAATATACTTCTTCTCGCCGGCGCTGTCCCATAGCTGCCGCCGGTGAGATTCTGAGTCCAACTCCACCACTCCGGCATCCCATAAGCAATTCTCAACACTTTCACACCCATTCTTCTGATTATTTCTTACGAGGAACAAGTCAGAGGAGATCGAATGTTTGCTGTTAAGAAGAAGAAGAAGAAGAAGAGATAAGATGGGCGCCATTGTTTTAGCCATTTCTAAAATGAGGATGAAAAAAAAATTGGAACAGTTGCGTTTGTGCATCTAGGCCATTATTCGTATAGAGGTGCGTGCTTTCAGTGAGGCTGAGGCAAGGCAACTACTCTACTGCCGGTTCACGATGGTCCACATGAGCTGGCATTTTGTCGGTAGGTTTGGATCTGGGTTTGGTACCAGGCTTAAGTGGGTTTCATTATGCGTATGCTGCATTGGTCAGTGGTGATGTACGATCACGCCGTATAAAGTTGGAAAAATATCAGATCAGTTCCTCTTTTCAAATCTCATACTATGTCAGTCCTTCTCTTCAAAACAGTCCAAATTAGCTCCTTATTCACTGTTTATCCAATTTTTTAGACAAAACTGTCTCTATGTTGCCGACACCGAGATCACCTACTTAGAAGCATTTTTTAAAAAATTGTTGAACATGAAAGTTGTAGATCTCACCGAGATCTACAACTTTCATGTTTAAAATTTTTTCCAAAAAATGTTTAGGTAGGTGTTTTCGATGTCCGAACTATTTGTAGCAATTTCGGATCGGGTCGGGTCGACCCGTTATGCTTCCGACCTCAAAAACATAACTTTTGAAGTATTTTTTTGAAAAATTTTCAACATAAAAGTTGTAGTTCTTGCCGAGATCTACAACTTTCATGTTCAAAGTTTTTTCCGAGATCGCTTCTAAATAGATGATATCGGTGTCTGAAGTGTTAACGGGTATAGGGACAATTTCGTCCAAAAAAAAATCCAAACAGTAACCAGGGGCTGATCCGACCTAAATTTGAAATGGGAGGCTGATTTGGGATGTTTTCAACAGTTGAGGGGCTGATATGGTAGTATCCCTATAAAGTTAGTGTTTAATCTCCTACTATTACTCTTTAAATTTTTATTTCACACAAAGTATTTTGATAAAATTAATATAATATTATAAATATATATTATTTTTGTATTTAATTTTTTTTCTAAAAATAATTTAAACTAGACGTATGCTGCAGTAGGCACGTATTTGTAGCAAATTTTTTTAGTGCTTGTAAGAGCCATGAGGTTATTCTCTATCAGAAATTTGGAAAAATCTGTTATATATAAGAGAATATGAGTGTGTGTCATCGTCTGCATAATATTTTTAAATATCAGTAATTTTGATTGTACGAAAAATCGAAACTGATTGTGAAGGATTTGTAAGCTGCATCCATCCATACGATCGACATCCTGTCATTTTTATATCAAATTCATTATTAATTAATAGCAACTTCTGCAGATAAAACAACATATTTTTTGACCTTATGGTATACCTTTCACCACCAAAGGAGGAGGCACTTGCATTTACTACGATGTAGGATGTTGCATCGAGGGGTAAGAATAATTTCGATACAATCCGAAATAAATGACTGCAGTTTGTCTTAAAATCAGTGGGTTTTCATATTTGTTAAGTAGTATCTTACTTATAAATTACTCTGATTTCAAGTTTCTTGCGAGTATATTTCAAGACTTAATGGTAGTCAGCTGTCATGCTAACAATCGATTTTCAGGAGCTATGTTTTCCATCTCCTCTCCAACCCTAGTATGGGTACTTATCACGTACATTTAATTCCTGCAAAACAAACGTTTTAGGGTCTTCTCACTGGACTCGTATTAGCTCATCAACTGATATTTAAACACATAAATATTAAAATTAAAGAAAAAACTACTCACCCCCAACAAACTATCCAATAAATAACGCACAATCAATATCCACCACACACGCGTCTCCTGATCTGCACAATTCCATCGTGATCCGCAAGAAAAAAAATTAAAATAACATGTATACATATCGTGATGTGTAGTTTTGATTGTACCATATCAGCATGTGTGATTTTTTAGGGTGCATAGCAAAGTTCTAAAATTAATGTTTTAAAACTGTCCAATATTATAACTAATGACTATTCACAAAATGTTCTGCTACTATTAATTGATTCTTTTTCTTTGGAAATAATAAGATAAAATTTTTTTAGTGTAAATTCTGTGACTGTATATTGACGGATAGTATTATATTTAGTCTATTGTATTGACTTTATATTATAATGAGTATTTATAAATATTACCGAAAAAGTGATTTAGACATTTGGGATGTAGTTGTCAATATGATGAACACTATTATAAATATAATTATAGTCCATGCAAAAGTTGTTAAAAATGCAAGGCATATTGAGACGCAAGTGATATTCTAAACTCCGTATGCAAACTTAAAGGTTACAACAAGGCGAGCATGTGATAAAGAAAAGGGACATACTAAAAATGAGTAATCACTAGTAATGTAGAGATTAGCAGCAATATAACAATGAAAGTAAAATGCAAAAAAATTGAAGTAGAGTAGTAATTAGTCGAATTTTTTATTTGAGTAGGCGCTTTTCTGCTAGGGTGCCTATTAAGGGCATGACTTTTCTTTTTTTTAATTTTTTTTTTTTAATACATATTGGACCTCACCTCCGTAAGAGACTTAGATGTGCACGATATTTCTATTTGACAAACTCAGGCATGCATGCTTGAATTTTGCTCAACATGCATAGACGTGCTTTTAATAGCGATTATAGTTATTTGTATTTTTATGTTAAAAATATGTGTTATACACTGTCAAATTGTAGCTACTGTATGACTTTAAACTTACGTAACAAAAAAAATAGGTGAATTACACTGCAATCTACCTATAAAAAAAATTACACTTAATTATTTTATAAAAGACATTAAAAATTATTAAAATTATCAAAAAATATTAAGACACTATTTTTTTTTCTAAAAATATCAAGACAAAATATTAGATACGTGTCGAATGAAAAAAATAGTAATATAAATATATTAACATGTGTAAAAAAATTAAGCTATACAAATTTTTTACAGTAGCCTGAATTACTAAATTTATATACATCTCAATGGAGACCCTACACAGCCACGTTGCAACACGTGATCCTTGCTAATGTTCTCCTCCTGCTGCTGTCGGTCTCTTAATGAGTGACCCCTCTGCTCTCCTATGTCACGTCTCATTATCTGTATGTGTGGTCACGTAGCCATTGATGGAGCACCCTGCACCGAGCGCGGCTCCCCTGATTCGGCCGAATCAGGGTGTAGGAAACGGACGGCCGAGATCGGCCGATCCGTAAAAATACGGATCTCGAAATTTTGTATAAAATTTTCGTCGACTTATTTGATCTATTTTTATGTATTTTTGAAAAAATTTTAACTACAAAGTTATAGGTTTTGATGAGATCTACAACTTTGTAGTTGAAACTTTTTCAAAAAAATGCCAAAATACATACCGAAATGATGATTCAAACTTTTAATCATCATTTCGGTATGTATTTTGGTATTTTTTCGAAAAAATTTCAACTACAAAGTTGTAGATCTCATCAAAATATATAACTTTGTAGTTCAAAAGTTTTTTCAAAAATGCTTAAACATAGGTTAAATAAATCGACGAAAGTTTTATACGAAATCTCGAGATCTGTATTATTACGGATCGGCCGATCTCGGCCGTCCGAATTCCTACACCCTGATGCTGAGAGCCGCGCCCCCCTGCACCCCACTATTCTCCATTTCGCTGTCATTAATTGCCGTGACTTTCAAGAAATTTTTTTATACTATAAAACCACCAATATGATACGTACCAAACGTATGTATAAAGCCTTATTTTTTAAAAAAAAATTCAAAAATAAAAAGTATAAAATTTAATATTTAAATTCTTTTAAAAAATTATTTTAACTAATTGTTTTAGAATTTAAAATTATTTTTAAATTCCTTAAGAATTTAAAGTTCCTAAATAGTTACAATTATTTTTTAAAAAATATAAATATTAAAATTATAAATTATATAAAATTCTATACTTTATATATTTATTTTTTAAAAAATATATTTCTATACACATTTGGCGGACTCGAGCGTTTCAACTGTTTGTTATTAAGTTGCATTTCTCTATTTTGCTTGATTTTATGTTGAATATGCCGTTTTTTGAATATGGCGTTTTTGGTTAATAGGGTTAGGAAAACTGGAAGACTAACAGTTTTCGAAATAATTAATGTCTCTCTCTCTCTCTCTCTCTCTCTCTTTCTTCCTCCTCCGAAAAGTTCTGGTCTGTTTATGATGAGATTGAGCTCAAAGCTGTAAAATGGGTTGACAATTTTGATGATTTTTGCATCCATCTATTAAAATTACTAGTGTAGTTACGGTTAAAAAGCTATATCATCTCCATCAACCAGCCATTAAGATTTTTTTTCCCTTAAAGAGTATATTATAGCACATGATATAACATGTGTGGGACAAGTAGACCTAATGAAGATAAAAAATGAAAAAAACCCATTCCGTCCATTAAAAGAAAAGACGGTTTGATGATTTTAATCTGTAATTAACAGAAATTTCTGCAAAAAACTGAACATTATCCTAGCCGTTTCATGATATATCAATTGGAGCAAATCAACATACGTTTAAGGGGTTGCCAATTAGTGACGAACTCTCCACTAAACTCATACAATATTATATAATAAAATTTGAAAACATCATTTTTTTTTTTCAAATTAATATAAAACAAAATTTGTTGAATTCTATTATCTAAAATTTTGAAAGCTTTTCAAAGAATACATGAGATGGGAGTTTTCTTGTATCACAAGTGCAGGAATCTACTCAATGGCAAAGGCCAAATGTGCTCAATTTAAATTGGACCACTATGTCAATTAAAAGTGAATTTGACAACTTCATTAGATAAAGAGTAGAGAAATATAATCAGAGGAGAGTAACTAGGTATGATATGAAGCGAAGCCAACTTGGGCAGGTTTGCGTACGAGCAATTCATATGGTTTATGTGGTTAGCACGCAGTAACAGAAATTTTTACGGGAGCTAACGGAACACGTTCTCTGTTTTCAACGATATCACCGCCGTGCTTACTCTTTGGACAGATTTGCTTACAAACTGCCATGGACATAAATAAGATCACTCAGATTCTTCTACAACGTGCGCACGGGTCTGACTATTTCGCTACTCTGAGATTTGGATGTATCTACAGCATCTAATGTATTTTCTTTGTACTTCTATTCATAGTCATTTCCTTGAGGATTTGATGTATTCCTACTGTTATACCATCCTTATGGATATCCTCTACTCCTGATGTAAATTTCTATTGTACCTTTACATACCTGTCAATTGTCACTGAGGAGAATTTTTTAATATAGATGATATTTTATTCTTAAAAAACAAAAGCCAAACCAACTTTGGATATCTCATCCTCTTTTTATTTTCATTTTCATTTTTTTTATTAAATTCACAACAAAAGTCATATTCATACCCGGCCCATTTTGCACGACCATCGTAATATATAAACCGTCGAATAATAATAACCCATCTTCTAACGTCGACATTCACATTCGATTCACGTATGCCAGCAATACTCATATATCGTATAAAAAAATGTACACTCCTAATGCTTGAACCTTCCGCAAATAGACTCTTTAGTATGCACCCCACGGAATTAAATTCCGTGCATAGAGAGATTCGAACGTATGATCAGACGCTCACTGACCATCGTGGGCCACCCCTCTCATTTTTAAATTTAAGAAATGATGCAGCAAGAACTTTGATGCAGCATTGACCACAAACAAGAACAAACCCTGAATATTATTTTGCTCAAGGACAGTTGCAACAGAACACAACTCGGTGAAATTTTTTATGTATAAGGTAATGCTACTTAATGCCTTGCAACTTAGCCTTAAAACACATATTGAATGGATGTGATCTTTTTTATCCATCTCAAAAAATGAATTTAAAAAATAATTTGGAACCATTTTAGAACTATACAATATTTTATATTGCAGAAGAACATGAACTTATGAACAATCAGGAGAGGACAGATCTAGGCGAAATGATGAAAATCCAACTCACACGGTCGCATCTGTTCTTTAACTCGAAAATGTAAAAATTGGATCAAAGCGAATTCTACACCTACAGGGTCAAAATTGTCTCAATCATTGTGAGTAGTCAGTCGGGGCTTATTAGAGAAAATTTTCTGAGTATGAAATTTAGTACTAGAGCTAACAGTTTAACGGAATATAAGATTCACATCAAAGGAACGTATGTGCCCGCTATAGAACAATTAACCAATTCTGTATGGTAAGGAAATAAGACCGATGAAATGCAAACACTTACTAGGTTGAGATGATCACTTCACCCCATCAGACTTTAAGCCGCAAAACTTTCTCCATCCATCCAATTCTTCCCAAAAAAGGTATGCTGATTAGGCATTGCAAAATACCAAGCACATTTATCTAGGAGAAAATAAGCGAAAAAATAACTGCAGAATTTTGAAACCCCAAGAAGGTTAGTCAAAGATAACTTATCCATCATGTCAGACCACTCCTTGAGCACATTTAGCTGTCTTACAAAAAATTTGAAGTTTGTCAGTACAGGTGATCGAGCTGGTCCTCGACCGATCAATAAAGTGTTCGAAAGCGGAAGAATGGCGAGAAGAAGCAAGAAGACAGAACGTAAATGCACTCAAACTTTTTACGTGGAAACCCTTGGGAAATAAGGTAAAACCACGGGCTGTTGACCGTAATGCCAACGTAATTCTCACTATCAATATCAGAAAAGGATTACAAACGCTCAAACTCTCAGTCACTCAGGCTACCGAATGCTTGAATGCTATGGCACGATGAAATCGCCTAAGTCTGAGAGAATCAAAGTGTGGATCCTCTTTAATGGTGCTGTTAATGGCCTTTTATAGGCGGCCCTGGTAAGCAGGCCGCGGCGCTGGTCAGCAGGCCATTGAGGGAATGTAGGATCTCCTCCAAAAAAGGTGGGTTGACTGGTCGCCTTCGTGTACCACGTCCGCGTCGTGGTCCGCAACTTCCGCGAGCGTGGGGTTAATGGGTGGAAGTGCCTCCCGAGTCGAGCCTAGGGAAGTTCCCGACTCGGGTCTTCGAGTGTTTCTCGAGTCGAGCTGCGGATGACCGGCCGACTCGAGTCTTTGTGGATATCCCGAGTAAGGTCACCGACTCGGGTCTTTAGAGGTTTCCCAAGTCGGAACGCCGACTCGGGTCTTCAGGTACTTCAAAGGTGGGGTACCGATCTAGGTCTGCAGATACTTCCCGAATCGGGGCACCGTCCCGGGTCTTTAGATAATCCGGAGTCGGGAGGCGGCCCGGATCTTCGGACAATTCCCGGGTCCGAACGTAGTATGGGTCATCAGATATTACTCGAGTCGGGATACCGACTCGGGTCTTCTTGCATTTCTCGAGTCGGGCCATCGACTCGAACCTATTGGAGTTGCGAACACGGACTTCTGGAATTTCTAAGCCCTTCTGAAGCTGACACGTGGCAAGCCCGATCTGCGCTATATCAACAGGTAACATCAGTAAAGGTTGTGGACAAGCAAAAAACCATTTTAATATTGAGAGTAAGCAAATTGGAAGTATTTTACTTAACGAGTAGCATTTTAAAAAAAAAAAAAAAATCACTTAGCCAGTAGCAACATTGCTTTTAAAAATTTGAACGTACGTTTTCAGAATTGTTAAGCACATCGGTTTGCCGTCGTAGGTATGACATGCAATGAGAGCATAAACAGAGGGGGAAAAAACTAACGAAAAGTTATATCCTAATTTGCTTCTGTCTAATATACGAGCACAAGTAGAGATTCATCGCCAAGTTTGACTAGTTACTGCAGAGATACTTGTAACAAGTGCTACTTTTTTCCTCAAAAAACAAGTTACTTCTATTAAAAGTAACTCTGCATTGTCAACCTATAACAATGAACGATCAAATGAGACAATAATATGTATCAATGCTACAATTGTAGTTCTTTCAACACAGGGTTACTGCTGAAATAAGCATGGACTAAAAATTGAATTCTTGTCCATAAGAGAAGAGTAAGCAGGCTGCAATATGACTTGATCGCACTCGATGAGGCATGCTATTGCTAGCTTTCTTTCATGAGAAATAAAACCCTAACGAGTGAATGCAGGAAATAAGTTTTACTGTCATGTGTCTGCAAAGAACTTTTGGCAACAAAGACGAGGCAAAAAGAAGCATATACCAACTTCAAGCTACAGTAGAAGTTGAAGTTGAAAATAAGCCTCTAAATCCTCCCCTTCAAACTATCAATGTTGTTACCTCTTAAACATGTATTTTATTGAACCTGCATATTAATTCCAAGAAAGGAAAATATCTTCCAAACTCCATTCAAGGATCAAATATTTCTATATATTCTGAATCCCTTAAGGAGACATAGGCTATAGGACCAAAAACAAGTTGGAATGCTCACTTCACTAGTACCCAACTATCATGTTCATGCTCCTAACAGCCAATATCAAGGCTTTCCTACCGTACCGAGTCGAGTATCGGTAAATCCGAAATTGTGCAGGTGCCGACCGTGCCGTGCCGCCCGTGCTGATCCGTGTCGATCCGTACAATTTATTATATTTAAAATATTAAAAATTTAAGATTATTTAAATAATAATAAAATGTTAATGAAATAAAAATATTAAAATAAAATATAAAAACTTTAATTATATAAGAATGCATATATGGAGGTCCAATGAAGTAGTCATAATCACTTGGTTGCACCGGTAGGTGAGGCTACGAAACAACGTTGCTCTCACTTGGAAACGGACTTATCGTATCTTCATCTTTTTTATCGTAGCCCCTACGGTCTATGCGAGGTTCGTTGTTAGAAGAACGACTAAAAGACCTCAACCCTGCTCTTAGTATGGACCAGCCAGCCTCTAAGGCTGATGATCTACCAGACGATACAGATGCCACCGCGATAAACTCGCAGCTGAGTCTTCAGGTCCAGATGCCCGTCGACTGTATTTTTTCAATGACTTATTAAATCTTCATGCATCACAAACATCAACATCTGTAATTGTGTGGAGGGAACGAATGTATCTTCGAGTCACTCGTCATGTACTATACATGTATGTCCATCTCCAACATTGTTATCTGAGCTATTTGAGCTATTACTATTATCGGATGAAGTTGATGTGTTCGAAGCTGTAGGAGACCGGTTGCGACGACATGAATGCTGTGAAGACTTTGAGCCTCCTACGTCGTCATTACGTATCGGTTGTCTGCCTTACTGCATAGGAGCGAACTCTCTTTCAGCAAATTCATTAGGGTCGACGCTGAGCTCCCAAGCAATATCTTCATTTGGTCTCGGCAGACCTCCTGTTTGAGTTCGACCAGTCCGTGAAGGGGGGTTGATTTTACCGTCCTTTCCGGTCGATCCCAAAAAATAAAAGAAAAAAAAAACCGAAAGCCAGTCACGCCAGCCACGTGGCTGGCTTTTGACCGCCCTTGAGGCGGTCAAATCGAAGGGCGGTCGATCACGGGCAGTAAAAAAAGAAAAAAAAGGTGTCGACCGTGCAGCCCGTCGGCACAGTTTGCCGTGCCGCCCGGCACGGATGGCACCAACCGGTACGGGCGGCTCGACACCAAGCCAGCCGGCTCCAGCACGTGCTGGGCTGCACCACCCGTGCCGCCCGGCACGGAGAACCTTGGCAAGTATGTTATAGTTTAGTCTCCTTGTGACATATCTATCCTGCATCCTTGTTTTGGCTAGATAATGAGATGAATAAGGATAATTCGAAATAAAAAATCAAAGGAATTCATCAAAAAGAAATTACATGAGTTCATCATAGAATCATAAGGAATCACGCCAATATTAAGATAACAGTTCGAGAACTGATCCCGATGACTCCTTTGAATGCTGTAAATAGCAGAAGAACCTTTAGTGAAAATAGTAACCGAAGTAACCATTAGAAGTCAAGATGGATGGAAAGCAATCAAAACTGATGGGGATGTAAGTAACTAGAAGATACACAAAGAACTTATGTAGATTTTGTTCAAATTCAGTATTAGGAAATTCGTCTTTTCAGTTATTTTCATGCCTTAAACCTACTGCACAGTTTGGTCTGCAATACGTGTTTTAATGTAGTAGCTCTATGCGTTTCTCCACATTCATACCTTACACTTAAAATGCAAGTTATGATATTTTTCCTTCTCATTTAATATGTTAATAGTTTTAATTATTAAACTTAGTAACACATTAGTATTAATAACATACTATGATTAAGACAAATAATATTATTACTATATATTTACCTTCAAATAAAGTTAATTATAAATATCTTATTTGAGAAATAACTGCAGGAACTGAGGCTTGAACCCGGCCCTTTCCAACCACAGCTGGTATTTGACTGCTTGCAGCACGTGCTTTTACACATTAAATTAGATAGTGCTAAATTTGATTTAATAAATGATACAATTATCCATTTAGTTCAGTTTATTGGTAATTATAATTTTCTAAGCTAGTACTTGTACTTCATGGTAGAAAAACCAATTACTGGTTGATAGAAAGAATAAATGATGTTCTTCTATAAATTGGCGTGGAAAATATGTACTTTACAACCCTACTATACAGGTACTACAGATTCATTTTATGAACCAAATAACGCAGTAACCTATAAGATCTGTTATATATGAATATACCAAATAGTGTAATTCCTATTGAAATACCAAATGGTGTAATTCTTATTAATACCAAATAGTGTTAATACACATATTTGTCACTAGCTATTTGTAAAATAGAACAACACTATATTGGTGTATATCACGTATGCATTTGGAAAGAAATGCTTTGATCAATAGTTATCCATAAAGCCGATCTATGGATTTAGTAACAGAATTTTGACTAAAGCAGTAAAGGCAATCTGTAAAGCCTATCTACTACTGTCTTCTGCTATTTGCTATAATCCTTGAAAAAAAATGCACGTAAAGCCATCGTCTATGGTAGGTGATCAAGTTACCCTTCGAATCCTGCTTTACTTTGCTTCTTATCTTTTTCATTTGAGGGTTCGTTGGCAAGTAAAAGTTAAAAATTCTTATGTAAATTAAAGATTAAAGTGTAAACTCATTCGAGCTAGCGATCTATTCATCAGGATGGAGAAGAAATGCCACTCCAAGAATGTGTTACTACGAAAACAGGAATCATTGATATATCAAGCTGATTCCAGGTTTCATCTTCAAGCTCATCACATGAAGTTAACTTGCTAAGTTTATGGATCACATATTCAAGATATATAGGTATAGATAATCATTAAAGACTATCCTAACTATAGCGCGAACCATCTTTTTTTTTTATTTTGGGGTGAGAAGGAGATGCAAAGGTTCAAATGATCGCTATCTAGGTTTATGGGACCTAGTTCAAGTTACAAGTTAAAACATTGAATTTCATAACAAAAGCCAAATTCTACCCAAGGAAAAATAAAACCTAAATACTGTACAGTTATAGGGACTTAGGTTAGTCGAGAATATCAACAAAGTGGTGGGTAGAGAACTTTATACTAATCAACTTGCGAAGATTCCTTTTGAGCCATCCAATTCAGAGCAACATACAATCCCAGTACCTCTGAATTACAGCTAGGTTATCATCCATTTTCAATATCACAAAAAAAATTCAGACTTTATAGCAATGACACCAATGAGATCTGCTTTAGTTACACTTTTTGACCAGCCAACTAAATCTATGAGCAAATACACTAAATAAGTTTCATATGACTGTAATTTCAGCACTCTGGTTGCATATGAATTTCCAAACGAACTGTGATAAATCCATCTTAACGAAACGAATTAGAAAGATTAGCGCATGCAAAGAAAATTAATCACTCAAAATTTTAGGAAGTTGCTGAGTTAACCTACATGGAAATCCATATCTATGCTCAAGTTAGTTGAATTATCCAAAACAAGTGAAAATCAAACAGTAACCACTCACCGTTCAACAATCAGTTCCTAAATGATAATATAACAGTGCCAGAACATCGATCATCCTTTCCTCATAAAGCAACCACTAAGCATAGCAAAAGTCACTTATGTCAGAAGTACTCTTTTGAATCTTCTAACTATTACCTTTGAAGTCACTACGGCGCTAGTGGCTCTTCTATTTATATTTGAGATTAATGAGGGAAACCCCGCTAGTACATGGCTTAAATCGGGTTGCGCAGCACAGATAAATTATCGGGTGTTCTGGCCAGAGCTCCGTAGATAAGCCCTCTTAGCACAAGTCATGCATGTTGGCTTACCACAGGGTACAGATGGAATAAACTCATGTTGTTTTCCTTAAATGGGGCATTTATGTGTTGAACACATGAACCCAGGTTGTTGGGTGAACCCTCACCCCCTCAGCCATTGGGCCACCCATGCGGGCACAAAACCATAAACCTACTACCTTGTCGGATGTGTAGGAGTTAATTGTTAGATTAATTTGTATTGCAAGTAGAAGTCTTAGCTGACATCCATAATCATGCGCTAGTAGATCAAGTCCAAGTGATTAACTTTCTTGGAAATAACTTTATGCTTCCTTTATTGGTTGAGCAAGTCCAGTTACTTTGACCATATTTGATCTTTTGGAAAGTTGTCAATCTATATATGCTACAACAACATCCCAGTCATAATTCCCGTTGTTGGATTTTAATTCCTTCCTTTGTCTAGCACATGTTACAAATGGATGATGCTTGTTTAAGAGTCCATGAATCATACAACAACGACAAAAACGCAACTGTGCTACTCCACTTCACATAAACGTTCCTAAACATCATCTTGATATCATTACGTTTCCAAAATATATGACAGTATTGCTCCTACTGCATTTTATGTGGTAACAAATTCTCGAGGGCCTGCATTGACTACAAAAATACAAAGTCACTTTTTGATCTAATTAAACGCTGATTACTGGATTTGCTTTGGTGTTTACTGCAATCTGGTAGTATGAAGTGAGTGCTTTCTTGGTCACATGATCTTCCCAAGACACACATTCATGTATGCTTAATAAAATTTCATACATAAACAACAGAAAGTAGAAGACATTACCGCAGCATTCTAGACATCTTAAGTAAGATTACCTTAAGGTTGTGTTTGGTATGGGGTTAAATAGGTGGTAACAGTTACCACTCATGTTTGGTATGTGGTTAAATAGGTGGTAACAGTTACCTTGGTAACTGTTACCACTCATTTACCTCCTATTTGTTTCAGAGATAATGGGTGGGGAGGGGGAACTTTTACCCCCAAATGGTGATAAAGCTTTTACCCAACTAAAGAGGTGGGTAGAGCTTCACCGGGGTACAGCTTTTCCCAATTCCACTCTCTCGCTCTCTTGCGATTCTCCGGTACTCTCTCCCACGTCTCTCCCGTGCTCCACCTCGTCGCCTCCACCTCCAATCTCCGTCGCCTCCACCTCCCTGGCGCCCAAAGCTCTCCCGTGCTCCGATCTTAGTCTCCGTCACCTTCGTCGTCTCCACCTACGCGGCGCCAAAGGCTCTCCCATGCTCCGATCTATGTCGCCTCAAGCTCTCCAATGCTCCGATCTCCATCGCCTACACCTCCGCAGCCCCTCGTCCGTCGTGTCAACATCCTTAGCCGACGATCTTTTGCCAAATCTCCAGGAGAACCAAAGTATGTTGAATTTTTATCATCTCAAATATGAATATTATACACTGTTGAATATAATTTTTTGATGAATGTATAATTGTCAAAATAAATTGAAGCTATAAAAGCTAAAAATTGAAATAAAGTTCTATCATAAATTTTGTTGATGCGTTTCTCTGTAATTTTTATGACCATGTGATAGGCGTACATGGAAAGCAGTGGAGACTATACATGCACGCAGTGTTCGATGTAATGGTTGTGAAGTTGTTGCTGGCTTTACCCATATAAATGTTACCATCAACCCAACATGGCGGTCATCCAAGCAAGGGTACAAGTTACCACCGTATTACCCAAGTAATGTATTTACTCATGTAATCTCTACACTCATACCAAACATGGCCTAAAGACAGATATATTCAACTTTAAGGGAACATGCCCTTAGCAACTGGACAATAACCTGTTAAGTGTCAACTACAAATGACAGCATTATTGTCATCTGAGTTCCACATATAAACATCGATAAATAAAATTAACACAAATCACCTGAAACAACAAAACTACATTTATCAGCTTGCAATGGTACACTATTACCTACAACATATCATCAGTTTCATCCAATATATCCACATGTTGCATCAATACATTATGTATTCAGTTAAAAAAGAAGAAGACGAAAGGCATTGCTAAACATATAGCTAAACTTCATAAACACTGTACAAAGCTTTAAATGTATAATAGCACCAAGCTATATTCTTACCTCCAATGTATTTACAGCGTCAGTTGTTCCATATCCTTTCTAGTTCTCCACGAACTCTCATGTCCCGTCTTCTTCTCCTCCTGTTGCTCTGAGCAAGGGTTAGCTGTCAAACTAGAACTTGCCTCTTCTGTATCAGAAGAGCCTGGTCTCTCCGTGAGAAACTGTTCCCAGAATAAATCATTCACTCTCCGTTGAGGAGCAGTTTGCTGATTACTGCTAGGTAGAATGCTGTTAACAGAACTTTCTTTAACATCTTTAGCTGTTCCACGTGGACTCATTTCACCTCTACTGCTTATGCTAAGCACACTACCATCTCCGCCGGTCTGATTTATCGGTGTTGTGTTGTTTTGCATTGAGCTAGACGCTAGCGTAAGATTCAAATGGCATGGGACAAACCCCTCGCTCTCATCATCAAGTAATATGTTCTTCCTTGGAAAACAAGACGTCCCGGTATCAACCAGAGAGAGAGATTCAATTCTCAAATTAGATTTCATCTGCATGCTTTCATCATCTTCATTCGAACTATGAACACTTGTTGAAACCAAATTACCATCAGAAACCGTAGGGGACAGCTCCAAATTCAACTTATCAGAGAAATCACACTGTACAATCGCAACAGCAGGTATCCGGCGCTTCTTATATGCAGCAGATGGATCATTATCAGCTGTGTTTGCCGCGTAAGCAAGAGCTTGAACGAAGTTGGAGTTTTGGATAGCGCGAGAGAGAAAATTAAGCATATGTTGCTGGCGTAATTCCATGCTCTGAAGGCGCTGCTCGATCGTTTCTAAGTCTGAGAGAAGTGCGGGCTGGTGCTGCCGGAATTTCTGCAAATCAGCCTGCAGCGCCGCCCGCTCGCGGGTCAACCGATCGATCTGGTCTTCTAGTGCCGCCCGCTCTGCGTCGGGGAGACCCGATTGCGGCGGATTGCTGTGGCTGTGGATCGGCTTTCGGCGGTGAATGTTCTTGAGCAAATGCTTCTGGCCTCTTATAAATTCCTCGTTCGCGAATTCCCATCGTTCTGGATCGATCTTCCTGAATCCCTGCGGTTAAATCACAATTTGCTTAGCAAAAATTGATTGACAAATCCATAATTGGTGTTGGGGATCAAAAATTGCTTGTTACGTAGGTATTGAGCTGGCGAATGAAGCTGGAGAAGTTGTTGTGTTTGAAGTAAGTGGGGAGAAGACGGGCGGCGAACTCGGGAGGGTTCCAGACGATGAAGCTGGCGTTGGTGTTGCTCCAGGAGACGATGTCGTCGGTCGAAGAGTCGTCGACCATGTCGTATGTTTTCAGCAAGAACGGCGGCGGTCCACCGCCTGATTCGGCGCCGGACTCGTTAGCAACTTCCATTAGTTGAGGCCTCCGAAGAACCGACGGAGAGGAAGAAGAGAGGTGAAGTTGGCGTGGACTAGGCCAAGAGTTGGAAGTTGGGTGGTTGGAGAGCTGAAAGCCGAGAGATATTTTCTCTTTGAACCGGAATTGAACCGAAGCAAGAACTTCGGGTTAGAGTGGAGAGGGAATCGGTCACGTGATGTGGAAGAAAGAGAAGGTCAGAGCCATTGCGGTGGTTTTGGAGCTTTTGGTGGATAGGATCCGGTGAAGCTAAGACATGCCAAAATTTTGACTCCTATAATATTTTGAATAATGTTTGGTACGGATACATCACTGATCGAATATCTCAGAGAAGAGAATTTTTTTATAAAAAAAACTTATTTTTATTTTTTTTTAAGAAATAAAACAATATAATATAATTATGTACTTAATATATATATTTTTTTTTATTAATGAAATCAGAATCTTGATGTTTAAATTTATCTAAATGACGTAAAATATGATATTATGTATAATTTATTATTAAATATTATTATATTTTTAGATATTTAAATATTTAATAGTAAGTTTTTTTTAATTATTTATATTTTTATTTTCGTATCTGAACTGTACATGTGTTTTACTTTTTTAATAAAATTATTGTATCTCGTGTCCGTGTAGTGTTGTGTCCGTACTCGTGTTTGTATCCATACTTTCTAGATCAGATATGAAGACAAGAGTATGGCAATTCTAGAATGATCAGCTCCGAATTTGGAAAATGTCTCCATGTCTACACTTCAAAATTATACATAACTATATATAAATAGTAAATACAATATCTATATCTATATTTAAATATATAAAATTGGGATCAAAGTTATCTCGCCATATGATATTTTGAAAAAAAATTTATGTGTCATTTAACATTTGCTAGTTTTTTTGAAAAACCAATGTGGTAAGAAATGATCTATATGCATATTTAATATTAATATAAAAATAATTACATTATATATTATATAATAAACCAAATTAAATAAAGTTAGAAAATTTTGATTATATATATATATATATATATATATATATATATATATATCATCATTATTTGATGTCATATCTTAAATAATTTTTATATACGTGTGGTATTTATTCTTACTCTAATAACATGTGATAAGTAAAATATAATATTACAAAAAAAAATAACTATTAATTCAAATAAAATTAAAATATAAAAAAAATTAAACTTTTTTAATATCTTTATATATATATAACTAACATTCGTACAGTTACATATATTACAAATGCTACCCGCTCGGAACTATAACGGAAATGTCTCCTGCCTCATACTATACCTCATTCTTCTTAAGAGCTGATCATTCTCATCTGTTTATGTACAAAAATGAACAGCAACCTTCAGTTATGCAAATAAAACTAAACACCAACTGTATGTTCTGCTTCCTTTGGGCCCAACTATATAGTATATATTACAATTAGGTATGCAATAGTATCGTAAAAAGTTTTGTGGTTGATTCATTAAGTTGATCTTGTTTATTCAAGTCCTTACATTTCTATACTTTGAGACAATTTTTCGAAGATTGGATTTGAGTTTTTATCATGTATAATGTATCGGCGACTATCCTTAGCCCTAAAAAATGAAAATTTGGATAGTTCTCTGGTTCTGTAAAAGAGAGGAGATGGATTCTCACTTTGACCCATACAGGTGAGTTATTGGCTTGAATGATGTCCATAACTTGACGGTAAGGCGGGTTCAGGCTGAACTACTGTTGATATCAGTATTATATATTACTCTTGCTTCTTTCACTAGAAGCATGATAGAACTTAATTTGATATCTTATACTTGAAATAAACTTGCTCATATCATTATTATATTTGTTTAAAGTTTTTGAGAACCCCAATCCTCCTCTTGGTGTTCACCATAATGCCCAACAGAATGTGTTTGGATAATGAATAATATGATAGACAAACTATATCTTACTTAGGTCAAATTACTCACGTCAATCCCAATCCAGTCAGACTCAACCTGAATCCAATTCTAAATAGAACATATATATATTGACCTGAATTTAACCTGAACCTGAAATACCCTTGACCGGAATCCGAATTTTCGAATCGGATTCGGATTGGATTATCAGGTCAGGAATTGGCACCCCTAGCTGTCTTTGTTAACTATATATATCGTTAGATGTAACCCAATTAGGCGTTTTGGTCATAGAGGCACCTGTTTCATTTTGTATACATAGATGGCAAAGGTTACAGAGTGTGAAGCAAGGTTCGACGTTTCCGGCGGCAGCTCCTTTTTTTCGGGTCCGCGTGATCGGGCGGATCTGATTGTGGTCCGCTCGTATGCGGGGACCTGATTTGGGTGCGCGCGCGGACCTGATTTGGGTTTGCGCACGCTCGCGGGCCATTTGCTTTTTTTTTTTAAAATTTATAAAATGTGTTTTAAAATATATTATAATATTTTTTTTGTTTTTTAATTTTTATTTATTTATTTCTTTTTATTTTTTATTTATTTTGTGGTTTTTTTATATTTTAATTTAATATAAAATATAAAAATAATATTTTTATTATCGGCACGGTCGGTACGGCACGATCGGCATGATCGGTACGTCTCGAGATCTGTATTTATCGAAACTCAAAACGGCAAGTACGGTGAACTTTGGTGTGAAGTTGAGATAACCTAAAACACTCATAAGAATTGTACCTTATTAATCTAAGATGCTAATGGCTTGTCGCCCTTTCCAGTGATCTCTAAGGTAACCAGGGTTTATTATTCAATTTACTCCTTGTTTTTTACTATCGACGTTGATGTTCATGGCCCAGTTGTACATTGATTTCTACCCTTTCTATAATATCTATGGCTCTTTGATTGTGAAAGGCGAATGTTTAATGTCAGCAGAGATGTTGATTGGCATATACTTGAATTATGGTGACAAATTGATGTTTATAAGTGAAAACATTAAGCATCATTAATGCTATATATCTTGTTCAAGAATAGACATAGCCAATACATTTCTTAATACTACAGACTAGCCATGAATCGTTCATTACTACGCATAGAAATCTGTTAATAGCTCACTGTAAGCTAAGTGACAAAGTTTCCTATTCGTTAGTCGCAATTAATCCGTCGTTCTTATGAAGTTTACAAAAATCTGTAGAAGGGTAAATTATATAAGGTAAATCAGCTCTTCTTTTTGGATACAGGTAGATGGATAGCTTCATGATTAAAAGACCATTAATCTTGATTACCAATGAGTGTATGTCAAGAAGCAAATGTGGAAAGGTAGATGAATCACGTAAGATCAAGTTAGGATAGTAAGCCGGTTTTGCTCCTGCTTTTTTATTCAACCCCTATCTTTATAGAAGTATATATAAACAATCTCATGGTAAGATTATTCTTTTTTTTTTTCTATTTTGGGATAGCCAGACTCCGTAGTTGTATGCAAGGTTTTATGTGCTTAAGCCTGAGTTTCAGTGGACTCAGATCTCGGCACGTGCCGACCATGCTGATGGTATCGACCGTGCCAATATACATTTACTTATTATTTCTTAAAAACTAAAAAAATTCAAATTTTATTTAAAAATTTAAATATTAAATTTTTTGGCACGTACCGATAGCTGCCGTAACATGTACAAGTTTTTCCAATCGGCACCTTAAACCACGGTTGAATGTGGATGAAGCTTCTGTTTGCCTCCTTCAGTAAGATGTATAAGAATCCATTGTTGTTATTTTAAAGGTTTCATGTTACTTGAGACCTAGTTGTCAGAAGAGGATGAGAGGTGGCCTTCAAAGAGGGAAGGTATTGCCTTTCGCTCAATAACAATGAGAAGTATCAACTTTCCATTCCTCGGATATAAGGAAAATGTTTATTAATATAATTTCTTCGGGTGAGTTGAACATTTTTATGAAAGTTTCTTGTTGTTACACCTTTATCTCTGTAACAGCACTCACTTTCTCTAAATGTGCGCGTTATATCTTATTCCTGCCATGCATACTATATGTTTGGAAACTATTTTAGTCGTTTACATAGAATATTTGACTTATAAGTGGTAGACAGATATTTTTCCTGAATGCGAAGTCATTCATGACTTCGCTTTTATAAAAGTGAATTCATTTTACAATCCGTCTTCTTGTAAGATTTTCTGAGTTCGTCATTTAATGTTAGATAGTGTGGTAGAAGGTAATTTTCATTTCTTTACTTTATACACAGATAGCTGTCCTCAAATATAGCATTGGCATTTCTTTTTTATTTTAAATAATTTGAGAACAATTTTTTCAAGTCTTTTTATTTCTTTTTTTTGAGATAACGAGGCGAAACCTCTCCCTGGATCTCTGCTAACTCGCGGACCACAGTTTTCTACGTACACCTATAGGACCATTTTGGACCTATGTACGCACAGAAGAGTAAAATTCCGGCCTGACGTCCGCCTCCGGACAAGACATAAAGTACTGAGAGTTATCCAGCCACCAGCTTTCTCCCAACCGTTGTAAACTCGCGGCCACAGACACATCCGCGTTTCAGCTACCCTCGTAGATCGAACCTGGGTGCTCGCTTTCTGAGGCGAGCGCCCCAGCTGATCCTCCCGACGGCGGGGGGCAAGTCTTTTTATTCCTTTATTCACTTTTTGTCTAGTTTGTGAATTGGGTTCTACACCCTACCATACTTTAGTTTAGTTAGTTTTAGCGGGAGAGATGGAAGAGTTTCTCTCATCCATTTCTCATGGTAAAGAAGGACCAAAGTGTCAAATCGTATTAGATAAATTTTCACAATTAGTGATTATAGAGGAAATATATAAATAAAATGTCCAAAGTTTTTTTCATTAACGGAATGGACTGGCTTTTTTTTTAAAAAAAAAAAGAATAAAATAAAAAAGGTAAACATTAAGAGAATTTTTTGAAGCAAAATTTTTTTCATTAACGGAATGGACTGGCTTTTTTAAAAAAAAAAAAAAAAGAATAAAAAAAAAAGGTAACCATTAAGAGAATTTTTTGAAGCAAATGAAAAGTTTCTTTGGTGTGAACTGAAAAGTTTTTTAATTAGAAAAATATAAAGCTCTCTCACATTAACAAAATAAAAAAATTTAGATTATTGTAAAAAAATTTTACCCGTAATATGTATATTTTTGTATGATCGTCGTAACAGATAAACTCATGGATGATACCGATCCATATTTCACCAAACGAGAATCCCAACCTTTCGGAAGAAAAAACGAGATCAATCTTTTTTATTACATAGAAATCGTAATGGACTAATGGTCCATACCAAGGGGGCTCCACCCCTCTCCGAAAAAAAAGTCCCTCAAATATTTTTTCCAACTTGAAATAAATATAAAATGACAGTATAAACCGGACATTTATATACAACTCTAGGAAATTATGTTCCCGGGAGAGACATATAGCATTTGCAACGATTCTCTCTTTCACGACCAACGGGCTGTTGTTTTTTTTTTTTTTGGAGATTATTGTGAGAAATTCTTATCCACCATCAATTTACTCTTGTACAATTAGTATAATAGATAAATCTATAAATAATATCAATATATTTTCGCAAATTAAAAAATTCTAACGTTTCGATCTACAGAGACTTAAAGGCCAGCGTCGCTTTTTACAAAGGGGCTGTTTACTTCGCGCGGAACTGGTGGATCTCGTGGAACTCGGAACTCAGAACACAGTTTCGCTGTTTACTTCGCCGCGGGAACTCGCGGAACTCAATTCTGAGTTCCGCGAGTATATGATAAATTGAGGTCGCCCACTTCGCAGCTTTTAGCTGCGAAGTGGGCGAACTCGTTTTGTCTTCCGCGCGTGAGTTCTGTTGTGTTCTCGCGATTTCTTCTCCTTCCTCTGGCGACCACTGTAGTCAATGGTTGAAATACTTGTACAATATGTTTTTTTTTTTTTTCATGGATACATGTATATGTAATAATAAACCTTTTGTAAATTTTTATTCAATACAAAGTCTTTGTATTTAATATTTTTTATGTTCAAATTTTAGAACTTATCTCTTATAATTTTTAGTATTTAAGAATATAAAATTTATTTGATATATATTTAATACATATAAAATAAAAAAAAATATATAATATAACATATCCTGTGTAATATAATTTATATATTATAATATATAAATTTAAGATATTAAATGAGAGATACATACAAAAAATAGGATATAATATATAATTTAATATAAATATTTAAATATAAATTTAAAATAAATATAATATATTTTTTATTTCTCAGTTTAATTCTAATTCCAAGTAAATAAAAAAAATTATCTTTCAGCCCTCACTTCCAACCCCAAGTAAACAAAGAAACTATTTTTCAGCCTCTACTTTACAATCCCAAGTAAACAAAGAAACTCAAAACACCACTTCTCACCCACTTCTTAGTTCTCACAGTTCACCCACTTCTCACTTCTCACTTCTCAGGCTTACGCGCGAAGTAAACAGCCCCAAAATATAAAAAGAATAAAACCTCCATTCTTTTACAGGTGCTTTTATGTAAAGGTTGTCTTTGGACTCGTGAATCAAAGAGCAATACCACTACGACGACACAACGCATGCAAAGGGTGAAGGTTTTTTCCCTGTGTAGCTGTCCTCAGAAAATTTATGAAGACCATTATGTCTGATGTGTCTGTGTCCGTATACATACATATCATGTCATACATACATATCAGACATGACGCTTCTCGAATATATATCGGACACGTCAAGTGGCATATTTTAAAAAAAAAATCGGATACACGTGTCGGACATTTCTGTTCGGTGCGTCCGACACGTGTGTCGGTATTTATATTATTTTTTTAAAAACATTTTATTTATTTTTTTAAAAGAGTTAAATACTATATGGAATAGTTATAAATAATATAATATATTTATATACTCAAATTTTTTTTTTAGTTTTAGTTGATATAATTAGATTTTTAGTATTTAGATTTATTTTAAAGACGTAAAATATTATATTATTGATGGACTTATTATTAAATATTATTATATTCTCCAATATTTAAATATTTCGTATAAATTATTATTATTTATATTTATATTTTTTTATTATCGTGTTCAAATCGTATCCGTATCTTTTTTTTTTTAAATTATCATATTTTCGTGTCGTGTAGTGTCGTGTTTCCGTGTCCGTGCTAAATTGACAATCCATCCTCACATGCCATCCCTCTATCGATTTACCTTTGTATAATCCGAAATGTCGTAGCTCGTTCGATACTTTTTTTTTTACTTTTTGTTTTTAAAAGTTGAACTAAAAATTAAACACCTTATATATATATATATATATATATATATATATATATATATATATATATATATATATATATATATATATATATATATATATATATATATATATATATATATATATATATAAACTAGGTGATGAAAATTATTATACTATGTGGCATGTTGAATGATTTTTTGTGTACCATGTGACATGTACTGTTATACTAAACGAGCCATATTGTATTTGTATTAACTAATATGAATTCATAAAGTCATATAACTTATTTAAAAAATATGAAAGGCCTAATATTAAAAATAAATACTTAATTAAAAAAAGTTATAAAAATAATCTAAATATAAAATATTAAAATTAGTGTAAAAATAATTGTATTATATATTATATATTATATAATATTAATTGCTTAAAATAAAATTTACTATACACAAAATTTTTTAATTATATATATATATATATATATAATATAATATATATATATATATTATATATACAGAAAATTTAACATCACTCCTCAAATAATTTTACATACGGTATGTGACCTTTTATCATACTCTAATATATATTACGAATAAAATATAATATTTTAATAAAAATAAAATTTATTAAATTTAAAATATTATTTTCTATATATAAGTATATATATGACTTACAATCTTCCATCCGGTCACAAAACTAGTACAATCTAAAAGTTTGCAGTTTAAAGTATTCCGAAAAATACACAAACGTACGTATTGACAATCAAATCAAATTTGTTATGCAATTTAAGACAATTGGCAAAAAGAGTGCTCATTAATCAGAGTTCGGGCACTCAATAGACGTGTGAAAGATGAAAAGGCATTTTGCATTTTTATGTCTATAAATATATTTTTCCAGATATATGCCTTGCTATTTTAATTTTGCAAATTTATGTCCCTTTATGCTGTAAAATAACCAAAATGCCTCCGCTTCTTAAGTCATTTGCTCAGCAAAACCGTTGTTACTGTAGCAATTCTTTTCTTTCGAAATCGCGCATCATACCATGGTATTATCACTCTCAATTATTCCTGCTATCGGTCTCGTACCCTAAATATTCCCCGTCCCGGCATAGTTGCCTCCATTGTCGTTCCAAATTTCTCGCTCAGATCTGCTCGAAATGGGTAAGAGTAAGCGCGAGATCGTGAAAATAAGATATTTTTCTAAGAATTTGTTCGACAACTTCAACTCCACAGGGGTGAATAATTGGCTCTTCAGGATTTTCATATCTCGATCATGAAGACGACTCCTTTCTTCCATTTATATGATATTCCACCTGTTGGCGGCGATCGTCCCAAATTCCCAGAAATTTGGAGTCATTGGTTTCAGGGTTCGACTTTTCTTTTGGGTGGGGCGAAGCTGGCATTCAAGTCTAAAGACGTGGTGATTTTGCTAGGACTACCCATGATTGATAGCTTGTTGCTTTAGAAGACGTTCAAAGCGCGCCTGAAACACCCCTCCTCATATCTTATGTTAACGTCCGCTCCGGCCAGCACACTGACGACATAGTTAGTGATATGCGGAAGCTCAGGGAAGACGAACGAAGAGCTACAGATTATTTGAAGCTGTGGGTATTATACGTTTTGCTGGTCTACTTTTTTTGAATCTAGCCAACGGTTATCGAAAAGTCTTGTTGCCCTCGTCGATAACTTGGACGATTGAATAAATACAATTTGCCCTCTGCAATACATAAACATACAATAGAGGGAGTATGCTGTTATTGCCACGGTATAAAGAACTACCTAAGGGGCTGCCCGATTCTGCTAATGCTAAGTAAATATTCTCTCAGTAATATGTTATTATGTGGTGTTCTAGTTGTGTTCTGGGATATTCTGAAGGTATTTTTGGGTTGTTATGGTATTGTGGGAGTGTTCTGGCGTATTTTAGAGTTACTCTGGTGGTGTTTTAAGGATATTCTGGGTGTATTTTGGTGTATTTTAGTGGTGTTCTGGGGTTATTATGTTGTTGTGGGGGTATTCTGGCGTGTTCTGAATATGTTCTGGTGGTATTCTGGCGATATTCCGGTTGTTTCAGGGGTCATCTGGGGTGTTCTAAAATTATTTGGGTGTTTTAATGGTGATCTGTAGGTATTCCGGTGGTGTTCTGAGGTTGTCTGGGATGTTGTTAGGGTGTTCTGACGTGTTCTAGGGATGTTCAGGGTGGTGTACTGGGAATATTCTGAATGTTCTATAGTGATATGGGGTGTTCTAATGGTTATTTGGAATTGTCTTTGATGTTCTGGTGGTGATCTAGGGGTGGTTTGAGGTGTAACGTGGGGTGTTCTAGGCGTTTTTGTGGTGTTCTACGGGTGTTCGTGGGTGGTTATATGTGTTTAGGATGTCTCTCTTGTTATGTTTTCGCAAATGTTCTCCATTTTGATCGTAAAAAATATTATTTAACTACAGGCTTGGTACTACGAAAAGTTGAAGAGCATGACTTTTCCAAATATAAATGCTATCCCACGTCTTTTTAAGTGATATGGAGTGGGAGTTATATCTGCGGGTGATTTTGAAACAGAACTTAAATTTGTCAGTAACGAGTCCTTTCGAGCAGAGTATAATCTCATTGAAAACGAACATGAATTGATACCGCGTAGTCATGATGCTGGTGAGGAAGGAAATAATGAAGAAGATAACCAACAAGTTTTATTATCGCAAAAAGCACCACCAGCATCAGATGAAAAGGTAAAGGAAAGTCCTACGCAATTGATGTTTGATCGCCAATCGTTATTGTTTAGAGTTGGTGCGATAGAGGACGAGATGGTGGTTTTTAAGTATGAGATGAAACAAATTAAGTCTGTGATGCAACAACTTCAATCTGATATGGTAGAGATGAAGGCGTTAGCGGAAAAAACGTTGTAGTCTGGAAGAGCGCTAAAAACTCCTAACTCTTCTCGTAGAGTAGGCTTTGATGAAGCCACTATTTCTTCTGCGTCTGTTGTCTCTCCCATGTAAAGAAATAAGAACGGCGAAAGTTAAGTACCCCTCTCGTTGCAGCCAACCCTACAAGATGCGAAAGAGATAACAAAACACTTCTCGAGCCTTCCTCAAACCTTGAGAAAATGTGCCAAAAGAAACCCCAAACAACGATGAAGAGGAACATGCAGGCTGCAATCGAGAAGTTTGCAAAGAGCGTTTGCATTGACAATGATGAGGATGTATTCGATTCAGGCGATAAATATGAAATCAGGTTTAATGAGGAAAAAAGCTCAGATGCTGCAGTTGAACAAATGTCTATTGCTGAGCAGGTGAAACCTACATCCTCTGGGCCCATGAATCCAATGATCACAAAGCTAGCACTAAGAACATCTCCTAAGATCACATGCTACCACACAATTTTTAAAAATATTTAAAACAAATAAAACAAATGAAAGAAAATTTTATATGATATTTTGTAATCCGTACTAACTGGCGTGGACGTGATTTTCGCCGTTGAGAATCCTACACTCAGGTGTATTAGCACTAAGGTATCCCCACCGTCGACGTCGTTCTCTTCGACGTCCCAACTACTTGCTACTACTCTGTAAAGTTTGTCTTTGCGTCCAAAAAAACAAGAGCTAGCGATGCCAGTACAAGGACATAATGCATAATGCATAATACATGCCATGGACCTAATTACCAACTGTTTTTCTAGTAACTAACAAGTAACGACCAACTAGTTGTACTGGCTGTACTATGCCAGCTATATTGATTGCTCCCTTCTGGAACGAAATTGATACTGTACCACCGTACAGTAATAGGACCTAGTGATGATTTTTTTTAATAAAATTATTATAATAAATGATTATATTTTTATATAAATTTTATAAAAATAAAGTTCGGAAGCTTGCTTATAGGCGATATTTTCCAGCGCAGCAACCGCGCCAACGGTGGCACGCCACGCAAATAAAAATCGTATGTCAAATAGGCGACCATATTATCGCTTGTCTAACGGGTGACAAAACGCTTGGTATAACCGAAGCCCAGCTCCTCTTCCATTCTCTTCTTCAACAGTATGTTCCGCGAGCTCCGCTGATCTCTCCCTTAGTTTCTATACTTTTCACGTCAAAACTTTATTTTTTCGCAAGATTTTGTAGATCTAAGTTAACTAAACATACTAAGTTTCGAAAGAATTTATCATAAATACAGTATATTTGTAAATCTTCTACGATTTTGAAATTTAAATTTTAGATCTACGATATGTATAAATGTGTTAAAATTTTAAGTTGTAGATCTAAATTTGTACATTTTGTGTAAGTAGTATGTATTTTTAATATTTTATATATATTGTGTAAGTACGGTATAAATACACGTATATACATCTTATTGTATTGCATGAATAATTTACATTAGATGTAGATCAATTTATTTAGAATATTTTTTAATTAGTATTATTTACGTAAAAATATTATTATGTGTATATTTAAATTAGCATGTCAGTAGTGTATTATAATTTAAATTATAATATGTTAATTGGTATATTTTGTATATTATATTTGTATGCTAGTATCGTATTTTATATATTATATATGTTAATTTGTATATTAGTCTATTTAATTAGTATGTTTTGCATATTATATTTGTATGCTAGTATTGTATTGTGTATATTATATATGTTAATTTGTATATTAGTCTATTAGTGTAATTATTGTACTATAACATTAATATATTATCATATTATTACTTACAATATTACTATATTAGTAAATTATTATAATTTAATCAGTAAATTAATAAATTATTTGTATATTTTAGTAAAATATGTTATGATATTTTAATAAAATTTATTAACTTTTTTTTTGAAACTTGATAGATGTCGCAGCATCAACTGATTTGTTATATAAAGGGTAATATAGTGGACGGTCCAAATGGTGTTTCTTATGAGCGTCAGCCTATTGGTACCATAGCTATACCACCGAACTGCACGTATAGAATGTTAATCGAACGATTATGTAGAAGTTTCCGCATTGATACATCGCAGTAATATTTAGCATATCGCTTGGGCATCTAGTTATGTCACTTGATGGATATTTGATATATGCACTGTTACCTATTTGTAACGAAGATGATATAGAAACTCTTAATAGATTTTTCCTAGATACTGCTTACTGTGTTTTGGAATTTGGAGTCGGCAAAAAATGCACCATATAGACTCAACTATAATATCGTTCCAAATGCACCAACGAGAACTTAGCTATCGGTCCAAGTACGAGTACCCACAACCCTCACAGTCTGCATTTGGTCATATATATCATCAATTCTCTCCAGTCGATGATTGTAGAGTGAGGATGTAAATTCTTATGAAAATGCACATGAAAATTTTTCTTATGAAGAATCGTCGGGTGACGACGAAGTAGCTAATGCCATAAATGTCAATCATCAAATGTCCACAAATCATACAGTATAGGGGAATTGAGGCATGTCCAAGTGTACCAACTCCACTACCAATTTATGATGTGCCTCATCTTATAGTCATATTGATTGGTCTACGCTCAAACACAGCATGCATATCACTACTATGATGCACGACTAGGGCTGAGCATTCGGGTCAACCCGAACCGACCCGATCCGATTCGAAATTAGAAGACTCATCCGAACCGAATAATTATAGACCCGAACCGACCCGAATTACCTTCCAATCCGAACTGATCCGAACCGACAAAAGTTCGGGTCGGTTCGGGTCTATTCGGGTTGACCCGAATAAGTATGAGTTTTTTTCACATGAGATAATTCTTTTGAAATTTAAATAATCAAAATAATTATTTTTTTCTAAAGAAAAAGAAACAAATAACAAATGCTAAATTTTGATATTTCATCAAAAAAATCAAACAAGTGATGATTCAAAAGAAGAATTTGAAATAATAAATTTGGAGATGAATTTATTTTTGAAGAAAAATGTGAAATAATAATAATCCAAATATAAATCAAGATCAAGAGCTTGGACAGTTAATGAAAGAAACTTAACTCAAATAAAAAATAAATTTATTCATCCACAAAATTTAGAGACCTCTAAATTTGATATTACCTCTAAGATAGATCTGAAATTGAGACGATGAGTCTTCGAAACTCGAGTGATTAGTCATTCATGGAGTAAAACGGGAAAAAAAATGAGAGAGAGAGAAGGGGTTAGGAAAAAGGAAGAGATGCGGCTGTATGAAGAGGGGGAGGAAAAAACTTTTATTAACCCTAGGGGTAAAATGATGTGTAGTGGGCTTTGGTTAGACCTAAGCCCAACCATATTTTCTTTTTAATAAGAGAGAATTCGGGTAGAACCCGACCCGACCCGAAACATTAAATCCTAACCCGAACCGAATTTATTTTACCCAAATAGCTGGGAATTCAACCCGAACAGAACCCGATCCGACCCAAACTCGAAATTTTGACTTAGTTCGGGTCGGTTCGGGTTGGATTTTCGGGTCATTTCGGGTAATGCTCACCCCTATGCACGACACTCTCGATTCAGCCTCATCTTAATCTTCAATACATCTTAGGTCTAATAATTGCACCTATATTAGAATACATTCATAGTTGTATACGCTTCGTAGCACATTTATCATTCTTCTGAACACTTTATAATTTATACCACCTTCATCATACTATGGAACATTTAACCTACGTGTTCTTAAGCATGACGAAGGTGTTCGAAATTATTCTAAAGCATGCATAACAAATATACATATTCGAAAATTTTAATATGTTATGTGTTTTTCTGAAGGTTATGTGGAATTGTGAGGTTGTTCGAGATATCTAGATGCATGAACACTAATTTGGACATGTCGATGACTTGGAGATAAGAGAATGACAAACGAATGTCAAAATGGAAAAAAAAAAAAGAGAGAAGAATTTTGAGTGTTTGGAACATGCATTTTATTCTCAAGTATATGAACATTTTATGTCAGATGCGAAGCCTTATAATATGAACGAATATATTACAAAATATTTTGGTGTAACTACAAAATATGTTAGTATTTATTTTTATGACGTAGTTTGAAACATAACGAGTTCAATTTAATCCACGATAGTGAATGAAAGATAGGTTGGAGTGAGTCGAGTGACGAACTAAAAAGAAGAGAATGAGGAAAAAGATGACCGTAAGGAGGGAAACAGTGATTTCGAATCTCTCAAAATGTGCATAATTTTTTAAATAGCATTTTTGAAAAGTTGAGCAGTTGTAAAGAGAAACGTTTTTTTTTTTTTTTTACCAAAACTAACCTAGGGGTATGGTAATATTTAACCTTGAAATATTACTTTGCAAAATGCCATAGAATTCCCCCAATGGGCCTGCTCACCGACTGTTTTCGACGTGACTAGCTAACAACTCACTAGTTTGTAGAAGGGATAATTGCATTCGGCCCCAAAATAAACAGTTTACATTTCAGCCTCCTGCACTTTTGCGCTGGCGGCGCGTGAAATGCATTTTCGCATCAACGTGGCGGCGTTCGCGAGCCGTCACATGGTGAGTTTTTGCATTTTGAGAGACTAAAATACGAGACTGTAGAAATAGGAGGGGCTAAAATGCAATTATCCTTTTGTAGAATCCGAAATGCCGGATCAATTTTTATTTTTAAAAGATCACAAATTAGTCATTTTTTAAAAAAAAAATTTACAAATTACCTATTCTTTTATAATTCATATATTGACATTTAACAATTATATAATTTTTTTAAAAATATATATATATTATAAAAATTATAAATTTTGATGAATAAAACTTTTATATTATTTTTAAAAAAAAAATCTAAATTTATATTTTAAAGCTCTAAAGTCTTAGCGGAAAATCCACTAATCCGTTAAAAATTTGAAACAATACAAATTATAGATTTTTATGAAAACTACAGCTTTTATTTTTAAAGTATTTTTCAAAATACTTTTCACAAATATTTTATGGTATAAAAAATTATCGAATTAAAAATAGCAAGATGATTTGCAAAATATAAGCAGTAGAAGTGCTGATATGCCTCTTTGCAAACTCAGTTATGACATGTGTTTCCATTTCTCTTTGGATTTTGTGCAACATACAGGACAGATGTATAAAAATCAGTCACTATTGTTATATTTTAGTTTTTACTAGAGCTAATATTACAGCACCACACAAATTGAAATAGGAGGCAGAGTTGATTCATAGAAGTACAAAGCAGAGGCTATTGTGCAATTATCAATTTTTCCTTCTCTTAAATGCAAAGCATTTTGTCTTTTATCTTTTTGGCTGAAATTCTTGAATGCATCTCGACCAAGTTCTTACCAGCAACCCCCTTCCCATGTGCTACCTGAACACGTACGCAGTCATCTCTAGCTCATTTAGTCTTCGGATAATTGATCTGCAATTCCTCCATATTATTTCAACATTATTTAAATTTTCTCTAAAATTTTTTTTACACTTTAGTCAATTTGACACCTTCCGATGAGTTTTTAACACATTCCGATAAATTTTTGACACCTCCGACATGCATCCAACACCTTACATTTTGACACTTTTTAGTAAATTTTGATACATTCTTGTTAATTTTTAACACCCTTCTGATAAAAAATAGCACGTTGATACCTTTTTGATAACTTTTAATACCTTCTCGATAACTTTTGACACCCTCCGCGGAAGGACTTAATTGCAATCAAAATTTAGCTCAGGACCAAATGCAATAGAACTTGTAACTTTGGATCCAAATGCAACTCTCCCTTTAGTCTTTATATGGACGCGAATCCGTTGCACCGGTCGGTGCTACCTTTTCGTGCACCCATTCCAAAAATATCTATTTAAAAATATTTTTTTGAAAAATTTTTAATATAAAAATTGTAGGTTTTGCTGAGATATATAATTTTTCTAAAAATATTTCTAAATAGATATATTTGGGATTCCAAATTTAACGAATTTTAAATAATTTTTAAAATCCGTTAACTTTGAAGCTCCACAACAGCTTTTTAAAAGTATTTTTTAAAAAAAAAAATTTAACATAAATATTGTAAATTTTATCAAAATTTAAAATTTTTATATTATTTTTTTTTAAAAAATACTTCTAAATAAATATTTTGAAAACAAGTGTACGAAATAGTAGCACCAAACGGATGCAGCGGATCTCGATCTTCTCTCTATATATATAGTAACCATTGTCAGAAAGAACACGGAAAGAAATCACTACACAGAAGGAAAAGAAAAAAGAAAAAAAAAAGAGCGAGGAAAAGTTTCTCTGGAAATGATGAAGCAGAAGAGGAGCTCCTTTTGGATATTCGTCGTTGCAGCGGCGCTGTTAGTCCTCGTTGGTGCTGCGGAAACCCCAGTTATGAATGTCTCTAGCGTTGAGAAGGAACCGTGCGGCGGGAGCCTAGCGGAATGCGAGGTAGAGGAGGAGCTGCTAATGGAACCTCATCTACAACACCGTATGCTGGCACAGAATCGAAAATTAGACCCTTTCAATGCAGGCCGACCTTACTGCCCTCCCGGAAAAAACTGCGCTGCGCCAGGAAGACCGTACACCCGTGGTTGTCCAAAAGGGGCCTACTGCAGACAGTAGGCTTGTTGTTTGAATTAGTTTATAATTTCTTTTTTTTTTTTTAGACAAATATCAAATCAGTCTTTTTTTTTTAATTTCTATCAAATTAGTCTCTAAAAATGTATTTTCAAGGGCTGAATCGGCCGACCTCCAAAAGAGGGGCTGATTTGGTATTTACCTTTTTTTTTTGGGAAAAGTGGCATACCAGCCGGCCTTATTTTAAATTTAATAATTTTATACTATAAAATATTTATTTAAAAAATTTTAAATAAAAATTCTATATTATATTAAAATCTTTTTTTTATATTTCATTTTTTTAAAATAACTTATAGATATATATTTTGAAGCTATAAAGTAATAGCGAAGATCACATCAAAGTCTACCTTTTTATATCCAAAACTTCTAAAAAAAAATATTTATATAATAGTTAAAATATTTTTAGCATAAATTTAGAAATACTGATTAATAAATTATTTGAATTGAATGGTTGATTAGTAAAAAAGTTTGAAATGAAAAATATCTTATCAGCCTTCTCCATTACAGAATTTTGCAATGAAGCCCCTGCGCTGCAACATCAGCGCGACTGGAGGCTGTTTTGTAAGAAATGGGCTTATAAAAGCCCATTCGAAAACCATAGGCAATTTTCCTTTTCTTCTATGCTTTGTTAATTATGAAATTTGTTCAAACCGACAATTAACAAGGACTTCTGACGGTTTGTTGACTCATTTATTTGGACCAGGGACAGCCCGCCGACCGCGGACACTACATTATGAGCACAAGCAGCAATCATTGGACCAGGATTTGTTTTTCTTACCGAGTCCCCATCGGAACCAGCTGTTTTCTACGTAATTTGCTTGTACAAGTTAATAGCAGCCATTGCAATCAAACAAATAAGATAGAAAGTGAAAGAGAGCGGGAGATTGGTTCTTAGAACTCAGATTTTCATCGAGCCACTTAGTTGTTCTAAGCTCATAATCAGTGCTTTCTGTAACCGAAGGTGTCATATTACCTATATATCAAGTTTAAATCACCGCTATTTTTTATAGTGAATTTGCTGTTGCCAACAGTTATTGAAGGTATGAATATTTATCTCGAAATTTCCGAAGCTTACCTACTCTTTGTGCTTGCTCCTCCAACACACCTTGTCACACACATATACATGAATTAATATATACATAAAGTTATAAAGCTATCTGTAAGAATATATATATATGTATATATATATATATATATATATATATATATATATATATATATATATATATATATATATATATATATATATATATAAATGGACTAATCTCCACTCGACAGGAGCTCGGTCCGCTCCTGTCGAGTCCGTAGCCGTTGGATCGCGGTGATCCGACGGCTGAAATCCGACCCGAACTCTTCAAAAACACGCGCGTGATGTCAGCCGTGATTCGACGGCTGAAATCGATCCGAGCTCTTACAAAACACGCGCGTGATTTCAGCCGTCGGATCGTCACGATCCGACGGCTGCTGAGTCGACAGGAGCACGCGCTCCTGTCGAGTGGAGATATATATATATATATTCATAGAAAATTTCTGTCCGTAATTGTTCCATTTCTATGCGACCATCGTAACATATAAATTCACAGATGGCACCAACTCATATTTCACTAATCGAAAAGTTCCAACCTTTGAATCTGAACATAACCAAATATTCCTATTACATTCTAGGGGTACAGAGGGATAAATCTCGCATATCCTTTCAGGTGATGTTTACAAAATTCGAATATAAAACCCCAATTTTATGAGTAAAAAATTCCAACTATCCGTTCTTAATGCCATAGGAAAAAAAAATGTATTTGACATTTTTGTGTTTGTCACTTTATTTGTAAATTAATGTGGTCTGTTCATGCACATTCATTTAATCATTTACTTTATCGGTTACAGTAAAATGACCCATAAGGTCTAATAATATGACAATAGTTTTTCTTTTGATAAAAAAAATATGATTATAATTTTTATAACTAAATCCCGGTCCAATGCTTGCGGCTTGCTGCTTGGTGGCAGACGTGGTGTGCTGTCTCAGCCAGATTTGCTCGGCATGCTTGAGAGTCTTTGTAAAAAGTGTGTTATTAATCAGTTCCATCATAATTTCTAATGAAATCAAAATAATTTCTAATATATTGGAATATTGGTATTATCGTCATAACCTATGATGCAGCCCAAGTCGAAAGTAGACTATTGTATTCTTCCAAAAGATGCTCTTCCTATTTATAAATTTAATACATCACAAATCAAGTCTCTAACACTCGATCATCATCGTCCATCACGTACAGCACCTATTTCGAAAGACTATTTAAAATTTTTGTCATCTTATCTGACCTATTTTTAAATATTTTTACGAGAAAATTTGAAATATAAAGTTATAAATTTTAATATTATCTACAACTTTAAAGTTGAACAATTTTCAAATAAATATCAAATAATATATCATAATGATAATAAAAATTTTAATTATCATTTTAGCATATTATTTGATACTTTTTTAAAAATTGTTGAACTACGAAAGTATAAATCACATTTAAATTTACAACTTTATAGTTCAAATTTTTTTATAAAAATATTTAAAAATAGATCAAATGAGTTGTTGTAAATACATTATAAGTCTTTAAAGGCACCAAAAAAATTTTAACTGGCAATTATTTAGGTATTTTAAAATATTTATTTAGAAATATTAAACACACAAAAATAAAGGTTAAGTTGGCAGGAAGGTACAAAAATAAGGACTAATACATAATTCTTTTAGAAAGTTTTTACATGCCAAACCAGTCTAGCGGTAGCACAAGCTTTTACTGCCGCCGCGTCTGTGGGTGTTGCTGTTTGGAGATAGACACGGTGCATAGTTTCCGCCAGCTTTGCTTGGGCATGATTGATGGTCTATCCTAAAGGGATTTAACGGCCATTGTGCCAGAATGTGGCAATATATGGCTATCTACATTTTCTTCATCGTTATCTCTTATCGGCATTTGTTCTTCCTTTGTAGTATTTCTTTGGTAACGGGTGCTACATGAAATAGGAGTAAGAGGCAGGTGTGGCTATATCCTATATATCTAGAACATAGGATTTGTTGAAATTGATTTTTAAAATATATTATAAAATTTGTGAAAGTCTAAGCCCATGTGAGATAAATTCATATATGCTAAAACTATTATAAAGTAGTCTTATTTAATCCCATATCGACTAAATAAAGAGCAAAACTTTGGTTTATATTGGGTTTCCTCCAAAATTTATAAATTGGACAAAATGGACTATCATATAGTCCACCTTTGAGATTTTGAATATTCAAAAGATGACACTTGGCAGTTATGAGAAGAGAACATTGTTCAGAAGTGTTTCCCTCAAAGCAACTGTTTGGTAAGCGTTCTCTCCGAACATTTTACGGATTATATTTTGGTAACTGCAAGTAGTTATAAGAAGTTACATTTGTCAAAGATTTTGACAGTTATAACTGTTTGGTAGAACGCGTTCTATACTTTGCAGAGTGTTCTCTCCGAAAGTGTTCTTCAGGATTATTTCACAACGAGATTAAATTTTGGTAATTGTAACTGGTTATAAAAAGTTATAATTGTCAAATATTTGGATGGTTATAACCGTTTGTAGGCGTGCCTTTTCATACTTATATAGTAGAGAAAGTGGTTATCCAAAAAAATATAACAACAAAGTATAGTTCCCTTTGTATTTTTTAAAATAGAAAAGATCATCTCTAATAGTGTTTGCTGCAGAAGACATTATTAGAATTAGATAATTTTGTCATATACCGGTGTATTCGGTGGTTCGTCGTCGTTAAGTGCAAAACGCCGCCGAGCAGGCTTCATTGTATCTTAGAGATTATTGATCAATTCCTATTGTTTGATCTGATGGGGGCGAATAAAGCCTTAAGAAAAGTAGCACTGCAACACGTCTTGAAGCCATTCTCGTGAAGATTTTAGACATTCATTGCCATCCTTTTATACATATTTTCTAATAGGATTAGCCAGTGGGACTAAACGGGTGGCCTTGGTTAGATCAAGAGGACAAGGGTTGCTAGACTTTGACATGCATTATAGATCCGTAGGCCCGACTCGTCAATATGCATTTTGTTTAATTTTATAAAGGCACCTAGTCTGTAGTCCTTTTGTTTTTGGCGAAATCATCCAAGAAGCAGGTGAGCGACTAAGGAGCCGACCCTAACGAGTTATTTTTACTATATAATGAGCCGATCCCTAGCTCATACATTTTCTTTTAACTTTTCCTTTAAAAAGAATGAACTAAAAATTAAAGACCTTAGTACAATATGCAAGTTTGTAGTTTGAGTCTAAACATTTTTTTTTTTTTTAAAAAAGAAGCTACTATCGGTCCTTTTTTTTAATCCAGTTGGACGTGCTGGCTAGCCTAGCCACGCAATTTTACCCTCCATCCCACATCAGGGTTCAAACCCTGATGACCCTTCAGCAGAAGGGATTTTCATACCACTCGCACTAACAGCGCGCGGCCTATCAATCCTTTAAAACCTCAAAAGAAGAGTAAAAAGAAAGTGAGAACCTAATCCCAGCCCATTTGTGTGCTAGGTTATCCCCATAGTATTATTATAACATTTAAGCTGAGCTATAGCAGTATTGCACCCACAATTAAACTTTAAAAAAACAAAAAAAAAAAAAAATCTCATCTGCTATAGGTAGTATGACTGAGATGAGCTAAATAGAACGTAGTTACGTCCATACGTACTTTCCTCATCACCTGCACGCACCTCCTAAGAGACTTGGTCATTGCTGCGCTTTTTAATATAAAAACACTGCAGTTAAAATATTTATTTATATTCTATTGAAAAACTACACTGTACCAGCAACAACAAAAAATAAATAATAAAAAATAAATAAAACTGCAGTAAGGTAGAAAATCCGCGATGGTGCGGATTTCCTGGTGCGCAAGCACCGGGACGTAGAAAAAGAAGTGGCGAAGATCAAGCCACGTCAGTTAGCACGGATCAGAATATATTACATAAAATATTTATTTTTTTATTGACCTATTTTTAAATTTTTTCGAAAAACATTTGAACTACAAATTTGTAAAATTTAATATTATTTACAATTTTATAGTTAAAAATTTTCAAAAATATGTCAAAAAATTGATTAAAATTTTTTTTATCATATTTTTGACATACTATTTGATATTTTTTTAAAAAACTTTTAACTACAAATATTATAAATCATATTAAAATCTATAATTTTATAATTCAAAATATTTTTTAAAATATATAAAAATAGATAAAATAAATGAACGAAAATTTTATATAATATTTCATATTTCGTGCTAACTGGCGTGGCGTGATCTTCGTTGTCGAGAATCCTACACTCAGGTGTATTAGCACTAAGGTATCCCCACTGTCGGCATCGTTCTCTTCGACGTCCCAACTACTTGGTATTCTGTAAAGTTTGTCTTTGCGTCCAAAAAAACAAGAGCTAGCGATGCCAGTACAAGGACATAATGCATAGTACATGCCATGGGCCTACTCACCAACCGTTTTTCTAGTAAGGAACTAGCAAATAACAACCCACTAGCTGTACTGGTTCTGCTATGCCAGCAGCAGCCAGCAATATTGATTGCTCCCTTGTCGATCGAAATTGATAGACTGTACCACCGAACAGTAATACTAATATGACCTAGTCCTGATTTTTTAATAAAATTATTATAATAAATAATTAATTTTTAATATAAATTTTATACAAAATAAAGTTCGATCGCATCCTTATAGGCGATATTTTCCAGCACAGCAACCGCGCCAACGGTGGCATACCACGCAGACAAAAATTGCATGTCTAACAGACGACCATATATCTAACAGGTAACAAACGCTTGGATATAACCTAAACCCAGCTCCCCTTCCATTCACTTCTTCACCGGTATGTTCCGCGAGCTCCGCCGACCCCTCCCTGATTTCATATATTTTTCACCTCAAAACTTTATTTTTTCGTAAGATTTTGTAAATCTAAATTAACTATCTATTAAGTTTCGAAGGAATTTACCAGAAATACAATGTATTTACGAATATTCTATGATTTTGATATTTAAATTTTAGATCTACGATTATATACAAATGTGTTAGAATTTTAAGTTGTAGATCTAAATTTATGCAGTAGCACATTTTGTGTAAGTAGTATGTGTGTGTGTGTATATATATATATATATATATATATATATATATATTATATATATATATATATATATATATATATATATGTACATATTGTGTAAAAACGGTATAAATATACGTATATATATCTTATTGTATTGCATGAATAATTTATATTATATGTAGATCAATTTATTTAGAATATTTTTTGCTTAGTATTATTTATGTAAAATATTATTACGTGTAAGTGTTTTATAATTTGAATTATAATATGTTAATTGGTATATTTTGTATATTATATTTGTATGCTAGTATCGTGTTTTGTATATTAGATATGTTAATTTGTATATTAGTCTATCATTAAAATTATTGTACTAGAACATTAATATATTATTATATTATTACTTAGTATATTCTTATATTAGTAAATTATTATATTATTATATTTTAATTAGTAAATTGATAAGTTATCTGTAAATGATATGATATTTTAAAAAATTTATTAATTTATTTTTTTGAAATTTGATAGATGTCGCAGCATCAACTAATTTGTTATATAAACAGTAATATAGTGGAGGATCCAAATTGTATTTTTTATAACCGTCAGCCTATTGATACTATAGTCATATCATCGAACTGCACGTATATAATATTAATCGAACGATATGCAGAAAGTTCCTTATTGATTCATTGCAGTATTGCTTAGTATCGAAGTTACATGGTAATCGTCTATGTTGATCAGTTTTCATGTGATCAATATCAACCATTTTGTGTGTGTGTGTGTGTGTGTAATCATGCAACTTTATCCCCTATCTTTTATCCTATGCTATTAGCAACTATCCTATGTTTTTCTTAAGGTTGGAAATCAAATATTTTCTTTTCTTTCTTTCTTCAATTCTTTTTCTTTTTTCTGAATAAAAAAAAACTGAGACGGAAGAATCTAATCGCAGTCCTTTATAAGTAAAAAGATAAAGTGATGAGGGCTATTATAAAAAATCTGAGAACATATGGATAATGTAAAATGTTTATGTTAGATATCGAAAATGTTCAATGACCTCAAATTAATGACTTGCTGGAAATAAATCCTTTCAAAAATAAAAATATAATGAGAGGGTGGCGGGCGGCGGTAAACATGTCAGTGTTGTAAAGGCCTATGCAAGAGCCTTGTCAGGACAGTAAAATAATCGCCTCATAAAATCTTATTATTTTAGGTTTGACTTTCTATAGCACTAGTAATACATTTATGAATTTTGTACTAACAGATATGCGTACATGCTTTTTATTCGTGCGGCAAAACATTCCTAAATATCCTTATGCGGAACTAGATAAGGGCCTTATACGGATAAAATACTAGCTCTAGATGAAAATCTAGAGCCTTAAAAAAAAAAAAAGAAAGATAGGTGAAAGCAAGCCAGCCCGTTTGGTCTAAAATGAAGGCCCCAAATTAGTTGCTGACCTGATTAAGCGCCTCAACAGACAATAGCTGCTTAACTGCTGAAGGAGACGTAAATATGGCTCGAGGACTACTATAGTATACAAACTTAGTCCTAGACTTCGGCCTCAATTTTCTTTTTCCGCTTATATTTCAATTTTTTTTACTGAAAATTAACATTTTTAAATTCAACTTTTCGGTATAAATCATTTATGATATGTTATTTTTTACTATGGCTCTCTTCTCCCAGTTCAAGTTAATGACTCTCCATCACTTCCTAAATCATAATAGATATTGTTCGACACATGCGTCCAGTTTCATATCTCTGAATTACACGTCTTTTTCTGTAGACATGTTTGTTTACTAAGATTTACAATGTCACTATTTGGTTGCTTACTTTTGCAGTATGTAGCACATTTAGAGAATGAGTTCTTATCATCTTAAATGGGTTGCCTTTTCTGTCTTGATCTGGGATCGAATACGAGCTCGAGGAGGAGCGTAACTGTGATCCAAGATGATACATGCTAGTTGATTGAAGAGGTTGGCAGAAAGAGCTTAAAGAGCTCGATAGAGAGCTTCATGATGATGAAGCTCGGACATAGCCTCTAGCAAGGTTTTCTGTGCCGAGCCGAACAAAGTTTCGGTAAACGCAGATCCCAACACGTGTCGACCGTGCCGATGGTGCCTTGTCAACCGTACCGATATATATATTTATTTATTATTTTTTAATAAAAATAAAAATAAAAAGGCATTTTTGGCAAATCGAACCCCCCCTTAATTGGTTATTGGCGAACAGCACCCCCTAATTAATTTTGGCCAAATCGTGCCCCTTTACACTGAAAAATGACCAAAATACCCTTATCTTAGTTTTTCGATCATAACTTTTTATATAATACTCCAAATGAGCTGACAACTGCCAGAACAGGTGCCATAACTTTTTGTATAGTACTTCCGATTCGCCAAAAATGCCAAATAAAAATAAAAATTAATTTTAAATTTTAAATATAAATTTTTTTGATACGTGACATGCCGACAACTGCCAGAACAGACACATATCACCCGGCACCGAAAACTATAACCTCTAGGGCTTGAAGTGGAGGTTAGAGGAGACAGCTCCATTAAGGTTTGGAGGTTGATCATGAGCTTGTAAATCTTGGAAGAGTGTAGTAGGAAAGAAAGTTGACTCGAGTTTCGTAGTAATGCTTCTATTCACCATATAAATTGTTACATCTTAACCATTTTATATAAGTCCTAAAAGAAAAAAAACAATGTTAACTAAACACCTAGCCCCTGACATTGTTGCTACCAACCATTGGTCAAGAGTCGAGCAATGTTCCACAACTCCAATTGCATCTTTATGTAGCATCCAACCTTAAAAAGGAGCGAAAAGAATCCAAAAGATGCAATCTTCTTGAAATGTTTGCATGTCATACAGTTACTTTGTATTCAGCTATGTTCATCCTTCAATAGATTCAGCAAATGTTACTCTGGCACCCTACAGACAAAATTGAGGTGATCATTAGTATTCTCCTATAACAGTTATCGGTAATAATAATAACAATATTAATGCGCTAAGTATATTTTGCTTAAAAGCAAGGAGCATTTACAGGGAGTCTGCAGTGAGAATTCAGGTCATGAAACATTCGTCTTATATGATCTTTTGCCAGCTCTTCTATCTTCCTTGCTCTGCTGCAAACACTTGAAGCCTCTTGCTGTCGACACAAAGAAGGTTAATCATCTTTAAAATCTAATTTGGGATACTAAACTGTAACATAAGAGAAGTGATTTTGCATGGCCATCACTTGAGAAGATAAATCGTTTAATTAAAAGTAAATAATTTTTATTGAGTACAAACCGAGTTTCTTTAAAATTATATATAGTTTCTTTATATGTCTTTTTTTTTCATGTAGACAGGTATTGGCTCGGTATAATAGAGTCCATGACTATGACGAGCATCTTTTTGATGGGATTCCTAATTTCAAATACAGTATCTAAGATATCAATCTGAGTATTATTTCATACAATTTCTTCTTTGTGACATTTTTCGTTGGCTTGCTCTTAGACAAGAGTGCATATAAGAGGCTGCACACCCAAAGTACTCTAAAACAAGAAAAGGATGAAATAGGAAACAGGACGATAACTAGTTATGGTGAATTTAGCTGGCGTTGTTTTGCAAATTAGAATCCAATGTGCCTTGTTGGAAACTGGTTTCCATAGCAACCATGAATCCCAGTATATTTTGCTTGTCTAATGTAATGTTTACTTTAAGACCTAAGTTACTTAACAAGTACAAGAATTGTTCAATAAAAATGAAAGATAATAGTACCCACATCTTATTTGGTTTTGTAACTCGGTTTTTATGCTATACTCATTAAACACAATCTTCAAAATGCTTCATGCTTGTAAACTATGTATACTCTAAACTCTAAAGAGAAACAGAGCTAGGATAAGTTTAGCTGGCAGGAAAAAAAAGCATTAATATGAAGCAAACCATTGTACCTGATTTAGCTGAGAATTATCTGTAGGAGACAGATTAGAGTTCTCAACAATACTGCGAAGGTGCGATAATTCCTTGATAACCCCAGCTATTACTTCATCTGCATCTTGCAACTGCTTTCTGGAGAACTGAAATGCCCTCTTAGCATGAACACGAAAAGAAGCACAGTCCAAACACTGGCAGAGCCCTATGCATCCTCTTGTGTCTCTTTTTAAAATACTTTTTCTTGGAGCAAGTGCCTGCCTTCCCTGGAACGTCTTAGAAGGGGATGCTTCTTGCTTAGTCTTGATACCAAAATCCAGTTTAGGTTCCATAATTTTGGATTTGTCAACTTTGGTTGGCAACTGCATAAACTCTTGAACTCCACCAGAGAGCTCCTCCAATGATAAGTCCTTGCGAGCAATTGGCGGTGAATCACGACGCCTGCAGAACAAGTCTTGTTCCGCAAAAGGATGAAAAAAAGCCTCTGATTTAGCTTCACATACTTGCAATCTTCTATCAAAGTTAAAAGGTGGTTCTAATGTCATAGCTACAGTGTCATTAACTTCATCGTCGGAAGGATTCAAAACAACCTCCTTATCATCAGCACATAAACTATCTTCCGAGCATTTACTCGGACTTGAAGAATTCTCAATGCTATGGGACTGGTAGTGTTTCTCTGAAGGAAGAAAAAAAATCAATTTTGTCAAGTTTTACGTCCATGTTATTTACTTTAGAAGAATAACTTTTGTAAGGATCAATTTCAACATTGCCTACATCACAACAGCATGCATAACCTAAATATTTCCTTCGAAAATGAACTAAAACATTCGAGAACTCCAGAAAAATATGGGTATGCTTACTTGAAGTATCTTTTTCCATTTCCATAATAAAAGGAAGGAGCCTTCGGTAGCTAAAAGAACTTGTACACTGAACGGTCTTGAATTTTGAGCATGGACGAAGACCCTGGCAAAAAGGAAAGGCTGAAGAATTTAATATAAGTGCGTTAAACCCTACTTGAAACTAAATTTTTCAGTATCATGCATGGTAAATAAACATTCGGCTAGAATTCATGCCTCCTAATATAGTCAGGCCTCTTTACCTAACATATTAGTTCCCTGCTAAAGGTGCTTTATGATGTTCTGCGCCTTTTGAATTTCACTAGAGTACCAATAATCTAATCATTTAGTCATAGCATCATTATAATAATTTAAGGCTAAATAGTATAAGACTATTTATCTCTTGAATCTATAGAAAGGAAGATTGTTTCTGATTAGCAGAAAAACACAGTAATGATGTAGCCGTATAACACCATAATATTACCAGGAAAAGGTCCTACTAAAGCAATTGCGCAACAAGCTACTTTAAGATATTTTTCTTTGGGCACAGCCCACTAACCCAGTGGTTGGAATTTATGGGCACCTTTGTATGGGTGGCAGAGCTTGTATACCATGCTCAGAAAAGAGAAACAAGAGAGAGAGAGAGAACCGCCCAACCAAATATCCTATCTATTCTATGTATAAACATGACATTCACTGCTAGAAATGCCTTCATGATATCTCTCTTCAAAAATACCAATTTGAATGGAGACAAACCTAAATGGACCAACCACTAATGTACATGAGTTTAAATGTTTTGTAGTCTTACTTCTCTACTTATCGGCTGCATTGCAGTTTTAATAATAATAATGCCTCATTCATTTGTTGGTCCAAACAGGGTTGCAAAAGCATAATCACTAAAACAAGAAACTTGTACACACTAAAATAACTATTAGAAAACAAACACATGTATATTTGCATAGGAACATGTATATATTTCATCCATGTATGGATCCCCATCATCTATCCTCCCCTTCCCGATGGTTTGATGCCTCCAGTAATAACAACACAATCTTGTTTCATATCAATCAGAGTGTATCATTGACGAATGTAGCTGAAGAGAGCAAACAGACACACTGCACTATCACTCAATGATCCTTTAGTGTCACATAAGAAATCTTACGCCTTACACTGACGGTTTAAATTAGGCCCTATGTATCATACTAATAATTAGATTGCATGTTCAGAAATTATTATTGTCCATGCTAGATTCACTGATGTAATATTTTCTCTAACCATATATCCCTTTTGACATGATATGACCTTAAGCAAGTAATTAACACAAGTCCCAGTGCTTAGCAGTAAAACAAACTCGGATATCTAAGTTTCCTAGTTCCTACTGCGTTTATAATTGAGTGAATCTCAATAAACTTCCATCCAAATTTTGGTTGCAACAATCGTTTAAATTGAAATAATATTCAAATGAGCAATCTATACATGCTATAGCAAATCATATTACACATAATATTAACACTTTTAAAGGGGAACGCTCTGTCTACATTGACAGAAAAACACAAGCGCCAAAGAACAGATTTAAAATTGATCGACAATTTGGGAGTTCCTAGCAGGTTAATATTTCTAATATATATAAAATAACCATCACCACCTTAACAAATAAATAGACCAAAGAATGAGCTCACCGCTTGGATTCTAGAAACCCTGTTTGAATCCATCTGCTCCGCTTTGTTTCTAGAAGGTTCCCTTGAATCTTGCGCCGCAACGCCAGCAGAAGGCGACCTATTATTGTCCTCACCAGAGCCCAAAACAACGTCGGCATTATCTCTATTCTCTCCGTTGAGCGACTGTGATACGTGAGCATCGCTGATCGTGATCTTATCCATCGAATCTGGCGAGGAGGAGAAGTCGGTGGGGATAGATGAAGGCAAGAAAACACGACGCACCCGGAGATCTTTTACTACTGACTTATCTGATAAGTTACTATCGGCGATAGTGGTAACGGTGGTGGGAGAGCGGCGGCGGCGACGGCGGTGTATGACGGGTTCCCGGCGGACAAGACCAGAGCGATTGCAGTGGAGGGCCTCTACACCGTTGCCGGCTGCGAACTGTATCCTGCGACAACGTGTTCTCGGCATCGGATAAGTAAGAAGAGATCAATGCACAAAGAGCCGAGAGAGAGAGAGAGAGAAGGGATAAATAGAATAGAATTTCACAGGGAAGGGAGTGTGTGCGGCGCAGCGGCGGGAAAAGAAAAGACTCAGCGGGAAGAGAAAAGAATTGGTGGAAAGCTTTAGATCCCGCCAAAGTAATGGCAAAGTTGTGATTTTGAACCAGTATTAGGTTTTTTCCCCCCGCGAGATTGGATTAACTAAGAAAATATTGCTTTGGATTTCAGGTTGGCGTGGTTTGGGCTGAACATTAACCATTTCTATCGGAAAAATCAGAATTGAATCAAAGCAACCCAAAATTGTCTTATATTTCATATTTTATTTGGACTGGTTTCAGTCCAATTGACGTTTCAATCATTTCATTCAATTCGGTTCGGTTGGATTCAAATCTGACCTCATTTCGGGTCAAAATGAATAGACCGACTTGTATCATGTTTGGGTTGGGTGGAATTAAATTCGGCCCGGCTCAGGTTTACCACAAATCGATTCTGAGTGACGTTTTATAGTTGGTCGATTAGGAGCAATTCCTAAACGTGGTTGTTCTTAGAACTTAAGAACAAGCTGAAAGCATGCTTCAATCGGCAATGGATATATGCTTGGGACATGAGCGAGTCAGATTTTTTTTCTTTGGTTTGTTTTTAAGAGAATAAGTGAAGTCATCTGTATTAAGACATCTTTCCCAACAAAATTCCAATTGCACCTGCTCAATTCCAAAAGGAGATCAAAGTGAAAACTCTTATAAATTAGCCCCTGTCTTGTCCAACGTGTTACAAATAAGCCTATTATTTATAACTTATTATTTTTATATTTCAACAAACCTATCTATAAATATTTTTTAAAAATATAAATATAGAAATTATAAATCACATCAATATTTTTTTATATCTAAAATTATTTTTTAAAAAAAAAATTCTAAATAGATATTTTAAAGTTTCAAAATTTTAGCAAATTAGTGGATTAATATTTTTCCCTATTAAGACTTAAAATTTTCAAAATATTAAAATAAATTTTGTTATAGATCACATCTAAATATTTTTTAAAAAATCTTTATATAATAATGAAAATAATTATGTCACAAATTTCAAAAAGGTGATGATTTGTAAGTTGTATTCTAAAATTAATTGAATCCACCCCTTGACATGCAATTTTTCCACAACACTCAAAGGCATTGTGTTAATAATTTTTTTCTTATTCTCTCAAAAAAATAATTTTTTCTTAAATAATTTTTTTAATAATTATTAAATCAAATAAAAAATATATATGTAAAGTATTTCTGAACTAATTTGAGTAAAAAAAAAAGCTTTGGTGAACTTTATAATATCTATATTCTAAACTTAATCCACCCCTTGATATGCAATTTTTCCACAACAGTCAAAGGCATTGTGTTAATAATTTTTTCTTATTCTCTCCAAAAAATAATTTGTTCTTAAATAAAATTTTTTAAAATTATTAAATCAAATAAAAAGAATATATGCAAAGTATTTCTGAACTAATTTGAGTAAAAAAAAGCTTTGGTGAACTTTATAATATCTATATTCCAAACTTTTTCAAAATTATTTCTAAAAATATTTGAAATTTGTAAAGCTATATATATATATATATATATATATATATATATATATATATATATATATATATGTCTGTGTGCATCTTTTGGACTAATTTTATAAGTGTTAAAAAAATAACTTAGTCAAGAAAGTTTTGTAATGCAGGGACTTTTTTACAAAATGCCAAAACACATTAAAAGAAAATTCGAATAAGGAAACATAGTCTGATCACTGATGTAAGGATTGCAAGCGGTTATATATGCATATATGCTTTAAGGAGTGCTGATTCCGTACACAAAAATTTATAGTAACATATGATATAAACAACACATAAACGCCTCCGTTGAGAATTTGATCCAGGGCCTCGTTGTTGGAATTTTTCTATTGTCCATTAGGACAGGCATGGCTCCCTTGATTTTGGTTGAATCAAGAATAATCAAATCCAACGGTGCAGATATAATTCATCAATATTGTATGAATTTTAAGATTTTATAAAAATTTTTGTTCACTCATTTGATCAATATTTAAATATTTGCAGAAAAAATTTTAAAATACAAATTGTAAATTTAGATGTAACCTATAATTTTATAGTTAAAAGATTTTTAAAAAAATACCAAACTATATACCAAAAAAATAATCAAAATTTAAATTTTTTTAATATACTATTTGATTTTTTTTAAAAAAAATTTTAACTACAAAATTATAAATGATATCAAAATTTACAATTTTATAATTTAATATTTTTTATAAACTATTTAAAAATAAATTAAATAAAAAATTAAAATTTAATATAAAATTTCGTGCAATACTACGGATTGCATCTGCCAGTCACGTATGGTGATTCTGATTCAACTGAATCATGGGAGAAGCGCCCCCCCCAAGGAGTATTGCAATGAGCACAAAAGTAGGAATTTTTTATGTGATTATTTTCTACCGTAGTTTTTTTGTCTAACTGGAGCTTTTTAAATTATAAAGATATAGACTTTGATATAATATATAATTTTATAGTTTCAAATTTAGGAGAATTGCGTTTCAGCCCCCCTAATTTTGGGGTCGCGCGTTTCAGCCCCCCGAAACGCCACGTGGCGGCACGCGCGCGCCGCCACGTCGGCGGGGAAACGCGTTTCGGGAGGCTGAAACGTCAATTTTGGGAAACGGGGGGGGCTGAAACGCAATTCTCCCTTCAAATTTTTCAAAAAAATACTAAATAATATAAAAAAAATGATCAAAATTTTAATTATTTTGTGGATACATTCTTTGACATTTTATGAAAAAATTTTAAACTATAAAATTGTTAATCACATCAAAATTTATAATTTTATAGTTCAAATTTTTTTTAAAAAATATTTAAAAATACATCAAATAAAAAACAAAAATTTACAAAAAACAAATTTTATAATCTATATACATGATTGGATGGAATGAAAGCCGAATGATTCTTGATGCGGCGGAATGATGCGGCGGAATCAAAAAATCCGCGCTCGTATCAATCACAGGTTTGATGTGTAACTCGTAGATGTGACGCAGATTACAAATCAAACTTGTTCAAATTACAATTCTTTGCAATAATAATTGAACTTGCACATTGACTGAAAATACTCGCACACTAGTATGTAATTGTCAGCTAAACAAGCTTAATTCTACTACCACCTGCTACCAAAAAATTTAAATTTATATAACAAACTAAGAAATTAATCGCAATCATAAGCAATTCCCAGTAATGAAAAAAAAAAAAACACACTGCTAATCACAAACTCAGACAGCAAATTTGTTAGAAAATTACCATTAAATCTTCACAGAAACAAGGTTCGATATAAGTCTGAAGAAATATTACAAGGTTAGCGATAGATTTATGTACAGAAGATCTCACAATAGTAAACACTAAGCTTCACATTAATCTAGGACTAATCCTTGCTCAGTGCAAAAACCATTAAAAAGCCACAGCCGTGGACATAATCATTATCTACACTAACCGTGGAGATTAACGGCCGGCGGAAGCGGCGCTGAAGCGGCAGAGGTTGAAAAGTTGGTGATGGCCGTCGGACCGTGGAGGCGGAGCGCCGCGGAGTCGTACGCCATGGCGGCTTCCTCGGCAGTGTCGAAGGTGCCGAGCCAAACCCTAGCACGATGAAGAGGATCCCTGATCTCCGCCGCGTACCGCCCCCACGGCCGTCTTCTGACTCCACGGAATCTCTCTCCGATGCCCTTCATAGCCGCGCACCGCCGCTGCTGCAGGCGGCGGGGTGGTTCTCTAGCATGCGCAGCCGCAGCGTCATCAGCCTTCGACGCGCGGCTCTCGAATCGGATTATGCGCACGCAGCGGCGGTAGCGTTTCTCAGCGCCGCTCCTGCCCCCTTCGTCGCCGGAGGAGTCGGTCGCGTCGTTGTCGGTGTAGGATATTCTGACGGTCTTGAGAGCCAGATAGGATTCGCCGGAGGAGTGGACGAGGGCCTTGGAGACGATGCTGACGTGTTCCTTGGCCGAAGGCATTTAGAGTTCCAGCGAGCTCTTCCGATGAGAAATTGGGACGTAGGGTCTCAGAATTGGAGAACTAGGGTTCTAATTTGAAATTCGAACTCCTTCAAAATCTGCATTGCGTTTATCATTTTCATTTTCTATGCTCGATTTTATACAGACCCCGCCACGCGAGATTAACTTTACCACGTTTACCAAGGCGTATTGCAGTTACAGAAACGGACAAAAATAATCCGATTTTGGACAATCTGAAGATTAATTTTTTTACATATTAAGGTGAAACCATTTAACTTATGAAATATAACCCCACACGACATGATAGAGACACCGCGAATCTATTTGCATTAGCTATTCTACCGGATATTCTTTGGCACTGATAAAATATCGATTGGCCTTTTCTGCAATTTTCCTTATATACGAAGAAATACCTTTTAATTAATTTTACAATTTAGGGTCTTTCCTTGAATTTGTGAATTAATCAAATGATAGCGATTTTAATGTCTTTGTCACAAACAGATGATAAAAGCGTCAGTTAAATAGCGTTCGGTGGACAACATAAGATCCACAGTATCTCAATTGATATCTGCTTTTGATAATATTTATTGAAACCGTTGGTGACATATTTAAGATGCCATAATAGTTGAACCAAATTTCTTGTCAGCATTGGTAATATCGTTAAAATCATAGATTGTATTATATATATATACCAGTGTACCACATGCCAAAAGGCAGAACCAATATAGACAAAAAGACATATTTAATTTAAGGAAGAAATTCAATTTTATTAAGTAAGCGAAACAAATATTTCCATAAACTTTTGAGTTTCTCCAACATTTCTTTTGCAAACATATAGAATTTGTATGTATTGAGTGAGAGCTAGACTTACTATAATAAGCCTTTGAAGCCACTACTGTGCAGAAGAATCTTTGAAAAACAGCTCTATTTCTTTCAACAGTCTTTTATCCCGAGATTGGGCTTCTTCAGATTGCTCACCTGAGGTCAGCATCAGGTGAACAAGAAGGTGGAATACTTCACCTTCAACAGGGGTCCCAGACTCTAATTTATCTCTGAACTGTTCACCAGAATTACTATTATACAAATGTTTTCTGCAAACCTGCAAAAGAACAGAAATTCTTTCAGTATATTTAAATGATAGCATGAGAGGCCAACCATACTACTGTCTGCCTGATTTCTTGAGAATGGGGCTGTCCACGACTTATTACTAGTCTTTCTCATATTTAAGTAGCAAATTCATACTTTTTATCGACTTGCACCTCTCTACCTGACATAGTTGCACTAGTTGAACAGTGTACAATTAGTTTTCCATAAATCTTATAATTTACTCTGGCAAGTGGTTAACAAAAATAGGGGAATGTGGATATTTCACCTGGAATAACTGTTGTAAACGCGCAATATTTTCCTCACTCAGGAATTTCCTTGCCAATAGCTCTCTGAACAGCGTAACCATCTCAACGCTTACATTGGTAGCAGAAAGGTTTCCAATGATTCCAGAGATGCAAGAACTATCAAACACTTGGCTCATCCATCCAGGTGTTTGCTCAAGTCTAAGCAAAGAAACAGCTACAGAAGCAGCAGGCTTATGCTGATTCGTGAAGGATTCTGATGGCAAACCGGGAGCAGCCAAAGTGAGTGTAAGCTCCTCCATGATTAGCCGGAACCATCGAGAAATTCTAATAACCATCTTCTCCTTCAACCAAAGCTTCTCTGATTCCAAAATTATGGATAAGCAAATAGCACAATTTGCTGCAACAATACTATCTTCATGAAAGAGTAGGCCCTCTATCACAACCATCATAGAGCTTAGGTAACCTGCTGAGCATCTGGAGTCATCAGGTTGTCTGTTTCTCTGAGTTGATACCACAGTGAGCAATTCCACGAGACAATTTGAAGCAATTGTCTTAATCGCACATGATCCAAAGTGTATAAACCTGCATAAATCATGGCAACGTATGCAAATTACCGACAGTGATCTAACTTCATCTGGTTTCTGGAGAAAATCAAGCCAATCTTCAATTAACTCAGAATTTGCTCTCAGGCTGGATCAAAACCAAAGAGAGAATTAGGAGAAATACGAAATGACTATAAGTACGGCGATACAGAGTAAATACAAATTACAAAAGTGGAAACCTTACCTTTTTAAAGAGAAAAAGTATAATAGAAGCACGCAAATCAAGAATTTCCCAAAATTTGTTTCTTCGTTATCGTCAGCCAAAGCTGGACCTTTAGAAGAAGCAACACGTATGATGCTGTCAATACTAGAAATTAAAGTAGCATTCAGCAGTATGGCTTTAGAGGCTTCTGCAAGAACTCCCTTGGTAGAGTGGTGAAGAATGAGCGAAAATATTCCCATTATAACAGAAACATCTTGGACGTCGGTGGGAGAATCTAATCTGGGTATCAGAATCTCGATTAACTGCATTAGAAGTTCATAATCAATTTTTTTTTTTTCCAGAATACATGAACGATACAATGAGCATATCAAAGCAATATATCTTTCAAACAATATACAATGAATCCTTATCTCAAACGAAACTCCCTGCTCCCATAGACTAACAAGTCTTAGATAACAAGAGCATTATCAAGTTTATGATTCTCCTGTTTAATAATTGAATCTGGACTTACTTTATTCAGCAACTAGCCAAATGCTTGTTCAAGAATGACCTACAAAAAATTACTTGCTTTAATGGGAAAATTGATATATTTTCTCTAGCAGTTCCAGCAAAGAAAAGTTTTGGGCAGTTATATACCAATGAGAATGCAACAATTAAACCAGTTAAGAGCACAGTATTGGGACACATAAAGTTAAGAGCAATTGTCCTAATGACGCAAGCGTGTGTTATGTTGCACCGAATCAGTGCAGAGAATTTTATTTCCAAGTGATTTGATTTCTAAAATAATATACACAAAAGCGTCATAGACAACGCAACCTATTATAAAATGCATCATGAAAATTTAATTGGACTACCTTGATACTGATAGTAAACCAACCTCTATCCTCTGATAATTTTCTGTATTTTGCTGAATAAAGAAGACTAAAAGTCAAAAATGAGCAGCTGATGAAGATATCTGCTGAAGCATGTGACGAGCAGTAGATACTCGACAAAGCATTACTAATTTCATTGCACAAAAAATCACTAGATGCATCAGGAAATAAGTTCAATATTCCTAAAATCACAGTTGTTATGGATATCATGTCATCTTCTGTTACTTCAGATTGTGTCAGCAGAGAAACTAGCAAAGCTGTTACAAAATTATCTCCAGCAACCACCAGTTCTGCAACCATTTTAATGTCCACTTTGTTTATAATGTCTGCATCAGAATTTAATTGACTCTCACAATTATAATAAAATCTACAAAAGTCTAGCAGGTGATAAGACAAGGGTGCCAGGATATCTTCTTGTTGAAAAAACCACTTGAATGCTGTTGGATGGATGCTAATTGATAGCAATTTCCACTCCTTGTTTATCAAGTTGAAAACTGTTTTCTCAGCTTCCGGACTATAAAGTCCTCTGTTTCTATCTGCGGATCCTCTATAAAGGCCATAAATATGTATTAACAGAGTCAGCATCACCGAATCAACAGTCCCAGAGGACAAGCTGCTTCCATTAACAAGTAAATGTTGTTCCAATGAAACCAAAATTTGATTTTCATCAGCAATCCTGGAGAAATGTAGGAGGTAAAGTAAGAACCAGATCATAAAAGAAGCAATCAACTTATATATTACCGCACCTTTCGCCATATAACGATCCCACATAAAGCAACAGAAGAATGGCGTACTGACAAGAAAGTAAGTTTGCATCATCTGTACTGCTTAACCCAATTAAAAACATCAACTCAAGAGGGTCCGATGGGAGACATGTGCAGCAATCTCTTATTGGCTTTCCAAAGTCTACACCAAAAATTCCATCAACAACCAGACTTAGAACCGTAAAAATTCTTAGTTTCATTGCATGGGATGGAAAGAGTCCCAAGTACCCGAATGACATATTGATCCAAGATGATGAAGCCAGCATCTGAGCAAATTTTCTTCTGTTCATTTCAGATCCGTCAAGCAAGATTGCTTGGAACAATTCAAGCACTTCCAAAACATCATCCTCATCTTCCCCTTCATCAACAGCACTGACAAGCCAGGGCAACAGATAGGTTTCAGAAATTTTAGTAACATCATTCTGCAATTCCATGTACTCAGAAGTTACAAAAGAATTTTCTCTCCGACTATGTATATGTACTTCCTTGAGAAGATAGATCGAATACCGCATAAGTGAAACAGACTGTCCAGAAGATGTAGGAAGAGATGATAAAACCGCATTCCTCGCCGCCATTTGGATAAGAGATGCAAACTTCACTATGTGATTGCAAGTTGGTAATCTCAAAATTTCCACAAATGCTGAACAGGCTAATATGAATGTTTCGGGCTGCAAACCCAAGTCACTATCACCATTTTGAAAAATACTGCTGAAGACCTTTATAATATCTTCAATCTGGCAAACTGATAATAGACCCGGGAAATTAAGGACAAAGCTCAAGATAAGCTTTAGAACTTGAGTCTGAGCTGGGTGAAAAGGTATCTCCACTACATAGTTTAGAAGTGATAGCAGTGTACTGAAACCAATTGGTAACCTTTGTATGAAGGCTTCTTCGTCTGAGAAGAGATCCAGAAGTTGGAGGCATGGAATTATCATGACATCCTTGTTCTCTGAAACAACATTTCCATGTATCCATGTGGTCAGTCTTCCTAGTTTAGCTTTTGAGATTGTGTACTAATATTCGATTTATCTTAAGAAATGCTCATACCTGCTTGTCTGAGTATTTCAAAAACATAGTCTGCAATATTCTCTTTAATAAGTACTTGAATAAGTTGGACAAAAACAATATCTGATGATAACAACTTATATATAAAGTCTAAGGCGTTAATTTGCAGTTGTATCTCAGAAGAAAGTAATGGGCCCTTTATGGAATCTGCCAACAAGTTAATCAAATATTGATGGGATATTCCTTCATCTGTTTGCATCATCTCGTCATCCTCCAAAGACTCGTGAGCACTTAGCTCATTTGCAAGTGAGCTAATAAAAGATTCCCGCTGGACTAATACCATCAACAAAGCTGAGAAGTAACAATACCTCTTGTTATGTAGGACAAAGAAGATTAGATGTTATGTAGTTGTACTAAGAAGGTTTCAGATTACATATAAAAGCAGCATGTAAGCTACTTTGCTAGAAGTGCAAAACCAGGCAGTAAGTCGACTAACTATGGCAGGATCAATACTACCTGGAAGTCTAGTACCTTAAAGGTACTTTTTGGTGCTCATAGGGACTGAATAAGACGTCAAGGAACAAACAGCATGCCATAGGCATGCATCATCATACAAGAACTATGATACAAAGTGATACTAATTAGCTTTGATGACCAGCTGCATTGTAGTTGCTGACCACTCTGATGTCTAAAGTAGAACACCATTTCTTATTAAAATTTTACAATTTTGCAAAATCCATATTTAGCGAATTGACATTTGTAAAACTCATATGGACAATTATGTTTTACAATCTAGCAGTTGTAGATGTTGAGGTTCCATGCAACGCATTTTTCTTTCCACTGAAATGCATCTAAAAGTCGGTCATCATGAAAAAGCTGGAGTTTGTTTCTATAATAGAAAAGGCAATGAGTTTCATGTGAAAATTATACACTTCACAAATTTCAATGTCCAATTCATCTGAAAGTGCACGCACTAACAGAAACTTGGAAAAATCTGTCAAGTGGAAAAAATGCGGTTAATAAATAATATCAATACTCAAGATATTATTTGAGCACATAACAAATTATCCAACCAAGTGCAATTAAATAAGGCCCATGAAAAAGCTGAAAAGTATTCTATATAAGTTTCTCATGTGCAAGGTTTTCGAAGGTACCGATACAGTTCATGCGCACATCATCATGCTCACTCTTGAGAAGAGCCTCAAGTGTAAGGCGGAACAGCTTCATCTCAGTATTTGAAAGACCACTGACATCATAGTTGAAGTTTTCCCACGGTATAGCATGAAAACTGGCTAGCTTGTACAGCAGGAATAAGATTTCACCGCGAATTTCTTCACTGTAACGAAAGAAAGGAAGTAGCCATTGAAGGTGATAATGGATACCAATTTATATTCAGATGTTTTTTTCCAAAGCTCTTTTTTAATACATGATTTCAAACCTCACCTTGGCAGCTCAAGACCTGAGATAAGCTTGGAGATAAGGGCAGCTTTCTTGTGGATGTGTGTTGTTGGATTTCCTTCATGATGAAAATCCAGTAAAATCCCTAAGCAATGCAGCTGAGTTATTTATAAATATAGCAGGTTAGAGCTGATGTTCATGAGAACTTCCATCGTTGCAAACATGCATATCTAATTGCATAAACCCCAAGATGTAACGATGGAAAAAAAATCCTCCTCTATTCCCTCTGAAATTTCTTGACAAGAAAATGAAGACTTCCTACTAATATAGCAGCTAAGATAATGCTCTATTTCCTGTTCGATGTTTCTTGCACTCCTTGGCTTCAGTTTATTCTCCAATCTATTTACAACAGTGATATGTTAGTATAGCACTTTGTCAGCACTCGAGGTGATCCATGTTAAAAATTTTTATAGTTTACATATTTTCTTGTGATAAAGGTGGGGGTTGTATTTTCTTGTGATAAAGGAGGGGGTTGGTTTCCGATTATGCTTGTTTTGTTTCCAATCTGCAGGAGATAAAAGTATGTTTGATTGGTTCCATGATCATTCATATAGATTCCTGTCGATCAAGGTTTGCATCAATTTACACTTAAAAATGACTCGCGAGCCTTCTCTTATGGACTAAGAAGTGCCTAGATTGGCAAAATGTATGATGGTATTTATACTAATAATTATGAAAAAAGTTATCTATTAGTAACCGTTTGTATTTGTTTTTGGTAATAGTTTATCTTGTAGGAGTCTCATGATAAGGTGTTTAAGTCACTAAGTATATGATATAGTTTGTAGCCATTTTGTATGGATAAAGAAGATATATTGCATTTAATCATATTTGGGTTGTGCATTAAGAGTAGAGTAGTATAGCTTCGAGCTCTGGCCACAAGAATGTATCTCAGCAATGTTAGCCACCCATGATAATCAACGTGCACCTATAATTAGTTTGTGGGTTGGTCTATGTTAAGCAATAACAAATTGATATCAATTCACCAATACTGACTAGTATAAGAATCGTTAATAGCACTGAACTTTTTTTTAACTTCTGAAGTCACTACTCCGTAATTGCATAAACATACCAAGACAACATAACAGAGGAAACAACACAACTACTATCATATCAGGAAATAGCTATATAACTTCAAACAAGGGGAAATTCAAAATCAACTCATATTGCAGATCTGCTCGGTGGCTCTCAGGAAGGGTGCAAGGAGATAAATAGGTCAGCGTACCATTGGGTGAGATAGACTACCTTTTTTGTTCTTTCCGTTTTTCCTTTTTGTTGAAAAAAGTGTGGATTCGAAATCCGCCCCACACACAGGCGGCGTCTAGTTGTTCCAAGCACTAGGCTAGTCACTTTACCCAATGGTATGAGTTGTGAAGTTTTATTCATAATATAGTATTTCCACTCTCCATGGGTCACTCATAGGATCGCAGCTCCATCTCCTAACTAACCTATCCCAAGAGAGAGAAATAATCTCATCCCTGCTGTTAGCAAGCCAAAAGAGTGACCCTAAGGTGCAATGATCCGACTGTAGTATCAAAATCTAAATTACTGGTCCGCAGTGGGATCGATCTAAATGACGACGAAATCAAATTTCGAAATAACTCACCGTGTAGATCTGCCGCCGGCTCCAAACGATCACGGTACCAGAAATCAAATCCGCGATTCTCACAACAAAATCACCAACCACTTCGTTATCAAATTGTCCATCTGCATCTCGGCACAGATCGACGATGACGTCAGTCACCTGACCGGCGACGGCGTCGTCGGCTGCCACGGAGAGGGAGCGCACGAGAGCCGGCAAGAGGAGGTAGCGATGGTGGGAATGGACGGTGGTACGGAAATGCGGTGAGGCAAGGGCTAGAGAGAGTTGAGCAACCGCGTAGGAGACGTGGATCGAGAGCGCGCGGTGGTCGCCAACGAGAGCGGCGAAGCACGCAAGGCAAACGCCACCACCCTCCACAGTTGCAACCGTCAGCGATGTGCGGTGGCCATGGACACAGGTGCGATGATCCAGCGCCGACGAGGGCTCGGCCGCGCCATCGTCGGCGAGCTGCAGCATTTTTGCTGGCGACAGTTTTTGTTTTCGCGCGCAGACTTGTATTGTGGTTTCTAAAAAGGTCCTCCGTACGGTCGCGCCTAATATAAAAATAATTACGGATATTTATTTTCAAATCCATTTGTACGCTTTCAGATATTTTTTTAATAACTACTAAATTAAATTAAAATATACATAAATATTTTTTGAAAAAAATTATAAATAGAAAAAAATTAGTACACTTGACGAATTTTATATTTTAAAAATACTTTTTTGGGCTTTAAAATATTTTTTTAAAAATATTTTTTAAAAAAATAAATTAAACATAAAAGTTATAAGCATACCAAAGTTTATTTTTTTTTATATTCAATTTTTTAAAAAAATATTTATAAATATATATTTGTGTAATTTTGCAAGTTTTTATTAAAAACCATACATTTTTCGTAAGGTTTTACAAAAGGAAGCCGTGACCATTAAACCCAAGGGTAAAGAAGTGGAGGTTTTTTTTGAAAAAACCCTAAAATTTTGGTTAAAATGATATTGGTTACAAATATATTTTATTTTTAAACTCTTTAAGATTTTGGAGTTTCAAATATCTAATTTAAATAAATTTTTTTAAAAAATAATGTTAAATTTGTAAATCTAATCCATATTATAACTTTTATACTAAAAGTTTGTTAAAAAAAAATTCTAAATAAGAATTTTATATAGTCGTCCGTATGTTAGTAGGATGAGGTCTCTACTTTTGCATACTCTGAAATAGTAAGTGGGTATTTTTCCCCCACTTCTGCAAAACAAGTCTCTGAAATTGCACAGCTGAATCCCTTAGTATGGCTTATCTGTTAACCTGTATTTTGCCTGTACGCCTATCGATGTGTTCCTTGCTACTCGCTTGTGGCGAAATTTTCAAATTCAGTAAAACAACCACGAACTTGAAGTAGTGCTTAGTGCAATTACCGTACAGATACGCGGATAAAATTTCTCACTTAGAGTCTAATGGATGGTACTCTCCAAATGAAGATTTCATGGAGGAGCTGACATCACTGAGAACCGAATACGATGTCTCAGACAAGGTTTTAAATTTTATACCGTATCGAATTTCGATAAATTTTGAACTCGAGACGTACCGACCGTGCCGATGCTGGTCGCACCCGTGGGCGTATCGCGAGAAAGATGAACGAAGAAAAAAAAAATGTGCCGGCCGGTCCGGCACCGAGACGTTCAGGGCGGCACGCAGCGTGCCGTCTGAAATTTAAAAACCCGGTCACAGATAATCGCTACTTAACATATCTTTTTCAGCGATTTGCATAGGCCATTTGATCTTGAGTTAGCGCGTGATCAGCCTTCCACATTGCAGATAGACACTTATAAATTCTAGAATTTGATCGAGGTATCGATGAGGACCTTGGCCTAGTTTGAAATTGCATATTAGATTGATGCCACAAAACGGTCAGTTGATCCTAAAAGTAAGAAATTGGTCAAGAGTGATCACAAGTTTATGGTGAGCTGCAAATTGTGTTGACCGGTTAATACGGATTTTAACCGGATCGTCTTAAACTTTTCTTATGGGCACGAATATCACCACAAATATGGAGTATAACCGCATGTGCGCAGGACTTAATATTTATTATGAGAGAGATGAGATAACTAGTTCGAGGCCCTGTACATACTCGGATCTTAAGCACTGAAAAATTGTGAGAGCGTTATATATCAGCCCATCTTTTGTTCTTAGTGGATTTCTCTCGCTGGTCATATACAATTTCTGATTTTATCACTATCCAAATCGAGGATTCTATGTAAAATCCGTGTGTTATGTGGGATTACTTGCGTTACTTTCTTTAGTCTTCAAACTTTATAGTATTAGTCAAGTAGGAACTCGACCGTATCTAATATGTTCATTATTCTTTTTATATAGCTTTCATAAAAATTGTGAATTGGAACAGAGAGCAAAAATATACTCTCTTTGTGAAGATCTATCTCATAGTTGATAAAAAATAGTGAAGAAGATGCTCGGGTTCATATATTCGCCCAAGCATTAATTTCACGATGACGTGTGATTAAAGGGGTCCTAATGAATGGCTCAATTCGAAGGAACAACGCATATTATATCAAACCCAATATCTTAAAGCCTTTACTGGTTAAGACGCGACGACACACATAATATCCTGTCGTGAAGCACCTAAAAATATTTTTAAAGAACTTTTGCTGATTTGTGAGGTTATAGTTCATGAGTTGCACCCATATCAGTCGATCCATTGGTTGGAAACAGTGGCGGATCCAAAAATTATGTTAAGTGGGGTCAGAAAAGAACTAGCAATATTTTATAATAATACAATAATAAGAGTGCAAACTATTTAAATATTATATCAAATTTAGAAAATTTTAAGTATTTTAATTCTGTATTATAATATAAAATAATTTAAAATATCTACGAACGCTTAAAAATACCCCAAAACGTTAATTCAAATTCTGCATTTAATCGTAATAAATACAAAAAAATTAAGTAAAAAATTATGAAAAAAAAAAATTTCATTCAACAACAAAAAAATTTTTGGATGTTCGTAGCTATTTTAGGGTGTTTGTAAGTAATTTATATGTGTTATAGAAAGTTTTGGAGTATTCATAAATGTTCTAGGATATTTATAAGCATTTTAAAGTATTTTGAGAGGTTCGTGAATGTTATATGAAATTTGGAATGTTATGAAATATTCGTGAATGTTTTGAGATATTCATAAGTGTTTAAGATATTCTAGATAACTTCATATACAAAATCTACACAATTTTATATTTTTACTTTTTAATAATAAAATAATCACTATATAATACACATACACACACACATATATATATATATATATAAACACTCCTAAATCAAGTGGGGTCATTTGACCCCGCTTCCAATACATTGGATCCGCCCATGGTTGGAAAGATGTTTGAATGTCTATGAAACAAAATTTCGAGACGACTACAAACTGCATCAAGGTTTGCGTGGACCATAAACTACCGGGGCCTTTTGACACACCAAAAGTGGGCCGATGTATGGGACTACTACGCCTTCGAAGCATTTGTTATTGTGTACTTGATAGTTCATTATTACCATATTGCTACTACATTGATGTTACCAAATTGAAGAAGCATAACACAGCAGCGCAAAAGAATAATAATAATAATAATAATGATTTAAACATCTTACATGGGAGCGCAAAAAATAGAAAAATAAAGAGAGAGAGCGCAAAAAATAGAAAAATAAAGAGAGAGAGAGAGAGAGAGAGAGAGAGAGAGAGAGAGAGAGAGAGATCCTTGTAAGCAGTTGAAGCACCAGGTGTAGGTGTTAAGAGTACAATTTTAGTCCCCAGTCTATTTTTCAAAGAAAAACTATCAAACGGGAAAGTAACGGAAGCTTTATAATTTATTAAAATTCAAATTCTCTTTGCCCCTCCACAAAAATCCATTCTGATGGAGTATTTAAACCATCATCCCAAGCATGTAAGTATGCATCCATACTTTTGAATCAAATACATCTCGTACGCTATAATATTATATTTTCTTTTAGAAAAAAAAAATATTTTGGTGTCTATAAAATTATATTTTAAACCAGCATCCAGCATCTGCTCAACAAAGATATTTCCTATAAGAGAAAGCAACTAGGTTTAAGACAAATTCTGATGGATAAAAAAAATAACGACCACTGCAACGCGCAGCAACGCCACCACTAATAAATTCATCAAATATGTAATTTATTGATTAAAATTTAAAAATAAAATTTAAGGGGCATTTTTAAAGAAATTTTCAATATAAAAATAATAGATTTAATAACATATACGACTTTAATATTGAAAGATTTTTCAAACAATATTTATAAATAGATATTTTAAAGCTCTAAAATTTAACGAATTTAAAATGAAATTTTTTTACTATTTCTAGAATCTGATTTAAATCCGTTAAATTTTGTAGTCTTAAAATAAATATTTAGAGATATTTTTTAAAAAATAATTTAACATACAGATTATTAGGTTTTGATAAATTTGTGGATGACAGTGGAATGCACTAGCATTTAAAAAAAAAAAAAAAGAAGTATGAACACGTTCTGTGCCATACGCCGCAAAGGGCCGGGCCATTGGGCTCTCAATTTATTTAGGTTGATAGGATCTATGACACGCATGATTTGTTGGGTAATCTACTGATAATCTTATTCCGCAAAGCGAATCCAAATCCTCAGCCTCGAACACTATAATATTTGAATCTCATTGCATTGATTAGTAACATATATAATATATAACTTAGTTAGTTTCTTCAAATATAAAATCTTTTCTTTTGTTTCTAAGATATTATTATTTACACCACAAGTATTTGCTCCTTTACTTGGCAACGCAAATTTTTGCTACTGATGGACCTCTGGCAAAGGTGATGTGTTTGACCCTACAAAAAGCACTTGTTTGGAGGAAAAATAACTAAATTTCTCAATTCTCCGAATTAGATTATTCTCATCACAGAGGGTGGGATACTCATGGGAAAGACGCTATTATTAATGTTAATATATTTTTGGATTCTAATTAGAAAAGTACTTGTTATCTTTACTATGCTACCAAAAAGATCTACTGATCCATATAATTAAAAAAATTGTAAGCTTTTTGTATAAAACTTTTTTTTGATATTATCGTTGTTGAAGCTGTAATGTGAGCGCATGCTCCCGTATAGACCTCAAACTCGCAGAAAACTCTTATATCTAGTTCTGACCGACGCTCTGGAATTCTAGTACAGACCTTTCATGAACGGAGGCTTCCGCAATGAGTTACAGATCATTTTTCTCTAAAAAACCTTCAGAACATTTCACCACATGCGGTCTTGAACCTTGATAGTGACGCTTCCTGAGGCGCCTCCCAACCGATCGAGCTAGCCACATTCGGCCTTTTTTAATAAAATTTTCAATATAAAAGTTATAAAATTTGATGATAACTATAACTTTTATAATTATTTTTTTTTTAAAAAAAAAAATTTTTAATACACGTTTTGTAGCTCCAAATCTTCATGTTTTGAAGCGAATATCAAATAATTTTAAAATCTGCTTTAAATTCGTTAAACTTTGGAGAACCAAAAATATCCATTTAGAAGCTTAAAATTTACTTCAAATTAATTAAACTTTTAAGCCCTAAATACATATCTAAAAATATTATTTAAAAAAAATTTCAATATGAAAATTGTAGATGTTATCACAATGTACAATTTTTATATTATAATATTTTTTAAAAAATATTTTAAAATTTATTTAATTATGCAAATTAATAATTTTTTTGATGGCGCAATGGGTGCCGCTAGCGGCCCTCTTCTAATTATAAGCCGCAACTCCAATTTTTTCGTTTACTTTAAAAGCAAAATATTATGTCTAGTTTATATGTTTTAGTTCTGCATTATTATTAAGCTACGTACTAGATTGCTTCAACCGATCATATTCTAATGATCCTGATATTTTTTTGGATAGATCCGCAAGCATTCTTCATATCAGTTTCTGTTCAGGTCACATCACTTTGTGATTACATTGAGCTAATACAATCAAAATCACACATATAAACAAAAATATATATAATATAATTTTTTAATATTATATCATTCATATTATATCAAAATTATAAGAGATTCTAATGAATAACATTTATATTACTTTATTTCCATCAAGTTAATGAGAGCATGGTAGATGTTTTTGAGGACTTCCTCTATTTCTGTGAAGGAAATCTGATAGAATTGTAAAAGTTCATAACTAGCGATCAAGAGATCTTGAATTCTAGCCGAAAAAATTATCTCCTGCCAAAATAAAATATGGTGGTATATATTAGATAAAAAATTGTACGTTCCTTTCTTAGATCTTGTGCATACGTGCACGAGATTCTTTGCGGTACCGAGTAGTGCTTGGTCTATTTCTATTTATATTCTGCTGCGATATTGGAACAGTGAGATGACATGAAAAACATTTGGCGTTTTACATAGTGCTTTATAGAGTAATAGAGGCTTCAATCACAGTAGCTTGAATGAACAACGATCAAGCAAAAACAACATTCCAAATGGCTCTTGTGTGGAGATTTACAAAATACAGTAAATTATAAAATATTAACTATAAACTATTAACAATATTCCAAACTAATTAAAAATTCCACATATAATAGTGCGGTGCTAGCATATTGGTATATAAACAAGTACTTTATATTCAAGTATTTGGCGTGGATTTATTTTTTGTGAATATTTTGCCTTGCCTTTTTTTTTTAGAACAGACATTGCTTATATTAAGAAAAAGTTTATGTGCCAGCTTTAGCTAACGAGAAGATAAGAGTATTGACCATAAATACAAGAAAAGCTCTCGAGATACAACACAAAAGCACGAAGTCCTCACAATCCGAAAAATTCCTAACAGACCCTATACGAAGATTTGATGCAGAAATACAACGAAAGGCATAGCGCCCACTCGAATACTCTGTCCGAGCAAAAGGCTGTGATCGGCGCCCGATCAAGCCAAACAAAAAGCAGTGCATGCTCGACGAGGACATCAACAAAGTGCTCAGCGCAAATCCCCTTGGTAAGAATTTTATCCAAGTTTTGTTCAAGTTCAACTACATTTGAGGTACATGTTCTTCAGCTATTTCTTCTTTTTTTTTCCTTTTTTTTTTTAAATTTGTCTTTTAGGCTGTTTCAATGTTGATCTCTTTCACTCTCTATATATTTCATAATCCATTAATACCCTATCCAAAAACTTTTTAATCTGACAATAATTGTAGCCAAATGAGGCAGCGCAAATTGTTCCATGAATCAAGCTCAAACCACAGGAGTTGGGAGGCATCGCGCATTCTACGGGTCCTCCAGTTCACTCAGTTCTTGATATGTTGGATAAGGTTCAAGCTGGAGGCTTCCTGATTAAGCTCAACTTGCTCAACCAAAACCATAGCCTACATAATAGTGACTGAAGGTGGTCCTTTATATACAATAATATATTTGGTAATGTTTTAATGTATATTTTTGGACAATTTACATATTTGATGCTGGTCCTGCGGATCATCATGTGGTGCTTGTATTTCCTAGATTTTTGCTTGTGGTCTCAGAAGCTGAGAGAGGAGCAACATTTACAATATTTAATGTAAAGGATAATGGGACAATTTCAAATTAGCCCCTTCTCGTCCCGCGCCCGTGGGACAAACAGTGGGGCGTGCTCTGGGTTCGAATCCCACGAACGTTACGCCGCAGACGTGTGTCGGAGGATTTCTTCCGCTGTACCTCATGGGCAGAATTTTTTCCACGCTAATCTCAAAAAAAAAAAAAAGCCCCTTCTCTGCCAAATCTTCTCAAATCAATCCTTCATTGATAACATTTTTTTAGGCGTTCACAATACAAATTTTCTTGCAATAACATAAACTTTAATTTTTCAATAATCATAATTCATATTACAATATTAACACAGCTTGCTAGAATATTTTAATCTAAATATTAGATATAATTGGCAATACTTTCAACACACTTGCAATCGACAATGCTTTACTAGCCGTCTGAAATACTTTCAAGTTTTCGATCAGAGATGGTTGATTTTAAAAGATTTAAATAAAATTGGTTAATTTGAATTAGTTTTTTTATATAAAAAAAAAAATCTGATTTGTAATTATCCCAAGGATAATAGGAATGAGTTGTCTGGGAAAGGACCGTTGCCTATCAGTGTGAATCCTTAACAGAGACATACTACCAGCAATTCATATTTGCTGGGTCCTCAAATAATTGTTGGACTAAAGTCCAAGGTAGCGAAAATATGACTGAATTTCATGGATTTTTCATCCCATTCCTATGCGACTTGTGGAAAAGCGAACATAATAATACACTAAGTAGAAAAACAGAATAAGATTCTTATACAACGGTTTTCACTAGGGCTGAGCATTACCCGAACCTACCCGAAAAATCGAACCGAACCGACCCGAACAAAATCAAAATTTCGGGTTCAGTTCGGGTCGGGTTCGGTTCGGGTTGACATTTTAATAGTTCGGGTCTATATAATTCGGTTCGGGTTCGGTAGTCAAATTTCGGGTCGGTTCGGGTTGGATCCGAATTATTCTCACGAGTTATATATTAATTAGTTTTTGTTAGTTTTTATGTGCTAATTCTTTCTATTTAAACAAAATATTCATGTTACAACTATTCGGGTCGATCCGAACCGACCCGAACCTACCCGAATTCGAATTGGTCTTAAATAAAAGTGATTTGTGATGTTATTCGGGTCAACCCGAACCAACCCGAACTGACCCGAATTTTAGTCGGTTCGGATCGGTTCGGGTTGAAATAAAATTCGGGTCGGTTCGGGTCTGAAGATATTCGGTTCGCGTTGGCCTTAAAATTTCGGTTCGGGTCAGTTCGGGTCTGGTTGACCCGAATGCTCAGTCCTAGTTTTCACAATCTCTAACTCAGTTGGCTCAAAAATAAATACTTCGCAGAATTTCGATTTTTCTCTAGAGCTTTATGTTGTTAAGTCTATGAGTCTCCTTTACGAAATTTTTTTTTTTCTATTCATATAAAAGTTTGATATCTAAATCTGATGTAGATATTAAAGATTTGGTCAATGCATCATCGCGTTATGTGTTATCTCGCAGCCGTTCTTGATTCTTCCTTCCGAATACGACCGATTATTGCTTCTAAATCAACTCTTATTTACGTGACCTCGGTACAATCCAGTCTTTTGCGTGGGCAGATTAAATTCATACAATATCGATCCAAAAGTTAAGAACCAATGGTGACCCCTTGGACGTAGTCCAACAAGGTAATTGAGTTGGTAGTTTGCGTAGCGTTGTTGAGTCGTAGGCCTTAAGCTGGAAATTTAAATCATTTACAAACTCTTCCCTGTTGGTACGCTAGAAAGCACGGACATTCGAAAATCGTTCCATTGCAGTGTCGGTGCAGTGTCGGACACGGACACGGCCGGACACGTGTCCGACACTCCATATGGCGTGTCCAAAAAAAAAAGGAAAAAATAAAATCGGACACGTCTGGGACACGGCTGGGACACACGGGCAGAAGTGTTCGATATGCGAATCCGTTTTTTATTTTTATTTTTTAATTTTTAAATATATATTTTAAAAAAAATACAATATTATGTATAACTAATTATAAGTAATATAATATATTTACATACTCAAATATTATAGTTATTTATTTTAGTTGATATAATTAAAGTTTTGGTATTTAAATTGTCTAAAAAAAATAAAATATTATATTTTATATGAATTTGATATTGAATATTATGTTGTTATTATATTTATAGATATTTAAATATTTCGTATAAGTTACTTTTTACTTATTTATATTTTTTTATTACCGTATCCCAGCCGTACCCGTGTCCTAATTTTTTAAAAATTGCCGTGTCCCCGTGTCGTGCCGTGTCGTGTCCCTGCCCCCGTGTCCGTGTCCGTGCTTCTTAGGTATCTAGTAGTGTTGGAGTATCGGCCTAAAGTAACCATTGGTCTTTCTAAATACTAAATTGTATAAAAATACTGAATATTATCCAAACAAATTGTAAATTTTATTAAAAAATTTTATATTTTTTTTAATTAGTTAGCTATATACTTATATAAATTGAGACCGTATCTTTCTATTGAAATGAAAATCTACTATAAATAAAATTATTATTTTATATTTTTTTCATAGTACGAGTCAATTTTGTGATTCGCTCTAAACATAGTTGGAAAATTGGCCAAATAGATATTGCCGCATAACCAATCCCAATAAATCGATAATCAATTTTTGCCCTTTCTAGTCCATATTGGCCACTCCACCAGGTAGTACCGATATTATTGAAAAAGATGTATTAGGACGTCAAGTACTTTTCTGGGTTTTTGTCATAAAAACAAAAAAAAAAAAAATCTTTTTGTAAATTTAAACAAATCAACTATTAGAATGGAATATTAAGTTAGATATTAAAAACACTCGTCCTAATATTTTTTTCGCTCGCTCAGACAGTAAAGCTAAAATACTATTTTACAAATTAATAATACTATCCATATTTACTGTTTATAACACTTAATTAGATTTTGGAATATTTTAGAGTAGCCGATCAAATTTTATTAAAAAAAAAATGGAAAAAAAGATGCTGATTTATATGTGTTTGGTAATTTTTGACCATTTTGAATTATTATTATTTTTTAAAAAAAAGATCAATTTTTTCCGAGAATTTAATTATCCTGCTACAATAATTTCTGACGGAGTGAAGTGTAACAGGTACTCTGTTTGATAGTGAACTACGAAAAACCACATCTTGACTTTGATTTTTTTTTTTTTTTTTTTTTTTTTGAATTTTTTTGGAGAATTTAATTACCCAAATACTCTTCTTTGTAAGGAGTGTTTTAACTATCATGTTTTGGATGCATCTTTTTCTGAGTCTGGTATGTTAATAGACCATAAAAATGACTAGCAAAGGTTTTTCTTTTTATCTGCCGGGCTCTCAACTTTGCGTAGAGCTGATAGAAATGAAAAATAAAATCTTATATTTTCTTTTTACTTCGTTTTGAAAAATGGTTGAATTTTTTTTTCGTTTTTCCTTAGACTGGAGTTGGATAAACCGAGAAGTGTGTGAAATTATAATAATTAAATTATATAAAAAATCATTAGTAAATATTTTAGTAAAATCTATTACCATAAATTTACTTGTAATTAGTATGAGATCCAAATATTCCACAATTATCATCCTACACAAAAATTGTTAATATAGAATAAATTATTTATACATAATAATATATAAATAAACTATTTATTTATTTATACATAAATATTACAATAAATAATTACATATTATAATTTATTTATATTATATTTACATATTTAACAGAATAAATAAAGAACAGCTACAAATTTGTTTTGACAGTGTTTTATATTTTTTAAAAAATTAAAAGATAATTTTTAACAACATTTTATCTATATTATAATCCCAAATATTCAACTTCTATTTTGCATCCACGTCTCATCCACCACTTCCAATTCTTACTCCTCACCCTTTTCATATTTCTCAAGCACAATTCCTACTTCTAATCCATTTTCACGGGTCTATCCACTTCTCTCACACTTCTCATTTTTTATTTTCAGTTTTACTGCACTCAATTATCACATATATATTTTAATTTTTCTCTTTTTTTGAGAAAACTATTTTGTATTTCTCACTTTTTATTTTTTAACTTTTCAGTATAAAGTAAACGATATTTAGAGGAAAAGAGATTAGCACCTAAGCATGGTCGTACTCTCCGATAAGAAAAGTAACCGGTGCAGATTTTCGAGGAAAAATTCTAATAAACCCAAAAAAAAAATGAAAAAAAAAAAAAAAAAAGAAGAAAAACAATCGGTTATGTAACCCCACAAAGCCAACTGAACAAGCCATCTCTCCTAACCTGGGAGGCTAGGACCCCACATACTGTGGACAAGGGCCTTTCTCTGGGTAGCTAGTGATCAAATATCATTTCTTTCTAGAGTAAACAACAATATGAATGACATACTAACCAATAACCAATGATTTTGTTGGTTGGTGTGGGAATTTTGAAGATCAAGGAATGAGGTAGAACAATTGGCTTTTAGCTATTGAAATTAAATGAAAATAATCATAAACGACAATATATGCTCGCGAAAGTATATGCGCCGATAAAGAGATAATATTGTGAACAAAATTTACTAAATAAGTTAATGTATTGCCAATGAGAAATGCTATTCTTCAGGGTCATTTTGACCCTGAAAAAATCAGGGCTGATGTGACGTTGTCCACATCAACACAAACATTTAATAAAATATTTGGAAAGTGATTATTCTTACATCTTAATGTTTTGAAAATACCCATTTTACACTTACTAACATTAAAGGTGTTTCTTTTCAAGATATTTAATATCTAGAAATAATAAATGATTGGTTGATATGAACAACGCCACATCAGCCCTGATTTTTTCTTGGTCATTTCTCATTGCCAATTAACTACTAGGATTGAAATCTTTGGACGTTGCTCCTAATATGTAGGCTATATATGATCCGCTAACCTTATTGTCATACAAAAATTTAAAATTTTGGAAGATTAGCAAATTTCTTGTCTGTTCGCATCTGCTCATATGTTTTTAGCAGTTTCTACTCTGTAGATGGAAATTTGTAGAGCAAACTATGTCAATGCAACCTGAAGAATTTCAAGGATGCTTGAAGTTAGTAGATGAATCTCTCAATGGAAGTGAATACATTCTATTTTATCTACTAAATTGAGTTCTTGACAAAATTCTTGCTGTAGTGATGGGTATTCTCTTACTGTTTAAATAATTTTCTTTTATGTCCTTTGGATGTTTCTCCTTGTATTCAACATTAAGTTCCTCTTTGGAACTTGATAATTGCTGTGTAACTAAATGTTTTGAGCTAATAATATATCTTACTTACCAACTTTAAAAAAAAAAAACTACATGATTGAAATCGTCGATAGCACCTTTTTTATAGTGTCATACATAACTTGAAATTTTCTCTTTTATTCCTTATGTTTTCTGAAAATGTTCACTCTTAGCACATTGGGTTCGGTCCATATATGTGCAAGCATTCATTATGGTCTACCAAGGGACTGAATATATATGTTAATGGATAAAATTCTAGATTGAGCCACTTAAAATTATAAATATAGAGGATATTCTGGAGGACGGCTCTTGTAGTCATCTTCGCCATCGACAAGATTCCAGGAGGTCGTCGAAAATTGCTAGAACCGCCAAAGAAAGTAAGTACAAGCACAATTAAAGATCTGCTTCGAAAATCGAGATATTACGAATACTATAGTTACTTAGTTATAATGGATACAAAAAGAAACAATTAATAATACTTAGGTATGATCTTGATTTCCATCATTCACTATGCAAACAAAAAGAAACAATTAATAATAAGTAAATAATTACGGAAGCGGAGTAGAATACGTTTAGCATAAGAAATTTCCATCCTAGAAAAGAATTTGGAGTTTGTCACAATTTTTTAAAAAAAAAAATCCTATTTTGCAAATATTGAATATATCAACTATTCAAGTGAAAATATTAAATTAATATTTAAGAATACTTATTTAGCTCGCCTTAATATTTTTCGGTTTGTCCACAACACTTAATTTGTTCGTCCAAAATTTCAGACAAAAATATACATGACAATACAATTAATTGTTTGTAATATTAAGTTAGTCGTCTGCTAACACTTTGTTGGAGTATTCGGCTATAAAATTTTTTTTAAAAAAAAGTTAAAAAAACGAATTGATTTATACGAGTTTTAAAAAAGGTTGCTTTCTTAACATTATTCCAAGAATCTATCCATATGGACTCCAATCACATTATAATTATGTCTAACACCATTCCTTCTGGAATAGAAACTTGAAAAATGCCCTCAAAAAACCATTGGAATCCAGCCAGCATTAAAGCAACTCACGGAAATTTGTAACTTGGTCAAATTTTGCCGACCCTGGTACGTTTTGATGCTATTCTTTTCATAGGACTCTATCACTCCTTACTTCTCTTTCCTTGTGCAGGAGGACAGTTTTTGTTAGGTGGAATAATCAGACGACATTAACATACCAAGGTGCTGTCCTCCAAACAAAGGCCCAAAAAACAAAATAAAATAAAATAAATGGTGATCATAGCTTATGTTAGTACGTTATTTACCTCCTTTAGAAAATTATAAATGTGTTTCGCTTATCGAAAAATAGATATAAAACCAAATTATAGCCTATTGCAAATTCAACGGATAATCTCATATTAGCCTTCCCATTTTAAAATTCGACCAAATCAGTCTCTAAAAACGTATTTATAGGGCTGATTTTCAACCCTCCTAGTTTAAAGTTCAACCTAATCAGCTCTTAAAATATATTTTTAGGAATAAAATTTTACGAAATCAGTCCCTAAAAATACATTTTATGATTAATTTGGTCAAAATAAAATAGGAGTATGATATGAAAAAACCCCAAAATTCAATCTTAAATGTCAAATCAATCCTTATTTGGTACCGTTTGACTAAATAAATATCTATTTATTATAACTATTAAATTAAGTTAAAATATAAACATTTATAGATATTTAATAAATATTTAAATATAAAAATAAATGTTTTATGTGTTTTATAATTTTCTATTAAAATTTTATCAAAAGATTTTTCTAAGTATTTTAGGACTTTAAAATCTTATGGTTAAGAAAATAAAGTTCAAATATTATTTAAAATATTTTTAAAAAATAAAATTATACAGCATAGAAAATTTTATTATTTTACATTGAAAGTAATTATATATTTGTGATTTTTTTATGTTATTAAATGTTAGATTTATTTGACAGAATTTTATAAAATAGCAAATTTTTAACAATTCTTTAAAATAAATAAATAAATTTGAAATTAAACCGAACCGAGTGAAAATGTCATAGTCTAAGAGCGAAGTGTCGTGATCTTGTCACGAGGTGTTGCCTCTTGGATTGGACGTGTACAGTCACATCATTTATCTATTGTTTAAATGATTGTCAACAAAAAAAATTATATAATCTCAAAATATAATATATATATATATATATATATATATAATAATAATAACTTATGTAACTATAAATAAAACTTGATAATATTTTAAATAATATTTATATAAAATTTATTGATTTGATAACATTTATGATTTTTATGATGAATTTTTTTAAAAGAATATTTTGTACCTTTAAAAACACATTTAAAACGAATTTTAAAATTATTATAAATCCGAAAATATTGGACTCTAAAATATTAATTTTAATTCAAATTATATATTTAATTAAAACTTACAATTAATATTACAAAATTTTAAAATATATTTTAATTTTTAATTTTTAATTTTATTGATGAAGTTATTAGTACCATATTTTATGATTATGTTGTGTTAATATGTATTTATGATATTTTCTCGAATAAAATACACACACACACACACACACACACACATATATATATATATATATATATATATATATATATATATATATATATATATATATATGGAACTTTTGCGACTATAACAATTAAAACCTAATTATTTGGGATTCACAAATCTCAAGGAATCGTGTTTTTTTTTTGGCTTGTTAGTGAGGCTTTTTTCCAACCTCGTTGTGGCACGACATTGTTATTCGCTCACAAAAAAGAAACAAAAAAAAAAGGGATAAAAAAGCCTCCTTCATGTTTCTTCTATCATCTTCGGTTGTCATTGATTGCTATTCTCAATGAAGTTGTCATTTTTCAGTAGGTTTTCTAGTATTTACACGTTTAAGATACAAAATTCCATTTTAAATGTTTTTGGCAAGGCAACATTTGAAGATTTTTTTTCTCAAAAATAATAAATAAATGTGGGTTTTGCTATGCTCATCCAAAAATTATATAATAAATTACATAGCATACGTGATAATATCAGAATTATATATAATAATAAATATAATTATAATTTTGATTATTTATACGGATCACGAGATAAAAATACAAATCACGAGACGAATATATGGTAAACGTTAGTTGTGTGATTTAATATATGGTTTATTGAGAATGTGTAGTTTTTTCCAATAAATATACATTTACAGTTTTTTTTTTAGTTTTTGAGATGTGGAGGCTTCTAGATAATTAACGAAAAACATCTTTGACCTGTACCAATGCTCCGGACTAAAACTTTTTTGTTTTTATGACTCCACGTCACCTACCTATATACGGCTCTCACTTGCTATTTCCAAAAAGACACGGGGTGTACCATCTTACGTAAGAATGTGCATGTACATATACCAGCTAGCGCAATATTTATAGATACGTAATTGATAACGTGAGAAATCAGGTCTAGTCTATAGCAGTAAGGCTTTCTGAGCTACGACTGCGATACCCCCTCATCCTTGAACTACAACCGGTTTGGGTCGAGGACGTTCGCCCAAGAAAAATTTCGGGGCAATTCGCGAACAGCCCCTAAAAGCAAAATTTGATCCTTTTCAGTATGTATAGTTTGAACTCTCTCTTTTTAACCCCTTCTTGCAAAACAAGTCTTTCCATTTTGATTATCATATCAGTATTTTTTTAAAAAAAATTTCAATATAAAAATTGTAAATTTTGATGAGTTCTATAACTTTTATACTCAACATTTTTTCAAAAAATATTTCTAAGTGTTTTAAGATTTTAAAATTTTAGCGGGTTAATGAGTCGAATCAATAATCGATTAACACTTCGGCACATCAAAGTATCTACTTGAAATTATTTTTTTTTTAAATATTAAAAATAAAAGTTGTAGATTTCATCAAAATCAATAACTTTTATATTATCAAAATTTATAATTTTTATATTAATTTCGAAAAAATACTGATATAATGGTTAACACGAGAAGATATGGTTTACGAGAGAGAGGCTGAAACGCAATGCACCAAAATAGAGTGGTTGAACGAGATTAAGTTTGAAAAGCAGGGCGTCCGGATCATTATCCCAAAAATTTCTGTTCTCCCCACCTATATATCAGAGTTGTAGACTTGAATTATTGATACACCCACGTCCCCGGTTGAGTTGTGACGGATGCTGCTGTTTTCTTTTCTTTTTTTTTTAATTTTTTTGAGATGCATGCTACAGTTTCCGGGGTATTTATAAGAACTGCCAAGAGCAATAAGTCCAAATTTTCACATGTTAGCCTACTAACCCCTTAAATAGGTGAACAGCCTTCCTCTTCCACAATTTTCTCAGTTAAGAACTCAAACAAAGGAGCTGATTGCGACAAACATCACGATTTGGAACATCTCCGATGATTGATAAAAAAAATATTCACCATCATTTAGATAATACATAACATCACAGTAGTTACATCTTACATGTGGTGGTAGGTCTTAGCGCCACCGGACGATATTAGTTTAATCATAACAGGATATTGATATCATACAACGACGATACTTCTGAGAATCTCTTAAAAATTACAAATGAATCGAGTCGGTAGTTGACGAAGATGATAATAAGAATTGGAAAGCAATTAAAAGTCTGCTAGCACCTAAATAATGACACTTGTTAATCCAAAAAGCTTTCTCCTGCGATTTCGAACCGACGATCTTCCGATATATACAGACAATGTTGATAATTCTGCTCTCGCCGATCAAGATTATCTATTGAAGTTCAATTTTTGTTGGGCTTGCAGATACTAATCCTGGAATCATATACAAAAGAATCTTGAATAATCAGTTGAATCCAAAAGATTGCTGCTCAGATTCAGCTTTGCATATTCTAATTTATCAGCACCTGTTTTCTCTTAAAAATAAATTTAATTTAAAAAAAAAACTAGTTTTAACACGATTTTGAAATACCTTGGAAGCTTTGTGATGAAAATGTGGGTTCCTGGCTCTGAACAAATCCCATCTGGACAACACTGTGGAGTTCATCTTCCCAGAAGCTCCCTACCTGCATAATTTTCCAGTACAATTCAGGCTCTCAATTGAGATCTTCTTCAATATAAATGAAATTACAGCATGATATGAGTTTGATTTACCTGAGAAGTGGCGGAATCAGTGAAGCAACTGTTAACCGGAGGGAATTGCAAACCAGAATTTCTCTCTAAATTTGTTTCTAAAGTGATTGGATTGTAAATTGAATCGATTCCACCGGTAGCAATGTTCTGCAAAATATTGCAGATATTCGACGGTTGCAGAGGGAAAGAGCATGCGGCCGCCTCCGTTGGATAGACCGAGTTAGGCATTGATCCTTGTTGCCGATGCGATTCAACCTAAATAGAAATAATAAGATTAATAACATAACGTCTAAATTAACTTAAATTATATGAGGAGATAATTTATGTTGGATGAATTGTTGCTTACATCTTTCTGGAGAAGATTTTCGATGTTGAAGTCCATCCTGGAGTTCACACTCGCAAGCTTCATAGAAAGCAACTGAAACAATAATAAATATTACAATTAAGACAATAATACAAGATAATTAAATATGAAAATAAACAAATAAATAAGCAAGTATTTCAAATTGCAAGAACAGTTTGCTGAGAGCTCTTCTATACCACGACTTGTCGCTGAAGGGACTGTACATAATTTATGATCTCGTCGAGCATTACTGCTTTTCCAGTAACCTAGAAATTTGACAAAGAAATAAATATTTTTTTACAATAACAGAAGTCATATCCTCAGCCAACAGCAATTTCATAGAAAATGGATATTGCAAGTAAATACCTTGTTGCAACCTGGCACAAGATCTTGCAAGAATTTCATGCGTTCGCTTATCTTTTCGCGTCTCACCTGATAAATTTAACATCAACAAATTGCAAAATTTTGTCAAAAAAGTGAGATTTTTGTAGATTGTTTAATTTCATGTAGTAATAATTATGGCAGTTTCCTACTCTTTCTGCAAGGCTATGGCTATCTGTAGCTTGGCCTCTTCTAGCTCTAACATGAATGTAGTCCTTTGGAGGCTCAGGGAGCTTTGCATTGCTATCTTTCCCCTGTTTCTGCTCTGTTTTCGTCTCCCTCTCTGTCGGCTCTCCAGTTCTCGATCTCTTCACGTTAATTTCCTCATCTCTCTGCAAAAATGACAAATTTCAATGTCATTTCTGTTAAAATCACGCAAATTTGAATGTCTTTTCTGTTATTTACCTTTGAAGAAGAAGATGGGTTTACAGTACAAGACAAGGGTCTTTTCGTCTTTGCCGCTGGCGCCTTTCGCTTTCGCGAATTGCCTCCACCCACGCTGCCGGGGCTAGATAAAGGATCGGATACCGCCGGCTGCTGCGGTTGGAATTGTCCGTGAAGCGGCCACCCGAAATTGGAGAACCTGGCAGCACGTTCCGTGAAGTCCGGATCACTGGCGAACGGGGCCATCGGCGTCGCCGGAAGGTTAAGCTTGGGTGGCGGGAAGTTCATAGGAGCTGCGTAGGAAGAAGAAACATTGGCGGCGGGTCCGTCATCACGGCCGCCGCCGGCGATGAAGTCCGGCGAGATATTCAAGTTGGAATTCAAGTGGAAGTAGCAAGATGAAGATGAGGAGGAGTTGAATGGTTCGGAATGGAAATTTAAGCAATCATTGTTAGTGTTGGTGATGAAGAGGCTATCGTTCTCCATTGCTAAACTGAAACTCAAGAAAGAAGGAAGAGTTGAGAGAGAGAGAGAGAGAGAGAGAGAGAGAGAGAGTATGTGTATATATATATGAGAGAGAAAGAAGGTAGCGGGCCTCGGACGTTGAAGAAGAGAGAGACGGAGAGGAAGAGGGAGAGGGAGTAGAGGAGGAGGCGTGTCCCTTCTGAAGCTGGTGCTGCAGCTGCTTCTGCTGCTTTTCTGTTTCTGCTTCTGCTGGGGGAAAAGTGCTGATGAGCTTTTGCTTTTAGCTTTTCTGAAAACTGAGAGAGAGAGAGAGAGAGAGAGAAAGAGAGAGAGGAGAGAGCGAGAGATGAGTGAGAATGATGCTTCTAGCTTTTACTTAAACAGTGCTTGTATGCTTGGCTAGATAAACACTTGTAGCGGCGGTTTAATACGTTATATTGGCTACAAGCGGAGCCGCTAAATTTTCATTCCGTATAATATTCTTATTATAGTATTTGATATATATTGTGTATATGATGTATATTGAATAGATTACATAAAGTATTTAAAAAATAAAAATAAAAAATTTTAGATATGTATATTGGATACATCAAATAGAAGTGTCCAACACGTATGTTTGAATTTATATTATTTTTTTAAAAGCTTTTTTAAAAAAAAAAAATTTATATGGTAGTACTTAGTAAACAACAGTAATACAATCATATATTCAAATAGTATATTTTTATTTTTTGTTAATATAATTGGATTTTTTTTATTTTAAATTGTTTTCGGAACACAAAATATTGTATTATGTATAAATATTGTTATTGAATATTATTATATCTTAAATTTTCAAATACCTAAATAAATTATTTTTCATTATTATTATTATTTTTTTACTATATCCGTGTTTTACTTTTTAAAAAATTACTATATTTTATGTCCATATCTTATCATATACATGTACCTATTTTTGTGTATGTATCAATTTTCATAAACAAAAACATCTTAGGATATATGAACATATCATATAACTTAGTCCGAATATATAAAAACTCTTTTAATATATATAAAAATATCTACAAAGATACACAAATATATAGAAACACCACGAAATATATAAGAACACCAAAAACTCTAAAAAAGGCACGGTCCATGTAATTTACATTTTGGTCAACCATATATTGAAACCATATTTTTCTGCTCAGTGTAATTATTGGAGTATAAAATAACAATATTATCTAATATTTAAGATTTTGTAATACATAGCATAAAATGTATTTTTTTTTTTAAAAAAAAAAATCCATTAAAATCTTATAACTTTTCTCTATTATTTTTTTATAACATTGAAATTAGTATATTACAATTGTTTTATATTTGACATATATAAATACTTTGTATCGTTCACATAGTGTGTCGTTACTCGTTACAATCATATAGTTTTCATGCAAGACGTGCGTTCCAATTATGCAGTCATGAAAATGTTCAACCATAAACTAATATTCATGCCTTTACGTGTGTGACAATATGTATAAATTAGATGTCTCTAACATGACCACACAAAATGGAGTCCAAATATTTGTGTGTACTTCTCTATATAATACCTCATCTTATAATGCATTAAGTACATAATCAAAACCCAAAAAAGCGCCACCGTGAAGTTACAGAAAATATATCTTCTTTGCATCCAGTAAAAATGGTCATAGTTTTCGAACTTATCCAGACCGAAAGGCTAGACTTCTACTTGTGAAATATAAAATTGATGTTATTTATGAATTTATTTATTATGATGGTAATATAAATATGGAACAATTACAAGTAGAATTTATTACAATAATCTCAAAAACAAAAAAATAAATAATTGAATTGTCCATAAAGATGGTAAAAGGAGCTTTTTGCGGATGGAAGTGAGTTTTATAGGTTGGATAAAAGTTGTTTTATCCATGCCATTAAAAGGTGCAAAGCAATGGTTTCTATCCTCTTTACTTTGCTTTTTGTAAGCCATGGTGGCTAAAGAAAGCTTTTGAATAATTAAATCCATCAAATTAAATTCTCCTCACATATTGTTGCCTTCCTTAGGTGGAAAGCCTTAGAAAGTATTATAAAATTTTTTAAAAAAAAGTTAAAGGTATCTAATCATAGTAAATTGAATGAATTTATAATTTCAAGAAATTTAGCAAAACTAATTAAAGGTGAATTCAACAACAAAATTTCAGTAATAAATCCCGCCTAAAAAGAATTTGAGAAGAAAATAATACACGCAATCATGTTCTGGTGGAGACAATTCAGTAGGACTCTCGGTCTAAAGAAGTAAATATTCAAAATACACAAACATTCGAGCACAAAAATTTACAAAATAAAAAAAATCAACCGAGCAAGCAGGAAATATTTTAATGGTAATTAATGTGGACAAGTATTTGGTTGAATTGGAACAAAATTGTTTGTCCCTTAACGAAATGCTATTTATTTTAATCATCAACAGTGTCTTTGGATTGCTGTTGTTGCCAGCCACATGCAGGTAGAGTTAGAATAACTAGGGTTAGGTTAAAATAATTTGGCTTGATCGGAGAAAGTGGGCTTCCACAACACTTAATTAATTAATCTTTTCTTCTTATAATGGCGGGCTAAGTTTATATCTATATATTAAAATAAAGAATATGCCTTCCAGTTTGTACGTATGCTATTATATTTAGCAAAATTATTGATTAGATTAACGTTTCCGTCGCGGAAAGGATCACTCCTAGTTTCGCTCCTCCATCTCCCCCCTCTATCCTCTAACACCGATCTCGAGAGATTGAATATCAAGTATGAGCATCGTTGGTAGAACGACTGATACTAGGAGCGACCCGGGGTGTGATGGGTGCTTATTTAAAAGGTGAATTTCTGGAACTTGAAACACTAATCTTCTGCAATCAATCATTAGGGTCAAACATATTAGCCAGTGGATGGATATAAAGTCAAAAATCGAATTAAGCAACATCGATAGCGGTGCGTAATTTTATATCGATAAACTGGTCTGAGTTAAAGACTGATAACGTTACAAAAATATTTTTGGACCAATAATAATTTTCTAAATTAAGAAAAAAAAAAGTCAAGAGATGGAAAAAAAAAGGTTATTTGAATTTTTTTGCTCCGATAATTAAAATTTGTAAAAACATATAGCTAATATGCAAGGACTCTTTTATGTCATATTGACCGTGTAAAATAACGACACTGTCATTATCAAGTTCGCAATTCTTATCTTTCAAAAAAAAAAATAATTTTATTATTTTATATGATAAAAAATATAAAAAAATTATTTTGGATTAGATGACCCACCGCTCGCTTCCTATACTATAAATCTGCGTCCGGCTCTACCTTGCGATGTTGTAAGCTAGACATTTGGCTTCATGAAGTTGGAAGCTAGCTTCATGAAAGGGGAAGGTGGACTCTGAGCTCACCAAAATAGAAACGCTTTTTCGTTTATGTTTGTAGTGCCTTCGCTTTAGATCATTGTAAAATTTTCATAGGAATATCTTTTTAGAAATTCAGTTTTTTATAGATTAAACTCTCAAATACTTCTATATTCGGTTAATTTTCCTGATTTGAATAAACTTCGCATAAGTTCTTATCGATAGAGTTCTGTTTGATGTGGAGTAATCTCCCTATGTTTTATGAGAAAAAGACTTATAACCTCTCTAAAATTTGAAAATTTGATGTACAAATGAATGTTACGGCCCTAATACACCATTACAGGAATGAAATATTTATATCGTCATCAAAATTAATAAATTAGACATTTTGCAAGCTTGGACCACTATAAGTACTAATAAATAGCACAAAATATTATATAATATATTTTAACAATATTTTCATTTTTATGATATTTGATAATCATAAAACTGAGATATTCAAAAGCTACTTTTTCCTTTTTATAATTGTCTTCCTCTTCGTCACTCCCTCCTCTCACGAAATCTCACTAGAAAAAGTCAAAATTATGATGGGTTTGCTTCGAGACTTGATTAATCAAGAGTAGAGAGAGAGAGAGAGAGAGAGAGAGAGAGAGAGAGAGAGAGAGAGGATGGAAAAATATGCAGAGGATTTTTTATGATGGTGACGATGAGTTTTCAGTGAGAGCAGAAAACAACTACAGGAGCTGCGAATTCTTAGATAAAAGATTTTGTAGAAAGAGTATTTTAAATATGGTAGTTCAATTTATAATTGATTATGGGAGTCCAATTTTATCAATATGCCATTATAGTAGGCCAATTCAGCAAATTATCTTTATAAATGTGTGTCATTAAAATAAAGTAGTAGAATTCAATTTATGGACATGTTATCTGATCTAACAAGAGGTTGGACTCGCTAAACAAAACCGTTACTAGTAATGCGTACCACGTACGAACAAAATATAAATAGCTGCTGCCGGCCCCTGGATCAAACGGCGGTTCCCGACAAATGCGGTTCGGGTCGGGTTCACACGAACTAGACCGGAACAAAAAGCGGTTCGGTTTCCGCAATAGCCCGAACATAAGAACCAAAATGAAGGAACAAAAAACCAAGAGTTTTCTTTCCCTATGGGAGCAAACCGTGGTTTTTCGTGCCAGCATTTCATTCATGAACTCATGGAATTTGATTGGCTGAAGGTTTTTTTTTTTAATTTAAATATTGGGAGACTTTAAAATATTATTTATATTCTATGATTTTATATAATTTGTTTATTTAAATTTTTATATATTTTGTAATGTTTTATATATATTTTTTAAATGTTTTGATGTTTTAAAATGTTTAATTACTAAAAGTAGTGGATTTTCAGAACATATATCTATCATATTTTTAAGATAATTTGAAATACAAATATTTAAGAGTACACCAAATTTTTTTTTAATTAAAAATTATTTTAAAAAATACTTGTAAATATTTATTTTAACCGATTTAATAAATGTCAAAAAGCAGGATTTAAGAGGAGGGTACAAAAGCAACACTTATATCACTACTTTATCTTTTTAGCGGCAAAAAATAATAAAAAATATCTTTCTAAATCCTTATGTGCGCTCATCTTTCATAAGATCCAGTTTTGCATGTACAAGATCAAAATGTTTTCCCAAAAATCGTTCTATGGAAATTCGATGCGTGATTCTGATTATGGGCTCATCACGCAAGCAAGAGTCGGATTAATTTGTTAAATTTTTAAATGGAGAAAGTTTTTCAATTTTGTCGAAAAATTTCTTGATTTGCAAAATTTTCAAAATACCTATTTTTTTATTAAAATAAAAACACACAAATCAATCTAAACCGCGCGCGCACACACACACACACACACACACACACACACACACACACACACATATATATATATATATATATATATATATATATATATATATATATATATATATATATATATATATATATATATATATATATACTAATCTTCACTCGACAATAGCACAACTCGCTCATGTCGACTCCACAGCCATAGGATCGCCGCGATCCGACGGCTGAAATCCGACCCGAGCTCTTCAAAAACACGCGCGATAATCTAAGCCATCAGATCGCCGAATCGATCCGACAGCTAAAATCCGACCTGAGCTCTTCCAAAATACGCGCGTGATCTCAGCCGTCGGCGATCCGACGGCTGCGAAGTCAACAAGAGCTAGCTGAGTTCATGTCGAGTGGAGATTAGCATATATATATTTCTTATTAAGATTTTGGGTCCGCGCGATAGCGCATACCTGATTAGTCTGCGCACGTGAGTGGACCGGATTTGGGTCCACGCACGCTCGCGGACCTTTTTTTTTAATATATAATTTATAAAATATATTTTAAAAATATAGTATGATTACTTTTTTATTTTTTAAATATTTTTTATTTGTTTATTTTTATTTTTATTTATTTTTGTAGTTTTTTTACATTTTAATTTAATATAAAATATAAATATAATATTTTATTATCGGTACGGTCGGCACGTCTCGAGATCCGAATTTAGCGAAATTCGAAACGGCACGGCACGGTAAACCTTAGTTGATGTATGACAATATGATTCTCAAAATAAAAAGAAAAAGATAAGCTGTTTATCAGTACTATCCGAACTTCTAATATAATTTAAACAATACACAATATTATAAATAATTTATAATATTATATAATTCTGATTATATTAAATATTAAATTTATAAATAAAGTATTTATAAATAAAAAAAATGTAATTAGGAACACCAAGCCAAAACTTGTATGTAGCTGGAGCAGTATTGATTGAATAGGAAGAAGATATGATTGGTACAGAGCAGAGTGAGCAGTCTGAGCAGAGGATCAGCCCACAGATTCCATACCACTGTCTGTCACTGCTGTTATCATCCAATCCATCCTTGACTCCACAACCTCTGCAGACTGATCCCTTTTCAGACACATTTAAAGCTACATATACATGCCAACTCCATTAATTTCACTGCATTATTAATTATCTAGAAATATTAATTAATATATATATATATATATATATATATATATATATATATATATATATATAGACTAACCTCCACTCGATAGAAGCTCGATCCGCTCCTGTCGACTATGTAGCCGTTGGATCGCGGCGATCCGACGGCCGAAACCCGTCTCAAGCTCTTCAAACATACGCGCGTGATCTCAACTGTGGAATCGTTATGATCCGACGGCTGCGGAGTCGATAGGAGCGAGCTGTGCTCCTGTCGAGTTGAGATTAGCATATATACATATATCCTTGAATTGAGCCATATTTATGGTGTGAGTCAAATATGCCAACTATTATTCAGCAGTCGGTGGAGTTAGTTAGGCCATCTTGATTAACTGGGATTCAAACATGTGATGCTCTAGAGTAGAGAGCCTTAAGATCTATGGATTAAAGTGAAGATTTGGGAAGAGTTAAAGAGCACCTAGAAAATATGTTTAAATTTCTTTAGTTACATGACAAAGATATTTTCTTCTTTTGGATTATCAACAAAATTACAATATTATGGTATTTTCATAAAAATTCTGTATTATGTATTATTATTTTGTATAACTAGTAACTTTACTATAATTTGAAATTATAATATTTTATATTCGTACCGTCCTAAGAGTTAATAATATCCATTTATCACTAGTATTAAAAGTAAAATGTATTATTTAAAGTTAATTAGCGTAAAAATTATATAAACAATAAAAAGTGAAAAACAATTTTTTTTATTTTTCATAAAGTATAAATATTAAGTTTACCTTTTTTTATTAAAATTAATTTTACTTTTCAACTTTCTTCTTCAAATAAACACATTTTATAAATATTTTTATAAAGATCACTACTTTCGAAGAATGCCTATCATAACTTCCATGATATTTATGTTTGAGATAATTACAAATTCGAAATTTCTGGTAATCATACAAATTAATTCTTAGATTCTCTTATTATGATTTAAATTTACAAAAAAAAAAGTCTTTTTTTCTCAATATTTGTGCCAAAACCAAAACTATTTTGATTATTGTATATGCATTTTTTTGAAAAACTTTTAACATAAAAATTATAAATTTTAATGAAATTTATAACTTTCACATTTAACATTACTTTTCCACAAATTGTTCCAAATAGGAATTCTAAGACTTAAAAATTCTAGTGGGTTTCAAAATTAATCTATTAACCGGCTGAATTTTGAAGTATTAAAACATATATTTAGAAGTTTTTTTTTTCAAAAAAAAAAATTAATATGAAAATCATAGATCTCATCAAAACCAACAAATTATATGTTGAACATTTTTTCAAAAAATACTTTTAAATAAGTATTTTAGGATGTCAAAATTAACGGATAAAATAAAAAAATTTATTCATAAAATTTAACAGGTTGATGGATTGATAGGTAAATCCCCCATTATGTTTTTAGAAGGTATTGTTCATATAACTTTAATGATATGAAATGCAAATAAGTGTCTTTAAAGTCTAGATATGGTACTAAGATAGGTTTGGTGAGATTTATGCTGATTCATTGCTCCAACCATCTTATTCAGATCCAGTTCTGTCTCGCAATCACATTACAACATGCGTCTCAAATCTTTACTTTCTATTTTTTTTTTCCAAATTTCAATACTAAAAATCTTTCTGAAAGAATTTTTACTAAATTATGTCAAATTTTTATTTCGGTTAATTAAATATTATTTTTGAAAGATTCTTAATATTGAAATTTAATTGCAAGCGAAATTTATTTTCTTCCACTAAAGCTCATAAGCCTAATTAATAGTTATTCTTCCAAGTTGTTGAAAACAAGCAACTTGCCATCTTGGAGAAGTTGAGCTGTGCAAATTTACTCTTTTGAACTTTAATTTCTGTTAAGTGTTGGAAATTGTGGTTGCAATCATTGGAAATGGTACAATATTTGGTGGAATTTTGTCGAAAAAAACTATACTTCATAAAATTGTTATAAAAAATTAATGCTTTTTATGCAATAAAATTACTTAAAAATATTTATATAAAAATATTTTAAATATAAAAAATTAAAATGTGTGTTTTATTATTTTATATTCAAAATTTGCAAAAAATATTTCTCTAAATATATATTTTAGAACTCGAAAGATTTTGTAACCATTAAAAAGTTTAGAGATTTTTACTATTTAGAATTTTTAGAAAAACTTTTAATACACAAATTATAGAAAACAATAAAATTTATTTTTTTATATATTTAAAATTTTTCATAAAATACTTAGATATGTATTTTTAACTTAATTTAGTAATTATCAAAAAAATAATATTTTTTAAAGAGTTTTGAAGTATTTTTTTAACATTATTTTAAATTTCATATGTTATGCCTCAAGCATTAATTACATTGAGTATAATCATTTTCCAAATAAAAACAAGAAGAAAACAGAGTCGCAGAGCCAGACTTGTATTTTTTTTGAATAAAATAATTTTAACATATTATTTTTGTAGGAATAGATTATCTAGCTTTTAAAACTTTTTTGGGCTTGTGACTCAGTGAAATATAAAAAATTGTGGGTATCACTGAAAACTATGAAAACCTGCTGAGCCCAATAAGAAAAGATCTGCACTGTTATTGTCTACTGGCTCTTGCTGAGCTGCAGAGATTTACTCAGCTGTTTGTTCGGGTGAGTCAGACTCACCACAGAGGAGCAGGGCAAAATTAAAAAAATTAAAAAATTAAAAATTATATTTTAGCTTCCTAAAAATAATTTTATTCGATTCAGCTTTCGAAAAAAATGTGCTGACTTAACGTGCAACACATGTAACCACATCAGTATAAAAATATATTGGGAAAATTGCGTTTCAGTCTCTCCGTTTCCCATTTTTGACGTTTCAGCCCCCCGAAACGCGTTTTCCCGCCGACGTGGCGGCGCGCGCGTGCCGCCACGTGGCGTTTCGGGGGGCTGAATCGCGCGACCCCAAACTTAGGAGGGCTGAAACGCTATTTTCCTAAATATATTTTGGAGAACTAAAATAAAAAACAAACGAAATGGATGGCTCAAATACATTCTATGTTGTATTAGCTTTTCGGTTAATACAAATTAGCACCTGCATACTTCGAAATTAATTATTATTTTTAAATAATTAATATATTCAAAATAATTGAGTAACTAAATAACAAATTTTAGTATACTTGATAATTTCTGCATTCATAATTTTTTTAAATAAAAATATCTAAAAATGTTATTTTGCGGTCCCTTAGCTTCTCCTCTTACATTATCTAAACCAAAAGGTTTTCCTTTTTTTCAAAAAAAAAGTTTTCCAAATGCTGGTAAACCATTTATTTAGAAATGTTTTTTAAATGCCGTCTCAGAATATTTCGTATTACTTATTTTGTAGCAGTAATTAATATTGAGTAATGAAATAACCAAGAGCCGCAACTTTATCTTGAAAACACGTAAATAAACTTATATTAACATGCATTTCAGATTAAAGAAGCATCTGTTATATGAAGAAACTGAAGCTATACAATGAAGAGAAATACAATAAAAAAGAGGTATGCGAGGAAGAAAAAACAGATAAATGCTATATTTTTCATGATATGGTAGAAGAATCTTGCTGCGTTCGTGTATGTGTGTGTATATTGAACTTTGCCTTCGGCATCTAAATAGTTCAAAAAACAAAAGAATTTCCCAAAATCATTTTTCACAGAAAACATTTTTATCTTACAAAAACCCATTCGTCAGAATGAAATATACATAGTTGTTAAAAGCAAAAAATTGACATAAATTTTTGGCCAAATTCCATATCAACCCCATATTTTTTGTTTTCGACCAAATCAGTCCCTGAAAATATTTCAGGGGCTGATTCTGCCGACCCTGAAAGGGGGGGGGAATAATTTGCAATTTGCCTTAAATTTTTTGACACTTAGACAGCTGTCAAACAGGGAATTCAAGACCTGATCCCAAGATCACGAGCAGATGAGCTCATCAACATAAATATTTCAAACCTGCAAAATGTTTGCTGATGTAGTCTGTAAATAGTTACAGTTCAAACCTACTACTTGGTCCACACGTACACTTACTTTTTTGTATAGTCATCACGTTAAACCAAAATTTACAGAAAATAACAAAAATTGGTTATTAATTGCTTAAAAAAAGGTGTATTGTGAGTTGCACAGGGATAGATAAATGATTTATTGGGCAAAATCGAATTCGATGATTATCCCCAAAAAATTATTATTCACTGGATAATTGCATTACAATTACATCTTGCAGTAATTGTAATGCATTGTATTCTAATAGTATTGAATGGTTTCACAAAACCGAAAACATGTCTAGTTGTCCATTGAACATATTCGATCAAAATAGAATTAGGTTTTCTCGCATACTACTTCTCTTATTTTTACCTTTTCTCCTATTTGAATTTATACTAAAATGATAAACTAAAAACTTTGCGCATTGGCTCGTTAAAAAAAAAAAAAAAAAAGCACGAGTGTATGGGGTTTTTGTAAATTAAAATACTAACTTGCCAAAAAGTGATATTACCGGTTGGGGCCTCTCCAATAGAACGAGGCATGGCTCGCTCGTAAATATTATCAGTTGGGGCCGGCTTGCACTGTTGAGGTAGTCCGAGCGGAGCCACAGTTTTTGGCTCAATGGGACGGTATGACCCCGACTCGTAGCGGCACTGTTAATAAAGCCTTAGAGCTACAGTAACGTTTTGCTTTTAAAAAAAGATGTTGATTTAGTTATATTATTAGAAGGACGCTTCAAAAAGCTAACTGCTGTAGCTTATGAATCCATGTAAGGCAGACAACTTCCAAAATGAGACGCCCATAGTGGGTCACGGGGACGTTGGGGACGGTTCTGTTGCTGAAGCCCCCCTAAAATGTGTCCATGAACAAACCCGTGTTTCCACCAACTACTATCCCGAACGCAGGTAAATACATTCGAAACTTTTGTTAATATATATATATATATATATATGTGTGTGTGTGTGTGTGGAATTGCGGATATAGATAGAAAATACATTCAGAACTTTTTGTTATAAGGACTCTGCATAAGAAGTGAATTCTTAGATGATCCGAGATTCCGAATCCTGTTATGTAATCTGCGATAGCTCATAAGTATGTCATATGTTGACTTACCGTTGACTACATGAAATGGCAGTGTATAAAAAATATTTAATTTAGAAAGGGCTACCTTTTTCGAACTGGTTATGTGCGTTCTCATGCAAGAGCTCTCCCCATCCGGCCAACTACCGGGAGGCTTTCCAGTGTTGGAAATTTCCTGCTTTTCACGCAGCATTAGCGGATTTATTCTTGTTTTCTGCTTATTTTTTAGTGTATCTTTTTGTGGCCTATGTTGGTGGTCAGTATCTCTGTTTGTCTGCATCAAAATCACAGCAAGGTCACTACCCAAAAATTCACCCAAAAGTTCCCTTTTCCTTTGACAGTTAAAGTAATATTAATTCCCATGTTTATTGCGCAGTAGTCAGAACTCGGCCTAATCTTACGAAACTTGAAGCGATAAATGTTCTGAAAGAGCCCAAGGGCCTACTCAGTTTTATCAAGGTAAAGCCTGGCCTACCTAGAATATATATATATATATATATATATATATATATATATATATATATATATATATATTCAATTTAGTTTTATCTTATTTTTATATATATTATATTTATTATTATTAGTACTATTATTATTATTATTATTAATGTATTACTATTATTATTGTTATTTTACTATACAATGCGTAGTTCGTGCTTGGTTTGGACCGTTTTATTCGATTATACATGTGGTACATGGACGTGGTATTCCTACCCTGTCTAACCTTACTGGTTTGGATGTGATCAAATGGCTAAGCAAATAAAGCTAGGGTCAGGTTGCAGGTGGCATTGTAACATGAAATTACTACATTAATGCAACTCTAGAAACAGTTAGGGTTGTTTACTTCGCGCGGAACTGGTGGAACTGATTGAACTGGAAAGTGAGATCTCACTTCTCTGTTTACTTCGTTATGAGAAGTGGCGGAACTGTCTTTCGCTGTTTACTTTATTCGGAACTCATGGAAGAGAGAACTGAAAATTCTCACTTCTCACTTTTGCTGTTTACTTGGTATAAAAATAGATAAGAACTCAGTTCTACAAGTTCCTTCAGTTCCATGTTTTAGTTCAAAATTTATTTTTTTGACTTCACAGCTTTTTGGTAGGAAGTGGGTGAAGTAGTGATAGTTAAGCAGTATTATGAATAATAACCATTTAGATTTTATAATGCATATCATTATAATAAAAATAATTTATAATTTTACATATACAAATAAATAAATAAATAATAATTTATATTATAATATATACATAGAAAAAAAAAATTTGTATAATAATTAATAACTATAAATATATTATAGATATATAATAATCAAATAATAAATTATATTATTTATTTTATTATTAATATATTTATTAAGTTATTAATAAATACAATAATGAATAGTATTTACATATATTTATTAAAATATAATTTATTATATAATATAAATATTTTACTGTACATATTAAATATTAATTTATTATTATTATATTATTATTATAACTATAAATATTATTATTTAATATAAAATATAATAATATAATAAACATTATTATATTATTAATAAATATAATAATTAAGTAATTAATAATTATTAATATGCATAATATATTTATAAATTAATTAACTTAATAAATTTAGATAATACTAATATATATTAAATATTATTTATTATAAAAATATTATTTTTTGTATTATAATAGTTTTTATTATATATTTAGTTTGTACAATATTTATTTATTTAAATTATATTTAATAATTTTATATTATTAATTAATATAATAGTAATATTGGGATATAAAATAATTTAATATATTTATTAAATATATTTATTATATAAATATAAATAATTTATTGTACATATTAAATATTAATTTATTATAATAATTGTTATTATAAATATAAATATTATTATTTAATATAATAATATAACAAACATTATTATATTATTAATTAATATAATAAGTAATAATTAATAATTATTTAATATGCATAATATATTTATAAATTAATTAATTTAATAATTTTAGATAATACTATTAAATATTATTTATTATAAAATATTTGTTTTTGTATTATAATAGTTTTTATTATATATTTAATTTGCACAATATTTATTTATTCAGTATTATATTTATTAATATTATATTATTAATTAATATAATAATAAATAATATTTTTTATATATTTATTTTTAATTTTTTTATTTCTCATTTCGATTTATTACTTTTAATTTTCATCGACTTCTCATTTTTCACTTCCAACTTACTATTCACCCACTTCTCTTCCAGTTCTCACTTCTCACTTTTCAACACTCACTTCTTTTTTCTAGTTCTCACTTCTCACACCTCACTCACTTCTCACTTCCCACTTCTCACTCACTTCTCACTGCTCACTTCCCACTTCTTCCGTCAAGTAAACAGCCCCTTATAGTCAGTTTGCTGTGAAACCTTGAGCAGTTGAGTGGTCGTCTAATGTTGACATGATATGTTGTGTACGTTTGGGTTATATATGTTTTTGAAACTGTAGGTCGTCTTAAGCTCGGCACTTGTGTCTTTTAGTCGTCTAACTTCATTCTCTAGGGTGCAACCGTGCAAGACATGAAATGTTTGCTATGCATTCAGCACCTATCCTGGTGTCCTTCATTGGCTTCTCTGGAACAACAGGTGCAGCCCACATCGACTACTTGAACACCGACGACATCTTTTTTTACTCTGTTAATGGCTATAAGCAGGTACTTTGTAAAATTATTCCCCTTGTTAAAGCACCATGTTGCCTTCAATTCTGAAAAAAACGTGATGTTCTTGAACAAGTATGTCTGCACAAACGCTCAGGTTTGTCAAATTTTCAAATGAAGTACTCACTAAAAAAAAAAATCATATGAAGTGGGCTTATAACTTTTCTGTAAACTGCTGATACAACAATGTACATTTCAGTTTTGCAATCATTTTTCATATTATAAGTAACTTTATACTGATCTTTCATTCATTCGTTCAGGTGCAATATCCTGAACCGAAAACCCGAATAATGCGATTTGGTTATTGAGGTTCCAAGCGGCAGGGAAATGAGATTGCGTGTATGTAAGTGCTCTTGCGATATTGATGGACTTGGACATCTAAGCATATTTTTTACTGTGAGTAGAGATCTTAGATTATGTGTGCTGCAGAAGCGGATCTTGCTTGCACCTGTACTCATGTCTGTTGGCGATGTTCCAGCGATTTCCGCAGAAATCTTTGCATTCCCGTCGGTGATAAGAACGACTATTAAAGCCGCCTTCTAATATATCCTCCACGTTCAAGGTAACTATGCAGTTTAACCTTAGTGGGCTTGATGGAGGTTGTCCATATGGGCGAAGCCAAATACTAACACTTGTAATATGAATAGTGCACTGTGGTTGTATGCGACAGTCTTGTACAGATGCAGTTGCTAGGGGTAATGAAGCATGAGCAAATTAGAAGGCGCTCTGGCGATGTTTTCCTTGACACCGAGCAAAGAATCAGTTCAATATATTAGGATACAAGTTGGAAATCGACGTGTTTATGTTCGTAATGCGCACGCAATAGGAACTGATATCATTTGGGCTGGTTTACTAATTGTAATAGTTCCTCTAGAGATGATGACTAATAGAGTACAGAAATAGCCTCGGTCTGACATGGCAGCATACATCTACCTTTCTTAGACTTCGCCGCGATGAGATTTAACTGAGATGTTATTGCTGTATGATAACTAATGACCTCCTACTTTGTTCTTTTTAGGTATGAAAAAAAAAGTAGTTAGACGTTATAGGTCAATGAAAAAAACCTTTCGGTTAATGACCTCAACAACAGCTGGTGAAGAGAGCGGCTTCACTGACCGATGCAGTCGTTGGTCATTATATTTAAGCCTGATCCGCCGCTGTATTGTAGGGGGTGTTAAACGGGCAAAAAACTTTATGACCTCCTCCCAAAACGGTCGTTAAACATTTGTTCGCTACCATCAGCGTTGCGTTAGATGTTTCACCCACCGACGTGGTTGCTATAGACGATCGTCTGTGACCAATGTCTGGGGAGCGGTTGAGGATTATCTCAAAATATTCTTACAAATGCACACCTCGAACCCTAGATGGATTAATCTTTAATCAAGTGGGCGACGGGCGACAACGGCTATGGCAAAGATCGAATGGGCGACGACGACAATCAAGCCAGCAAACGATCGGGACAGCGACGGCCAAGCAAGCGGAGGACAGGGACGATGACCACCAAACAAGCGATTGAAGGCGGTGACCAAGCAAGTACACCACAGTTACGAGCAAACGACGACGGGGGACGAATAAGAAACTTCAGAGAAATTGAGTTCCTGCATTCATTGGTGAGAGCACTGAGCTGTTAAGAAATTGTCTTTCATCATTACATACAATGATACGATATGATAATCCTACTTCGACGACGACGAGCAAGCGACATTCGAATAGGCGGAAATGTGCGTCCGCAACGGCCTGCACACGATTATCGTTTCGGAAGCGGTCATCGTTTCAATTAGACCGACCGTCTGCATATGCTCGCCGACTGCGGTCGTTGAAGATATTAATGACTTGATTTTCAGTTTTAGCAACCGTCCGGGTCTGTCGATGATGACGAATTTTTTTGTAGCGAATACCTGTCCGTATCTATTCTAAGGGCAAGCATGTTGAGTTGGCGCTTTGGCCTTCCTGCTGGTCAATATGCATTTGCTGGATTCTGATCGTTCATCTTTCCCATATTATTGATATATATGGACAGTGAACATGTTGCATATTAAGTTGGCTAACTTGGACGCTACGTTTGAAGGTGTTATTAAATCTGACATTGACATGAACGCGGTTAACATCATGAGAAATGGATTGGTCCATGAGTAGACTATAACCTAAGCATCGTTTGGATAGTGAATTTCTAAATATGTGCAACTTTCAAGTCCTAGGTTTTCGAACTTATTGATTTTAAAAAATAATTCTTAGAATGGACTTTTAAAGATATTTTAAATTCTTAAAAAAATTATAATTGTAAATAAAATTTACGGTTAAAAGTAGAGAGAAATTAGGAAAGACAGAGTGTGTGTACAAGGAAGTAGAAAGAAGGTACAGAAAATTTACAAAGAAAGTAGAGAAAAATTTTAAGGAAACAAAGTAGATGGTAAATGTTAGAGATAAAGAAAGTAAAGAGAGAAATTCTAGAAAATGTATAGAATAATTAGAGTAACTCTTTAGATAGAGAAATAAAGAAATTATAAAAGAAGTTTATGGTAAAATGTAAAGAGAGAATATTAGAGATTGAAAGCACAGAGAAATTCAACAAAGAAAAAATATAAAAAAAATTTAGGAAGAAAATTAAAGAGAAAGTAGAGAGATATTTTTTAGAAAACAGAGAGAAACTAAAGAGAAAGTAGAGAGAGATATCGAAAGAAGAATATGGAGAGAGATATTTTTTGTAGAGAAAAATTCTACAAAAAAATAGGAAAAAAAATATGGAGAGAGATATCGAAAGAAGAAATTGATAATAAAATTCTAGAATGAGAAAGTAGAAAATTTCTAGAAAATGAATGTAAGTAGAAAAAAAAATGAAAAGACAAATTATATAGAGATAACGTACATTATAAATTTTTAGAAGAAAAGTTTAATAATTTTGAAACAAGTATTGAGCGTTGCAATCAGATAGAATTCTTCTGATTGAACGATGAAGATGGGCTTCACCGGTTGCTAACATTATCTCAACAGATTCGACTTCAAATGGGCCATGATCGGTCAAAGGCTTCTGATGTAGACCGGGTTTGCGTCTTTGACCAGTTATTACACCGGGAAATTCGGACTGTGCAAATTTTCCATTGGTAGGTCTCATGATTGACACATAATGCTCAAGATAATGTTATTATTCCGAATATTCAATAAAAAATAATTTAAATTATATTTTTTCATCTCTTGATATCGATAAATCATAAAATTTATCAATTTCGAGGTATAATAACACAGCATTCAGGCTATTTTATTGGCCAATGATATTTCTGTAATGGTTAATAATTGTAATTTATTTTATGTTAAAACCGAAAAGGAGCAAGCATTTGAGAGAAAGTGGTCTAACATTCTAACACAATGCTGAGGGAGGATACAGACGCTGAATTTTAATTGAGGTGAAATAAGCCACAAACTTATCTTCTACTATATTCAATAATTTAATGTACTATACTATCTTATTTAATAAGTTTTATTTTATAATTTAATATTCAAATACTTCAAAGTATCATATTATAAGTTAATTGTTGGTATTTTTTTTTATCTTCAGGGAGCCTGGTGGCTAACCCACCGACTGATAACTACCCACCTCTATCCCACGTGGGTTTGACCCCACGACCTCCCCCGTATGGGGGAGGATTTAATGCCATCCCGCCCACGGGCGGGAGGCATTTAAAATGGTGGATGAGTGCAGTTCATTCAAAGAAGATGGTACGAATAATATTATATTTCGCATCGTAGGATAAGAAATCTGATATGATACACATACTACCATACTAGTTTTTATGTCCTTTAGCCATTATCTCAAAATAACATCTAAAATTTTTTTAAGATAATAATGACAAAAAGCAAGAAAAAAAAGGCATACTTTCAATTTCTACTAAAATTTTTTTTTTTAAGCTAGTTTTGTATTTAGCTCTAAACTTGGCTTTAGCAGGCTACTATATTATTAGTAATAAATTGAAAATAACAATTATCCTTCATGTATAAAAAATAATTCTTTATTTTTTGTCGTCTGTCTTAACAATAGAAAGTGCATATAAATTTATTGGTAATAAAGATAAATAAATTTTATTTTTTAAGTCAAATTTATGAGAAGTTTGATCAAAAAAATATATAACACATAAGAATATTTTGAGCGACAATAACAGCTATGAATTAAAAAAAATAACAATATAAAAAACGGGTAAAAAGATAAATGATGATGAGGGATTAGAACTCTATGACCCTAAAATTGAGAATAAAAGTACAATTAATCAGATCTAAAGGCACTAACCTTAATTATTTAACATACATATTAGCTTATGAGTACTAGACCCAGGGCCTACTGCCCCTACCACCACCCTAAGTGGATGTTCTATGTTTCGATCGGAAATAGAATAGTATTGTAGTCATTTTCAACTCACATTAATTGGGATCGAACATCCAATCTATCGTGTATGAGATACAGGCTACAGTCGCTTTCCAGTACCTAATCTCGCTAACTGGACTAATGCTGGTTGGTGTAAAAAATCCCTTCGATAGTGTTTGTTTTAGTTTGTTAGTAAATTGCTATATTTCCCAACCTTCCCATGCTTAACAAATGACATTTTATAACTAGAGAAAAAAAATAAGCTACAAGGAAAAAAGGCTATTTGCTTGGGTGGGTGGTTGTTTATATGATTTATTATAGGCCATTAACTAGCAAGTGAAAAAAAATGTAAAAATGTGGTAGAACAAATAAGAAAGTGGGTGCATAGAAAAAGAAAAAAACTAAAAGATGCCTCCCAAGTATTTATAATTTGCAATTTTTAAGGCCAAAGCGCATAAAGGCAGCTAGTGAGACTCATACAACGAGCTTTTAAATTCGAATCTGCAAGCATCATTTGCAAAAACTAGTACACGTAGTAAAAAATAACAAAACTTTCTTAATCATCCAATTTTAAATGGTAGGACTTCTCTATTTGCTAAATAGGAGCTGATTCATCCATAAATTTATTTTTTCTATCGACTATACAAATGGAATTATTTCATAATAATATCATAAATATATAAATAAAAATATTTTAAAATTGAGTGGTCCTTATATTACGCGTTTTGCTCATAATTTTGTCCCATTTCACATCTATTGAACCAGCCAACTTCCTTTCTATCTTGCTAGCCAACCCAATACTAGCATATAATTGCTTAAACGATAAGATTTTGGCAATACTTGTGCTTCGGCAATGTGTCGTAATGCAAAAATAATTTAGCTATTATTTGTCATCCGCAAGAATATTTTCTTTAAAAAAAACAATCTATGAAAATTTTTAAAATTTCATTGATTTTTGCATCTTTTTGAAATAATAAACGACAACATTATATACCTGACCCTGATCTCAACTTTCTAGTTTATTTATTTTCTTAAAAAAAAATGTAAAAACAAAAACAAATAAAATGTCGAAATTATATTTCGAAAGGTACGTGCTTTTAACTGTGATTCGTACTTTTACTTAATTGGCATCGTGATTGACATTATGACATATCTGGTACTCAGCCAATGGCTGGATGAAAGGACCAACATTTGATAATAATTAGCATCGTGATTTTCCATTTTATGCTCCTTTATTTACAATTTTAAATTATCAAAAGTATAAATATACAAATATTATTTTTTTTAGGGAGTGGATAATGAGTTGCTTCTTAATCGTCCTGTACAATCTTCCATATCCCATGCACCTTTTCTTAAAATAACAAAAAGGTCCTGATATTATCTATTACCACTGTCTAAATCTAATTTGGTTTGTGCTAAGAAAACAGTGGTAATACAGCATCAGGACTAGCTACAAAATTATTTGGTTTTGCAAATCAATCATAAATTTTGCGTACAAATTAACACTTAGCATCGCTAGTTACTATTTGAAGTTACAAAAAAATCTCTCTCGATATTCATGCCGAAATTATTTTGATCATTATATAAATATTTTTTCAAAAAATATAAAAGTTGTACATTTTGATGAGATTTATAATTTTTATATTCAACATTATTTCAAAAAATACTCTAAATAGATATTTTGAGACTTCATAGTGTTAGTGTGTTTTAAAATTATTCTATTAATCCGATAAATTTTGGAGCTTCAAAATATTTTTTTTTTAAAAAATTAATAAAAAAATCATAGATTCTATTAAAATTCAAAATTTTAATGTTAAATATTTTTCTAAAATATTTTATTAAATATTTTAGAATTAAATTTATGAAAAAATAAAAATTTATTCGTAAATTTTAAAAGGTTGAGGATGGAAGTTCTCTTTTTATTATGCTATTTCACCCCACTGAAAACTCTAAATATTAATTGAAAAATGAAGGGTTATGCTTGTACGGATTCAGGCACGAATTTATGCAGGAACGCGTGAGAAACACATATTTTGGGACTAAAAAACATATTTTACAATTACAAAAAATACTTTTTTTATTCGTTTCGTCCGATCCATGCTTTTCAAAAACGAAATGGCGATGTCGGACTGGGACGGAGACCGTGGTTGACTCGCCACGTCCACAGTTTTCAACGTTACCAGCGACGCGGTGCACACAAGAGAACAAATTCATCCACGCCCTTAAATCCCGTTCCTTGCGCTACTTATACCCCCTCTAATTTCCCCCCTTCCACGCCACAGCAACCGCCATGGTGTTATCCTCACGCTCAGTTTTCATTCTCCTCCTCCTCTTCGTCTCTGCCGCCGCCGCGCCCGCTTCTGCCGCCGCTCTCGGCGGTGGCGGCAGGGGAAACGTCGGCGGTCGGACGGAGATTCGCGACGTGGCATCCAACCGCGAGGTGCAGGACTTGGGAAGATTCTCTGTCGAGGAGTACAACCGCCGACTCCGATCCGCCGGCGATCCGCTGCTTCAATTCGCAAGAGTTGTGGCGGCTCAGCGTCAGGTCGTCTCCGGCGTTAAATACTACCTCAAAATCGCGGCTGCCGACGGCAAGGGCGGCGCTCGCAAGACCTTCGAAGCCGTCGTTGTCGTCAAGGCTTGGCTGAAGTCCCGTGAGCTTGTCTCCTTTACTCCCTCCGCCGCTGGAAATTGAACTCTATAATTTCTGGTAAATAAATCGGCCTCTACTTTCGTTTTCTGGATCTTTGTTCTACAATGTCTACTTCGTAATGCTCCGACTGAGATGTTGTGGTGAAAGATGTCATGTTGTGGATGGAACCTTACCAATCCCCAATATATGTACCTGTTGCTTGTGTGTGTTTGTGTTTATATCATAAAGATTGTGAGGTTGGACACTGGATTTGGAATTGAGATAAACTGAAATTTTATATATACTTTTTAGTAATTATGGGGTATTTTGTCGGAATCCAGAAGACTTCTTCGGCTAATCGGTGGCGTGTTCTTTGTTGATTTGTTGAAAAGTGTAATCTTTTTATCTTCTTTGGAGAAAACGAGAGTTAAGAAGGGTCGAAAATTTTGGATTAGAGATGAACTTGTGCGGAAATAAAGTGAACAACGCCAAAATTAATCTTGGAAATCTCTGTTGTAGCTTTGCGGCCCCCTGAAGTAGCTATTGGCTAGCTATTATTTCATCCATCCGTCGTAACAGAAAATTAACTCGTATTAATCAACCAAATTTATTCAACTTATTTACTGCAGCACTATTTATTCTCCGATTGGTCGTTGAGGATGTGCAGATTGAGCGTTTCGGGATAAGTGTAAGAAGACAAATTGGATTGGATTATGAGTCATATTGAGCAAGAAGGCCTTATTGAGAAATTTCAGATTCCTAATTGGTGTCCTCCAGATTTACCAAGTTAAACTAGGTCTATAATCGTCACATGGTGCTGCACCTGCACGAGTCACTCTCATCTGTTAATTTATTCAATTCAATGTTAGCTCACGTTTAATCCAACCTTGGTTCTTAAAAATAAAAACAAATGAAAACCAAATCAGAGAACATCACCTAAATGCGTCAGACTGATCGAAGGAGAAATATCAACTAAATCATTCATTTTTAATAAAATCATAAAATAATATAGTTGGAAATTTCAAGCATATATAAATAAAGAAATTGAAAAAAATGTAATCTTCCTTGCAATCTGTGAATTTGTTCTGCTTATCAGGGGGTCCCACTGCTTGGATGAGGTAGCATCAACTTGTATCCTTGCAGTCTTAACGAGAATCTCCATGCAAACAAGCTCAACAATCTCTAGATACCAAGCTCATACCTTTGGATAGATCATTCCACATATGTAAACCAGTTGAACACTATATTCAAACAGGCAAAAGGTCAAAGCATAACCAGAACACAGCAGGTTGTGAAACTCCAAAAATGTTTAGGAGATGTTCTTTTAATGATTCACAAGCTGGCAGAAAATGTTAAAGCTTCGTCGTTCTGTAAAAAGACTGTATATCTAACAGCAATTCGTGTTTAACAGGGGAAGCACTTCTTTATCATTATACAACAATGATAATTGCTCCTCTTATTGCTCCAGTTCAACAAATATCAAGTCATGTAAACTAAAACAGCGACAAATTCACAACACTAGACATCAACTAAAAATCAAGTTTTAACTCACGCTACTGAAGCGACTTCGAATTCAGCTAAAGCAATTGTCAGAGCAATAAACATCTTGAGAAGCTAGTTCCAAGAACAGCACAGCCAAAAAAAAAAGCACATGCATCTATATAATCACAAGATCTACAACATGGCCAAAATTAAGTTGACAATGACCTCCTGATCAAGTGTATTAATGTCATTGATGTTAATTACAACAATAAATAAAGCAGACAACAAATGCAAGCTTACCATAACTGCATACTAGTACTCCACGTGTGAACAAGATGGTCCTACGCTGATTCTTACCAATGACGAACCGATTTTCTTTACTGTAAATCCAGCACTGTGCATGAAACAGAGTCAGGCTTACCATAATAAAGAACGCAAGGGGAGAAACAATTGTCTGTAAAAAATGGGTAGCACTTGTGAATATGATGAAACACTTACAAATAATAGGGGCTTATTACAGAGGAAAAAAAATTGATGGTTGTGGAAGTATAGAATATCGTCTGCCTAGGTTAACGCACTTGTAGCTTGAGAAGATGCAGAGCGGTCAGCTTCAATCATTGATTTGATATAAAATTCACCGGCTTTGTAAGAGGAACGGACCATTGGGCCAGATGCAACGTAACGAAATCCCTGGAAAGATGACCTCATTAATTCAATCAACATCATTATTTGATCCAAAGTAGCTTAAATGAAGGTGATGTAATCGTGTGAATCACAATTTTCTTATAGGAAACTAACTAATTATGATAGTCCTCCAAAAAAAAAAGATTGAAATGTGAGCATGCATAAGAGGCCATCGGCCAGTAGAATTGTGGTAGAGAAACAAGGGAACTTTGATGCATGCCTAAAAAGGTCTTACAATCCTGCACATTCAGAAGCGTATGAAATGCAACATTATTGTACAATGTCATCCAGCTTGTACCTAACGAACCATTGTGCATGAAGTAATTGCTGCTTACCAAAATAATACATAACAATTATTAGGGAAAAGAAAATACCATTTCCATGCCAAGGCTCCGATACTTTTCAAAAGCTTCTGGTGTCACATACTCTGAGACGGGCATGTGTCTCTTTGATGGCCTCATATACTGACCAAATGTCATGACTTCAACTCCAGCTGCTCTAACTTTCTCCATGGTACTGATCACCTGATCAGGTGTTTCTCCGCAACCCAACATTATCGATGTTTTTGTAAGGGTACCAGTTGGAGCATACTCCTTTGCCATCTTCAGAACATCAATAGATTGCTTGAAGTTAGCACGACGATCTCGTACTGCATTTTGGAGCTCTTCAACTGTCTCAATATTGTGAGCAAACACATCTAAACCAGATGTTGCGACTTTCTCAACACATTCGGGATCACCTCGGAAATCCGGAACTATATCATAGTTTCAAAAGATAATCAGGTGTCAGACTTGAAGGAAAATAGGACCGCCTGGAATGGTGCATTTATTGAATATTCAAACAGCCTCAAAACAACATATTCAGAAGCAGATGGTAGTATATGGCGATAGCACGGAACTAAATTGCATGTATACAGAACTAAATTGCATGTATCATAAAAGAGAGAGAGAGAATTTTGCAATCCTGTGTTTGTTGATTTTCTTACTTTCTTAAATTATTGGGAATCCTGCATAGACATGGGTTGGGTACAAAGTGATCTTGTGAGCAAAAAGGTGGACTAACACCTCCCAAAGGTAATCCGGGTTCTCACAGATGCTGAAATGCTGCACCCTTGAGAATGTTGCATTTCATGCGTTAACAAACAAAACAGGTTAACCGCATTCTCGGTTAACCTATCAAAAAAATTCCAACCAAACGCCCTAATGTTTCTGAAAGCAGACCTCTCTAAAGGTAAAATCACAGCCGGTGTCCATGTATATACTAAACATCTACATATATGAAACTTCCTCTAGCAATATATAGGTTATTCTCAATTTCCCTCCGAGATGTAGCGCTTAAATAAATTGCACCTGTTGTTATAAACAAGTCTACCCATAATATTGCTATTGCAATTATTTTCAAGTTAATGGTTGCATCCTTGTTAAACTTACACCATGTTTTTATGAGCTCATCTTCATTAAACTTCATACATTTTAGCATTTAAGCGACTTGTCACTTCACTAGCTCGCCTAGACCCAAAAGAGGGTTGGGTTTCTCCTCTTTTATGATTTCCGAATCTCTTTAATGAGCTTTGTTTATCATTTATTGGCTCATAAAAAATCAAAATTAGAACATTTACTGCTTTCTCCACCATTCCCATCAGTTTTCATCTTTTAACAAGAAAACTCGATGGAGAGGTGCCGTAAAATAGCTCCCAATTCTTGAGGAACAAATTGTGCCATTTCAAAAGTATAGAACAATTTGATACAAGGACAAACATAGAAAGGAAATATGACAACATCTACTTTTACCTAGTATACACTAACAGATTCTATGTTGTCAGTAAAACAAGAAATCCAGTGTAGTGCTTCAGCAAGAATTTGCACACAACTGTCTCCCTGTGTGCTAAAATCACCTCCGATGTCTAAAACATGTTTATTGTCATGGATGGTCGACTAGAAAGATGAGACAAGGACAATGCCTATCACATTACATCAATGGCCTTGACCATTTTCATCAACAAAGTTGGAACAAGCCTGCAAAAGACTTATCAGCAGAAGATCCCTGTTGGGGATACACCATTTAGACAACAATATAGGCAGCAAACATCTTACGAATTATTGCTAATTGAATAGTAACTAATGCGAGATAATGCATTTTAGACTTAAAATAAACTTCCAGGTGCAGATGAAGATGTTAGAGTTATGTACATATGGCGCTAATGGATAAACTAAAGCAATAACAAGAAAACAATCAAATTTGTTTCCCTATTTCTTACTAAGTTTCATCGAAGTTAGGAAGTTTTTGAGAGAGACGCACATAAACAAGAGACTTTGTATATTTAAGATGTTCCAATGAAAGGTCAATGAATTTAATAATAGGTACCTAGAGATTCAATTAACATTTTAGGTTTAAGAGCCTTGAGCTTCTGCACAGTTTCAGCAAAATGGCCACTTCCTTGATCAGGCAAATCGTCTCTGTCAACACTTGTAATAACCACATAATCAAGACCCCATGAGGCAATGGCTTCAGCAACATTGGAAGGCTCATTTGGATCTGGTGGAGGCGGACTTCTTGATGTCTTCACATTACAGAATCTGTATATGCATGATAAATCGAATCATATATGACAAACAAACAAAAAAAGTTCCACCAAAAAGTTCCGGTTAAGAAATTTATCATTTAAAAAAAAAAAAGAAAATCTCTGTTGTCTTGAATTCATAGCTTTAAATGTCAGTCAGCGTGCCTCGCGTGTTCCAGCACCCATGTTCACCAGCGCGGCAGAGAATCATGCTAAAATGACCATAGAGAAGGGGAAGGGATCACACAGAAACAGCATAATGCAATGGAATTGAAATCTGACCTGCATCCCCTTGTACAAGTATCACCTAAAATCATGATGGTGGCGGTGGCAGTGCCAGTCTCTCCCCCAGACCAGCACTCTCCCAGATTAGGGCACCGCGCCTCCTCGCAAACTGTGTGGAGCTTGAGCTCCCTTAGCTTGGCTTTAATGGCGGCATATTTCGACCCACCTGGGATCGACTCCTTCATCCATTTAGGTTTCGAAAGGGGATTCTTCTTCGTCCCGACTTCCACAGAGTAAACGAAGTCCGCGAGCGACGGCGATTCCGTCGCCAGACGCCGCCGTAGCTCCGCTAGTCCTCGCGGCGGTGCCGCCGCAGGTGCGATTGTCTCCGACGAAAAGGACCGCCGGGGGCCGAGAGAGAGGGCGAGGCGGGCGGCAAGGATACTGCGGTGACGATGCATCGAAATCTCGTCTCCGCACTTTTCTTCGCCACCACCGCTCGTTTTAGGAGTTTGAATGCATACGTTTATCTTATTAAAAAAACAAATGTCTTCTTTTTTTTCTAAAGCAAGGATCGCCCCCCGTAAGTTAAGCCTTATCTCACCATGTAACAGTAGGAATGGAGTCTAAAGAAAAAAAACATAAAACAAATGGAAAAAAAAAAAAGTGTCTTACTTTTTGTGTGTCCACATTTTCTCCCCCTAACAAATGAATTCAATCCTTCATCTCCAAAAAAAAAAAAAAAAGAAAAAAAAGAAAAGAAAAGAAAAGGAGTTCAATCCTGTTAAAAACTAATTCATCAGACACTCCTCGACCGTCCAAGGACGTAGACTTTTGGTTGAATAATAAAAGTTCTTATATCTTACTGTTTTTTTTCCATCCTAAATCCGTGGATAAAAGATTTTTGCTTGCATGCATGCTAATTGTTAGTCATTCTTACGAATTTAATTCTTGACTTCCAACTGTCTAACCAAATTTGATGGACGCATAACTTGTTAGCTCCATCTGCATCCCCATGACTCCACTGATCTATATTCCAATGGATAAATATAAAGTAATGAATAATATTATTACATTATCAATTAATGTTCAAGTATAAATTACGGAACTAACACCTCTTGAGGTTTATAATATTCTAATTGAAAAATATACAATTTTCTATAAGAAATTAATTATATTCCTAAATATAATATATCTTATTGCTTCAATATCCCCTTTAAACTCAAGTTATAGTTTTGAGTTTGAAAATAATAGTTGAATACTGAAAAAAGCATGCAAAGAAATTCGTTGGGGGGACGGGATGACACGCTGTGACGTTCGGAGACTTCAGCTGAAAATTGGTCATCTAAATATGATTATGTTGAGAGTTATGGATTAGAGATGGCTGTGATGACCTCCTTTGAAAAAAGACATTGATTGGAGGTGGTTGTAAGTATCTTGATTGACAATTCGATAGATAATGGTGAATGTAGAAACCTCTGAAAATTTTTCAAGTATGATGAAATTGCTCTCTCTCTCTCTCTCTCTCTCTATATATACTATATATATATATATATATATATATATATATATATATATATATATATATATATTCTTTTCAGAGTTTTAAAAAATTATTTTTGGTGATTTTTGTGAATTGACTTTTTGTTGATTATGAAGTGAAATGCATACACTTTCAATATATATATATATATATATATATATATATAACTATTAATATGTCAAATTTATTTTTAGTCCCGTAAACTTTACAAAAGTAGCAGATCCGGCGGGATAGAAATGGGCAAATTGCCGAGTTGACTCTTCATCAAAGGCACTTTAAAAAAATATATCTTTATAATTCTGAGTTTCATTTCGTGTCGACTTTAATCTTATATTTCACAAAAACATCCGTGATAATTTTACCGTCGGATTCTGCATTCGTTTAAATGCTGACATGACAGTTTTTAACTATTTTGTTTTATCGTTTTTAATCACTTTTAGCTTTTCTGTATTTTGTGATGGACAACTACGCCTTTTGCTTTTGCTTTATTTTTAATTAATTTATTTTTCTTCCAGCAACTAAAGTTTCGGTGCTGTGCTAACAAAGGAGGAGGAAAAGGTCATCGGAGGTGGAGAGGGAGATGGGATTCAAATCTTCTGCTCCAACTCTCTATCCTATCTTTTGTTTCAAATTCTCAAAACATATATTTACAAGTATTTTCTGAAAAAAATTTCAATATAAAAATTGTAGAACTTATCAAGATCTATAATTTTCCTATTAATTTTTTTTTAAAAAAATACTTCTAAATATATGTTTGTAAGCTTCAAAGTATTAACGGATTTCAAAATAATGTTAATATATGTTAAGGTGTTAATATTTTGAAATCTAAAAAATATATAGTTAGAAGCATTTTTTGGAGAAATTTTTAATATGAAAGTTATAAAGTATGATTAGATTACAACTTTAATGTTGAATTTTTTTTCAAAAAATACTTGTAAATATATATTTTAAAAGTTTGGAACAGAGAACGGGATAGAGAACGGGGACAGAGGATTTAAGTCCAGGGAGATGGCCCCAAGTTAACCACAACGTCTCCATTTTCGCAGCTGAATTTCTGGATATTTATTTATAAGACTTCAAATGACTGGATGAGAATTACCCAGTTTATTAATTAGTTAAGGGTATCTTCTTGTAGGTGACTCTGTCCGGGTTGCTCAACTTCGTGGACGGCTTATGGTCGGCCTATGGCGATGCACGAATTATCGTCTTCATGACAAACTATAAAGACCGCCTTGACTCAGCGTTGCCCCGACCGGGCAAAATGGATATGCATATTAATATGATGTACTTGTGTTTATCGGGATTTAGAACCTTGGCTTCTAATTTTTAACTATAAAATTATAAATTTTGATGTGGTCTATAAATTTATAGTTAAATATCTTTCGCAAAAATGTCAAATAATATGTCAAAAAAATAATCGACAATTTTGATCATCTATTTGGCATAATATTTTATATTTTTTAGAAAAAATTTTAACTATAAAGTTGTAGATTTTCATATAATTTACAATTTTATAATTGAATATTTTTTAAAAAATATTTTAAAATAAATTAAATAAATAAAAAAATGACTGGATGAGAATTACCCAGTTTATTAATTAGTTAAGGGTATCTTCTTATAGGTGACTCTGTCCGGATTGCTCAACTCAACTTCGTGGACGGCTTATGGTCGGCCTATGGCGATGCACGAATTATCGTCTTCATGACAAACTATAAAGACTGCCTTGACTCAGCGTTGTCCTGACCGGGCAAAATGGATATGCATATTAATATGATGTACTTGTGTTTATCGAGATTTAGAACCTTGGCTTCTAATTTTTAACTATAAAATTATAAATTTTGATGTGATCTATAAATTTATAGTTGAATATCTTTCAAAAATATTAAATAATATGTCAAAAAAATAATCGATAATTTTGATCATCTATTTGGCACAACGTTTTGTATTTTTTAGAAAAAATTTTAACTATAAAATTATAAATTTTGATATAATCTACAATTTTGTAGTTGAATATTTTTTAAAAAATATTTAAAATAAATTAAATAAAAAAAAATTTATATAATTTTTTGAAATGTGTGCTAATTGTGATGGACGGCCGTGATTTGGTAGCTTTTCTGCTTCCTACTTCGTCTAGGGGAGCCGCGCCCGTTTATTTTCGCACTGGATCCCATGCATGTTTGGCGGATAAGATGGATGCATCTCCTCGTTGTCAGTTTTGAAAGACACACAGCCATTGTTGTGACACGTAGGCCCTTCACAGCGACTCTCCATCATATGTCAATTCATTCAAATATAATCAATTCATTCCGGAGGTTGATCGGAAATTTTTTTAAAAATAGAAAACTAATATATAAAATTATTCGTCAATTTTATCATGTTATTTTAGTATATTTAAATTCGTTCAATTTTATAATATATTTGAATGAGTTTTCAATACATTTGATATCTTATTATTTATTATTTTTTGATTGTTTAATGTAAATTTTTAATATTTTTGTGTTAAAAATAATACTATAATATATTTTTGATAGTTTATGATATTTTTTTTTATAATTTTTTTAAAAATTTTAAGTATAAAATTTTTGGACCAAATATAAAGATTTTTGATAAGTACAATTTTTGTAAGACTTCAATACAGATCTCTCTAAAAAATTCTAATTTTTATTTATTAAAAAATAAATTCAGGATCAAATATTTTCCAGCAGGATTAAAATTAAGGATTAAAAAATTCAACAATTATCTTTAAAAAAATTTCATCACACACTCCCCTCCACCCCCTCCCCCCCTCCCCAAAAAAAGCTCGACTTGAATAATATATGACGTTAGCCCATTGAACATAGAGTGATTTTGGTTTTAAATACTGTAAAATTCAGGCCTCAAAAATATTGATGCACCCATAAAATGGATTTAATTGTTATATCTGTAAAAATCGTAACCTAACCCACTGACTAGTTACTACAATCCACTCCGTCGTTCCGCCGCCGCGTTGCTCTTCTCTCCGACTCAAAATTCAAGTGTATATATATTCTAATATTAGCGCTACCCCATCAGTGACTCCCCGCATTTATTAATGAAAAATGAGTATCCACCACACTATCAATAAATAATCAAAATTTAATAATTTATATTTAAAAAAATTAAAGAAGTTAATTTGTTAAAAAAATTTTTAATAAAAATTATAAATTTTAATAAATATAATTTTTATATTTAATATTTTTAAATAAATGTTATAGAACTTTTAAATTTAACGAATTGTAAAAATAGTTTAATTTCACTACAAATTCATTAAATTTGAAACTTCAAAATACTTATTTATAAATATTTTTTAGAAAAAATTTTTAACATAAAATTAATATACATGCACTTGTTTGTCTGTTGTCTCTACTTCTTTACGTCTAGAATTATACAGAAATAATTTTCTTATATATATATATATACACTTCACAAGCTATATTGCGGCAAGACTCTATAACGTTGTTGGTTCATAAAAATAGTGACAGAGATCGAGATATTACAGTAAACTAATAAAAATCTGATAAGAATGATTAAATAGACCAGAAACAATGCAAAAAGATAAGGAAATAATACAATAATTTTGATGAGTTTCTCGAAAAGTACATAACATAGTTCTTCTATAACGGTATTATCGAAAATACGACGTACTCCAACAGTTATTCTGAAGTCTTCCTTAAAAAAGTGTTTTTATCTTTTCCAAGACTATTTTTAAAAACTGTGTCAAAAGCACATATTTTATTAAAAAAATTATAAATAAATATATATAGATATTAACATTATTTAGTACGGTATGCCATCTTATTATAATTAATTTTAGATATATTATATAATTTTTATTGTTACTCTAAATTAAATTTTGTGGTATGTATATATATTGATAAGAATTTAAGATCATACGTAACTTATGAAGAATACCAAATATGTACGATTAAAATTTAAAAAATTATAATTAATTTATATGAAACAATCGTTATACATATACTTTTATTGACCAAAATATATATATATATATATATATATACTTATATACTAATATCAAAATAATTATTTAATAGACTACGTACATAAGAAGAACTTTCTAGAATAAAACTTTGTAGTTTTAAAGAAAAGTTAATAATATACATACATAATTTTTTTTAGAAGGTAACAGTAAAATTGAAATAATATTCTAAATATATTAAATAAAAAGTGAATTCTTTTAACCGACGCATGTACAAATTTTTATGTTTTATTTGAAAAATATTTATAAAAATAATTATCTTTCAAACACTTTATATTTAATCATTAATATAAAGAGGAGAATTATAAATTATTGGATCGGACATTTTAATTATGATTATAAATGTCTCTATATATGTATATATATATAATATACTTTTTAACGTGTAGGTGCAAGTACGAAACAAAGGCTGATTTATCTTGACGAAATGTCTGACAAGTTTATAATTTTTTGGGTCAGTGTGCCCGACAATTTAGTAGTTGCACTCAAAGTAAGACCGGAGAATAGAACCTATAACAAGCAGCTTCTCTCCTGTGACAAGTAACCGATCGAGTTCGCCGGTACCGGCGTCGGCGTTGGACAAAGGATCTAGGTCTGTGTTGCTCGCCGCAATTGCAGGTGCTTTTCTCTGAATTTCTTCGAATTTTGAGGTATTATTAAGTTGTTGTTGCCTCCAAGCGGCTGATTGCTTTTTTTTTTTTGATCTGGTTTAGAATTTTGCTGGATCTGCAGAAGCTGTAGAAGATAGATTTTGTTGATTGCTTTTAATTGATGGTTTCTTGCTGAAATCTTTAGATTCTTGATTTGTGCTAGATATACATGTGCCTGTATTATATGTTTTTACATGTTTTTATTCATTACTTGTTAGCCGCATGTTATGCATGTTTGCGCTCCCGAAATTGCAATCCAACTGCAGTGTCGGTCGGTGGAGCTGGTGTCGCGGCCAATACTGGGTTTACATGTCTGTGTATAATCACTAAACCAAAGTTGCTCTGCTTTGCTGAGAACTACCATTTGGAATCTTGTGGCAATCCTTTGATTCTTCAAATTACACATCTGGGATAAGTCTACCACCTGATTATGTTCTCCAAGTTAGACTTGTTCATATTGTTCGCATGCACTGTTAACTTTAAGTTCACTTAGGTCTAGTTTGTTCCCACGTAGTTTGCGTTCTTATCTTCTTCTCTGTACCGCAGTGCTCCTCCTTCTATCTACTTGTTCTTTTTATAGTTGGTTCCACCCTCTCATATTTCTGTCTGCGGTGAACCATGTACAAAACCAACCAACATGCTGTCATGACTTTGTAAAAAATACATTGCCAGCAACAATTTGGAGAATTCTAGGGTACTTCAATATTTGAAGGATAAATGGTAGTGATTCTAACTTAATTCTACATGTCTATAATCGACCTGTAATCAACAAAAAAATTATAATTTGTGTCATTTAAACAAATTTACTCCTAATCATCTAAATCGCTGTCATGAAACTCAATTCTATCAATCATTGAGGCCAAGGTCCACCATGTGCTACAGTAAATCATTATTGACTAAAAGCACATCACCATGTATTTTCAGAGCTGTCTGTACAAAAGCCTTCTATAGTATAATTACTAGTTATCAGAAGGCATGAATTAGCTAAGTAGTTACAATTTTGGTCTAAGCACACAAGAATTTTGATAACCGTCTTCTGCTACAATATTTTCTACATACCTACATGCATAGCCTGCAGTAGCACATTATAGAAATGTGTAGCTTTTCTCCCAAAAGAAGAAGAAATTGTTGTAGAAGAAGAAGTATATAGCTGTTCTTCTCTGTCTGTACATTGGAACAACCTTTTCCATTGGCAAATGATATCTTAAATATGTCGAAGTGAAATGTGCAAGTTATTGAGTCCATGGAACAAAATTCTTTGTACGGTAATATTTGTTCTTGTATCTGCCTTTGTGTTTTCACCAGTCATCATACTTCTTAATTTGTTTCAACACTCAGCCTGTAATGTTCAAAATAATCCCTAAATTTCTATGTGATAGTGGACGTAAACTTTAGAAATTATAACAGTGCGGAAATTCATATATGTGTGTGCATATGTGCACTCAGCCTGTAATGTTCAAAATACCAGACTACAAAGTAAAAATGAGCTAATTGAAGTGAATCTACAATTTTTAGTTATTATCATCAGATTATTGAGTGACGTTCATATTCCTTGCTTGACAGAGATTTAATTTGCACAAAGAGTTGTGTGGAAGATGCAACAGTGATGGCCGCTGCAGAAGCAAGGGCTGCATGGCAGCGGAGTGCTAATCGTTGCTTTGTGCAAGAAGATTCTAAGTGGGCTCCGAAGCTCGCACATTCCTCCTCATCGTACTCAGGTACACAGTACGACTCTGGCAGCGGAGATACAACAAATGAACTTGATTGTTCTGCCCAGGGTGTCATGCCCGTAAACTGGAACAATGTGAAGGAAAATCTATCACCAGACACAAAATGGTGGCTGCAGTTGCAACCAAATTTTGGCTATGAGAAAGACTTTGCATTTAAGCAACTGAAAGTCTTGAAGGATGAGTGTGAAAGCAAGGAAACTGAAGGTTCTGTGCCAAGTTGCAAGCTCTCTGACGAATCAGGAAATGATAGGAATATTGAATTCGACATTAAAAAGTATGATGAGTTTTCTTTCGAATCATCATGGATAGAAACATCTTTTATGCATCATAACTTTGATGAAGAAGCCAAGACAATAAGTAGAGAATTGCAAGGACCACTAAAGCATAAGATGGAGATTGGGGAATACTTATGCATGGATGAACCGATCGATGCTGATCCTTTGATTTCTGAAAAGCCAGATAAATCGTTTTTTGACACAGAACTACGTTGGGCTAGAGATACCAAAGGTGCTCCATGGTGGCGCATAACTGATAAAGAAGAGTTGGCTTTGTTGGTTGCCAAAAAGTCATCACATCATATTGAAAACTGCGATCTTCCAAAGCCAAGCAAGTCTGTGCATGTTGCTGTTGACCCATATGCTTGTTTTGAGAGTCTGGGTAGTGATGGAATCTTCTCAATGTCGGCCGGAAGTGATAACTGCAATCCTGTTGCTGTAGTGCATCAGAGTTATACCTCTGAGAGCTTCCCTTCAAAATATACGTCCTCCAGTGAAGTTAGTCGTCCATATGATAGCAAGATACAACAAAGGTAAAAATTGTTAAATTTGAGACTCCTATCTATCTTCTGGATTCCTAAATCCTATTCTTTCAAGCCATTACCCTTGTTTTAGTCATGAAACCTTTGCCATTTAGATGTATATATTTGTGGAATGAAAACCAGACTTGGTCAAGGGACGGGGTCTAATGGGTCAGGATTGTAATTCCACCATTATCAAACGTTAGCATGCACAAAAAGTTACAAAAACCATTTACAACTATGCATGTTGTGAAATGCACTATAAATGATGATGTTACATATTCTTATCTCTTTATATTTCAACGTAAGGCCTAATATTTAAATCAGGAACCCAAATTACTTATAAAGCAAACATCTTATAAATTATTTATTTATTTTTGGTCAAAAGGAGGGATTGAGATGATTATTTGATATTTCGTTATTAATCTCATTGAACTAAATGGCAAGAGCATCAGAATGTAACGAAGTTGAAACCTCCGATGGAGGCGCTACGAAATTGTGAAGCCCAAGTGGTAAACAAAAAGCTTTATTTGCAAGTCCGTCAGCTAGCTACTTGTAAAACCCCCCTCTAAACATGTTGAACATCTACTTCCCCACCTTGTTACCGTATCTACTCTATGACTGACTTTTCAGAAAGTATGTGGTGAGTAGTTTCTAATTAGTGACATGACAGTTAAATTTCTGTGGTGAGCTTCTGGTCAGTGGTGATGATGTGGACTTCAGATAATGCACTAAAAGTAGGGAGTCTGTTATAAAAAAAAACTTTGCAGAAACCTTTGACCAGCCAAATCTAATGCCTTCAGACAGCCCCATAATTCAGCATTTATCATTGAGCATCCCAGGTTAATGGAATCCCCAATTCCATATAATAGTTATCTATTACCTGAATTCCGAGTACATAAACTTAAGAAGCTTGACCCAAAATAATTTTCATGTTAATTTCTGCAGAATGGCAACTTTCAGAAACCACCCTTTAGGATTCCTGAGGTGATTAAGTTTTGAAACATGCTGAGTACATAGTTATAGTTTTATTTACGTGTTATATAGCTAGCCAGCAGTTAGGTTTACTTTGCTAGTATTCATATTCTTGGAATACTTTATTTTTATGTCACTGTTCAGAAATTAGAAGATCACAACAATTATGGCTGTTTTTTATTTTTTGAAGTATTGCACAGTGTTCGTTTTAAGCTAAGCCAAATTATTATGATTGGCTGTTTATCCATTTCTTGAGGTGGTGTAGAGTCTTTGCTTTGTTCGTGAAACTAAACATGTTTTCAATTGTTCCATATTCTTACATGGGCGCTTTGATAGAATTCCTTGACTTGGACAAGCAAAATGATGATCCTGTTGGTCCTAGATTGGTTACAGAATTCGGTTAATAACTTCTAAACTCAGAGTTGAGGCTCTCCCAAGCGAAAACAAAATAGGATTTGATTCTTTCACCCCACTCATGAAACTATATATAGCATTATGGGATAGACAATCTTATACTTCTCTTGATTTAAGCTTGTTTGCTTTTATGTAAAATGAGATATTGATGGAGTAAATAATGATTTGTTCTGGGCAAAAGTCCGCAATGCAAGCGGTTTAAGCACCGGCTACAAGGGCAAATGAGCCGGGTTCGATCCTAGTTCTCTCAATCCGTTTCTCAAAAGAGTTAGTCCAACTCTCCAAAAATATGGTGGAATCCACAAGAATTCATCTTATGGAGGATGGGGAATGAAACAGGGAGTTGGAAAACTCTACAAAAGGTTGTTTCGGTGGTCACTGGAGAATGAGGAAAACCATTTAACCAAAGATGAATTGTTAGTTAACGGATGATAGTGATCAATTAATTGGTGATAGTAGTTGTAGTTAACTGTTCATATAAAGGATTACAATAAATAAAAGACTTAATTAATTATTTTATATTGCTGCTTAATGACTATTTCAAAATATGTGGAAAAGGTTAAATTTATGAATAATTAGGAATGAGGATCCCGTCCCCTGGGCCTCCCAACTCTCACTTGCAGTGCAGAAATGCTGTGTCCAAAACACACAAATTTCTACCATAGCATACCCAATTATTATATATATATATTATTTTATTTTTTTGAGAGAATCTGAGGGGAGCTTAAAATATATTTTTTTTTAGAAAACAGAAGATAATGTCAACCAAATAAATCAGTCATTCTTTTCCTAGGACTCCATTCCCTAACTTGCCGTCATAATACATTTAATCAACTAAGGCCTATAGGCTTTGTTGCTCCTATCTTTCCCTAGAATATCTCGATGTTTTCTTCTTTGGATCTCATCAGTATCTGTGTCTGTCTTTACTATTTGTGGTTTTATTTTGTTTTATTTTTAATCTAATATTTTTCATGGCCATGCCTACAGTACAACTAACACAGTTTCTTCAGAGGGCAAAAAAGCATTAGAAAGTGATTCAAGTAATGCTCAGTTGTTAGAGGCTCTACGTCATGCGCAGACCCGGGCAAGGGAAGCTGAGATAGCAGCCCAGAAAGCTTGCAACGAGAAGGAACATGTTCTGAAGCTTCTGTTCAAGCAAGCATCTCACCTATTTGCATACAAACAGTGGATGCATATCTTGCAGTTAGAGACCATCTGTCTCCAGCTCAAGATCAAAGAAAACCAGATCTCGGACCTCTTGCCTGACCTTCCGTGGATACCATCGAAGGGCAACCCTACGAACAAAGATAGGAGAAAAGGGAAGAATCCAAACAAGTTCAACTTCTGTAGGTCGGCAGTGTTTGTAGCCGTCGGGTTTGGTCTGGCAGGTGCAGGGTTATTCTTCGGATGGACCCTTGGCTGGTTTTCGTGCTGTTTCTAGGATGCTTTGTGTCGTCGTACTGTGCCTATCTTGCTTGGGATGTGCTAGTGTGGTGTTGCAAGGGCATATCGTTTGTCGATGCCATGGTATTCTCTATATTGCGATATGTATATAACAGTGTACAGTGTATATATATGGTTTAAAACACAAGCTAAACTATCTGGCATGCCTTTGGACATGTAGGAGAGAGAATTTGCCGAAGAAACTGATAGAATGCCATGTTCATGTTAATTTAAGTATATATTGCTACATTTATGTGTAATTATTAAGAAACTATTGAATATGTTTTAATTGAAGATAATGCTAAATATAATTAAGTCTGTGGGTAGTTCTCTTTGTATTTTATTTTGTTAAACATACTTGTACACTGTTGTAAAGCATATTGCAGCTATGTAAAAAAGTAATAATGCTAAATCGCCAATCCATTTACCCAGTCATTTTTTCCACTTCCCAAACTACACCATCCATCCCCTGTACCCAACTCCGTCTTTGACGAATTGCACCACATTACCGGCCCAGCTGTGGTAAGCAACTAGGTAGGGACGGGTGGTTTATAAATTACTACTTACGGGTTCCAATTTGGTCCACTATAATATAGAATAAAAACTTTTTAAATTTTAAAAAATATATTTTAAAAGTTATAACAGATATATGTCTGCATCCAACGATGTACTAGAAGACAATATACGTCGGAAGTTTTATTTTCTAACTATAGTTTAGTGGATTGTAGTTAGAAAATTATATTTAGTAATAATGATGTTTGTGAAAAAAAAATTGCGTGTAATTAAAAAGAAAGGAAAAATGCTAGTCAGTCCATATTTTTAAAAGAGTGTATAAATTAATTCTTCATCTTAAATTTTTATAAATCAACCAATCAGCCACTCTTTTAAAATTTGTGTCAAGAATATTTTGACTATTATACAAATAATTGTTTTAAAAAAATTTAAATTATAAAAAATAGTGATTTGATCTGTAGCTTTGTTTCAAATTGTTTTTTAAAAATATTTTTAAATAGATATTTTAAATTTCTAAAATCTTAGTAGATTAGTAAATAACCTGCTAATTTAAAATTTTAAAGCAACTGCTTAAAAGTATTATTTGAAATGTAATAAAAATAAATTTTAATATTCTTTTGTATTATTTTTTTAATAAAATAATTCTAAATAAATATTTAAAAAATATAATATAAATAAATTTAAAATAAAGAATTTATTTGTAAAGTTAGAAACTCGATATCCAAGTCCCCGAAAAGAAAAGCAGGACGTGACTAGGGACTAGGGAGACCTTGCGGGTTTATTCGAGGGACAGTGCATCATCTCTCTAACTCCTGTGCTGTAGAGCTCTGAGCTCGTCGGCTATGGCAGCATCATCATCATCTTGCCCCTCTCCTCCTTTCCCTTCACAACCCCCAAACTCAAACCCGAACCTCCAATCAACTCTCTCCCTCCTCTCCTCTCTCCTTTCCTCCTCCTCCACCATCCTCTCCTCCCTCTCCTCTCTCTCCTCCTCCTCCCTCCTCCGCTGTCCTCACGATCCCCGCCACCGCCTCCCTCCTTCTTGTCTCTTCCACCACTCTCTCTCCTGCCCTTCTGCCACTCCTTCAGCCATCCATCGCGACATTCTCTCCTCCCTCAATTACCCCCAAACCATCCACCAATCTCACCATCATCAACAGCAGACGCAATTCCCTTCTAATTCCGATCTTTTGTTATCATTCAATCCTTCTGATATTTCCAACCCTTCAAGTTTCTTCTACCGTGATTGTCCCGGCGTTGTCTCGTTCCCGGCAAGAGATGAGTCACAGTGCACGTTCCTTCTCCCGGATTTTCTTGCCTCTGAGTGCGCCAATTTCACCTCCACCACAATTTCGGATCTTTCTGAGGTAAAAATTCTCCCCTCCGATTTCTGGGCATTGAAGAACGAAGTTGCAACTTGGGTAGATTTCCCGTCAACATACTCGTACAGAGCTCTCCTTTCTGCAACATGTTTGAATCGATTGGACCCGTGCGATAGTAAGAATTGGATTGTGTCGAACTCGTTGAAATATGGTGTTGTTATTGATATGCCAATGGCTGAGCATATGAATCTGCTTCTTAAGTTGTGCATGAAGGTGGTTAACAAAGAAGCTATTAGTTCACTAGATCTGGTTATAAATAAAAATGGGGTTTTTGATCCAAATTTGAGCAGTTTTGAGTGTCCTATGATTGTTGGGTGCTTCACTTGGTTAGCTTCCCAACTTGCGATCTTATATGGAGAAACAAATGGGAGGCTGTTCTCTGTTGAGATGCTTAAGGAGTCATTTATACGTGCTGGGTGGAGATCAATGTTGTTTAAGTCTACAGAAAAGCATATGAAAATTGCTGTTGTCAAGGACGATAATGATAATGGAGGTGGCAATGCGAGTCAAGTTTATGCATCTCAGGTAGCAGCAGCTATTTCTGCCCTCTATGAAAGGACTTCTCTGGAGGAAAGAATCAAGATGATGCAATTTGGGCATCAGATTTCCAAGTCACAACGGTATGTAATTTTTCTCTTTACTTCGTTATTGTAAATACTACACTGCACTGATTGTCAAAGATATAAGTTATACAATCTTGCAAGTGGTATGTTGGGGCTTTGTTATCATTTTGTTAGGGCTCTATAGGTTCGTGGAAGAGGGTTAACACTTCTTAAGATTTTCCGACAGTCTAGCTTGCTTGACCTGATAGTTGATTCATGGACCTGAATTGGTGAATTCCTAAACAGTATGGTGATATGAATCATGTAAGCTAACTTTGTTGATGTTGGACGCTATATACCTGCCAGTACTGGTTGATATCACTTAGATCAATGATATAGCAGTCATGTAAGCCAACTTCGTTGATGTTGTATTCCTATATATCTGCAATTGCTGGTTGAATCCCGCTAGCGACGTTGCTTTGTTGGCAACTTTGGCCTCCTAAGAAGTGTTGTACAATGCTATAGACTAACCACATAATTATTATACCTTAGATAAAATACTAAAATTATTCTTTTATTTGTCAGCTATTGATTGCTCTGCAGATAACGAAATACATCTTATTATAGCGTTTCTGCTGTACCATTTCAGCAGTGGTAAGCTCTGTACACTTCTCGCTAGGGTTAAGTTGGCTAAGCACAGGCATGCACGTCGATGTTAGCTGCTTATAAATTATAATGGAGGAGACATAAGCTATTTATGAGGGATATTTGCACATGCTCATGTGATTAGGATCAAGGCGTAAATTTCCGGGCGGCACGCTGTGTGCCGTCCGGAACATGCTGGATTCGAGAGGATCTGCCACTGGCATGGCCGGCACAGAGATCAAATTCGTTCTGGCACTGGCATTGAAGTTAGTAGATTTGACAATTGAGGGGTTCATAGATGCTTTCTATCAGCCACATAGGCACTCCATGTGGTAGTCATTGAAGTTAGTACATTCAATTTATAAATGATTATGAATTGTGTGTGGAACTTTTTATAAATTATAATGTGTCTTAATTTTCTTTTATTTTTTAATTAATTTTTAAAATGATAAAATCGGATTTTCGACAAGGTCGGCACGGCACGGTCAGCACGTCTTGAGTTTGGAATTTACCGAAACACGGCACGAAACGGCATTTAAAACCTTGATTAGGATTTAGATTTGCTTTATTAATCTTTTTATGTTATATAATTGTTCTTTCTGATGACGTGGATGGGTTAACCTTACTGCTTGTTAGATTAAACAGTTGCAGGTGGGGGGAATTTGAGTGTCATTTAGCAGTATGTTGAATGGTTGATTATCTTTTAGTTCGTAAATATTATGTGCTTGTTTGTTTTCTTTGACTTAAATCTATGTCAAGTGCAACCCTTTTTTATTAGGAAGTGAAAAACAACTATTTTTGTCTTTTATATTGTTTATAGCTAGTTAGTTATTATGACTGAAATTTAATAAGTGTTGCGCGTTTGATCGCTAGATTCTTGGTCTTTTATTGCAATAAACGTACTGAACAAAGTTGTCAAAGGGCAAGGTGCATAACAAGGCGTAAGGGGTCTCCTATAGCCTAGGTGCAAGGGGCATAACAAGGCGCGTGCCTATTAAAGACAATGCGCACAGTAGAAAAGAAAAAGAATAAGTAAGAATAATAGCAGCTACCAACAATAACAACAAAGTCGGGGAAAAACTAGCATTGATTATAAGTTCTTTTTAGGTGCGCGCATTTCTTTTAGGGCACGCACGCTGCACGTTCCTACTTGAGTGCAAGTTGAATGCATGACTTTTTCTTCTTCTCTCTTTTTTTTTTAATTTTATTTTACTAAAAAAGGTTGGGGCCTTCCTTTTATAAGGATCACTTAGATGTGCTGGGCGCCACTGTAAGGCGCACAGGAACATTGGGCTGTGCTTTATAAAGGGAGCATCTCATGAACTCGAAGCAGGCGCAATTTCATTTAGCTTGCCCAGGCGCACCTTTTGACAACCCTTGTATTGAACTTAGATTGCTTGGAGAAAGTATGTGTTCTGTTCCAGGTCAAAGGGTTTCGAGCCACATGAAGACCCTGATCATGGGTTGAGTCAGAGTTAGATAGGATTTTAGGGTTATATATTAGGATGTTATTTTTTGGAAAAATTTAGTAGGATATGATTCTATTAGGAGAAGATATTATTTAGAAAACTTTTAGGAGGAAGATTTGGTACTATTTTGGAGGACTAGCCTTTATAAATATTTGTTATACTCCTTACTTTTTGATCATGGTAGAAAAATAGTTTCTGTTAGACACATTAGTTTGTATAGTAATTGTAGAAGCCGTCACCCGGGCCACGGTTTTCACTCCCCGCATTTGGGCTGCCGATGAGAGCCGACCTGGTCGGTTCATAAGAATTGGTATCAGAACAGTTGGTTTCGAACCCTCCTTGCCTCCGCACTGTACTAATTATCACTATTAGATCATCCATCCCCACTTGATTGTTTTGAAAAAAAAAAGAAGAGAACGGATTGAGCGCTTCTTTAATGTAATCTTCACTGTCGACCACCACCCGCTCCGCTGATTAACGCGTCGTCGTCATCAGCACCGATGCTCGTTGCCGCCATCGTTGTCGCTATTGTTGATTTCAGCCGTTCGCTGCCACTGCCGTTGTCTCTGTCGTTCCTCATTGCCAAACTCTACTGCTATCGCAACCATCTTCACCACAATCAAACGCTGCCGCTGCAATCAACGCGGCTATCCATGCTATCTCCACTTCACCGTTAATCACAGGCGTTGTCGGCTTCATCGAAATCTCTTCATCTTCGTTGTCTCTGTCGTCTCGTCATCTCCGCCATTCCACCATCGTTCATTTTGTCGCCTCCGTCGATCACTGCCGTAGTCCTAACTCATGATCTCTGCATTGCCGACATCCTCTTTGGACATCGCCGCAGCGTATGATCTTTTCGCCTACTGTCTTCAAGTCCGCTGTCTTGTTGCCGTCGCCGCCGCCAAAGCTGCTGTCGTAGTCCTGTCGCCGCAGGATATCTCCAGCCTCCGCTGCCCCCCCTTCTTGTTTTGAATTTTTTTTTGGTTGTGGCGGTTTTGTCTTTACACCCAGCACAACAAGAAAAAGAAAATAATGCAATGGCATCCAATTAGGACATGCTATATGCCACACCCTCACCTCAATCGGTACTCGTCCCATGCATCTGCGCTCCATCGCCACCACAACCTTCATAGCTTAGTACCAGCAGCTATCACCACCATGTTGGTATTTTTCCATGCCATCATACTCTTCGCACAAAACTATTATTCACCATCATCTCGTCTTCAGCACTTAATATATGTGGTTTTCAATTGCAAGAAGGAATTTGAGGAAGATTTTCAAAGAAATTGAGAAGTATTAGTCTATTTGAAGAACTTATAAGAAAACGGACGACTAATCTTGGACCTCAAGATCTGCGCTCTTTTCGACAAGTTGGATCAGTGGCACAACATTGGATATCTTTTACTAAAATTGGCGCTCTCTTCATTTCAATTATGAGCATCAAATAGTCGAGATATTTGTTAATGGCCTCAACAACAATATTCAACGAGAATTGAGTAGAGCAAGCAATCAATGAACTTCACTTAAATTTACCTATAGGTTGGCCTTATTTTTTGAATTGTGCTAAAGTGGATTTTTTAAAAGCATTGAGGATGTTCAGAATTATGAGTTAGAAGATATCAATCGAGAACTTCGTATGGCTGACGCGCTGTAGTTCAGTAGTTATACATTCTTATGAAGGCCTTAATTCCTTATTTTTATACATTGGAGTCACTAGGGGTTTCTTCGACATAGTTATTCTTTTGGACGACATCAATATTCGGGAGTATCTAAGCTTGCTAACATTCCGGCAAGGTTGTTTTCGAGAGGGGTGGATTCGGTGGAATCTTATGTACTAGGTCAAAGGGGTTTGAGCCGCATGAAGATCCGGATGATTGGGTTGAGTCAGAGTTGGATCAGAATTTAGAGTTATGTATTAATAAGATTATTATTTGGAGAATATTTTATTTGATTGTATTAGGAAAAATTATTTAGAGAATATTTAGGTGGAAGATTTAGTAGGATTTTGAAAGGCTCGTTTCTATAAATATTTGTTGTACTCCTTACTTTTGATCATGGAAGAAAAATAATTTCTTCTAGATACATTAATTTATAGTATAGTAATAGTATACCCGCTACCTAGCTGCCAGTACCATCATTGTTACCCTCGCCGAGTCCGAGCAGCTGATGGGAGTCCACCTAGTCGGTTCATAATAGTAAGCTTCTCTACACCTATTTGTAGCTATTTGTGTGAGTGTGCACACGTATTGCTTAGGAACTATTTTATTATTTGTTTAATAACAATATAATTGCATGACTAATACATCTTTTGCATATTTCATCCTTCTGACACAGGTTTCCAAAAACTACATTCCATAAAGTTGTTTCTTTCTTGTTGAAGTTGATTGAGCTCCTGCACCACGGATTTGCTACTTTGTTTTTATTTTCTTAGTAATTAATGTTTCTCTTATTACCAGATTAAATGAGCATTCAAATGTCTCAATGAAAGCTAATGAGGAAAGGAAAAAACGACCCGATTATAGGGCCATAATAGAGCATGATGGGCTGCTTTGGCATCAGGAAGATCATCAGGTACTTAAATATTTATTAGATCTATCTTGTATAACTGTTGTCGCGAAAATAGATGCTTTCTAGTAGTTCCTCGAGAGAAAACTGCTTGTGTGTTTCTCTAAGCATGCTCTTGTGCTAGTGATCTGTGCCTGTGTAGACTGTTAAAGAAAGAATAACTAGTGAAAAAGAATGATGTACATGCTTATTGGTATATACGATTTGTTGAAATGACTCAAAATGTTTAGTGACTTTGTATTTGATGAAGAATCTAAGGTGGTGTTTGGGTGATTGAGAAACTTAGACCATAGTCGTTCATAAAATGAACGTACTAATCCCTTCGATTTGTTCTCTTCACCTTAGACTCATTATCTCCTTCTCAAAATGTGCTCCTACTGGCGACTTTGTGCTGCTGGTTAATGGCAGTAGATCAGATGTCCATGCTTTCTAGCTTGAGATAATTGACCGCTAGCAAATTTGGTTCAACAATGGATCACTGGTTACAACTGATTGTTCTAGAATGACTGTTAGTCAATGGCATACTCGCAGTGATAATTCGATGACAACTAGATTTGACGGTTGGATCCTTGGGCGGTGACGTCAGAATATAGGATGTAAAGTGGTGATGGAGGTGAGTTGTTATGATAGAAGACTAGTTAGTTTGGATATGAAAAACGAGTATCCATGTAGTTCATATTGGATACTTTACCAAGTAAAAATAACAAAGTTTATCCTTGAACTCCATTTTTAGGTACAAGAACTCTAAATACTGAACTTTTTTTAATATATCTTACGTAATTATGAAATTATTATGCTGGATGTTGATCCACTATTTATAATCATCAAGACTAAAAGCTTCTATCAAACTCCATTGCTTTTTTGCATGTTTGACGTCTTTAGTTGTGAACCTCGCTAATTGCCTACTCTAACTTTACCTGCCCAATTAAAAGTTGAACCCAAGTCCGGGTTAGTCTTTAATATCCCTAGTACTTAAGATGGTACTCATTTTGCGGGATTTTGAAGCTCCATACTTAGTGGCCATGACTGCCTTTAACCACTTGGGGCCTTCTAATCAAGCTGGCCTGGCTCGATTTCGGTGCTGAAATAAGGTTAAAACTTGCTCTTTTGGACTTGTAGAATGGTAGATAATTCAAAACAGAATCAGACTATAAATGGATACAAAAGCAATATTCCACGAAAAGTTATGCTTATGCTTATTGATCTTTTTTTAATGCTAAGGAAAGAATAACAAATCACTTCTCTAGGAAAAATAAAGTCAGTTTGACTTAACTACTTACGTTAACATATATAACAAGAGATTTGTCACTAATATAAATATTATTGGTTTCATTTGAGTTCAATCTTTATCTTTAGTTTTTGCAAAGTACTGATTTGGAGCTATTAATTATGGCATAAGTTAAATTTTGAAAAAGAAATAACTACCACTGTAAATTGCAAAGCCCATTGGGCCAAGTTGGGCAAAGTTGAAGCCCAAGCTTGGCTTAAATGGTGCCATGCTCGGGCATATCAGGCCAGGTTGGGTGAGCTTGTCGTGGGATTAAGCCACATGGATAGGTTTACTTTGTAGAATTGAAGAAATGTAGGTTCAGCTTTAACTGACATGTTAACTGCGGCTGAGTATGTGAACAACTTCGGGGCTAAAGTTGGTCTACATTTAAATATTCAATTATATCAGTTAGCTAATGAGTTTGGCTGGCTTATTGATTTTTTTCCCTATATGTGGTGCAATTAATTTCGTCATATGTAAATTACTTCTTTTTGCTTTTTAGTATTTGATGATGCATGTATTGTCATCATACGTAAATTGAAGGGTACGGGTAAAGTGAAGACAAGAGAAGAGCTGTTAGCTGAGGAGAGAGATTATAAGCGGAGAAGAATGTCATATCGTGGCAAGAAAGTTAAGCGAAATCCTACACAGGTTGGTATTACAAAAACCATATTCTGCGAAACTCCACTTTTAATATTTGCTATCTTTCAATTTCTTCTGGATAGTAATAATTGTTACTTTACATATAAATCCTTCATGATACGTATGACCTTTTTTTTTTAACATTGAAGGTTTTGCACGACATTATTGAGGAGCACATGGAAGCAATCAAAAGAGCAGGAGCAACTGGATCGAATCTGAAAGTTTCTGGTGACAATGCTATTTCCTCTGAAGATTGGAATCATCCAAGTTACATAACGGTAGATTCTTGTAAGGAAGAAAGCAGCAGATATGATCTACATGAGGCAAGACATGATTTACCTATTTACAGGAGAAAACCACACGATGAATATAGTAATAAGTCTTATCGTGATGATTCCACTGCAAATAGAACAAGCATTAAAAGATACAGTCAGAATTGCTATAAAAGTGGGCGACCTAATATCTCTGAGCATCGGCAGAATGAAAAGAGTACTAAGTATGAAAGACTATCGCGTAGGTCTCAAAATCTGCAGTATGTTAGCAGCAATTCTGAGGGAGACATGTGTCAGAATAAGCAGGGTAGTGCAAGGGCATCAATGGACATGTATGAGAGGCATTACTCTGGTGATTCATCTATATCAACAGACCACTATGGTAGTTCAGCTTCAATATCCAGACCCTCATGGGAATTAGATTCTAGAAGTGGAAATAGGATTAGGACATCTGGAAGTTATAGATCAGAGTCAGTGACAAGGGGCGCGTTTGAGGATCGGTATGACCGTTCTTATTCATATGATGAGTAAGAAATCACCGAGACTGATGATTGCATGGGCATACCGTGATGGGGGCAGAAAACTAAACAAGAGATGGAAACTGGAATCAGACATGAATAATGACAGATTTAGTTAGTCAAGACATTAGGTATGTTGCTTATTCTCTTTACTTTTGAAGTTACGTAATTATGTTAGTCTGTCTCCATTCATTTATTTTTTTGCTTCACACATCTGTGCAGTAATGCTTTCTCGAGACAGGACGATATCGACGCCTGTATCCTTCTATGTATCCTCTAGTTAACCAGCCTTAATGAATTTTCCCTCAATCTTTGGAATTGTTCCATTTATGTTCTATTAGTCTTTGGTCATTGCATGCTCTATATATTTTCTCTCTTAATATCGTTTACATATCTCCGTCAATTACCAGTACCACTGGAGCTTTTTATTTTATGTTTTGATTCTTTTATTAGTGGGTTTAAGATGCTAATGCTAAAATGCAGTCAGTGTGCTCTTTGTCATTGGTCTTCCAAAGAACATTATAATAGTAGAGATTTTCAATTTAGTGATTGCATGTGTAGCTTGTCTTTTGATGTGGTTCTAGCAAGCGTATTAGATCGTATCGAGTAATAAAATAGATTTGAGTCCAATTATCATTCCCATGAGGACTAGATATTAAGTACTAGGTTTTTTATCTTAATTAACCTCTTTATTCGATTTACCAAATTTTATTTTAACTAACTAAGTTAAATGACTTTTCTCAAATCCCAAAAGATGGCGCACAGAATTTGTAGTTACTATAACAATATAATTTCAATTAACTAGCGTTCAGAACAACGTTGATTCAATTTTCAGCAAGTCCTTTATATTATTAATATTCTATCTCGAGTTATATTAGAACTATTTCTTTCATATCGACCTACGATATCTTTATGTAGGTTGATCGGTGTGAAATGCAGTAACACAAGAGACTTTATCAATGCTGCAGAATTTGTATGTAAATATCGCTATTCTACATCAATTCGTGGTATATTCAACAAGACGTATTATTTATGATTCATTTTTCTGTTCCTCATAAATCGACATATGAATTTGAGTGGTGGTCAAATCACTCAAATGCATTGAGAACGGTGAAACATATATTATTAAATCAACAAATTTTGTAAAATAACTTGATTCAAGAATTAAATTAGTTCATAGAGATAAATGAGAAGTCCCAAAATAAAAAATTTCATGATTACAAGAATTTGAGCTCAAGCCCAAAAGTTCGCCTCCAAAATCTCTAGCAGCCATATATATATATATACCTCTTTTTTCTTCAAATACCAGTTGTGTGCATCATTTTTCTGTTTCCAAACCAGCCATATATGCTTTCCTTTATTTTTTTCGGTTTCCCATTATATCCCTTAACTTTGCACTCTATTTGGTTGTTTTTGCTTTCCTTGCAAATCCAAGCAACTATTTTCAGCTTATTCAAATCCAACCAATCATATTATTGTAGTAGCATTTTGTCTTCATCCAGCCGTCCATCAATGGTGCTCCGTTAGTTCAATTCACTATATGTTACTGTTGTTTGTTTATGGTCCCAATCCAGGCAAGATTACAGCCGTTAAAATCCCAATTCCAGAATGCAACTACTTCCTTTTTTTTCATTTTTTTTCCATGTTAATTCCTTTTTCTCAATCTTATGTAATCCCAACTGCATGTATGCATTGGTTTTTCCATATTGCACGTTGCTGCAACTCCATGCAATGGGGCCTCTTTTTGGGCTTCATATCCATCAAGAAAATTGAACCAAATTGCCCGAAAGAAGGATAGGATTCACCAGTAGAACCTCCAATGTGCATTAGCTACAATTTAGGATTTTTCACCTGAAATCAACAATATAACTGTTGTATAATCTATGCTAAATTTGTATATGTAAATTAGACCCATATTTCTCCATGATATGTCTCTACCTGCATTTGATGCTATATGGTTCTTTTGTGAAGCTAGCCTCTTCTTTCTTGACTGGTGGTGTCTTCATAATCAAAATCATATGTTAACATTTTCAGGTTATTGTTTCATGGTAAGAATATAGGGTGTCACTATGAGGGTATTGTTGATAGTATGTGATAGAGGCCAATGTGCAAGCAGGATTAATTGGATTAGTGAAATAAAAACTTATTGATCGTCTCCCTTCTATTTTAGCAAGAACTTGGTCTCAAAGAAAAGATAAAATCTCATTTATAAGGTCTTTGACAATGAGTTTAAGATAGCACCTGACAAATTTTATTCAAATTTGAATTACCTATTGTCAGTGGTAGTTTGGATGTCTTAGTTAACCTATAGGTGCAGTTGACATTTTAATGTAATGATGCTTTTGTAAAGTAAGACACAGACGCATGTCTTACCTATAATGATCATTATGAAAAGATAAGAAGCACTTTAGAAGAAGATATGAGGTCATAGTTAAGAAACCACTACACGAAAAAGACATATACCTCTCTAACAATGCAAACTGATAAATCCAGAATCATGTTGGCAATGTAGATAAGTCTAAGGTTTTTGGTAACTTGGATTCTAGCACGTGCCGACTGTGCGATACTTTAGCAATTTTGCATTTTTGATGTTACAAATAAAAATAAGTTTTAAAACAGAGCAATGACAGGTACCTCGAAATGGTCTCTACATCTCTAAAATGAGTTGGGGCTATCTCACCACATGTTTCAAATTATTGGTGTAGATTATATCATCTCACTTTGGAGATTAAATGAGAGACGTTAACGTACCAAAACCAAAAGGGAAAAAAAAAGAATGAGAGAACGAGGAGAGAGATGGCGGCAATGGCGATGATCTGGATGGCGGTGGTGACAGTGCAGCAACAAAGGGGTGTAAGAAAAAAAAACAAAAGAGAGCCGAGAGTAGAAACAGCAGAAGCAGCAGGAACTGGATCCGTTGGCGCACAATTCTTGTACCGCTATGAATATTGTTGGCTCTACTCGGAACATGTTGGCAGGAAATATTCTGCAACTCGTGCCTTTCAACACTTTAAACCTTTGATAAAAGAGATAAATAACAAATCATTTGTATTTCTTTGCATCAATAGTGTTCTTGAAGCCAAGCACTTTATTAAATGATAAGTTATGGTAAAAATTGCTACAAACGCACAAGACACTAGGTGACAATTACTATCATGATGTAAGATGCAATCTCAATAATGTAAGTAAAGCAGAGGTAAACCACGGCTTTATGCCATGGGCACTTCTAGAGCTTCTATAATGTGCCACGTGTCAAAACATTTAATTCTTTTTAGCATTTAAAACTATATGTCTCTTGATATTTTTTGACCATTTATCTTATAATGAAAAAGTATTAACTAACGTGTCTCTTAACATATTGTAATAAAACTAGATAAAGTTTCAAAAACTTTAAACAAAAGAATTAGTAACAAAAATAGAAAAATATGATAAAATTATTGTTTATAATGTTTAGTCATTTATGTATTCCTTAATATTTATGATATTAATTTCTCAATTTATCTTACATAAGTTTAAATAAAGATTATACGTATACTTGAATTTTGTAATTTTTAATTGTTATATAGTTTTAAAGTATATAATATCGTAGTATTTTATATTTTATAGTCCTGCGCTTAATAAGGGTTAAGAACTAGTATTAAAGTAAGTGAAATATTAGGAGGTGTTAACTAACTCACCTAATGGGAGAAAGGCTTTTGTTGTTAAAGTTATATAAATATCATCCTTATAGGACAAATTTCTTGGGTCCAATGGAACCTCTTGATCAATTGTCCCTGGCAATTTGAAGCCCTTTCTATAATGTGTATGAAAGGATTGGAGGACTCCTACAAGAGTCTCGGGCTACAGGGCCCCTAACAATGATACGGAAATCAACCTTGTCCTGAAGGTTGTTGCAGCTAAACTACTATGTCAAAATCTGGAGGTCGTAGTCCATGCCAATAATGCAATTTTCTTCTTTTTTTTTGTTTCTACTTTGTTCCTCTTGTTTCTGCTATTGTTGGTTCCATTGTTTTCGGTGCGGTCGGCACAGTCCGTGCTTGTTCTGGCAGTTGTTGGCACGGCACGAACCGGCACGGTTACGTGTCAAAAAATCTTACATTTGAATTTTTAAATTAATTTTTTATTTTTATTTTTATTTTTTAAAAAATAACAAATAAATATATTTCGGCATGTGTCGGAATCTGAGTTTACCGAAATTCGGCTCGGCTCGGCACAGAAAACCTTGGTTGGTTCTTCTGAGTTTGTTGTGTTGCTTTTACAGTTGTGTCTTTGCTTCTGTTGTTTCTGCTGCTGCTTCTTTGTCTGCTATTTCTACTACTGCTGCTTCGCTGCTGATGTTGTTGCTATTTCTTCTTCTCCTGCTTCTGCTGCTGTTGTTAAGTCTGCTGTTGTTGCTGCTTAGCCTGCTTCTACTTCTGCTCATGCTGTTGCACCAATCCATCCAGAATGCATCTTCAATCTCCTCATATAAATGAGTCATTGTACTTTTTTTTAGTAAACTTCTAAAGAAGCAATACTTGTGTTTTTATCTTGAATAATGATATGGGCAAATATCACTTTACTCCATTTTTAGGTTTATGATATCACTTTAGAATTTAGGCCCTAAGAAAATTTTGCTATCACTTTACCCCCTCTATGATACTATAGTACTAGACCTAGATTTAAATCTTCTCCTTCTCTGTATCATTCCACCCTTCATGAAGGTCAACCGTGTTGTCATGGTTGGAGTAAAATTTGATGTTGAAACTGAAAACTCAAGCGGACGAATCATATGTCATGGTGAAATTTCCTTCTGCATTTGTAGTTTTGGTTGTCACTGATGACTATTTCTTAGTGTGGTTAGTTCCACCATAAACCCAACCTTGGTTGCTTTGTGTTTGGCATACCGGCCTACAAATCTCGATTACATTATTGCTTTGTCCTTGGCCTAAAGGTGAACCGCGGTATTTCAACAGAGCGGATCGAGTTTTTTGTTGGGTAATGTTCTTCCCCCTAGTCTTCTGCTCCGCTGCCTTCTCTTTGATGGTGAGGTCCATAATCTCTTTCTTTCCTTCTATGCCATGCCCGAAGCTTCTCTTGTGCAGTTTCATGAATTGACGTGCCAATTGGCCATATAGTATTCTGCACATGCTTTGGTTGTTGTCGATGTTTTTACTGGTATCTCTGGCTGACCCTGACCACATCAATGATCAACATAACTGATATACTCTGTGTTGTAGCTATCATCCTGTTTGTCCCTATGCTGCTTGTCCGCTCCTTGCTCCTTACGTTCTGATATCCGCCGCTTGGTTACTAACATAAATTAACAGAAGTTGTAGTAAAATGTTGTACTGGATAGCTTGTTTACCTATGAACCTACTTCCATTGCTAGTACTACATTCTTTCTGTGAAAGCTTCTCTTTTTGGATATGATATTAAGTTATTCTTTTTTTTTTTTTTTACGCAGATCTTTCTCAGAGCAAACAGGACGTTTTTCCAATGTACTAACCGCTTTGGTAAAGTTTTTGAAGCTTCTGCATTATTGGACTCATGTGCGTGATATCAGTTCCAGTTTTTTCTTTTTCTTTTTCTTTTTATGTGTTTCAATGTTTGTCATTTTGGGTCCTTCTATGTTTGGCCTTGTAAACTAAACTGATATGATACTTTTGGAATTATGTATACATGCAAAATACGTTCTGGATGATCAAATAGATTATTGTATATCGATTCATTTATGCTTGCTATATTATTAATTTATATAGGTAAACCATAATTTCAGAACATAGTTTTGTAATATACTATTTCAAATACATAATTAGTAACTATATAAATTATGGCATCTACATGGATTTTTTTTAAATATTTATTTAATAAATAATTACCAAATTAATATCAAAAAATGAAATTTTACGAAAATAGTATCGGGTCGTCATTCAGAATTGCGACCTGGTGCCATCGTAGCAGAGCGGGCCGATGGAGTATGTTTAGTTGAATATCACCATTCTGAATGGAGACAATCTTAATGGATGTTGTCATTCCGAATGACGACATCCGCTAATTGGAATGACAACATCCGCTAAGGATCATATAATCAACAGCAGCCGAGGAATCCTCATCTCTTATTTTCCTTCTTCTTCTTCCTTTTCTCCACCTGCCCCCCTCTCAAAATCTGTAAAATTTTCACTCCAAATCACTTAATATTTTCTAAAAATCTCAGATTTAAGTTAGTATACGTCTGATCTACCGCATTCTTCAAATCTGTGAAAAAGGTAGATTTATCATTTTTTTTAATTTTTTAAAATTTAGAGTATATATGTAAATATGGTTAAATCTTTGTTTTCTACATGTTATTTATGAAGGTTGTATGTAAAATCGTAATTTATTTGGTAAAAAATACATCGTATTTGATGTTTATACTGTATGTATATCACGTATAATACGTGTATTTTTTTGTAGGTGTGCATTTTGTATTTGGTAGTATATATATATATATATATATATATATATATATATATATGTATATATATATATATATATATATATAATATATATATATATATATTTATTTATTTATTTATTTATTTATTTGGTGAAAAATACATCATATTTGATGTTTATACCGTATGTATATTACGTATAATACGTGTATTTTTTTTGTAGGTGTGCATTTTGTACTTGGTAGTGTGTATATATATATATATATATATATATTGTGGTATTAAAATATTACATGTGTATATATTTACAATAAACAATTAAGGCTCGTTGTTGTTCGAGAAGTAACGAAGCTGACAAAGTCGTACAACTAAGATAGCAAGATGAAAACTCCGGCATGAGTAGCCTGTGGTATATATGAAAGTTTTACATAGAAAATAGGCTACCTTTATAATCATTTTTAGATCTAAAGGTCTTAAAAAATCCTCAAAACTAAATTAAACCACACTTTGACACATTAATAATACCAAATAATAATACTTATAGTAAAGCTTACTAACAAAATATTTGTTCAGTTGGTTAGTAATGCTGAATTATGTAGTTGGGGAACCTCTATAACAGTCAGAATTGAGATTATAGTAAATATTTAGAAGAATAACTATCGAAATTATTTAATTTTTCGAACAATATCAAACTTATATTCTGTAAAGAATGGGATACTCGTGGGAAAAATAAAACAAAAAAAAAACCTTAAGACGTTACAACCAGTGGAGGATGTGGGCTGCTGGGTATAGCCTATCCTCAATGTTATATTTTAATTTGACTCATAAAATAAATAAATAAATAAACCCAAATATTTATCACATTAATATCATGAGATAATAAGATATGGTTGATAAGGACCTTTCAAGTAAGGAAGGGTTATGAATGTTGATATTGCACGCATTTCATACATCTCTTGGAGCCAATAGGAGCCAGCCACCATCAAATAATCAGATAAACACGTGTTTGTGATTTATTAATTATAAACAACAACAAATAAATAAATAAATAAATAAATAAATAAATAAATAAATAAATATATATATATATATATATATACAATGAAAGGTCAAGTCTACATTAGTTCAAGCATAGCAGTCAGTTACAAAAGTTTTATATTTTTGTTATTCCGATCTTAATTAAGTCAATGAGGAACGTGTGGCAGCTATCCGGTCCATTATAATATAGATTTGATTAATATATCATCATTATCCGCTTAAATGTAGATTCATTGGACACCTTAGACATATGATGGAAGAATAAAATTTCGGTATAAAATTAAGTTCAGAAAATATGTGCAAATCTCTATGCATGTTGATCGAGCTTGTACTCACCGATATTGTTAGTGTTCGAAGAGCGTGAGCGATCAAAATAGAACAAATAATCTATTTTACATGAAAACTTTCGACTTGAATCTAGATAAAATTACGGATCATATCTGACTACCGAGGGAATAGTATATCAAGTAGAAAGACGGTATGAGATGCAACGCTCCATTCATAATCTCTCTTTCAACTCTATTAGCTCGAGGATTGAAGCTATCTTAGAGACTTGATTTTTCTTTAGAACTCTCTATAGCTAATGCTGAGTCCTTCTTTTAGAAAAGTTTTTCCCTCTATTTAAGAAAATTTAAGATCCAAATTTGGTGAATACATCGCCACGTATCGTCACGTGGTCATTTTTGATCGATTCTTCTTGCTCCTGTGCTAATTGACCATTTTGTGATCTCGGCCCAATCTATACTGGCCCGCGTGGTAGGCTAAATTCATGCTATATATCATGTTAGTGGTATTTATATCAGTAATATTACACTTGACAATTTTTTTTTTAAATTTTAAATTATAATAAAAAAATTCTGCTCATAACTGACAAAATTGCTACTTACACTCTAGAATTTACTCTATATATTTTACGACTAGTTAACCTTGTAGTATGATAACAAAACGACACGCTCTCTCGCATAAACCCAGCAGAGATCGGTGTGCTAACAACAGTAATATCTCTAAAGTAAGGGAGAAAATCCGAATATTGTTATTTTTTGTTCGCACTACTTAAAATAAAAAAAAGGTAATTATAAGCTAAGAAGTATACATATCTATGAATAATTGGTGCTAAGGATGAGTTTGCAACTTCAAATCTAAAGTTGACCACGTGTAATGTTAAAATAAAGAGATAACCACAAACCGACCCCTATTTTTTATCCTATACATATCTGCCCCCTCCTCACTGCTATGCTAGCAGGCAAATGGGCTGATTTACAAATTAATATATTGGAAGAACTGATTTATACAGATCAGACCCTGATAGCTTTAAATAAAAATATAATATCTCCATGTTTTGGATAGATAACTTTGATTCTTTCTAAGATAATAAATAATTTATTAATCAGTTTTAAATGCTAGGCCTCCCAAAATATCATATTATTTAATCCTTAAAATTGTCTTGACATTTTACTTCAAACTTCATTATTTTTTAAAGTTATGGTAGAAATCGTGGGAGCACTAGAGTTATGTCGACATCTATAACAATTTCATTATTTTTCAGAGTGTATTACGAATGTCGCGTTAGTGTATTGGCTTCTAGTTTAAGCCGATATTGACGGGTAGTGGTGACATATAAGCGTCTTGAATGAAGGTTTTGAAATATACATTTTAATAATATGTAATGTATTCAATTGTGAATTGCATATCTTGTGAGATTTTCGTACATATTTATAAGTATAGCGTATTTCTCGTAGAATTAGTATTGGTCTATATGTGTAGTTTGGTCTCATCTTTGGGCCCTTTTGTTATATTTTGCCGATATTATTCCTGGTTCAGCTATATATATATATATATATATATATATATATATTATATATATATATATATATATATATATATATATATAGAATGTCTATTAAAACAAGAGAGACTCAAGTGAATCTTATGTTAGAAAAATGTAAGTTTTATCTTTTTAAAAAAAAAAAATTTGTTACAACAATAAACAAGCAAGATTATTAAAGATGCCATGAAAATAATATTCAAAAAATGAATATTAAAGATGCCAAGATTATTAAAGATGGTTCATGAAAATAATGTTCAAAAGCCCGCATCGGATGGTTTAGTGGCCGGACATTGGCATGGCGTGTGCCCGGTCAAGGGTTCGAAAACTAACATCCGTAAAATTTAGTCTTGCAGGATGCGATGTATATCAATGAACTTGTCTTAGAAAGGACCAATCGTTGGTAGAGGTGCTCATAATCTCCTATACATTGTCTAACTTTATGTAATCAGGATAAGTATCATTCAATAATTTATATATTACAACGATAATACAAAATAGACCGATTATGAGCTTAATTTTTTTCCTTGTTATTGAAAAAAAAAAAGAAAATAATATTCAAAAAGTGGTTTATTAGGACCCTTGTGGAACTGAAGGGTTGTTCCCTTTATATAAACGTCCCTATTAAGTAATGCTTTTATGTCCTTACAAAGGGGTCACTCCTACTGATAGGTTAATCCATCTCATAAGCAAGAGGTGCCGCATTCGATATCCACCTCCAACTATAGAGCCGAGGATCTATCCTCTTTAAACTCCGTGAGGGTTGATATTAGTTTTATAAAACTACTAAGTGGCTAGATCGATATGTATTTATAATTTTCACTGTAATTTAGAAAAATAACTTAGAATTTTACAAAAAAAAAGGCTACATTTGATAGATAAAATTAATTATCAATCCTAAATTACTAAAATGGTCAATCGTAATCACAAAATATTACTACTAATTCTAAACTTTCAAAAAAGTCATCTCCTAATTTTAATGACTATGTTCGTTTAAGATGTTAATATGACTACTATTTATCTCGTATGGTTGCTGACAGGATAGTCATATCAACTGCCACATAGAATATATGAAGGCTAAGTCCACAAACACGTAGAATAAGTAGTTGTCATATCAGCAGTTCAAATAATATATATATGATGATAAAGTAAGTGAAAATTTTTACAAAAATTCAAAGAATTGGGGCAACCACCGATCAGCCTCCTATTAAAATCTTTACTACCAATCAGCCCCTCTGACAATATTCCTTGCGGTTCAGCCCTCTAAATACTATTTTTGATTTTTTTTCGGACAAAAAAGTCGTTATATGCGTTAACACTTTGGAGCCCCAAAATATCTATTTAGAAATATATTTTTTTGGAAAATTTTTTAATATAAAAGTTGTAGATCTCATTATGATTTACAACTTTTATGTTTTGAGTTTTTCCAAGATATATTTATAAATAGCTATTTTTGGAAAAACTCAAAACATAAAAGTTGTAAATATTATAGCGATCTAAAAGTTTCATGTTCAAACTTTTTCTTAAAAATACACCTAAAAAGATATTTTTGAAGCTCCGAAATGATAATATATAAATAAAGATATTTCCGTCAGAACAGAAATTGTAGAGGGGCTGATCAATGAAATATGAGCTGATCCATGATGTCAGAAACATTAGGGAGGGCTAAATGGATATTTTTTCAAATTCAAAACTATCATGATAATATTTAAAAGTTCAAAATTATGCACATATTCTGACATGCAGTCGACATGTTGTGTTAATCGATCAAGTATTTGTTTAGTCATAAGGACCTGTAATAATTATGTCCATGGGTGACATTGGAGGAGCATTCAGCAGGTTTTCTTTTGCGATAATTATATATTAGTTCTCACTTTTTTTTATTTTATTACAAATCAATCATATATTATTTATAGAGATTATATCAGTCTTTGTTTTTGTGCTGATACGTTAGTAAAAAAAAAGATAAATTAGAAAGAGTGATTGATTCTTTATAGTTTTGTTCGACGATAAATTATCTTGACAATACCTTTTTTTTCTAAATTTATGTCAAAACAGTGACTTCTCTGCCATTTTTTTAAATAAATTTCTTAACTGATAATATTAAATTAGTCCTCTATAATAGTATTGCACAATAATATGAACTTTGTTTCTCGATGCTATCATAGTTTGTATTACAAAACTAACATTGCTTCGTCCGCAGTAGCTCATACGTTACGCTCCAGCTCAAATGCTATATTACATACTAACATCACTATAATATCCACTATAACTACTATACTATCTAAAATAATTATCTGTTTTCGACCATAGATTTATTTGAAAAAGTGTTTTTAGGACTGATTTAAACAAGGTTTGAATATTACCACAAGTATTCGAGAAATTTTATAATGCTCAATGTGTAAGTTTCGAAACTTACACCGCACACATTAAAACTTAAAATTAGATATATTTTTTGAAGAAATTTTTAACTACAAAGCTATTCAGAAAAATATATTATAATTTTATAGTGCAAATTAGTTTCAAAAAAAAAAAAAAATTAAATACAATATCAAATAAATCGATAAAAACTATAGACAAATAAATTGATTTTACACTACTATATTTTGATAATTATTTTTGACATATATTATAGTATTTTATAAAAATAACTTGAACAACAAAATTATATATTTTATTTTTCAAAAATAACTTTGTAGTTGAAATTTTTTTCAAAAATATTTCTAAACATAAATTTTAATGGATGTGATGTAAGTTTAGAAACTTACAGCCGGAGCAATATAAAATTTCTCCAAGTATTCGAGAAATATATTATATATAAAAAAGCAAGAGGTGATATTTACTTGGAGTACTCCTACTCCTACTCTTTTTTTAGGGGTACCAGTCGTAAAATTACCACTTGGACTGAGCTATTGTCCAAAATTTTATAGTACATATAATGTTATGAAATGTGAAGTGCAGCAGACTCTTAGACAAATCCCACGTTAAACTAAAGTTATGAAATGTCGCTGCATTAGGGCCATCAGAAGTGCTTCTGAAATGTTTCATTTATATATTTTGAAGCACTACTAATAATCATAATTATATTAGGACCGTCATAAAATTTCTGAAGTATAGCAGTGCTTTGAAGCCTCTAAGTGCAACCCGAGCACAACCATCAAGCTCTCAAACACAACATGAGCACGGCCCTCAAGCCTCCATGCGCGACCTGAGCACAACCCTCGAACCCTCAGCCATGACCTGAGACCGATATCTTAAACCTCCGAGCACAACCAAAGAGAATCATTGCAAGATAAAAATAACTTAAAAGTGCATAATTTGTTCATATTAATATTCAAAGAGTAGCATATTCTTGGAATTAAACTCAAATTGGATCCATAGTTAGCATTAAAGGATACAATATTTTTTTAAATAATCTTTCTCAAAGTTTATCTAAACAATTCGGTTTAGTCTATTTGGAACCCAATTCTTCATAAATAAAAAGATAATGAACCACAAACTCTCTGTGACGTGTCATTTTCATTGCATGTCGGGATGATCCTCGGTATTTTGCTGAATTTTATCTTAATATCTACAGATTATATTAAAGAAAAAGAAATGGAAAACTGTTAATTCAACTGCTTGATAAAAGTAAACAATATTGCTTCATTTGAGTTCTTATCGATCACACAACAATCATATCACGCCCCGACCCATTCCGGATCCCCACCCAAACTGCACGGTCTAACTCGGCGGCATTACACGATCGGATCTCTTTTCGAACTTAAAAAGAGTGATTGACTTGTTGTTGCAAGCTGAAAGACCTTCTTAGTTAATTAACACAATCCTCTATCCCATACAAGGGATATGTGATCATTTCTATGGCTACACAGCCGTATAGGCTCTCACATAGATTCAACAATCAGTCCAAATTGTATAATAACGACGAGTTTCGATCAACCGAAATGCATACCTGCGCACCCGGGGCATCACAAATCAAGTTATCTTTTCTAATCTTTATTATGCATTTTGAATATTTGGTAATTATCCAAATATAAGTAGTTATATCAAATAAAGAAACTATCTTACAAATAGCAAAATATTATTTCTCAAAATGTAGAACTAAATCAATAAAAGCATAGATATATTAGTGATTGCAAGCATTCCTGCGGATTATCTAAATTAAATTGTGGATAGGAAACCCTTCATTTATGTAGTGATAAATCAGTAGATGGATTACGGTAAATTTATAAAAATAAGAAAGAAATAGAAATTTATATGTTGTTGCCCGAAAATTTTTTGAACGGTAATACTCTAAAAATGTTGATGAATACAAATTTAGCTTGAATTTTTTTTAAATTTATGAAATAGAATAAGAGTTCTAATATGGGGTAGTCTGATGTCATCACTCTTAATTTGATTCATCCTACAATTTCTTGCGGTTGCATATCTTGCATTATCTTCTTCAAGGATATGTATTTCAAAACTATGGGGAAATCATCCCTAATTGCAAATTTTCTTATTTTTTGCTCCATAAAATACACGATATTAAGTACAAAAGTTCATACCACACGTGTTATTTTGCGAATAAACGCAAATAGTTTATTTTTAAATAAATCTATCCTTCCTTCATCTCAATCTTTACAAGTCAAGTGTAGATACAAGAAAACTCGTGGAGGTTGATAATATACAGCAATTCTAGAACAAATGCACTTTTTTTCTAATGAAAAAAGTGCACGTAAACGTTCATTTTAAAGCTATACAGAATGATTTTTAAATTACCTGAAAAAAATTAAGATTAATTTACATAATTTCTCAAACAATCTAATTATCTGAAAGAAGATAGCAATTCTTAAATTTAAATGATTAAAACAAAATTCTCCTGCTATTCCCAATTATAGGCCTTATCCGAACCATCTTCGTCGGCTCCACAACACGACCCATCACCTTCTTTTAAACCGCAGTACCACCGTAAATCACTTGTCGCCGGGCGTTTTCCGTCAAAATCCAACACTTTTATTCTTCTCTAGTTCATTTACTAACGCGTTCTTGCCGTAGGCGGGATAACAGGCGGCGCCGCAGCATCGGCGGCGTGGAATCCGACAGCCCTACATTTAACCTCCCCGGCGCCGTTGACGGCCGCGGACGTAAGCGCGTTTGTGGTGCGTCTGTAGGGTCCCAGCCATTTCGCGAGCATGTACCTCGTCTTCCGCCACGGCGGCACGTGCATGCCAGCACGCCGGAGCGACCGCCTCGCGGCATCGCCCAACACGCGCAGGACTTGCCGAACTTCCTCCGCGGTACCAACCATCAGTGCCGGAAGCTCCGCCACTGCCTTCGTGTACTCCTCGCTCGCTCTCGCGATCTCAAACTCTCCAGCGAAACCCAAGTCGATGATATATCGCTTCTCTTTAGTAACAACGTCTACATACTGGTAGCTCCCGGCGGTGAGACCACCGCAGGTCTCCCACCGAGCTCTGCATAGTCCCGCATTGTATCCCAGCTCCCTCAGCCGCGCCACAACCGCACAGAGGTTCCATCTACCGCCGGCGCCGCCGTTGAACGCAGCCGCAGACACGTCGGAGAGAAGTTTAAACCTGAACTTGTCACTACGTTTAAAGATCTCCAGCATTTCTTTCAGTACTACATCGGCCGCGTTTGCATGTCGGTGTTCGTCGTCAGAATCGGCGTGGTTGCCTTCGCCGTCAGGGGAGGCCTCGGAGGTATTAGGGTTTTCGTCGACGAGGAAGTTGTGGACGAGGTTGGAGAGGCAAGAAAATTCAGAAGCGGTGCCTTCGTGGTCGCTGCCGCTGCTGCTGGCGTAGCTGCCGGCAGCGGTGAGCTGGGCTTTTACACGGTCGTCGAGTGGGTCTGTAACTCTCTTTACTCGACGTATGAACACAGCCATGTCGATGTAAGCAACTTATTCAGCTTATTAGAACGATGATAATAATTTTAATGGTTGAAGCGAGATCGTGAAGGGGGAAAGAGAGGGATTGGTGAAGAAGACGAAGAGCAGACAAGGGTTAATATAGGATGTGGAGGTGAGTGTAGGGGCAAAATAGTAATTTAATGGTATTCAAGAAGCTGAAGCAGCAGCATTATACGCGGATATTCGAGCGGGTGCCTACAGTCACGCTTCTGTTCCGCTACCTTTTCTCCTCGTCGCAGAACTTATCAAATTTAATACCAGTATTATCCTTTTACTATTTTGTTGTTTAAACTGCTTTTGCAAAATGGTGCCCCCTTAGAGTTTGTTAACAAAGTTGAACCCTATTGTTATTGATAGTATTTAGAATGCGTTCATATGACAAATTTGCAAAAGATGCGGACGTACCGATAAGTTGTAGAGTTGACATTACCACAAAATTGTTTTCTAACCAAAATATAGCACAAAATTGCACATAAATATAGATTTTACACTATATAGGTATGCTTCATAATGTTTAAGCCACAATTTCACCGTTACATTTTGTTTTGAGGAAACTACGCAATAAAAGACGATGTGTATAGCTTAGGGGTGAAAAGAATAAGTTCGAGTCAAATACCATTTAGCTCATATTCGAGTCGACTGGTTTAGTTCGAGTTGACGAATTTTAGATGCTGAACTCGTATTCAGTTTGATCAAAAAAATCAAGCTCTAGCTCTGTACGAATGCATCAATTAGATTAGTTCAAATCGAGCTTAAACTCGAACTTGCCTAAATAATCATATTATAAAATATACTTTAATAAATTTGAATAATCCATTTAGGTTCGCGAGCCTAACAAGTAACGAGCCGAATAATATAATGCTCAGATCTAAGTCGTTTAATTATTCAAATTTAACTCCATGCTCAAACTCGATTTAAATTTGGCAAGACTCGAATTCGAACTAAACTTAAATAAATTTGAATCCATCTTCATGAATAACTTGGCTTGTTTTAACTCATACCCTACGTGAAGTGAATGAAGAAGGTTTACTTACATATCAATGATATAATGCCTTTTTGGGTTAAATTATGGAAAAATGGAAACAGAGTCCGTTTCCGTAAATTACTCTTGAATAGTAATGTTTTTATTCTCTTTTGGCAAATTTTATACAGATAATTGCTGGGTTGGTCCAGTCAGTCGCTAAGGATAACTAATTAAACAATTAATCAATCAAATATATATTTAATTGAAATGAAATCTTTTTGTAGTGGATATTCCAGCTGATATCCTGCGCCGCGTGTTGCCACGTTGACAGCATATGCTGGCACCGTGCATGCGATACCTGTGACACGAGGGGGAATTCAATCTAAAGTATGCTATTTCGTTGGTTATTTTTTTTTAAAATTATCATCCTCATCATGAAAATAGTTTAGCGACTCTTCACGCGGTGAAGGGGTCGCAGCTGTAGGCCTATGCCTACGTGGCACGTGCGATGAACTGGTTGGTGGTGTGCCCCCAGGGTGCCCAGGAGCTGTCTCTGGCCCTCCCCCAATTGATCGGCTGCTACAGGGTCTCTTTTTGGGATTTCTTCTTCTTCTTCTTCTTTTTCTTCTTTTTTTTTTTAATTTTTAATTTTATTCTAAAAGATTAGGAAAAACTTTCCTACCATCCTAGTTAAGTGATCGGAACAGCGTCTATAAATTTATAAGGATTTTTAAGGTTTATGACAAATCAACCTCTATGTCATTCATAAAAATTAATTAATAATTTTAGTATTTATTTTTCAAATTTTTTTTTTTTTTTGATATTCAAGTCGGAATTTTTTTGGCTATTGTATAATATTTTTTGAAAAAAAAAATCAATACAAAATATATAAATTTTGATAAAATTTTATAACTTTTATTTTTAATATTTTTTAAAAATTACTTTCAAGTAAATATTTTTTAATATTCAAAATTTCAGTGAATTTTAAATTAATTCATTAATCTACCATTTGAAATCCAAAATATTTTTTAAAAAATATTTAAAATAAATATTATAAATTTTATTATAATCTATAATATTTTATTAAAAAAATATTTCTAAATAATAATTTTAGATGTCAAAATAAAAAATTTATTTATAAAGTTTAAATATTAAAGTGGCTAATATCTAAATTCTAACTAAGTAGTACATATGTTGCCACATGTGTACTTTTTTCTGGTACAATAGAGCTCTTTTTGTGCGTGGTAAATTTTAGCAAGTACAAAAGTGAATGTTACGACGCTAAAATAAGAATCAGGTTCTAATGATCGATTAAACACCGAACTGATACTCTGCTTTAACGCAAACAATTGGATCATAATCAAATAGAAAAGGATTTTACTATGTATAAAAAAAAATCACACAAAAAATCACATATTCTGACATGATATAATTAAGACCATACATCACGATACGTATTTTATAAGTTTGATTTTTTACAGATTATTAAAAAATTATGTAAATTACGAGACACGTGTGTTGTAGAGATTGATTGCGTGTGATTGGTTGGGTAGTTTGTTGGGGATGAATAATTTTTTTCAATAGAAAAACAGCAGGAAGCAAGTCAATCACGGAGCTCATACCCTCACAAGTTGGTCCTGCGAGCTCGCAAGACATCGGCGCAAGCTCGCGATCATCCTATCATGGTATGGACTCAGACCATGCAAGTGCGCCGACACCAACATTAACGTACACCAAAAATAGAAAAATGTACGTATGATTATAACTCAGGTAAATACCATTTCAGCCCCCCTTTTTTAAGGATCGGCCAATTCAGCTCCTGAAAACGCGTTTTCAGGGACTGATTTTATACCAAATCAGTCCCTGAAAATATATTTTCAGAGGCTGAATTGACCAAAATAAAAAAAAGGGGCTGAAATGGAACTAGCCCTTATAACTCTGCATGAAAGCGAGGAGAAGAAGGGCATTCCTCACAATGGCCCGCTACATGGGCAATTCTACTATTCCAAAAACTAGCCTCCAATACAGGGGCCATTTGTTTTTTAATTCCAAAAGTTATTGTGTAGAAGTGAAAGATCAAAAGTGCTCCCTATCCACTCTATTCCATCGCTCCCCAAACAAACACGGACAGAAATATGGAAACACGACACGATACAAGAATATGATAATTTTAAAAAAAATAGAACACGAGTATGGATAGAAAACAACAATAAAAAATATAAATAATTAAAAAAATAATTTATACGAAGTATTTAAATATATTAATATTCAATAATAAGTCCATCCATAAGATAATTATATCTTTAAAATAAATTTAAATATATAATTATAATATATTATTTTCTACTACTATATATAATATTTAATTTTTTAAAAACTTAATAAAAAACTTCTTTTAAAAAAATAAAAGATTGATATAAATACCGGCACGCTTGTTGGACATGCCGAATAAAAGCGTTCAACACGTGCGTCCATTTTTTTTTTTTCTGGACAAGCCACATGTCGAATTCGATACGTATCCGAAAAATATCGTATTTGACACATACATAAATATAAATACGTCGATATTTTTGAAATATCGGTGCTACATAGCCTCAGCACCTCAATGCAACCCCCGCCTCACGCACCAACGCCCCTTGCAACCCCTACAACAGCACACGTGCTACCGTCCGACTGCGCATGCGTTCACACGCACTTGCCGCCGGGTATAGCAATTCCATTCAAGTGCAACTAAATCAGGAGCAATAATCCGTAATTTTTGGACTATAGTAGTTGATATGAAGCAACAAAATGCAATAATGCTTTGCAGGAACTGATTTGTCCAATAATGCTAATTTCGAATTACATCGAGCAGTAAAGTGAGAGGTGATTTATCCTTTTGCCAAAGAAAAAAAAAGGGTATATATTGTTGTTTTACATATAATTATAAAAAAGACTATAAGAGGCGTTTCACCTACTGTAAAAGTGAGAAACGAAAAGGGTAAATATTCCGCAGGCCCTGCTTTTCAAATCTGTATGCGTTCAGCCCCTTAAAAATACTATATTCATTTTCAGCCTCCCTCTTAAAAATTGTGCATCTCATTCCTGACTGCTATATTAGTATTTAAAAAGAAGTTTTAATATTAAAATATTAGATTTTAATAATATCTATAACTTTTGTATTCTATTTTTTTTCAAAATATACTTCTAAATAGATTTTTTTTTTTTTGATATTTCGAAATATTATCATGTTTTAGATACAGCCTGCTAATCCGCTGAAATTTTAAAGCATTAAAATATCTATTTAAAAATATTTTTTTAAAAAATATTTAGAATAAAAATTATAGATTTATCAAAATTTTTAACTTTTATGTTGAAATTTTTTTCCAAAAATACTAACACGACGACAAAATGATATTGCATGTGATACAGATTTTTTTCCAACATGTTATCTAACTTGACAACCTAAATAAATAAATAATTCCTGTTTCTTCAGTACTAAATAAATGGTCTCTAATCAACTATCAAACTTAACTTTAGCAAGAGAAATTATTTTGAAAACAAATTGTAGAAATCAAAATGAATAAGTTTTTGAAAATGATTTTTGTACATTGAATCTGGTCGCTGTTTGGCCATTTTACGAACCTCATGAGCTTATACACTTTGGTACATTGAATCTGGTCACCTTTTGGCCATTTTATGAACCTCGTGAACTAATGCACTTTAGTACGAGCAAAATGTAGTCTATGAAAAAAATAAGAAGAACAAATTGGACAAAAGTTTCAAAATAGACCATTGTCTCTCTACTCTAAAACAAACAAACTTACAAAATCAATCTAAAAAAACATATAGGTGTATAGAAGCATTTTAAAATTGGGCTTTGCTATGCATTCCCAAAAAATCACACAAAAAATCACCAATGCTAACATGACATAATCAGAACCACACATCATGATGTGTATATCTATAATTTTGATATTTTTTGTGGATCACGAGAAAATTGTGCGGATCACGATGTGTGTTTGTAGTGAAAATTGATTGTGTTTGGTTCGTTGGGTAGTTTGTTGGAGGTGAATAATTTTTTCCTTTAAAATTTTCAAATAAGTGTCTTGATACTCCGAAGTATTTATTGCTTAGAAAAGTTTTATTCACCTCTCATTAGATAGTGTTATTGTTTGATAACTCTACGATATAATAAAGTATATTCCACAGCTTTTACAATAGTGATATTAAACCACTGACATGGCGGTAATTTATAAAATTTTCTAACTCGAGCAATACCTTCTATAGCAAGTACTATTGAACATAATTTAGATTTTTTGAGCAGATGTAGGAATAGTGTTGCTATTATAGTTTTGGATAACAACTAAGCGGATATACAGATTATGAAAAGGCATAAAATACTGAATAGTTACAACTGTCGACAACCGCCAATGGTTAATACTGTTTTTATCGGTTCATTTGAAATTTAAAATTGAAATTCAAAATGAACCTTCAAGAATCTTCTAGACATTAAACTGTAAAATAATAAAAATATAAAATTACATCTAAGGTTTACGTAGGCAGGCAACATAACAGGAACCACATCTTTTGTGGGTAGAACATTATAAGCTATAAAATCTTGCTTTTTAGCCAACTGGGTTAAATAAGTACACCACCCTTACACAAGAATTTCATCTCTTATATTAAAGTGGTTCCCACAATATCCTATCAAATATTATCCTTTTAAAATAATATTATTCAGCTATTCTTTCCATTCATCGAATATGGTCACCATTTGGCCATGTATGTACCTCGTACTGCCGTACACTTATGCATTTGGTACGAGTTCAAGGTCGTCTATGAAGAAATAAAAAAAAAAAGAATAGTCGGAGAAAAGCATCAAAATCGGCCACAAATTTTTTAAGTTAATGGAAAAAGCTTTGTTTTTAAAAATTACTTCAAATAAGTCTTATTTTTAAAAATACTTACACAATTATTTCAAAACACATGCCTGCATAGCCCTCCCCCCACAAAACACACACACATATACAGACACACGCGCGCACGCACGCACACACACACACACACAAACTGGTGGGTGCCGAAAATGTACAAAAATAATAAAATTAATTAAATATAAAAATTATAGATAATATACTTAAAGGAAAATTTTAATAGGATATAAAAATAAACCCGACGACATGATCATATTTAGAAGATAGCCACTACGGTCAATTTGAAACAATAAGTTGGAGATGAATGTATCACCGCAAGGCGCAAAGGCCAGTGATAGTATATTTTGAAGGCATAGACTGCGATTAACGTTCGAAGAGAGGGAAAGCTCCGCTAAAAGTGTTGGTTTTAATATTTTCGGCCTTTTGCGCAGGAAGAATATTGAACGCTTACTTGAAAGTGTTAACATCTCCGATATATTTATTTGGCACACGCATTGCTGAGTGCATCTTCCCCTATTATATGTATATATATTTTAGAAAAGTTTTGAATCCGAAATAAGATTGCGCAGATATGCCACATACAGGAACCACCTAGCAAACTTTATCCAATTTATATTTTTATGTGGGAAACACTATATAAACTTCCATTGCCTAGTCAATATGAGACTAAATAAGAAAATCATTCTTATACAAGTTTTACCTTTTGTGAGTTTTGTCTCATTCAAATATTATATATATATATATATATATATATAACATATAAAATTCTTTGAAAATCAACATTTTTAGTGAAAACATGCTGAGCATGAATCTACATTAAGTAATAGAGAATTATCACTTAATAATTTAGAAAAATTAATAATATTTAAACGTTTGTATGACAATACAGAGTTTCTTTTTGTCATAAAGGAGAAAAGAGGTTTGGCAAACATATATGTCAAAGTTCTTATAGCAAACAACAAACAACATCTTAAAATTCAAGTTATTTTTTTTTAAATATTTACTTAAAATAAAAATATACTAAATATAAAAGTTATAAAATATACTAAATTTTTTTTTTTAACGTTGAGACTTTTATACATCTACATATATTTTGAACCGATATTCTATATTTTCTTTAAAAAAGTGTTCGTTGCAAAAATTTGCTAGCTTTGGAAAAAATCCCGTGAGTAACCCGAAACAACACCGACCGGCTTCGGCACGTGCGATCATCATCCAGGCGCCTCTTATCGCGCCTGCGGCACCTGCATACGTCATTCTCGGATCCACCGTTGCGCGCCGGCGTGTTGGCCATGCGCTTTCCTGCGAAGCGGCGTTCGCCACTCCCCTTTCTTTTCTTCCTCTCCTTCGCCGCCGTCTTCCTCTACTCCTTCCACTACCGCTCTTCGATTCCGACAGATACCTCTCTCGCGAATCTCATTTCCAATTCCATTCCGTCCGCGAATTTCTCTCTAACAATCAAACTTCTCGCATACGACCGCGCCGCTTCCATCAACCGCTGCCTCCGCTCCCTCGCCTCCGCTGACTACTCCGACGACCGCGTCGACCTCCACATCCTCCTCGACCATTTCCCCAATCCCACTAACCCTAATTCCTCCCATGACGCCATCCTCATCGATCGTCGCCTCAATTCATCCCGCGAGATTCTCCAACTCGTTGACGGTTTTGATTGGCCGCACGGCCGCAAGATCGTGCACTATCGATCGAGCAATGCTGGTCTTCAGGCGCAGTGGATCGAGGCCTGGTGGCCTGCCTCTGATGACGAATTCGCTTTCATTGTCGAGGATGATCTCGAGCTCTCGCCACTTTACTACAGGTTTTTGAAAGCTTTGGTTGCGAGGTATTACTATGATAAGGAGAATTATAGCCCGTATATTTACGGTGCCTCACTCCAGCGCCCCCGTTTTGTTGCTGGTAGGTTTGTTATTTTCGACACCGTTTTAGTTGTGTTGTGCTTACTTCCTTTCATTCTGATGAAGAATATTGAGTTTTTTTGACGTTATGACGAATGTTGCTATAGACAATAAGATTGTTGCTAAATTTTTTTTATAACTGATACTGTTGCGAAACTTTAATTACGTCTCATCAGAAATATCTTGTTGATGGGAAGTGGTATTATTGTGGTTTCTGAATTTTTGCATGAATAAGATTCTTACTTGACATTAGTTTTAATCTGTGATATTCCAAATTACTAACCAGAGTGCCCAATTAGATTCTGGACGCAGAATTAGAATCAACTCATCTGTGAAAGATCACCCTTTTTTATCTCAAAAAACAAAACATGACTTGGATTTTGGAGGCTCCATATCCTCAACACTGCATGATCAATTGCAAAACTCCAGTCTAAGTTCATTACTTTTTTTTATTTCTAGTTAGATATTTCCAAACGTAGCTCAGGCACATATTAGGAGGAAATTTTTTTCACAAATTTAGAGACAAGCTCCAAGAGCAGGTTTAGCTCAAGATGGCCAAGGTGTATTTCGATAACTGTAAAGAAGTCAAAGTCACAAAGTTGTAGATGTATTGAGTCAATTGATCCCGCTTCTCTAAAATCATTTTGGAAAAAGGGTTAAAGATTTCTGATGTCAACTACTTATTAATCCCTATTTAATTAAGACAAGTAATTTTTTATTTAGTTGCGTTCAACCTCTAGTAATCTTTAGTTGAACTACGTTAGCTGGCTCCTTGTGCAGAATACTTTAATGAACTATATATTTGTCTTAATTTTATGATTTATGCAGACTTACTTCTCTAGCAGTGGTCATTTTGAAAGAATACGACTCATTGGAAGTTGTTCATAAAGTTTAATTAGTTAGAATACCACTCAGTGAAATTTGGGCCTTTGTTTTGAAGAAGATAAAGCATATGATTCTCCCACCACCCACTTTCATTCTTTCACCATTGATCTCGCTGTGGACATTTCTTCTTCTTCTTCTTCTTCTTCTTCTAGTATCTAGCTCTCTCTCTCTCTCTCTCTCTCTCTCTCTCACAGGCTAGTATCTAGCTTATCTAGTAGAGAGTTTTATATTTGGCTGATGTATGTGTTGTTTTAGTGATTACAAATGGAGGAGCAATGTTTGACGAATGTTTAATAAATGTTTATCCTGTTTTGGTTCTAGTTCTGCGAGCATGCTTTGCTTTCAGCTTGATATAAAAACATATATATTTTGGCTTTAGTTATAATTTGGCCAATATCTTTCTTATGAAAAAAAACAAGTATTGGATGAGCTGCATGCATTAACATGACATGTAACGGGAAAGTAAATTTAGTGTTATTCGAACAAGCTTATTGCAATTAAGATTCTGCTCGTAATAATATTGTTTATACTTGTTATAGATGACTTTCTGCTGAAATAATTGTGTTTGACTAATATAATTTGCTTCGTAGAAACTAACAAAAACATATAGGTTGTGTGGTGTTCAGTTCATGTCATTAGTACTGATGAACGAATCAATAATCTTAAACAGGCTTGTCATTGGCTAAAAGTTTCAAGTCTATATCCAAACATAATGCTAAGTTAAATAAGCAGCGAATAAGGTACTTCTATCAGTGTCTAGACAAAGGTAGCGTCAAAGTGATCACAATTCCCAGGGTCTAAATAATGACCTTTACAACCTAAGAAATTTAACAACTGGTTGAAAACTTTGGGAAACATTTCGTAACAACACCTGTGTTCTAACTACAAATTCGTTAGCATATTTTCGTAACTCCAATCAAAGGAGAATAGAACAAATAACAAGTTACAACTTAGTCTTAAAAAAACCCCTATATGGGATTGATGGTTAGTCTTGTCCCACTTATGGGATTGATGGTCCTTAGCAGATTATTAAATTCATCTTGGTGTCCTACTTGCATAGATACACTGACATGGCAGTCTCATCTTGACATGGTCGTTATAAAGATTAGTAGTCTTAGTTTTCCAGTTACTTACCGTCTATCCAAATGGAGTTGAACCTTTTGCCATTTATTAATGAAGAAAAGACTTATCACATAGGCTAGATCATGTTGATTGGTGACTTTTGTTTCTTAAGTAAACAACAGTCATTTACTGGGTAACCCTTTTGTTTGTTTATGTTGTAGCCTAGTTTTTATAATCGTAGTTGTAACAATTAAAATATAACATTACTGCCTATTTACTTCATTTCTGACTTCATATAATGCTCTATTTTTATAACCAATATGCTCATAACAGGTAAGCATGGAAACAAACTGCAGGTAGATGATGAAACACAATTGTTCCTTTACCAGATGGTTGGAACTTGGGGTCAGCTTCTCTTTCCAAGGCCTTGGAAAGAATTTCGCTTTTGGTATGATGCCCACAAAGCTAAGGGCATCAAACCTGTTCTTCAAGGCATGGTACATTAAGTATTTTTTATAAACTACTAGGGTCCTTTATATCAATTGCTGTTGGAATTGTGGATTTCAGAAGAAAAGCAGCTGTTAATTGTCTTAATTATCATCCTGTTCAGGTTACTACTGGATGGTACAAAAAGATGGGTGACAGAATCTGGACACCGTGGTTCATTAAATTCATTCATTCTCGAGGGTACTTCAATATCTATACGAATTTTTTGCATGAAAGGTCTCTCAGCACCTCTCACAGGGATGCTGGTGTAAACTATGGAAAGTCTGCCGGTCCTGATTCATATTTGCTAAACAAGGGATCATTGGATATTAACCATTTCGATGTGCGACCTTTGAGGAATCTAAAGTGGTATGACTTTTGCTTCAGAGAAGTACTTCCTGGAAGATTTGTGAGAAACTTGGATGAGCTCGGAAATGTTCTGAACTCTTTTAAGAAATTGAAACCAGTGTTACTTATAAGTCTATACAGAACCCTACCGACCACTGCACTGAACTTGTTGTGCCATTTTGAGAAGCTAAATGTGCAGAACTATATTTTTATAGGTGGAAGTATTGAGTTTCTGTACGATCTTGCAAGAAGGGGGCACCCGGCCGTGGATGCAACTCACTTGATGAGTACAATTAGACACGACTATTCACTTGATGGTAAAAGTTCTAAACAAGTGATAACTGAAATCGTAGCCAAGGCCATCATTTTAAAGAAATTTTTGGAGTTTGGTTACAACTCTTGGTTGGTTGATGGAAATATGATTCCTTCTGGAGATTTTTTATTTGAGCCGCCTAATCCTTCGTACAATCTTATGGCTGCGGTGGATGTTGAATTGATGTTCCTAAGTAGCTCGACGACATCTCTTGGTTTATGGTCTGACAATCTTGTAGCCAGGATTACTGCAGATGCAAATTCGTTGGAGAGCAGCCGTTCCTTATCCACGGATCATAATTTTGTGTGGTTTGCTAAAAAAGCTTTGCAAGATAGCAATGTGAAAGTCTGGAGCTTCGATGAATCCATGATTGTGAAGTTAGCTACTGAAAGTGCAGTTGATAAGTCCTCGTTCACTGGAACGAAGCTGGTCTTTTGGTCGCCTGTTATGACAGGTTCAGTAGAGAGAGCACTTTCGAGTTTTGATATGTGGTTATTGGATGAGGATTCATCATGTGCTGCTGTTATTTGTCATAAATGATTGCACGTAACTGTTCATATGAGCATCTTTTTCTATCTTCTATATGTATCCTTGCCTTTTGAATTTGTATAGAAGCTGTGGGGCATGTTTAGGGCAATTGTTAGTTTGTTACTACAATGTTAAGACATATGGATGTCAGTGTAACCATAGCTGATAGTATTCAGTGTCAACTCACTGTTACAGTTAAGGCGGCACGGTACACTCTGCTTTCACAAAGAGTGCATGTATTTTTACTTTACTGTGATAACTCTCCGCAAGTATACGTGACAAAAGTATATCCGGTACCTGCGGTCCTGGCTATCTGTCCAAACTTTGAGATGATTAAAAAGTTCTTGGAAGTCAGAAATTAAAAACAAACAATTATTTTAAATTATGATTTGGGAGGTCTTTTTTATCTTTAGGTACAATCACAAACGGCGGATTCGTTACAATCGCTAACGCGTGCATTTCACAGTCAACATCTCATGTCAGCTAAGCTGTTCGTTTGCCGATTCTCTGCAAGGATCTCTGTATTATGGGCACAATCGGGAACCTCTTCCCAAATTGTACAGTAGTGCATAAGCACGAGATACTAAAATCGGATAATTTCATATCAACCCTCATTTTAAAAGATATTCCGGATCAGCCCCTGTAAACGCATTTTCACTTTTAAAAGGTATTCCGGATCAGCCCCTGTAAACGCGTTTCCAGGGGCTGACTGAAGATTTCAAAAAAAGGGAGGCTGATCCGGACTAAAATATCTCATGGACACAAAACGTAATAATTTTTGAAAATGTAAGACACAAGTACTGTTTGGATATGATAATTAAAAATATTAATAAATAAATAAATTATATTAAATATTTAAATATCTAATTAATAATATTAAATAAAAATCTCATACCTAATATAATATTTGATGTATTTAAGATCAATTAAATAGCAAAAGTCAAATCATATTAAAATAAAATCAATATGATATTTAAATATATTATTATATTATTTATCGCTATGTACTGCTAGTATTATATAATATTTTATTTTTTCAAAAATGTTTTAGAAAATTAAATACAGACACACATGTCAAACATACATATCTGGCGTGTCTGATATGTGTGTCTAAATTTTTTTTTTCTTATTTTTGGGACACGCTCTGACGTGTCCAATACGTGTATGTACAGACGTGTTAGTGTATGACACTGTACAGACTATTTTAACATATCCGTACTTCCTAACTAGATCTGCAGATTTCCTCTGGATGGAGCTTCTACAGTCTATCAACTTACAAGGCATTGCTGTTACATATACATAAAGCATTTTTCTCCAGCATATTCTATAAAACGCAGCAGCACCAACTTTAAAAATAGTAGGACACAGATGGTATATCCCAGCATCCCACACCATTCTTCAATGCAGAAAGCCAATCCCCTGCGAATATTCCTCATTCAAACCCATTATCGAAGCACAGTTTCATCATGCTTTAATTATATATGTGAAGCTATTATGGCCTCTAAATGACGACATACTTTGTTCCTCTTCTTCAACACCATTAGTCTTCGCTACCACTTGCTAGCTCTGCGTTCGAATGGAGGTGTTCGTGAGGACGAAGAGCCCAACCGACCCGCTCCACGAGAAGGTCAAGGCCCGGCTCCGTGGCGACGATCATTCTGCCGCTGCTAGCTACTCCAGCAGCGGTAGCGAGCATGATGCAGCCGACGATGATGATCTCGCTTTGCTTCTTGACGATTACTCCTATTCGGACGTGTTTTCGGACACGGGTACCGATACCGGAGGCTGCGACGACGACGTAACTGACGAAGAACAGCTTAGCATGGTGAGGGAGTTCGTATCGGTTCTTGGCAATGCAGATTCGTACCGATCTGCGCTCGTATCAAAAGTCTACGAGGCGACCGCGTCCGTTGAAGTTTCAGAGCTGATGGCAAATAAAAGATCGGTTTACCTCCGTGCAGTAATGTGGCGGCTGCGAGAGGAAGGTTATGAAGCCGGGCTATGCAAATCGAGGTGGGAAAAAGGACGCAAGATCACCGCCGGCAGCTACGACTATATCGATGTTGTTTTCAATACTACTGGAAGAAGGTACATAATAGACTTGAACTTCGCTGCGGAGTTCGAGATCGCACGTGCGACAGCGGAGTACTTGAAAACAGTAGAAGCTCTGCCCACGTTGATGGTGGCAACGGCGGCGGAGGTCCGCCGCATTGTGCGAGCGGCCGCAGGGGCTGCGAATACGTCGCTGCGGAGAGTGGGAATGGAAGTGCCGCCGTGGCGGAGGACCGAGTACATGATGGCCAAGTGGTTTAGTCCGTACCGACGCACTACCAATCCTCTGCCGACGTCGGCGGGAGGGACAACAACGGCCGGCGCCGACGTGAACTACCGCGCAGTCGGGTTCCGTTCTGCATGTGGCGGCGCCGACGTGATACGGCAGGGGTAGTGTATGAACAGTAAAACCATAAGTAATCTTTCCACCGATGTTGTAGTTCTCTTTTAAATAATAGTTTTTAACAAACGCTAAACAACAAGGGCTTATACCATATCAGCCCCAAAATTTTAAAAATATCAGATCAGTCTCCTATTTAAAAAACCTACCAAATCAGTCCTTCAAACACTGTTTAAATTTTTTTCGGACAAAAATACTCCTATACCTATTAACAGTTCGGATATCAAAAATATCTATCTAAAATTATTTTTTGGAAAAAGTTTGAACATGAAAGTTGTAGAGCTCGTCGAGATCTACAACTTTTATGTTAAATATTTTTCTAAAACATGCTTCGAAATAGGTGTTTTTGAGGTCCGAAGTGTAACCAACTCGACCTGAAATCGCTGAAACAGTTTGGACGCCAAAAATAACTATCTAGAAGCATTTTTTGGAAAAATTTTGAAAATGAAAGTTGTAGATCTCGACGAGATATACAACTTTCATGTTCAAAATTTTTTCAAAAAATACTTCTAAATAGGTGGTATCGATTTCGGCGAAACGAAGACATTTTTGTCCGGAAAAAATCCGAAACAGTAGCGGAGGAGCTGATCTGTCCATTTTTTAAACAGATGGGCTGATCTGTCCAAAGAATTCAAAATGGAGGGCTGATACGTCATTATTCCAAACAAGAACATTGGGATCGGCTTCCCACGTGTCATACTCAACTCTGTGTATACCGAAAAATTTTACAAATGCACCGAATATAAACTTTGAATCTTACATTACATTCATTAAAACTTATATTTAAAAATATTTTTGAAGATTTTTTTTAACTATAAAGTTATTCAGAAAAATAAATATATTTTTATAATATAAATTGATAAAAAATTATAGATAAATAAATTAATTTTAAATTATTATATTTAATAATTATTTTGACTTATATTATAATATTTTATAAACATAATTTGAATAATAAATTAATATATTTTATTTTTCATAACAATTTTATAGTCGATTTTTTTTTAAAAAAAATATTATAAATATAACATTTAATAGATGCGTAAGTTTTGAAACTTCTCGTGCCCAACGCTAAGCCGTTAAGCCAGCGAATTATGCGCCGTTAACCCAAATTCTTACCAACTCGCTCCTACGTCCGCTGGTGAAACCACCCCCGTTTCCGCCGATATCGACTGTACAATCCTCGAATCCTCGAAACAACGCTATCCTTCGCCGTTGGCCGTCGTCCAATGGTGTGTCTGGTGCTCCGCCCGTTGCAGTAAGCCCTCCTTAACTCCGCGGCGCTCTGAGGGACGTGTTGCCTTTGCTTTTCTCGAGCGCGACGCGTGCGGACTATGCCAGAGCTCATCTTCCTCACTAGTAGGTCTGTTTGCATGAAGCCCTGTACAAGAATGGCGGCTGTGTGGATGGATCGGCCTGGATGTAGAGATGATTTGGTCATTGCAATGTCCGTAGATCGTCCCAACGACGACGGACCGATACTGTGAGAGGTCGGCGGCGATGTCGGCATGGCTGTCGATCTCATCGTCTTCGTTGACAGTCCTAGAGATGATCTCCGCGAGGTGGCGCCAACGGGGTTCTTGGTTGATCTGGTGCTGGCGGCGGGAGACGCTTAGCGGGGTTGAGCGGCGTCGTCGGCGGCTGCGGAGTTGAAGCAGAGGCAGGAGAAGAGGGATCACCGAGAGAGGTGGAGATCGAGGTTGTTGGTTGATGGCTCTTCTGTTTTCTCCGTTTTCTAAGAACTCAGCAACTGCTACGAGAAAGAAAGATAATATTAACGAATAATTAGTTTTGTACCTGTCCGATACTTCATATATAATTATATATAAATAATTATATTAAAAATTTAATTTGTTATAATTTTATATTATAAATTAATAGTTATTTACTAATATATTATTATTTATTTGTTATATAGTATTAGAATATGAAAAAAGTACAATATATTATATCTAAAAATTATTTAAAAATAATGTGAAATAATAATGTGTATATATATATATATATATATATATATATATTATTTTATATTAATATTTATATATTTATTTATATTAATATTTATTTTAATATTAAATTTTTATATTCTTTAAATAAGTTACATGACTTTATAAATTATCAATTAATATAAATATTACATAATATATTTAGAATAAAAATATCATATAATATATTAAAAATTATTTAAAATATCACGTAACGTAATAATTTTAATAAAACAGTTTATATATATATATATATATATATATATATATATATATATATATATATATATATATATATATATATATAAAGGCTATTCTATGCTCTACCTGAATATCTTTAATAAGCTAACATCACAGCTGCTGATCTACTTGATTTAATGGCTGATATTTAATTTTACACTTAACGGAATAACGATTCAAGCCGTTAAGTGTAAAATTAAATCTCAGCCGTTAGATCAAAGAGATCAACGTCTGAGATATTAGCTTATTAAGGCTATTCTCAGATTGAGCTGAGAATAGCCTCTCTCTCTCTCTCTCTCTCTCTCTCTCTCTCTCTATATATATATATATATATATATATATATATATATATATATATATATATATATAGTTATCAATGACATGGATTTTGGTGGAAAAATAATGCACTCATCTACCAGAGCACATATAATATGCCAAAATTTGTTTTTAATTTAATCTACAATTTTTTATTTTTTAGTTTACATTATTTTAAGATATCTTTTCTTCTTTTTTTTTTTTTTTTTTTTTTTTTTGAAGATGCACGTTAAAATGCTCCTATTCGAAATATTTATGGTTACCCTAACCAGGGGTCTCCATCATTCTGCCCAGCTTTTCTCCTTAATATCAAAAATTATATCTGTATCCAACTTATTTTGTCCAATTGTCATAATAGAAAAATTTACGGATAGTATCAATTCATATTATAAAAATCGTCAAATTTCAGTTTTGTGTTTCAGACAGGTTATAATATCCTTGCTACCTTCCATGTGATACAAAGACGATAGATTTCCACATCCTTATAGATAGTGCTTATAAAATTCAGAATTTGATATATCTACTTTATGAGTTAGAAGTTCTACCATCTGTTTAGACATCCTGGGCTGATATCGATCATATATCATAGTTGATAAATGTTTCCTTGATATCATTCAGTTGATTAAAGTTTTGCCCTCTGGGGCCTCAACATGCGCTTTTGCGTCCTCAACCTGCGCCTTTGCGTTTGTCACCGCCGACAGGATTTGTTGCTTCCGCATGCCGCACCCATTATTAACCTCCTTTGCGGTACCGATTCCATTCAGTATAGCACCCCTCCCTCCTAATATAATCTAGCCCTTACTACCTTAGGACACCATCGTTGCTAATAGAATTCATATTGCATGTAGTCACTAGAAAAGAAGTGAATTCAGCCTGGTTTTAACTGTTTTAATTTTTCAGTTTGGATCGGTATTTGAACACCTTTGGTGATGGATGAATGTGCAATGAAATAATAAAAAATACCCAAAGTCTTGAATACAGTACTATTACATACCACTACAGTATTTTAACGTGTGCTAACTTGAAGAGTGAAGTTTTATAAATTTTGATCCCATGGGCTTATCATACACACGATCATATGAAAAAAAAAGAAGAAATACTTGGAGCTATTTTTTTGAAAAACTTACATTATAAATTTTAAATTTTAATGAGATTTATCACTTTTATTTAAATTTTTTTTTAAAAATACTTCTAAACAAGTGTTTTGGAATTCAAAAGTCTTAACGGATAGAAGCAGATTTTAAATCTGTTTTGAATCCGTTAAAATTTTTATTTTTTTATAATAATTTTGAATATAAAATTATAAATTTTATCAAAATTTAGAAATTAAATAATCTCATTTTTAGTTTTTAGATGGGGATCGGCTCATAGCTGGTCGTCAGTGTGAAGCCTAGTCTCATATACAGACTATATCAGTAACCATTCAATATTTGTATTGGTTACATTTGCAAATGACTCGTCATGGATGGATGAGTTTTATGAACGAATTGCTCAGTTAACACTATACTAACCAACATCACATTTTTCAGTTAACTTAGATACGTTGAACCTGGACGCATTTCTTAAGTTCATCGAACCAACTTGTGTTTCCGGGTACATTCCTCATCTAGTTAGGCCATATATAGAGGACGTAGACCATGCTTCCATTTCCGCCCAGAATCCGTACTATTTCTAGGGTTCAAGATGACCTCATAATGAACCCTGGATGTTAACATTTCTCATCACCATCTCGACATAAACTGTAATCTGACTAATTTCCTTATATAAGCTTTCTGATCTCTCGCTACCTCGGATTACAGTGTAGCACAAAAATGGCGTTGTTCATAAGAGCGAAGAGGGTAACTGCCCCTCTAGGCGAGCGAGTCCGAGCACAGCTCCACGGCGGCAACAATCCCGATTTAATGATATCGCAGCCGCTTTACTCCAGTAGCGGCAGCGAACACGACGCCGATGATCCATCCTACTTCTCCGGCCTCGTTCGCAACTTTCTCGACGGCAACAACTCCGCCGCCGAGCCTTCCACTGCTCTCGCCGAGGAGAAGAAGAATTTCGACGACGAAGATGATGAAGAAGAAGGAGAAAACTCCGTCCCCTCGCCTGTAGAAATTGTCCGTGAAATTAGAGAATGTTTTCCCCAAACTGATGACTTCCGCGTCAAGCTTATTTTAGACGTAAACGACGCGGCTAAGGCAGTGTCGGAGCTGCATTTGCAGCGGTCAGCGTACCACCGGGCGGTGATGGCACTGCTAAGGGACGCCGGCTACGATGCGGGGCTTTGCAAGTCGAAGTGGAGCGGCGGCCGGAATCTCGCCTCCGGTGATTATGTTTATATCGACGTCGTTGCTGACAAGAACAACAAGAGGTATATCATAGACTTGGGCTTCGCGGGAGAGTTTGAGATCGCAAGAGCAACGGAGGAGTACGGGAGGGTGGTGGCGGTATTGCCGGACATAATTGTAGGAACCGCCGATGAGGTGAGGCGTCTGGTACGGACGATGGCGCATGCGGGAAGACGGTCGCTCCGGCGAACGGGAATGCACGTGCCGCCGTGGCGCAAGGCGAGGTACATGCTGGCGAAGTGGCTGGGACCTTACCGCCGCACCACCAACCATATTCCCTCCTCGTCGGCCGCTGGAGATCAGTGTGAGATCAAAGGCAGTGCTGTAAGGTTTTGCACGAGCCGTGGGTTCATTCTTCCGGCGAACACTTCGATCCTCTAGATAGAAGTAGCTTAGATTTCTAGAATTCATGATTGTTTGGTCGATCAAATCAGGTCGATAGCGTTGCTGTAGATTTATTTGTATATATATGCATGCATATCTCTATCTCTGTGGCTGTATATCCATTATATCAAACAGTCAACTATTTTGAGACGTGAATTGTAGGAAGAGATCAACTACTCCAACTAAGCCATTGTATATATTCCGTAATATTTAAAAAAGTAAAATAAAATTAAGTTACATATAATAATTATCATATTTCATAATAAGCTTTAAAATAGCTCACTTTATCCCGATAACCGGTTTGGGTTATTAATATCTTTCTCTCCTCAACAGGATATTGCGGTTCCCTCCCTCTCTTCATCCTTTACTCCCAACAGTAATTGGTTTTTTTTCTCTCCCTCAATCCGATTGCGGTGTACACTCTCTCTTCATACTTTAATCACCTTCTCCAGCTTTGCAATTTATCAAACCAAATCATTTGCACCACGATACGTTTGTCAATTTGGGATCAATTAGGGGGCGTCGTCCTTTACGCTGCCGCCACCCTCTAGCCCCAACTGATTTGGCACACACATCATGGATGTATATACACACACATACGGGCGTGCTTAATCGATCCATAAGGAAATTAACACAGGCAATGATCTCCTACCCATTTTTCTTCCATTGATATCCGGTGCATTTTCCTTTCCATACCTCGAAGCTTCCATTAACCGAATTATATTGGGCGAAATCGATATGCCACATAAGTATTTAGGGGCGCACATAAATTGTTCATAACTATGTTAATATTCTAAGATTTGAAGTATTCTAAGTATGAAGAATATATCATGAAATTTTTTAAGCATGAAAAATGTATTATGAAGTGTTGTGGAGTAACTACAACATTTACAAAATTATTTTGGTACATGATATTGGATGGCATTCGAACCACTCAATAGAGCCAAAGGAGGCATAACCTAGAAGGACAAAACCGTCACACCGAACCCCGGATCTAGTGACTCAAATTCAGGTCATACGGAATCCCGCAACATCCGTGAGGTCCAATCTCCACATGCCAAGTAGAGACTAGAGAGGCTTTCGGCGTGAGGCATAGCGCACGAGCTACATGAGACCACCGTCCCTGGCAAAATAGAAAGATAGGTGGGACCGGGATCCCCTCGTGCAAATAGTAAGAGACGCATCGCCAGCAAAACCACACATCCCGACCAATTATGGACTGCCAGCTGGAAAGCAAGACGCCACGACTCCGCATCCAGTCAGATCATATTAAATGCAAAGCAACTCGATCCTAGCTCTGGTGCTACGCTTGTCTCCGTTGGTTAGATCCTTACCTCGAATGAGGTGGAGGGGACATGGGGAAATGGTTGGCTCTTCTTTGATTGGTTCAGCATTACTTTCCACTAAGGCACCAACTTCACTATAATCTCTTTATCTTCTTCTTCTGTTCCCTCATTATAGTAGCTAATGTTATGAGTATTAATGGAGCTTGGCAGGATCTTCTTCCGGTTGATGTAGGTCATTCGATAACCGGATCATATTAAGTCGATGTCTTTGCCGTTTAATTTCTTTTTATTCCCTTCCAGCCGTTTACTCACCAGCTTCCCACTTAAGCCGACGATTCCACCCTTAATCATCTAGAAGCCACCGTAGACCAGTAAAGGTCTAACGTGGTTGAATTGTATCAAAGTTAGGGGTATGAATGTCAAGGATCGAGAATTTGGTTGAAGTGACAAATTAGGGATGAGAGAATTGGAGAGAATATGATATTCTCATGTGTAATGGTATTGTTTGGAAATGCGATGTGTTCTGTAGAAGGTATTAAGAAGTATTCTTCAGCAATTATGACAACTATGAAAATATTTTTATATATTTGCAACAACTTAAGTGGTATGTTAGGGTGTTTCCCAAAAGCAGTGGTCGTGAAACCAATTTTACAATTGGAATATTTTCGTCTCTTCATATGTGTGGGTAATCAATTTGACTCCAACTGATTAGAAGGATCCAACTTTACCAAGTCTTACATTTTGGCAAATTGCTCTAATATAATCGGGTTGGAAACGTTAAGTCTAAATTAAAAATATTACAAAATATAATAATATTCGACCATATAATAATCAATCTAAAATTCTTGATGCGGGTCAATTTACGAAAAAAAAGTGATGGTCACTTGGTCCTTCTGGGAAACGAGCCGAACCTTGGCCTGCCTTAGGCCATGTGACGGAACGGTCCGAACGTCGGCCTGGCCTGGTCCCGTTTGCACCGCCACGGAAATGCGGACCGGGTCAAGCCCAGCCTTCGCGCATTTCCTGGTCAAATACAGTGGGAAACGCTGTGTTTCGTGTTCCGTCACCAGCAGCGGATGCGATCGCTTTGGTGCTACAGCCACGTGGCAGTTACTCCGAAACTCTGTCCGGCTCTTTCTTTCTTAACTGACACGTGTCAGTCCTCCACCTTCTTTTTCGTGTCGAAGTTTATTTTTAGCCCTCATCTTCTATTTTCTCTCGTATCCTTCTTATTTCTCTTCTATTTGCTCCAAGTTGAAGTTTTTAAATATCCAACAATTTGCCGCAGGAACCATAGAAATCGAAGCATTATGAGCTTGGATTTGTCTCAGTGCCCGATTCTTCCATCCACCACCTATTCAGCGATGAATTTGGCCGCAACTCAGCATTCTCCGATGTATCATCATCTACTAATTCATTTAATTTTATCATTTCCGCGATTCTTCGATCCTGCTGAGTTTTTACCTGTAGATCCCTTCGAAATGGGGATATATCTGGTTTTAATCATTCTTTTATTGAAGATTCATTCAATTTGTTCCCAATTACCTTCTGGGTCAAATAATTACCAATCGCCGGAGGACGAATTCGATTTTGGGAAGAATTCGATTCACGATGGTGTGTTTCTGTCACTCCAATATTTGGGAGTGAAGGATCTTTTGACGGTCGAGATGGTTTGTAAAGATCTCAGGGATGCAGTTCGGAACGATCCGCTGTTGTGGAAGTGCATCCACATTGGATTCCCTTTGAGTATGAAGATTAAAGATGATGAGTTGCTGCGTTTGACGCAGAGAGCACAGGGAAATCTTACGTGTTTGAGCCTGGTGAATTGCGGGAACGTTACCGATCACGGTCTCGCACAGGTGCTCGAGAGCAATCCTAAGCTTGAGAAGGTTTGTCATTAACCTTGACGATTTATCTTTTGTAATATGTGCTTTCTTATAAGTTATAAAATGCTCGGTTTTCCTGCTAACCTCTTTTTTTATGAGCATGTTTTATTTGCATTAGAATGCTTTGCAATTTATCTTATGCTGTAGGATAAGGCCGCTTTATTGGTAGTAGTATAGAAATGTGAGTTCTGTAAGATTATGATTACCCTGTAAATTCATTGACTTGTTAAGTTTTGTAATTTAACCCATATTTCCTGAACTATAATTAGAGTGCTTTATGATATTTCTAGCTTTTCTTGCATTTAGTTATTGTTAGAGATTTTGTGTACATTGTCGTGCAATCTTTGCTTGAGGTATACTTGACTTCTTGATTATTTTATGCCCTAGTGTAAATTTTGATTTGCTGAGCTGGAAATTGCTTGTAAATCAATCACTTCATGACCATGACAAATACTACAGAAATTGCTAGATGGTTGCTTGCTTTGCCACATCAAATACACATGAATCTTAGATTCCATGTAGTGAAACTGAAATATATATGCGTATTAGCCACATTTATCAACTTGTATTGGCTTCCACGGAAATTGCATGGCCAAAAAAAAAAATCCTAAATGATATCTCAGGAGGTTGTGGCAGATATTCACAATGAACCACTTCTTTTCTTTTTCTTCTGCATCTGTTTTTATCTACTATCTCATAATTATATTTTCCTGAAAATTTCATGCGAATATTTATCTATCTTGACTCCCAGCCTCTCAATATTTACTGGACATTTTACGCATAATTACATTAGTTGTTGATCTTTCCAGCTGCGCGTTCAACAAGCTACCCAGCATAGTTTTAAGTGAAATCTTTATTTTGAGGATGGAGAAGCATATTTGATTATTAGAACAGAAGTAATTTCATAAGTTTCATCTAGACCTTCTAGCATACATGGTTTGTGCAGTTAGTAACTTAGTATAAGGTTAAAAAGGAGTATGTATGCCTGTACCCTATGAAGCATTGTGTTACATGTTCCATGTTGTTCTGCCATCATTTATTTTCTTCACACCCTTCTTTTAAATGGTTTTCATTCTGGTGGGGTTTGTTTGTTGTTTTGGAGAAGAGGGGGGCGGGCGGTTTGATGAGTTGTAGCATAGCTATTTGGACTTTTTGTAGTGTAGTTCATTATATATAGGGTTTCATTTCCTGTCGACAATATTATTAGGAAGTACCTAGACTGGTTGATAAGATGAAATTGCATGCAAGTCTGGAGAATTTGCTTAAAGGATGTGTAGGATTTCTTCATGTTGGATACTATTGCAGAAAGTTGATCTTAGAAAGCTCGTATAACCGAATTCTTCATAATTCTACGGTAATGTATTCTTCATTCGGCTATAGCTCAATCTCTTCAGAAAATTTTAAAGCATAAAGTAGTTTTGAGCATTGAATATTTTCCCTCCAAAAAAAAAGAAAGACTATTTGCTATGTTGATTTTCTTCTTATATTTGGTGTCTTGTTGCTTCAACCATTCATGTTTGCGCTAAGTAAGGATGTCTGATTATGGCATTTTCGTTATGCAGTTGAGCATTCCTGGATGTATTAAAATAAGTATTGGAGGCCTCATTGACAGCCTAAGGGCCGTCAAGTCTCACAGTTGCCTTGCAATAAAAAAACTAAAGCTTGGCGGTCGCTACAGTATAACACAAGCACATTTTAGCGAATTGAGGTTATTGCTAGGTCTTGACAAAGCTCAGAAGCAGCTAAAACCTCGGAAGCTACGTTTCTACCACAATGAGTGCTCTCTTGCTTGCACCGATGACTGTGCTTTTGATATTGAGGTCTGTCCGGGATGTCAAAGGCTATGTCTTGTCTACGACTGCCCAACGGAGAGTTGCCGGAGTAAAGCACCGCCGCAGTGCAGGGCATGTGATTTATGCATTGCAAGGTGTATTCACTGTGGTCGATGCATCAGAGAGAATGATGGGTTTATTGAGACATTATTCCTCGAGTATCTTTGCTTACGATGCTTGAAGAGCGACTGTGAAATTTAGAGGCGCGGGTAAGCCTGGTGTAGTATTTTGTTATTTTCAAGTGTGTTATTACATCTGGCAAGCGTGTGCTGGTTATCGTTTTATTGTGTTGTGGCAAGAGCTATGTGCTTTGATATTCTGATTTGAAGAAAGAAGAGTATGGAGACTACATATATCGAGACAGGAAATGATGATTGGGAATTCGGCATTTGGTTGCTTGCTATGTGCTCTTAATGTTTTGGTCGAGCTAAGCTTTCTACTGGTGATAAAGCAGTAACAATACATATCCCAAATTTTCTCCCATAATTCCAATGTGAACTGAACCAGGTGCACTCAAAAAAGTAAGATACGGGCTTGAGGAATGGCGAGTTGCATGAATTGTTTTTCAAGGATTTATTGTCTGAATACGATGTTTTATTCGGTTATGGATCTGAAATCTAGTGTTTTTTTCAATAAAAAGATACTTTGTTATAGTAATATTTGCAACAATGTATGATCCAATGATTACAGGAATCTATGGTTGTGTGAACCAGGATTGAAATTTTTCCAGAATGTATGAATCTGGACAAATTACTTCTTATCCCAAGTTTTATATAATGTTGGCTTGATTGGTGATGTAGCGGCGGGACTTTTTTTCATCTACAGCTGGGATCGTGGATGCTCTATTAATGACAGCAGCCCGTTTGGGGATGTTAATTTATTTCAACCCGATAGAGAATCTGAACTCTGGTCCTTAAAAATCGGATTTGAAGTCGTGATTTTCTGTCGGGGACGGGAATGGCAGTCTATTCCGGTTTCGATTTCAATTATATAAGATATAAAATATGCTATAAATTAAAATATAAATTATATGGTATGATTTATATTTATTAAGTATATTTATATTCTTTATGTTTTAAAAGAATAGAGAATGGTTGTTTTCCTTCCTCGTCGGATTTCAGGGAGAACGGGGAAGGAATTTCTTTCCCTGTCGGTGACGGAAATGGGAGTGAAGATTAAGTTCGGAGTTAAAAACGAGGGAATAATTTGTCGTCCATATTTTGATCCGTTGACATCTCTAAGCCCGTTGACTTGTATATACTTTGCTAAAATATAGAGCATGGGGATATTATTTATGATAACAAAATAGTGATGGATTTTCAAGAAAGAAAAGAAATGAAATGATTAAGCTTAAAAATTAAATTATGGCCATTTACCAATCAACTTCAACATACACTTTTTAAAATATTTCTTGTATTGTACTTAATATACTAGTGTCTATTTCCTTTTTATTCGTACACTTTTTGATATAAAAATATTTTTTGTATCATACTTATTAATTATTATACTAGTGTTTATTTTCTTTTTATTCTTTTTTATTTTTAAAGATTTGTCTTAGTCGAGTTCAATTTCTATTTAATCTCTTTTCGGAAAAGTGAGCGTTAACCTCCAAACTCCCCGATTTTTATTTGGAAGAGTTGCGTTTGGATCCAAAGTTGTAAGTTCCATTACACTTGGGTCCTGGATTAAGTTTAATTGCAGTTAAATCCTTCTACGGAGGGTGTCAAAAGTTATCAAAAAATTGATAAAAATTATCAGAAATATGTCAAATTATTATTTTTTATCACGAGGTGTCTAAAATTAACAAGATAATATTAGAAACTTACTAAAAGGTGTTAAAATACAAGGTGTTGGACGCATGTCGGAAGTGTCAAAAACTCATCGGAAGGTGTTAAAAATTCATCGGAAGGTGTCAAAATAACTAAAGTGCAAAAAAATTTGGAAGAAAATTTAAGTGATATTGAAACAATATGGAGGGACTGCAGAACAATTATCCTTTTTTATTTTCTATGCAGCACCCTATTCTATGGAATGATAAACAGTGTAGTTAGTTTATTATTCTTGTGAGTCGTATAACAACTATAATGAGCTATTATAATTGTTACTTTATTAGTTATTATAATTTTAATCTTATTTATTGTTTATATGAATTTTATTAAAGTAATATTCTATTTAATTGTAATTTTTAATTGAAATAAAATGCATGCAATTCTAGATTATCATAAATCTATCAGCTTAATAATCAGGTAGTTTTATCAGTTGTTTCCAAAATTTAATATAAACAATGACTTCCCGTATATAGTTCCATTAAAGCTTAAAAGACACCATGTAAAATCCCAAAAATTGCGTCTACATAAAAATCAATCGCATACATATAATAAAAGTACATAATTTGATCATATTATTAATAATCAATAACATGCAACAATTCCCATAATCTTTTTCAATGAGCGCACGTCATTTACATATGCTTAACGAAGAAGATATACAAAGAGAACCACATGATGTGCAAAAAAGAAAAAAAAGCATTGTATCGGAAATTAGAGATAGAGCTCCCACAAATTCTCCCAAATTAGAGAATTATATAGAACTTTTGGGCAGCATAACAAAGTTCAATTCATAGAGAGAGCAGCACAAGACTTGGAAAAAATTGGGAGCTCCAGCATTTGATTATAGGAAATTATTTGCTAGACTTCTTCTGGCAGAGATCCTTGATCCAAGCAAATGTTTTCACCTTCTTGAATCGAGATGCGCTCTTCTTGTCGCCTTTCTTCTTCTTCTTCTTCCCGTCCTCGGACGGTGGTGGCGGTGGGTCGGGAGTGCTGTAATCCCATTGGTCGGCCCATGACAGGCCGCCGGCGTAGTTACAATCCATGACGGCAACTCCACCTGCCTCTCCTTCTTCCTCTCCTCCCAAGCATCACTACAGCCACAGAAAGATTCAATGATAATCAATCATCTTTTGTAAATATAGAAAAAAAGAGGATATAAATAGTTTCGATTTCATATGAACTACATTTGAACTTTCTATTGTTAGCTAACAGAATAATATAACCGCATTGGCAGAATCGGGTCCCTCTGGGAGTTGGAAAATATGACTTGACTATAAATGTAGGGACTGCGGACCAGTCCTGGCATGTACTGCTTGCTGCAGGCCGTCCGCCGCTACGGGCTGGCCCGTATGCCTACTGTACACGCCGAGCATTGGCTCGGCTCGGCTTGGTGGCCCATGGAGCCAGCGGCCGTGGGGACGGTTCGTGCCGGCACGGGCGCTTTTTATTAGAAAAAAAAGTGTTGTTGCTGCACGTGCATGCGAAATTTTGAAAAAAAAAATGTCGGTTGTGCGGGTTGGCTCGAGGGCTAGTCCTTACGGGGTTAACGGGCTGATTTCAGCCGACTAGCCCATACGGGCTAGTGCTTAGGTCTAGCTACCGGCGATGAGCTTTTTATGCATCTTTAACATTGACCTAAAATTTGAATAAAGTTTAACGCATTCTAAATGTTCAATCAGATAGCTAACAATCCTTACATATTTTATTTTACTTTATCGTTAAGCATCGTCCTAATGCAGATGGTGGAGTTTCTAGCTCATTAAGTAAAGATCTTATATTTAAATCTGTAAGTGCTACTTGTAATGTGTGAGGGATCTATCACCTTTATACTTTATGAATGACATACATATATTTAGACTTGTTCATTTTGAAAAGCCAAAACTTCTCGGTTGGTAAAATACCGAAGGTGTCCCCGTGATTTTTTACAACCAAAGCACAAAAATGGATTAATTATCAACAAATTCTTTCATGATAATTAATAAAAACAAGGACGCAACTATGCAAAATAACCAACAAAGTTCGAATCCCAAGCTGTCTCAGAACTGTTCTATTGTTAGCTGAAAAGAAAACAGAAAAAAGGGAAAAAAAAAGAGGAAGAAAGAAAGAAAGAAACGACCAACTAATAGACAAGAAAAGAAAGCATGGATAAACAGAAATTTGAAAGCATCAAGCGACCCATCATTTTCCTTATATAGGAACAGAGCCAAAAAAATCCCAAGCTTGCATGCATACCTTACCTGAATTAAATTTGAAGAAAATATAACATTTTTATTCATGTATCATAGGATTATTAAATTACATACACATCACAAATTCTACTTAAAAGAGGGAATTACAAATGGCTCTATAGCATAGCTTCTCACTTCAAACTATTTATTCTTCTGCTACAATGGGCTATGTTATAGCATTCAACTCAGATTATGTGTTACATAAGCAGATTTTTGCTGAACTTGACCAGTTTTTGAGCATCTACAGAATTATAAGCTCTGCGGTATCCATAAGTAGCCGTGTGTTTGGACATAACCAGCTCTTGAAAGCAACTCATCAGCCTCTGCAGGACCCCGGCTACCTGGTGCGTAAGAGAGGGGCTTGAGTTCACCTCCGTCAATTCTGTGGAGCAAGGGAGTGAAAATTTCCCATGCCGCCTGTACATTAGGGAAAATAAAAATAAAAATTAATCACTTCCTTCAAATAGACATACATCGCCTTCAGAACTTTGTAGTCAATGAAGCATTTTGACACATTTTTTTTTGTGTGGAATTAAGTCCTTAGCAATGCTATCCTAAAAGCTCAAGTTGAGAGTATAGATGGTTTACATATTCTTATACACATCCTTGCTCAACCTCTTCATCTGATGAATTGAGAAATTCAGGTTTTTTTTTTTTTTTTCACAGACAAATCTTTTTTAGTAAGTGGGAAAAACTATATGAAAAACAATCTTTATGTCTGATACCTTGTGGAACCAAATAACTCCCCTAAAAAAGCTTAAGTTGCTGGTAGAGATGGTTTTATACATTCTAGTTGCTAGCAGAGAAATGGTTTTATATATTCTGACATGATAAAACACTGTGCGTGGTGTATGGTGGTGAGATTCTTAAGGTATTAGAGATGAATGGGTGAGATTCAAGTGTGTATATTATTTGGTGCATCTTAGTAAGTGTTAATTCTTTTTCGGTTTATTTGATGCACCTAAAGAGTTCTCGTCGAGTACTCAATAGTTTCCGGGTACTCCGCAAACCTAAAAGTTCTGGTTGATTTTGGGAATTATTAGATGGTGCTATAATTATAAGGTGTGATGTCAGTTGGATGCGAGTGTTTGTGCAAATTGGTGCATCCCGGGTTTCTATTTGTGTAATATTTATTTCTCTATTTATTAAAGAAATGGTTGGGGTCAATTCCTTAACCCCTTACCTTGGAGGTGACTTCTGAAACATTTAAAAGAAACAAGATTTTATACCTTAAGTTCATCTCTTCGGACAAAATGCTGCTGGTCACCGCGTATGCTGCAAAAATAGAACATAAAAATTAGTTTACAAAGTATGCGCACCTTGATTGGAATTTCCATTATACGATAGTAATTCATTTATGCAAACGAGGTTATCAATACGTGTCCAGGATTAATCGCTCGTATGCTTCTGGAATTTTGACATCTTGGTAGCGTTGGCTATAAGATAAATCCAGCTCGCTTTGTAGCGTTGACATATCTAGACCAGGTTTCTTTACCTGCAAAAAGGATTATAGATGAGTGTACATATAAAATAAATTAATGGTTTTTAATGTGGTGCCTCCATGCAGTGAATTAATTTGTGGTAAAAGAACTGCCAGGAAAACAAAAACAAAGCCGTTTCGAATAATTCTGAAATTTTTAGTTGATTCCTCGAAAAAACTAGTATGGCATTATATGTCATGCCTTAATATTCAATTCAACCTGGGACGTGCGCACACTTCACTCAAAGTAGAAGTTTGAAAGAATGGAACACTGCTAGTCGCGCTAGATTATCTGGGAAGTTGCTAGTGGTGGAATAAACTTTGGGCCAACACATCTAGTGCCTTAAAACTTCCCTATTTATCTTTCTCAAACATACCAGATTTTCGTTGAAATCTTATAAAGCCCACCCTTCATAGTGGAAATGATAAGAATTTGGACCACCTACCAAAACTAGGAAGGAGCTTGCACTACAATATAGGGTTACAGGAAAAACTACCCGGACTCATTAACAGGAAGTCCTGTGCCTCCATTAAACCATATAAAACTATTATATTCGATAAAAATAAAGAACCAAGGATAGCTACTATTGTAGACATCTAAATCGCAAGACCACAAGTTTGCTTTCTTTATGCCCAAATACCCTTCTATGCAAGACCCTGGTGAGTTATAAAAAAATAAAAAAAAGTTAAACCAAACATGAGAATCCAACATTCCCGGAAATTTAACCCACGAGAATATGGATACCTAGGAATGTGATTCTCATGGGAATTTGGCAAGGCAATGAACCAAAAGCACCATTATGTATCTCCAACTACAAATCAAACTCCTGTTAAGAATCATATACAAAAACAAAATTCTCCTAAACATCCTACAATTCTTCTAGTAAAATATGCAACTCTAAAAAGGAAAATCATATCATAATATTCAAGTTCCCTTGGAAATCAAATCGTCAAGGTTGGACCAAATATCTTCGATGATAAGATGTTCACGTGGTTGTCCGCTAGGAATATGCGATGTTGGCATTCCAGCTCTCGCAAGTTGAATTCCGTGCATTAGAAACCCTTCAAGCGTGTTAACAACATTCTTCATAAGTTTGTCAATAAATCACCGAACCACACCTTGATCGAGGCTGCATTGCACGCCAAGCAACTCAGCCATTAACAGTCGAAGCCAGCAACCGGAGTTCCTGGTTGCGGATAAGGCCTTCTGGCATATCTTGGTAAAGCTTCTGATATGTTATGTAGGTCGTTGGCTCTGGCACCACATGTCATTTGGTTCTACTATCGAAACCTAAACCTTAGGGAAGGAGCTCGCACCATAACTTATGGTTACATGGTCCTAACTAACCACACCCAATTTAGAGGGAGTCCCTACCTCATAAAGCCAAACTAGGGAAACACCGTTCCATTACATTAAAATAAAGAACTGAGTACAACTGCTATATACATCTAAACCTAGAGTTCTAATGGAAAAAAAAAATTATAGTGGCTGGAGCACCATTGGTGACAAATATGAAAATTGCAAATAAATGTAACATCCTAATAAGTCTATTCCAACAGGGCACACTTCATCCTATTACCATGTATCAACACATACATATCACTAACTAAAGAAAGTCATCCCAAGGGCCTCCTCTCTACTAGAGAATCCCCTCAAACATCTTTACATGACAAATTCAGTTTGAAGAACTTATAAGAGAACTTCGAAATAAAATCAGAGACTAATTGCAATTGATTTATCTTATAACAAGAAGCAATGCACGACTTACAGTTAATTTCATGTACATAGCCTCTGAAGGCTGTAGACGTATAACGAACTCATTTCTCCCCTGCTTTTGACCTGCTTCAAGTAAAACAAAAGGAAAAATAGTGAAGCTGATTCTCCATAAGCTAAATGCCTAGTACCATGAGTATTGAGTAACCATGAGTAATGAGCAATTAAACAGGAGCAAAATCAGACAAAAGCAACTCAAAAATTGTCCTGAAAATAATAATCTCAGAAAAAATCACAGGACAGGATGTGATGCATAAGCAATAAGTATAATAAGAAGTTTCTTCGGAAAAATTACTGGCACATGTGAACCCACGCTTCAAAGAACTGCATTATTTCTTTTGTAAGAGATACTGAAGTAGGAAACTAATACTCCATAGTCAGAAGACTCAGAACTAAGACCTTTAATATCTCCTATCAAACGGACTTCAAAAACATTGTCTCTTATCTGAGAATCATCGTTTTTCTCATGAACTAAACACAGGGTACAACATGCCTTACAATAGAAACAGCAGTGCCTACATCGACCACGTTCAACGTGACAAATTATAGAAAAGATTGCAAAAAAGATGGGATACTGAATTTTTTTAGACTTAAATAAATGCTGAAAACAAATGGCTAATATCATAATTATGTCATCTTTTGGAATGCATTATTTGATATCTGTTTCTTAAGATTGGCCAAAGGTGTTCAGAGAGAATCCTTGTTTTGCCATAGTCATATCTGAACATCAACTTCAATCATTTTTTTTTATACCTAATAGAGAGATAAATCAAGTAAATCTAAGAATCTGCATCTGCAAAGAGGACATAAAAATGAGATCGTACAGGAAAAAGAGGCATACATCTAAAAATATCACCAGGGACGTCCTTGAACTGAACACGAATTTCTGCCTTCCTTGAATTTAAAGCTTTTCCTGCCTTCAATATGAAAGGGACACCTGCAATTGAGTTGTGCACACGTAAAAAGACCTCTCTCATACTGGTATGCTGATAAATTATAATATAAAACTGAATCGATCTTACATATAATGTTATAGAATCCACATGTCCACATACATATGTGAATCCACTCGACTACATAGGCTACGTGGCTAACGGAACTGTATGGACTTGGAATATAAGATGTAAAAACCAACCTTCCCATCTCTCATTGTGAATCCTCAGAATAACACTAGCAAAAGTTGGGGTGTTTGAATTGGGTGAGACTGTTGGATCATCTTTGTAACCATCATATTGTCCAAGGACAACATCTTCAAGTTTTATCGGTTCAACAGATTGCAGAACCTATAATTGAGAAAGTTATAAAGAACGCTAAGGGTTTTCTAATTATATGACAAAAATAAATACACTTGATATTGATGTGATTTTAGTAAGTATAAGACTGAAGCATGGAAGCCAAAACATCACATTCAAACAGTACAACTTGTATAACCTTCACTTTCTCATCTCTAATGTGCTCCGGCTTAAGAGAGACAGGTTTCTCCATGGCAACTAAACAAAGAACCTGTAATGGATCAGGGTAGGTGGTTATAAGTAAGCATTTGCAAGAAATAGAAGTAAAAGTAAGCCTCAAGACAAAAGTGTCAAGAAGAAAGCATACAAAGAAAACCATTTTGGAAGAGTTATAAGAAGAGAGAGAATTGCTTGTTATAAAGTTATAAAGTTATTTAAGACCACATAAGTTTTCAGATGGAGGCGTTCTTCAACATAGATACTACATCAAGCACATAGACGAGCTAGAAATTAAATACTTAATTTTCAAAGCAGCTAAGATGCCAATCATCATCAACAACATTCATCCTAATGTGCTTTTGCTTCACCTTAAAAGAAAACAAACTACAAAACAAATATAACATCCAGCGGACCAAAAAAAAAAGGAAAGAAAAGAAGAATAACTAGATAAACAGAAAGAGGTGGGAATATTATCTAGTAGACCAGATAGTGAAACTTTTTATACATATGGAAATTTAGAGTCCTACCCTCATTTTTAAAATAGTCTGTTAGACTAAAAAGGATAGTGGCCATGAATTATAAGAACCAAAGTTTATTTATAAAAGTAAAAATATGAGGCCTAACTAAAGGATTACGTATCTTTAATATTGTCCGTTAAGACTGGTACATACACCAACTATCATTATCGCACTAAGGTGAAGCTATCAAATCCAATCAAAGATAACAATGGTGGATGACTTTCATGACTAGATCACTGGAACTCTTATGCTAGACATAACGCGGGTATAATGGATATTTAGGAAACAACTATCAAGACATACGATGGAAACTGTTTTTCTCAATCAATATGAGCAATTCAAGTTTTTTTCTTCTTTTTTCGAAACATAGGCATACAGAAGTCAAAGTAAATAAGTTTGATCAACGAATGAAAGTAAAGTTAGATAATCTATGCCAAGAAATTGAACGCCGACTTTGCAAATGCTTTTCCTGCTTATGATATTTATTAACATGTTTTTGCAAGAAAACATTAGGATGTAAAATAAGACCTCGCATACTTTGACATGTAACATAAGAGGAATGCTAGATGCCACCATTCCTCATATTAGTATGGCCACAAGATAACATTGGATGCGCATCCCATGGCCCACCCTACATGAATACAATCCAGGTTGCAAATATGCCGTGGTGCATCCAGAGCTCTAAACCACGTGATTTGGCAAGAGCAACACGAAAGTTGTATCTAGCATTGCTCTTAAAGGAGGCAAATAATGTCAAATACCGATAAAAAAATAAGCCTAATGGCACACGAAAGGTACAGGAAAAAATCAATTTTGTATGAATTAAAAACAATCTTACAATCATATCCAATTTTGACTTACCTGCAACAGATGATTTTGGATAATATCACGGATTATCCTGCAAGGTAGGAGATATCATATGAGTCGGATAGTCAAAGAGTTTTCAAATGTTAAAGAAGACAGACGAAATTCCCACAACTGTCGTCCACAATTATGGAACGTAGTTACAAAGGTTAGTAGTTTCAAGTACCCAGGATTATTGGATCTTGCTACTAGTATCCAAATAGAAGTTTTTTTTAACATGATTATGTAAAATCTGCCAGATACATTTTCTTCTTCAGCGGGAAAAAACTGCATGAACTGCTAATTACAGGGAGGCATAACAGCAAAAAGTCTCATGAAGCCTAATTTAAAATTTTGCAACATCAGATCAAACCATCCAAAAGATGGACTGTGTAGGAAGAGCAAACTACTTTTTATTTGAATCAACGCTCCATACCCATATTCGTCAAAATACCCTCCTCGTCCTTCAGTTCCAAAATCTTCTCTGAAGACAATCTGCAAGAGGATGTCAAAGAAGCTTTGTGTTTAAGGAAAATACACCCATGGAAGAAGCAATATTTTAAGCCATTCAGTAACATAAAACAGCAAGGTTGTAGTTCATGGAGGCATAATGATAGTGCTAAATATAAATACCAACAAAGTCCTCCTGCACCCTCTCCCCCACCACTCCAATTGATTTCACTAGTACCTACTACCTGATTTTCTCCTACTAGCATGAAAATTTCAACAGTAGTCTATAGTAAGATCAATATGATATAAGGAGGGCGGCGTGCGAGCAATACACAACAGCTTTTGCCTAAAAGATGCTTTCAACACATAGATCTCCCTAACAATATTCTACTTTTGTTGATCAGTTTCATAATTTTCAAGTTCATAATATCTAATTTGCATATGCTTATCATCTAAAGTTATAACAGAGAATTGGAAGTCACTGTGTGCATTCAGCATAGTAGGTCATGAAGTAACCATATATGACAAAAGAAAGTCTTAGAAACTGTGAAGCAAGACACTTGTGAAATAAAATTGATGTTTACATCAAACAGCAGTACATTTCGATGCAAATGAGGTTTTTGTCATTTCATATCCAATTTAACAAAGTAGTTTCCTAAAATTTTATAAGTTAGCCCCAAGAAAGGTCAATACCTGTATGCTGGCAATGTTGTCACGATTCCATAGAGGCAAAAATAAGCGATTGGCAAATCGAAGGACCAACTGCCGTAAAAGAAGCACAAAAGACATAAGTAAAAGGAAAAGTAAAAAAGCATAGCTTAATGAGTCATGTCATACCAAGTTCTGCACTAATTCCTTTCCTAGATAGTGATCAATACGATAAAGCTGATGTTCATCAAAAAGTTCTCCAAGCTGAGCACTCAGCTCCTCGGAAGAATCCAAATCTTTTCCGAAAGGTTTTTCAACAACAATACGAGTCCAGCCACTGAGATCAGCTGGAAACAGAAATGAACTTGAATTGTTTGTTGTCTTTACACAGAAACAAGCATATAGAACAGAAGTTAAATCACGGGCTAGTAAAATATGAAATATCAAAGCTTTATGTTTTCGTTCTTTAACTTACATTGATTCATGCAATATTTTCTAATCATTCTTGAAACTGAAGGGTATACCGAAGGGGGCAGTGCAAGATAAAACAGTCTGCGGGAAGTTCCTGGTTGGCTATTTTTGGAAATCTCATGCTCAGAAATCTCTTTATTTAACAGCTGGAAACCTTCAGCACTGTCATAAGAACCACTGACATATTTGATCTGAAACATCAGGAAGCATCAACACTATTATTAGTTCACCGAAAACCATAAAACATGGAAACAGTGAAGAGGATGAACGTACCAATTGCAAAAACTCCAATATATATTGTGTATGCTCACCGGAAGCTTCCTTTGCATGAGTAAGATACCTATGTCAATTACCCACTGAATTAGCCATCAAACTGTTGGCACAAGATATGGTTGTGAGAAGTGTTGTGCAAAAAATAGTAAAAAAAAAGGAATCATTTCATGAAATTGGTATTTTGCACAAACAGTACTCTCACAATAAGTATTCGCTTTTAGCGCAACCATGCATGTGTTTCACATTTAAAAAAAAAAAAACACCATCTTAACCCTGACTGTGAAATTGTTCACAAGCTGAAATGAAATGTTTGATAGCCTACCTTAGTGTTAAACACTGAAATTCATGATTTGATGATAGACACATGTCATATTCATAGTTTTAGGTAATAAAATCTAGTTTTGTTGAACACGCAGATAGCAATGGGTAGAACATTCTTCGAAGCATAATGAGCCATGATCATGCCAAACAAAAGTTGGGGCCTGATTGTGCCAGCAGTTAATATCAGTGGCATATGCAAAATAATTGGGAGCTTAGAAACTCTTAAGGATAAAATAGATTACCATGAGTATTGGCATATGTAGTGACGCACTTACGTTTTATGAGAGAACAAGAATAAGTATTCAACCCTCTCTACAGAAGAAACATAATAAACAAACACAACCACAGTAAACTATCTAGCAAGCTTTCAAAAATATTTCTTAAAAGTCAAGATAAGGTTATCAATAAAATATCAAAATATCCTTGATAAGCAAGTATCATCCCGCCTTTAGTCCAAAAAAAAAAAAAATCTTTAAGAAAAATCTACATAAATTAGACGATAACAGGCACATAAGACAAACAGAGCGAAGATATTAAGACTTAATATACCATTCCAAACGTTAAATGAGTTTAAATCCTACTGCTCCTTTTTTTCCAAAATGGAAAACCTTTACTTTTAAGGCAATAGCTTTTTGCAAACTGCATGAAATTATGTAGAATACAGCAGAAACAAATACGAGTTGCATACTTTCAGGAGCACCATGTGAATTCGTGTGAACTAACTTATTTTCTTTGTACATAAGCGGGTGATGGCCTTGCTTTTCACATTCTAGTTTCAAATCAATGGCCATTGCATTTTACACGCACACAATCATATGGATAAATAGTGTCATAAATACTATGCACACCAGAATGAGGCCCGTAGTTAATGTGCATAACAATTTCAGAGGTTCAGTTCAAGAAAATGATTCCAGCAGAATTACAACTGAAGGAAAATGTCTCACCCTCGAATGCGCTCTCTCAACTCATCATCCGAAAGTTTTGTTCTTGCATACCCGAATATGTGAACCTCATTTGGTTGTAAAAATCCCTAATCAGACCTCTCGGGTGTGAGTAGATACACAGGTAAAAGTTATACATTACAAATTAACTGTATGAAAAAAAAAAGTAAAAAAGAACTAACAAAAAGATAAGGAGATGTGCAGTTTCATTAGTAAAAGAATCTCAAATGCTAAAGGCATAGTCACATGATGCAACAACTAGGATACCTAAGCACCATATAAGGAAGCCTTGTAAATGTTTAGGTTGTCATATCCCCCTTGAAATGTAATTTGTGCATTATCGGTCCAATATAACGATGGATACATATGGCTGTTGAGATCCATCACCAAAAAGTTTATTAATAATTTGTTATATCACCTCATTTTCTTCCATCGGAGTAAGATACAACCCAACCTCAAGACCCCTCCCAAAAAGAAAAACTTATGTGGTTGCCCAATCAATAAGCATGAATCACTATCTTACCAGCAACAGCAAGTACCCTAGAATGTCACCATATATAGTCTAAATATTCTTCTAAAAATCATGTCATGTATTGTGCACAAGGAAGGAAGGTATCAAGAAGATCTCTATAGTCTATATATTGGTACTTCATAATAGGACAACTTACTGCAATTAGAGATTCCATCATCCATAGCAACATCGTTCTCAAAATGGAACATCTCATCAATTTTTAGCAACTCCATCTCATGTAAAGCATTTGTACTTGGTCAAATCCAGCATACCTGTTCAAAAAGGTGATATAGCGCCGGGAAAGTCTTCTTTTTGGCAAGGTCTCCCGAAGCACCAAGCACAATAATGGAGAGGCAACCAGTCTCCGGCACTCCATCTAGGTCTCTGTCCTCTGAGAAAGAACTTCGAGAACTATTCGACTCAAAGGAGTTGCTCCTTGACGCGATATGATTGTAGTTTGCTCCAGAAGACATGGCTGAATCACTAACTTACCTTCAAATTGAGGATTTTTTATCACAATTCTACTTGATGACCTCAAGCCATCTAGAAGTCAAATGAATGGTGAACCCAGTGAATGAAGCGCTTCTATTATCCAGGCTCTGGAGGAGGTTACGGTGCACGCACCGTTATCAACTACTAGCGGCAAATGTTTCCCTCCGGACTTTGCTAGGATTGGAACTCACACCAGTGCTCTAGAATGAGGTAACGCCTACTAGTGCACCGCCGGGCTCACCCCATAAGTCAAATGAATATCAAAGCAATTCCAGTAAAAATGCTAGAGAAAGATGCAACTCATGATTGCTCTCATCAATTGTCAGTTACAATACCACGACAGTAACACTTACTGTCATCAAAAGCTGGTTTCACCATTCAAGTATCGTTCTATACTAGAAGATAATAAAAGAATATATCTGAATATATCCTGTACACTTATTGGCCCAAACTAACTAGATCATCATAACAATTTGACATCCAAATCTAAGCATGCTTCATCTCCATCACATCCACGGTCACAATATCAATATAAGTTAGCAAATTCATGTTTAATCAGAAATTAACCCAGTTTAAGGCTTTAAGCATAATACTACTGAAAAGACTATCTATATCAATTTCGATTTAATAATAGAATACCATGTGTTTTATCACCCACTAGACATCAAACATTTATGAAAATCGGAAGTCTAACCACGATTGATCTCCAAGTACCATAGTCACAAGATCAAAACAAGTTAACAAAATCAAGTTAATCAGAAAAAAAAGCAGCTGATGCATAGCAATGGAAATGACGCATCATTTAAGAGAAAGTGTACACTAACAATTGAACTGAATTTAGCGGCAGGTCCTGAATTTTGATCTGTGTACGAACTATTTCAACAAAAAAATCTAAAACAACAGCAGCAAAAGATAAGATAGTAGCAACAGATCCAGAGCATGCAAATTGATCCATAAATATACCTTTCTTTTTCCGTGATTCAAGGAGCTGAATTGCTGGTAGAAAATTGAGGGGTCTTTGGGAAGATTTAATAGCACGACTAATCAACCAACCAAACAACCTCTCACCAGCAACCAGATCAATTCCAAGTCTTCAACTGTTGAAAATGATTATTTTATTTTATAAAAGTCAAAAATCGGGAAGAAAATAATTCTTTTTCAGATCGGGCTTCTAATTTTTTATTTTCTAGAAACAAAAAATATTGGGCCTGTGTCCTTGACTTATTAGCTAAAGCGGTAACGGTAAACAAATCGAGTAGGACACGACAGTCGCCAAGCTCAAACCCAATTTAATTTTTGAACTCCACTTTGTTGTATGGGTATTTACTTCGGGAGAGTAAAAATGAAGTGAGTTGATGATTGGAAAGTGAAAAATATAAAAAGTAGCACGAAATGATATTTGATTTTTTTTTTATTTCAATTGTTAAATGGGATGAAAGATAATAGAAATTTTAAATCAAATTAATGTATATCATTATATTAGACTATTAGGGGTGAAATCAAGCCGAGTTGCTCAGCTCAGCCTCGAACTCGTTTAAGTTTAGCTCGAACTCGAGTGTTGCTGAGTTCAAACACGAATTCAAATTTGAGTAGTTAAACGAGCCAAGTCTAAGCATTGTATGTTTGATTTATTGGCTTGCGAGCCTAAAAGAATTTTTAATTTATTTAAATATTTTTTATAATAAATTATTTAAGCAACTCTGAGTTCGAGCTCGGTTCAAACTAAGCTAATTCTGACAGTCGAGTTCATACTTGAAATTTTCTGAGTCGAGTTGAATTCGAGCTCAGTCTCTGAAACTCATCGAGCTCGCGCTCGAACTAAATTAATCGCACTGAGCTTGAATCAGGGGTATTTGACTAGAACTCAGTTGGTTTAATGATTGTATAATATTGTAGACAACTTTTACAATATTAGCGAAGTAAATCTAGTTGGTTGTTTTCCACTTGTCCCTTTCTAAGAAGCGGTGAAAATATCGTATTAGTTTCTCTTTCACGAGATAGAGACAGTAATCAAGCCGAATTCAAGTAAAAAAGCCTACAAATAATTCTACAATATAATAAGATGTATACTATAATATAGTAAAAGATCTAAAAAATAATTCCATACTGTTAAAACTATGTAATTGATAATTATTTTTATTTTTATTTGAATAATACTTCAAAATATGTGGAACAAAGCATTCAAATGAAGTTTCTTGTGAAGGATAAATGAAAAGCTTGAATTTTAAAGATGTTGGCCGAAAGAAACCATCATTTTAATAATTTTTTTATCAAAATATAGAATAAACGGTCACAAAAAAAAAAAAAAAAAAAAAAAAAAAAAAAGAAAAAACTTGCTTAGTGACCAAGGGTGCACTAACTTAGCAAAACAAGTTTATTGAGTCTGATCTTAACAGAACCATTAATTCCTACCGATCTTGCAAAATCAAACAATGAAGTAAAATGAAAATCGGATTCTGTGAAAATGATACAACTTTTTTTTCTTACCAAAGAATACGTGGCCGTAGAAGGGCCATTGGAAGTCAGATTATATTCACGTGAGGTGGTCCTTAAGTCGCGTGAGCTGGCGAGTTAACGATCGGTTCGTGAATATATTTATTCCAAATAGAAATATTAATATAAGAAAAAAATAATAATTAATAGGTATTAAAATAAATTTAACAGCATAACATATGGGGATCCGGATCCTCTGCTACCGCTTTCCTGCGCCCATCGCTGCTCCCTCCATCCTCACCACCCATCATGCCCAGCACTTATCTCGAGACACCGTCTAAAATTTTCGTCGACTTATTTGACTTATTTTTAAGTATTTTTACGAAAAATTTTAAACTACAGTATTATAGATTTTAATATGATCTACAACTTTGTAGTTGAATATTTTTCGAAAAAATGCTAAATAGTGTGCCGAAATAATAAACAAAAAAATAATAAACAAAGCTTTGTTTATTATTTCGGCACACTATTTAGCATTTTTTCGAAAAATATTCAACTACAAAGTTATAGAACATATTAAAATCTATAATATTGTAGTTTAAAATTTCTTGTAAACATATCTAAAAATAGGTCAAATGAATTACCATAAGTTTGTATAATATTTTGTATTTGTATAAATTTTCGGTAATTTATTTGACCTATTTTTAGATATTTTTACAAGAAATTTTAAACTATAAAATTATAGATTTTAATATATTCTATAACTTTGTAGTTGAATATTTTTCGAAAAAATGCTAAATAGTGTGCCGGAATAATAAACAAAGCTTTGATTATTATTTCGGCATACTATTTAGCATTTTTTCGAAAAATGTTCAACTACAAAATTGTAGATCATATTAAAATCTATAATATTGTAGTTTAAAGTTTTTCGTAAAAATGCTTAAAAATAGTCAAATAAGCCGACGAAAATTTTAGACGGTGTCTCGAGATGAGTGCTGGGCATGATGGGTGGTGAGGATGGAGGGAGCAGCGATGGGCGCAGGTAAGCGGTAGCAGAGGATCCGGATCCAACATATGGTACTGTCTTTTTATTCCTACAATTCAGCATGAGTGACACCTACTTTAGCACCATTTTTTTACTAGCTACAAAACAAATTTTTGAGCTGTTGTTTGGTCCAAACCATGAACAAATTCGTGCTGAATGTTGCATCATTATTCATAGCAAATAATTTATCTACGTTTTTTTATCTACTTTTGGGCAAATAAATACAAGAAAAATATCATCATTCGGCTGCAATAGACGGCCAGAAAATGTCTATGCACCACTTGTACTCATTCTATAGCATTGTTATTCATCATAATTATTAAATCTAATAATTAAAATCATATCATGTGCATGGACTCCACCACGATAAGTATAGACTGAGTCTGTTTATTCCACAAGCACCCTATAACCTTAAGGAAAATACTTCTCATCCCCAACAAACTACCTAACAAACCACACACAATCAATCTCCACCACACACATGCCTCGTGATCCGCACAACTCCCTCGTGATTTACACAAAACATCAAAATTACAGATATACCCATCGTGATGTGTGGTCGTGATTGTTCCACGTCAGCATGTGTGGTTTATTGTGTGGTTTCTTGGAGGTGCATAGCAAAGCCTATAACTTAAACAACTTTTAGAAATCCATATAAAAAAATGCATTTACAATTTTTTTACCCCGTATAATTCAGAATTATAGAAATATACCTCCTAATTCGTATGACATTTTTATGCCCCTCTTGACCATGTGAAATGGACAAAACAACCATCATCAATAAAAAAATAATGATAGTTTCCTTATTTCATATGATCAAGAGAACATCAAACGCAATTTTAAATTAGAACATAAAAATGCAATTTATAATTATCGGTAAAAACTTAATCACAGTAATCTTCACAATAGTAAATAGGATAGTGACTTAATGATATCACTCACAATAACATGGTACAGTGTCAATAACCGATTAAGCCCTCTTTACCATCATCATAACAGTAATACATAATAAGTATTGTCATACCATACTGTATCCCTGCAAAGTTACAATTACTACTGCACTGTTATGAAGGGGCCATTAAACAACTCTACATCGAAAAGAAATCTACATCTACCAACCTTCGATGTAAGATAAGACATTGGGATGCAACATGATTAACTTGATCATCATATTGCCCTCGATACTGTTCGAAGTGGTATAAATGAACATGACCAAACACCTGGTTAGACAGAAAAAGGGGCAGAAAGGTTATTTTTTATTTAACTCATCAAGGCATATCGTGATAGACGGTAAATTTTGGAACCAGTTAAAAAACTTCTAGAAAACTAAACATAGAATTTAGTAATTATACAACTGCCAGCATAATCAATTCACCACTCAAGCAATAATACTACTGTAGATCCATGCAAAGGAAGGGTCTTAGGATGTAAAATAGACTTCCAAAAGAGTATTGTAAAATATAGGGGGAACTACAAAACACTCAAATTTACTACTAACTATATATATCCTTCATTTGTCTAGTATATTATGAATTTTATATTTAAGTCCTTACTTTTGACACTAAAATTGAAGGAACAGGTAAGTGGCTAACTTTCAAGGACCAAATAATAGCTTCCCTTAAAATATGTATATTATATACACGGTTGATAGATAATAGGTGTTTTTGGATGTCACCAGGTGAATCAATTAGGCAAGATCGAAACAAGAGTTTGCATCTCGTTCCAAAAACATTACCAAATGCACCAGATTAGGGCTGGCCCGAGATGCAAACTTGTGAGATCTCAAGTCTTCCCTGTCCAACAATTCTTTGTTCACTTTTTCTTCTTATTAAGGGCCACAGTAGATGCAAGTTATTGCATCTATTTATTATAACAAATAGAAGGCTAGAATTGAAGAAAGCCCAAGGATAAAAAACAAATGCAGGTTGTGAACCACCAAAAGTTTAATGTAACAATAGGACTTGCAGCCAAAGGATAAAGCAGTACTTAAAACTAGTAGGAGCAATGCCAACTAATATAGTTATTTCTTAAAAAAAAAAAAAAAAACTAACTCACGAGTGTCCCGCTGCAAAAAAAAAAACTAACTCACGAGTGTCGCCTGCAAGCACTACAACTTAAGCCATTTTGGCTTAGCTGGCTTCTTCATTTCGGGCTTAGGTTCAGGGGTAGCAAGGATAACAGGGACGGAAGAATTGGATTCATCAGTAGATTCAGCCTCGGATGATTCGATATTGAGCTGTTGAGGGGTGGCATCCAGGCCATTTAAGGCACGTATATCGTCTCGGAGATAGCCCATTGTGCTTGCAGATGTGCCATCAACCTCTCCAGCTGTAACAAGAAGAATTGATAATCTTGTAGAACATGTATAGAAGCACAAGAAAAACTCGATTCAGCTAGAAATATTAAATGGTAATAGCACAACTTTCTACACTATCATGTCGGTTGTTAAACTCTATTAGTCAAGAACTTCAGCAGGAGACTTGATTGTGGCGCCACGGCTCAGAATCATAAATTAAAGAGTGACACTGAGATTAGCAATCATTCATTGGAAACTTCAAAAATATATTGCAAAAACACCATACCTTACTTCAACTTGCAAAAGGTGAAAATTTCATTAAAATTGTGTTTTAACAAATCCTACCCGGAGGTTGTTTTAGGGACCTATAGTCACCTTCAAATACAGGTCGACTCTAACTGCTGAACTATGTGCATCACTTACAGGGGCACGGCGTTTGTACTATATAGAAGTGACAACCAGGGGAATCAAGTTGTGAGGAGTATACATTTACTGTCAAGAAATCCAGGATGAACTTCTTAGGTATGCTGATCTGTCAATATATTGCATGTCCTGAAATCATCGTATCTAATGGAAATCCTGGTTTGCAGAACCAGTGGGAGAGGCACTTTTCTTTGACCATTCTAAACTTTATTTGGAATGTTGATGAGGATGAGTAGTTCAGCATCCATGTATAGCGTAGATAGACAACAAAATGTACACATAGAGATGCATAGACATTCAGACAGACTAACCAGTATGCGAACTACATACATGCACAACCTCAAACACATGCACATTTACACATGAACAATTGACAATGAAGAATGGATATTGTTGATCCAATGCACACACAGCATGCAACCTACTCATCTAAATGTTAGATAAACAGGATTTTAAGTTATAGACCTAATAACTATGTGATGATAACCATTTTTAATACGAAATATCTATTGATAGCAAACCATGACATCTTCAGACCAAATAGATCTAGTGCCCCCAATATCTTGCTTCTAAGAATGCCTTATCAATTTATAGTGCTTTTCATCTCTATAAACTGCCGCATGCATAAGCATAAATTTAGCATCTATAGTAGGCACAGTGAGAGACAATAACAGTATTTACACAAGTACAAAACAAAAGTACTACGTGAAAGATCAGTGCGCAACTATAGTACCTGGCAAATCGTAAGAGAAGTATACAATGGCACCGGGAGCAAAGCCAGCTGAGTAGAAGTCCTTGGACAAATCTTTTATTCTCTCCTTTGGTGGAGCTGTATCTGTAGCATGGAGAAGATGACATGTTATGATGGACTGCTTGTAGAAGCGTGCATAGACAATTTACGTAAACATTGAGGAAAGGATTATTCTTTAGTTCGATCTCAACCGATTGAAGTTGAAAAAGATTATTTGTAAAGATCATATCACCAAGCATCAAGACCTGGGTCTGATACAAGACACCAGCATAGGTTATAAAATAGTTAGATAGCTCCACTTTGAACTTGGTAGCATATTGCCTACATTGGACTTGTCTCAACCAACAACATATGTATAAGATTGCCAAAACACCATCAACCATAGGTCCAACGGAATCATCATAGTTTCGTACCGTGGGGCACCAACCCATATTCACCCACCCCAATTTACAAGAGCTTACATATTCCCAACACAATACAAAATGAGAAGTCACAAGAAACTTCCTATATCCCATGGTGGACGTCAATTATTGCAGCTCTGTCGGTGTCTTCATCGTCTGCTCATCTTATTTCCTAAACGAGCACATATACCGCACCACCAGGACATGACAACAGGACTTCCAATGCAGATTCTATGCTCTACCCTAGTCAAGGATCCCTGAGTATAATGACAAGGCGTTTACATGACACCGTCACTTTAGCTGCTCTTCAAGCACACTGGCCTCGCCTACCTACCACCTCCCCATGCACATATGTCACTGTGAGATAAAAACTTTACAACCACAGATGCTGAGTAAAGTAGCAGAATCTTAATTCAATTTTCCAAGGATTTCCTACAACAAGCGACTCTCAGGACTAAATTAAATTGAAGCTAGATTAAGTTTGATGACGAAGTTAAAGATGTAGTAGGTCAATTTCACATGTTAAAATATGTAAATCTAGACATAACGGTTTAACTTTCACAGCATCACTTATACAATGGTAGATGTGAATGTCTATAAGTAAAACTTGCATATTCTCTGATAACATGTGTGACACAAGTGCGAGGATAAAAAGGTCATGTAATTATGCCATCCTTCCGAAGTACTTAATCTAGTATGATTCTTTAAACTCAAAAGTTTAAATCCTACAAAGCATACACACAAATATGCCGACGTGATATAACATGATAAAAACACACTGTACAGCAGAGCATAAAACAAATAACACATCGCAAAATATCAAGGGAATTGGTACAACCAAAAACACTAATCGCAAACTAATCAAATCCAGACTATCCCCAAGAGCAAATCATAAATCAAAGTCGAAACAAATCTTCACAATACCCTAACATATGCAATTCAAATTGGATATCACTCACATAAATAAAAAGGCAAATCTGGTCGAACAAGCACTTTGTTGAGAAGATCTACTAAATCTTGGATTTTATCGGAGGGTCGAAACTTGCTCTCAAGCACATAGTTATCAGGGAAACGAACTCGGATCACTGCCTGCAGGTGAAAGTTACAGAAATAAAAATATAATAATGCTTATAGACAAAAAGACATATATACATTAGAACATGACATCTAAAGCAAAATAAAAAGAACTCAAGGTACTTCAAATGAACTCAAGCATGAAAAATTTACAATCTAAAATTACATGCCTTCAAAGGAGAGACCACCTTTTCTTACACTATTACTCTCTTTTTTAGCATAAAATAACGCTCTCACCACAATTTATCATCAGCTGATATAGACACATCCCTAATAAAAAAAACCAAGTTGTCTCTAAGTTTGAAAGTATATTGAAACGAGAGATTGAAACCAAAACACAGGAGTGAAGCAAAAAAGTCACTGCATCAGCTAGAAACCTCCTTTTGCTTAACTCCATAGTAACTGGCTACTTCTACTCATTCCATGCACAAAGACATCATCTAATCAGTGGCACTCAAAAAAATTATAATTAAACAAAGGCAACTGTATTTTGGGGATACAGATTAAAAAGGCTACTGTGTGCTGCTGATTGAACTCGCCTAAGACATGATTTATTGTTGTGTTACAAGCAAAGGTATCTGCAAATACGTGAGAGAAAAATACAGGCACTTATGTTAAGCATATTTTAAAGGGGAAATGAAAAGGAAAACCTTGGTAATTCTTGCTCGACGAGCTGCTTCATCTGCCTCTCTCATTTTGCGGGTCTTCAAAAATTGAGATTGTGCTGTGTCCAACAGACTAATGTCAGTCCTGGATCATATCTAATTTGAAGGTACAACCTCAAATGGTACTAGAAATGGTACAATCTCAAACTGACTGTCTCAATATTGAAATTTTTAATCTAATCAAGACTGCCTGGATTACCTCCAATTTTGTCACCCATGAGTCGATAATAATCCTCGGGACTGAAGTCATAGAAGTCATCGGTTTCATCTATTCATCAATAACAGAACATTGTTATACATGAACTTTTGAGGCACGAAGGTGCCATGCACGTATAACAACACATTTTGCTTTGCAGCTTTAATCCCTAAGGCTTTACACGAACAAAAAATAAAAAGACAGAAAACAAATACCCAGGGCAACAGATACTTGCTCTGATTTTGGAGAACTTGCACTATTGATAAACACACGAATTTCTCGTCCAAGCTCTTCTGCGAAAGCTGCAAGCTTGGCCTAACAACATAAAGTAGCATTAGAAGTTAATGGATGACCAAACTTTAGACAAAAAACAAATGCAATCTGCCAATAAATATACAAAAAAGTTATATAACACATTGCTGTGTTAAGATGATCAGAGTAAAATCCTTAACTTGAATGCGCTAGATCATTCTAGACATGACTGAAAACTACATTTACCTAATTAGTTTCCTTCTTTATGAAATATGATCAAAAAAATTTCTCAAACCAACTATGTGTAGAAATTGGTAAAATCAAATTCAAATTCCAAATCCATTCTACACTGAATCAACCTCCCAGCATGGTTCTTTCCTTTCCTTTTTCTGTTTTAATTTGATTCCAATGGTCATAACCCAGAGGGGTGCTATCCCAAAATCACATGAAAATGATTCATGTAAACCAATACTGCTATTAGCATGTCCCACCATCACCTTCTAGGCAATGTAGGACTAAATATTCATGACAAACTTTACTTCCGGTTACTCTCCAGGGTCCTGGGTAAAACTTATTGATCCCCTAGCAGTTATAAGGATCAACAGTTGGATTACCACTGACATAACCAAGAGGGACGCCACCCTAAAATCAAGTGGCAGTGGTTGGAGGCCATGGAGGTTATTAACATATTGCAACATCAGCCACTAGACGCCAGGGATTAGAGGTTATCAATTTGGTGGGACAATACACAAAGTTAAAATTTAATTCCAATGACAACAAACACAAAATCAATCTCCAACAACAAATATTATCATAACAACAACACAAGTAATTGGTAAACCAAAACTAGATTATAACGACCCCTTTATTACACCAAATCAAGATCCAAGCAGCAAAAATGTTACAGTTACAGTTACAGTGTAAGCTAATCAATTAAGTGAAAAATCAAATTTCCAAAGAAATTGAGGTACAAACATCACATATTAGAAAACCTTAGCAGAGTCTAGATCGGTTTCCATGTCAGTGCGGCCGATGATTCTTCGTTTCTTCGAGAAGATCATTCATTCACCCCCGACCTTGCAATCTGTTAAAAAAAATATAAATTCAGCAAAAAAGAGAAAAGCGAAATTCAGAACGATCGACGATGGGGTCCAGCGGAGTACAACCTTCTTGTTAAACAGCGAAGAGAAGTAACCTACGCTTCGTTCGAGATGAATCTGTCCTATTCCTTTCTGAACTTGGAAGGCACTCTTCGATTTCCTTTTTATTTAGCGATAATAATGGTTTTGTTGCTTCACGCTTGCACTATTATCCTAGTTTATTTTTCATTTTAACCTGTTTTTAATAAGGAAAAATGGAACACCGGATCTGCTGCACCTATTCAACTGTCCGCTGAGTATTAATTTTTAATTTTAATTATCGTCACTAAACTTGTAATACGAACGTATATATCCGTAAGAACCTCAAATTTATGAAAAAACTTTCATATTTAATTCCGACTGACACTCTCTCGGATTTTTCATAGACCTTCACGAATATATGCTCATGCTAAAGAGTGCAAAAAAATTTTCGAAAAATTCTGCAAGAAATTTTATCCGACACGAATTCGGATATAGATTATTTGGGTTCAGGTCGACTCGAATATTTGTAATATAAATATTTTGTTAAAAAAAAAATTAATACATAAAAATCAACTAAAACTAATTAAAATGTGACTTATAAAAATAATTGGGATCCAACCCGAACTGAACTGAAATTCGACCACCGAATTTGAACCAAATTATATAGTCTCAAACTATTAAAATGTCGATCCGAACAGAATTCAATCCAAACCGAACCTGAATTGGCTTTGTTTAGGTCGGTCCGGTTCGATTGTTCGGATAGGTTAGCCTACAATCTACTGAATTGTAATTCCGAGCCGTAAAAAGCGATCGGTTGGTCCACAACATTCCCATTTTGGTAAAGAGAACAGTAATGTGGTATCGGGTTAGGAATTGGGTCGTGATTCCGGCCCAAATTCGAGTTATCAATTACTCTTCTTTTTCAAAAAACAATACAAAATGGAAGGTGTTGGCACGGCACAGGATAACATTTGTTGAAAAGGCCCGAATGTACACTGGACATCGTAATGAATCTCGGTCCACATCACCGAGGCGCGCCTGGTGCCCTAATCTAACGGTTGGGCATCGTCCGCACCGTGCGCTCCACTCGGGCGCGGATTGTCGTCTTCGAACCGGGCAACTTAAGACCCAAGAGCGTGATTGTCCCTGCATGTCCCATAACACCAAACATAGTACATAACAATTCCAACTGCTCCACGTCATCAAGAAGTCTGCCGGCGACTTAATTCTTTTTTGGTTTGCTTTTCCCAATTCCAAACATCAAAATGAACCGTCAAGAAGTAAACACGTAGAGAAAATCAGTAGGTCCCACCTTTGTCTTTAATATTACTGGTGTAACTTAGTGTTCTTGTTTTTGATCGATACGTAGCTTCAACTCTCTCTCTCTCTCTCTCTCTCTCTCTCTCGATCTCGAATTGAACCACCCTCCAAAACAATAACAAATCTGAAAAAGAAGAGAGAGAAAGAGAAGATCGAAATTGAAACCAACTTTTGGAATCTAGCAATCAATCGAGAACAACAATGGCGAGTGATCGGGAGAAGGAGCGGGAGGCGGAGCTTGAGAGCGCTATGTACACCAACTGTTTGCTTCTTGGTCTCGACCCGGCCGTCATAGGCGGCGATGGAGCGCCGCCGCGTACGGGGCTCTTCCGGCATTCTAACCCCAAACTCGGAGAGCAGCTACTCCATTTTCCTCTCCGCACTCCGCGGGCCTCACCAGGCCGCAAAGGTATCTACGAGCAACAGCGTTTAATAATTTGGTTGCTTCAGCGTCTCACTATTTTTTATATTTTATTTTTTAGCATTTCGGATCCAGCAAGTTGTCAATGTATCTCTCTAAATTATAGTTATTGTTTCTTTTTTTCTGAAGGAGTTTTGTCTTATAGTAGATCTCTTGTTGTATATTGACCGTTTGAGCGAAATCTACTAAGAGCAGCGTTGGATCATTTGAATTGTTTCAACATTTGGATCACAGTAATTTGTCAAATATACCTCCCTTAAGTTTGTATTATAGATTCTTTGGCTAGATTGTGAAATTATAGTAGCTATCTTGCGGCGTGTTGACCTATTTGATGGAAAATTTTAGGAATGCTGCCAGAGTTGGTTTGCCTTTGTCTTATATTTGTCTTCTGATAATTGAGAGTTGGTTCCTCGGATTATTGTTGGATTTCCTTTTTTGTTTGAGCATTGGAGTTTCAGTAATTGTCAAATCTTCTGGATTGCAGTTTAGTTATAACTTATAACTTATAAGAGATAGTTTCTTTTGTAAAGATTCATTTTAAATGCTTCTGCACTTGCACTAACTTATCTCGTTTCGCTTGACTTGGGCGAAGACGTTTCTCTAAGTGGAGCACCATGGCGTACAAGGATCCATGTAGCGGTCTCCACCTAGCAGTAGAAGACGTTGTTGTGTTTACCGCATGATTTTTTTAAGTCTCTTTTGATCTCTGTTATGTTTTTTCCAATGACCCTTAAAGAGAAACAAGCATAGTATCATTACCGGTTCTTAATAGATTATCTTCATTATTTACAATTTGACAAATTGTGTGACATCATTTCTGTATGATTTAAAACAGGTTTATGCTGCTCACCATTCTTACAGCTGATTTTTTGTTTATTATTCAAGCATTATCTATTTTACTAGCTAGGTCTCTCTATCTCATTTTATGTCTGGTAATTAATTCTTCGACTTTTGACCCTTTTTTTTGGATTGAGAAATTATGAACTTCTTTTGACCATGATTTGTTACTTTTTCATTCTGTATTTTCTCGTATGACTGATCCTATAGATTTGTTCTTACATTCACGAATAAATTCAGAGACGCATTTGTAGGATTTCTTGAGATTATACATCTTACACCTTCCATAAAATCATGTCCGATTCGTTACATACCTGTTTATATATACTGGCTAGTTTGACTAATTTGAGATTTTCTTTTTTAGGCATCTTTGTCATTCACTGAGTTATACATATTCTTCATTTTATAGACACACCATTATGTCTATCTCTTTTTGTCGGATTTCGTCTGATTTAGGGATCTTTTGAAGAATTCTAAACATCTGTAATTTCCTAGGCATGAATTAGTTGCATCTCTAAAAATGTTCGACTGGTAAATGTTTTCAAAACACGCAGGATTTTGACAAGGTCTGGCCAATTTTTGACTCTGCGCAATCCAGGGACTTCCGCAAGGTTGGTGCGTCTTTTTCCCGTATTTCTGATTGTAAAGTTGGAATAAAAACATATTGTCTTTATTTTGTTTGTCAATTCATTTATTCTAATTTGGAGTTTCCTTGATGCTGCAGATAGTTCAGGGGATAATTAGCGAGCTGGAGTCACAGGGCGCACTGCCCAGGAGCAATTCGAGGGTTTCATCACTCGCCACTTGCTGTGGGCCTCGGTTAGTGCCTTTAAATGTTGCTAAATTCCAATCCTTTTCTTTCATATTTTATGTTATCTCAGAACTAAGTCGTGTATAATTAGCACAATGTATCTGCCTTAGTGAATGCAAGCTCTGTCTATCTACCTAACAAATCCTTCAAATTTCCCTGCTTCATTCTTTTATATTAGTGCTCTTACCTTTGCCTTATAGATGCTAGTCCGATGCTTCTCATTTGAAAGTTTATATGCTTAAATGCCCACCCAAATATACACTGTGAGATCCCAATTGACTAATGTGCTCGTCCTATTTCATTTATTTAGAATTTGTTTGTATATGTTTCCCATGGCTTCATTTTCTTCAATGATCACTTAGGCATTTTGGTGCATCTTCTTGGCAAATTTTTGGGCTTGTCATAGTTTCATACACGAGACAATTCTTCTCAGCTTTGTTTTATCTGACTGCAGATTTGTTGAGTTATTGTGGCAACTCTCTGTTCATGCTTTGCGGGAAGTACATAAGCGAACGTTCTCTGCTGATGTAGCGACTAATCCCCTGCCAGCAACGCTAACAGATGTTTCTTATTTGCATGCAGCTGCATTGCTACCTGTTACAAAGGTAGCTGCTTGTTACTGGTTTTTTGCATATGATATACATTTGTTGTTTTATTTTTTTTATTCCTAGCTGTAATTAGTTCTGGGGAACATACTTCCTTAGTCGTTTGTTGTGATGTGATGAATTGTCTTTTGGGAAAATGTATAGACGATTAAACAAGACTATTTTTTTTTAATTCATGGTTGTGTTTTTGATAAAGAAATAGTGACTATTGAAACAGTCGTAGAAAAAATAGTAAGTGAATTTGAACTATGTTTCTCAAATTTGTTTCCGTTTATGCCTAATATTCTTTTTTGGTGCTATTGACTTATATAAAAAACAGGCTAGGATTGCCCTTGAACGAAGGAGGTTTCTGAATTATGCAAATACTGCTGTTCATAGGCAAGCAACATGGTCAAGCTTAGCCAATGAAATTACAGCTGAATTTCGTGGTCTTTGTGCTGAAGAGGTAAGTAAGATGCTGCTTTAATCATGATTTGCTGTGTCAGCCAAATTGTCAGAGATGTGCATGTTCAGTGCAAATGCAAATCTTATGCAAGTATTTGCTTTTGTATCTTTAGGCCTATTTGCAGCAAGAGTTAGAAAAGCTGCAAACATGAGAAACAAAGCTAAGCTTGAAGGAGAGTTATGGGATGAGCGCATTTCTAGCTCCAATCAAAACTCACCCTTGGTGTCTAAAGCTACTCGACTTTGGGAGTCACTATTAGCTCGCAAAAGTAAGTATATGATTGTGAAGATCTTCACCTCCTTGGAAATTTTATTATCTAGCCTTGGCTGTTAACTTTCATCCATGATATATAGTTTCTTTTGTAACAATGTGCATCATGTAAGGGTCAACAAATCCTGGTTAGTGCATGATGTATTCATAACTAGTCTGTGCAAATGAGCGAAACGTGTGATCTATCAATATTTGAATGTTGATGCATAGATCTTTCTGGATGTACTTTGAATGTCATCATTCATCGCTGTAAGAAATTTCTCTAGTTAGTTAATAAGCAGTAATTGGGCTCTTTGCTTGGGTTTCACATTGACATATTAGCTTGGATTTGTGAAGGTTGAGTTTGTTCCTAAATAAAAAATGAATTATGTCTCAATGGAATCCTGCTTGTTAAAATGTGTATCAAAAGTTTCAGAGCAGCTTAGATATAATTACTGTTTATTGGAAAATGGGTGAACTGCATCGTCAGTGAGTTTTTAATTAAACTTCAGTTATGAGTCTTATGACCTAAACTGCAAGTTCAAAGCAAGGAAAGGAGGGCAACATGATCCCATTATAGAAGGCCATGGCATTATGACACACTATATGAGAATTAATCACGAATGACTGTTGCTAAAGTTTCAATTTTCAATAAAGTTTCAGTAAAGGCACATTCTTGTGAAAGATTATAAGGTAAACGAACATGACTACTAGCAAGGAGCATCAATTCTTGGCAAAAGTGATGATTTAGATGTTGCATTTTAAATGATTATGCGAGGCTTTTTTGTCAACGTGAGCTTTTGGCTATGATATCTTGCAAATTTGAGTTCGGTGACGTGATGGCATTTTGCCATAAATATGGTTACAAATGATCAATATCCATCTTGTACTTACCGATGTCCTGACCATGTATTCCATCGCGGCATCCCTTTCTCATAGAAAGTGCAACTTTGTATGAAAAAAGTATCTTTTCGCATTTGTTTGCATGATGCTGATTTGCCTCTTTTCTTAGCTGTTAATTGGAGGAAAGCTTCTTTGTTAGCTCATTAATATATGGCAGGTATTTTGCATTTAAATTGGCAACTTTGTTGTAAAATACATTATGATGCAAATAAAAGGTCTGGATCTTAATTTCTCATGTGTTGTCTGTACGGCAAGTTTTATTACCTAACAAAGACCGGTTTATGTTTATTTTGTTGCAGGTCAACATGAAGTCCTCGCTTCTGGTCCAATTGAGGATCTGATTGCTCATCGAGAGCATAGGTAGCATCTGATGCGCCTTATATATTAGTAGTCCAATCACATCGTTTTGCCTTTTGATTGTCCTTTTTATTAAAAAATTTCTTCAGGTACCGCATCTCAGGTTCATCTTTAATTGCAGCAATGGATTTAAGTTCGCATGTTCCTTATTCAGATGTACTGTCTATACGATCGGGTGAAGTTTCTCCACCTATAGATAATCGAAGTCAAACAGATTCACCTCACTCTCAAGGCAGTAGTGAGAGCCACGCAAGGCTAGATGATAGGGGTGGGAGAATTCAGACTGTTGATGTGGCGGAGGTTCTTCGTAGGTGGACCCATGCTTTGCAGCGTATCCATAAAAAATCACTTCATTTGGTACTGTTTGAGCACTCTTCCTTAATCATTTTGATTAAGTTCTTTGCTCTTCAGATTTTACAAAAATAAGTAATAAAACAACATTGTCTGTTGCATCCCAGCAGCTTGTTTAATTATAATTAATCAAATTTTCCTCTGTTAATGTTTTTTAATCGAATTACTAAATCCTGAGGATCTGACATCAGTATGGTTATCTCAATTCTAAACTTACTATTGTTATCTCAATTCTTAACTTATCCTGCCCTGTTAATGTTGGAATAAAGGGTAAAAATTAGTGGAAGACATTTTTTTTCTAATGGAGGTTCGAGACTGTTATGGCTGTGACTAAACAGGAAAGTAGTGACCCTCTGAGAATCCCTAAAATTCATAGAGGCAAATATGTCTATATTGATTAATGTTTTGTCTTAGATTCACTCTAGCAGTCGGTAAACATTTAATTCGGAGTGATTAACACTTGAAGGCCCAATACAAAGAGCAAAACCTTAAGCCATTTTTTGTGCAACTTAAAGAATCTGATAGAGTAATCACTTTCATTTTCTACTTATTTATTTGTATTTTAATGTTTCGTCTTAGATTCCCTTCTAGCAGTCAGTTAACAATTAATTCGGAGTGGTTAAAAGTTGAAGGTCCAATACAAAGAGCAAAACCATAAGCCATTTTTTGTGCAACTAAATGAATCTGAGATAAAGTAATCACTTTCATTTTTTACTTATTTATTTGTATTTACTTGTTCTTGCACATTAATTACCACCACCTGGGAAGCTTCTTGCATGCTTAATGTTGTCTGCTAATTGTTTTTGAATATCTTGTATATTTCTAGTTGTCCTTGTTATTATTGTTACTAGCATTTTATCTAAGATATTGGTGGATAAGGCAAATCGTTATGCTATTTGTACAAAGTATTAATAGTCTTGGGCATGCAACTGATCACCTTCAAATATCTGAAAAATGATAGGCAAAAGCTAATGACGGAGAGGGCCCAGAATTACTTCGTAATGCATTAGATTCTGGAAGCAGCTCTCATGCTGAATCCTTGGCTGCAACACTTGCAGAACATCAGCAGCATCTAGTTAGCATTCAGGTAACTTGTTCTTAGTATTTTTGCATTGAAATAGATAGCAAATGTGTGTGGTTAGTTTCCCTTTATCTGTTATACTAGTAATAAGTTATTCCTGAGTTTAAGAAGTTCCTTTACCATCAGTCTTGTTTTGTTTGAATTTGAATAGAAAGATTGAAGGCGTTTGTAATGTGACTGGTTGCCGGAATCAGAGTTTACTGATCTGGGCTACCACAACACCATGAACCATGCTTTTAAATTTTTAATATACTACTTCTGTCAATACCATAAACCGATTCCCCGAGACTGTTGCTTCCTATCTCTTCTTCTACTACTTATCCTTACTCTTCTTCTCCCCCTACCCAAAAATAATCATGCAGCTCCTGGTGGGCTGTGGTGGCAGTTGCTTTTTCCTACTGGGCTCATGGTGTGGGCTAAATGGTTGGGTTTAGTGAGAAACATAGAAACAAAGGTTGGGAAATTAGTTATGTAACTAAGGTTCGTAGTCAAGGGTTGACAAAAAGCAACGAGATAATTGTGGCAAAAGAGAGTAGGAATATAAAAGACAAGGACTAGAGAAAGTTGATGGTGGTTGCTACTGCGAAGTCTGTTCTTGTTTGGATATATCCTTCCATATTCATACTATTACTCTTAAAATTTATCTAAATTTCACTGCAGTCATTCTTTTTATGATAGACTACAATTTTTTAGATGGATAATTTTGTGGACCTCTTGCTTTCAAACTTTTTGTAGGGACTCATTAATCAGCTAAAAGAAGCAGTTCCTGCAATGCAGAAGTCTATATCTGAGCTCACTGAAGAAGTGAATGCTATTTCCCCTATAGGGGACGATGGATATGCTACGAGATCTTTTTCACCCGTGCAAGCCCAGAACAGTGGAAGGCAACTTGTAAGAACAAAAACTGGTGATTACTTTTCCTCATTGCGCGCGCGCACGCACGCGTACACACACACACACACACACACACACACACACATATATATATATATATTTATATATATATATATATAAATATAGTAAGCTGATATGCAAGTTTCCCCCCTTTTTTCCCTACACCGTTACGTGTACGGATGGGATTTGGTGAGATACATATGTAAGGATGGGTATTGGACATGAAGGGTGGAGGTCAAAGAGGAGGGAAGAATGGAGGGATGTTAGAGGGATACAAACTATTATCAATATGTAAATACATATGAATGATTTGCTTGATAAGTTGTTCCATGTAAACAGGAAAACAGTTTTGACCAAGTCAGTGAGATTTCTTCTAAACTCTCTCATGTTCAACTTGAGAAAGTTTCAAGCAGCCCTGCTTTAAAACTTCCTCAGCTATTCAGTCTAACTCCAAATTCATCTGGGAAAGCATGGCATACACCCAAAAGAAATATCAGTGCTACTCAATCAAACCTGGTTGAAAGTTTGCCTGCCAGAAAATTTAGTGATAGGTCCTTGGGAAGTGACCGTTCAGAAAGCATGTCTCAAGGTGAGCTCCTCAAGATAGGACTCAAATGCTGTATGTTAAATGTAGCATGTTGTTGGAATGTATGTTTCTGTATCCTTTTGAAACAGTTGATTGTTTTCAACACATGCATCTTCAAACAATTTTTTTTTTTTTTTGTTTTGTTTTGATTGTTGTCTGTTGTTTGTAGATGATGATGCATTCTATATTCAAAACCTTAAAAAATCTGTACGTGAAGCTGCATTATCAAAGCCACCGAGCAATACGGAACTGGTACATGATAGAAACAGTGATGATGGTTCAGAACACTTCTTTATCCCGGTTTCTGCAGGACTGGGCGGTCATAAGGAATTTTATGCTGTGCCAAACCAGACAAGACAAAGCCTTGTCTTCAGTAGACATGAAAACTGTCAACTGAAAAGCAGTGACAGAGACCAATATTTTGATGAGATCAAATTGGTGTCCGCGCTAGATGCTTCTAACTTAAATGGATTGTATGACTTTGGCAAGCAGGTGAACAGTTTCCAAACAGTTACTGGTCTGGATTTTACAGGCTCTGTACAGAGAACGCATTCGGATGATGATCAAGCCCTCTCACCGCCACTGCCACTGCTAATGGACACATTCACAGATGCATACGAGGACTTGTTAGGTATTATTTCCTATACCATCATGATTTTTCACAAATGCAATGCATTGCTTGGAACCCAAGTGCTTCTCCACAATGAGTACTAACCAATACATCCCTTGAATCTCACCCATTCTTCTCTAAATCCCTTCCTGTGGCTTATGACAACCATTTCAAACAAATCCTGTCCAAAGTTTAAGGAATCATAAACTTTTCGGGGGATTTGAACAGTTAAAGTTCCATCGTATGACTTGAAAGACCATGGTATTTCGATCACCATGTTAAATTTTTGAGCAATAATTACTGCTTTAAATTTCGATCCACCGTTTCGCTCTTTCGAATTTACAAGGAGGGGGGTGAATGCGATTGACTGGGTGGCATTTTACAAGGAGGTGTATTGATTGGTGTATCGACTTATAGTATCACTCTCTCTTCTTTCCGTTCTCTTGGCCAAGAGTAACGCTAGCACTTCCAAAAATTTCTCCTATAATACTTCCCTTGTAAATCAACCAAGTTCACATGAACTCTCGTAGTTCATTTTTAAGCTGCTAAAAATTCCGGGACGAAGTTAGGCCGCTATAGTTTTTTTTTTTGGCCAAATAATGTATAACTCATGCTTCCAGTTGGACTAACTTATATCCTACCCTTTGCAGCACCATTATCTGAAACTGATGCTGCTTTAATGGAGCGATAAGCCAGTTATGTAGCCAATGTAAGTTTAAAACTCTTTGGCCGAAGAAATGCTGAAGACTTCCACTTCAGGTAGCACCGGCAGCAGAGCTTTCTCCTACAAGTACGTCAAAAACCGATCAATTTCATTTTTGAGCAGCAGAAGAGTTGACTTCATGCTGAAGAATGGGACAAAGTTTCGGTGAACTTTTGGGAGTCTACATGTTTATGTGAGTGACCTGCGTGAAATCCATTTCGGCCATTGTGTAGTATCCCAAAGGGGGGGGGGTGTAATTGTTTGTAGTATATCAAATCCTGTCATGCTTTTCTACTATATTTGTGGATTTGTTACACTTTTGCTCGTGGCCGAGTTTTTGTAATGCTTTTTTCTGCGACCGGAGCATGTCCTGTGCTCCAACCATTCCTATGTATGAGCATTGCCTCATGGCTTGTTAAACATTGTCCATTATGAATGTATGGCATTTATCTTGAATTCTGACTATATATTGATGGACTTTGGATTACATGCTTTTGAGGCTTTTCCTCTTTTTTCTTTAGAAAAAAAGAAAAAATGGATTTTCTTCTTTTTGTTTCCTGGTGTGGTATTGAGTGAAAGTCTATAAATCCTAACCCATCGCACTGAATTTTCTTTTTGATATTTTCAAACCAATTTTAGGTTTTTTTTTCCCCTATTTTCATGAGTGAAATAATGTGCATTTCTTTTTTTCTTTTAACCAGTTTTCATATTTAACTATTTGCTTTTGAGATATACATGTCCAAGAACATCTTGCTTCAAGAATTTCATTTCCAAGTATACCAATTTCAACATATGTGATAACTGCATTACAATGCAATTCGGATATGCAAGATCAATTTTGACGAACTAATAGTGTGAATGAAAACTACGAGAGAAATCACTAAGTGTTGAGAAAGTACGAGGAGCCTTAACATAATCTCAGTAGTTTCTCTCCCAACTTTTTTCTCATGCTCTCTCGAGAACTGTGGATGAATGGATCTTGTGTGCGCTCGGGACAGCTATTTATATGCGTTGCTTGCAAGCCGTTGGAGTTGTGGTCGTCGCGGGAAAAATAGAGCGAGTTGGGATGCAGGTTGATTGGTCAACGTGTTCACGACTCGCCTCGTGGTGCTCCACATTCTTGCAGCAGTTGCTCTGTTGATTGGTTCTCGCCTCTGAACAAATGTTTGACCTCGACCTCGGCTCGGCCGGGAGCCTCGTACTGGGCTGAGATTCTGTGCAGTGGCCTCAGTCCAGTTACAGAAACGCTATTCGTATTCTCCGCCGACACATGGCAGGCCATACGATATCACAAAGTTTCCAAATTATTTCACGAATAATCCGAAAATGGAACGTGCATGGTTTATCTAAGATGAACGTGTGAGAATTTTAGGAGATACTAGTAGTATTATTTGACAAATCAGTGCAACATAAAAGTCTAAATGGGCGGCTATGTAATTCCAGATCATCTTGTGCTCTGATTAATAATTTTTTCTTACGGGGAACAAACCCACCAATTGCAGTATGAATATATCAAAATGTTTTGTGCAGCAGCTCCACGAGTTACACCTCTCTCATCCCTCTCCATCATCTCTTGAACATATCCCGAGAGCGTGGAAAAAGATAATGGAGGGAGGATACATCGACAGATACATTCGGAAGAAGAATAAAAGATTTACAGGAGATCAGCTTTGGCTGCTTTTTATAGCAACATTGTAGCCAACTTTTTAGACAATGGTGGTTACCTGAAGCCTATATTTTATTATTTTTTAGAGGGGAGTAAAATAATTCAGATTAAGGCACTGATCAGATCAAATCTCATTTTCCGCCCTTTCACGGACCCAGCTCAACTCAGTCCATTGCCCTTCAATCTTTGTACGTACCATATTCGGCGAATTTTTAACGCGAAAGAACAGACGCAGGTCCTTTCGTAATTTAATTTATTGTTACTCTATATATATGTGTTCAAGTTCAACATGATTGTTTAGAACATGTATTATGTAGGAATTGCGGACTCCCGGTATATGTTTAGTAGAACATGCGGTGCAGATAACTCCTGCGTGATATAGAAATTAAGTTATAAATATCATAGAGATTCTAAGATACTCTATTTCTAACTGCACAAAAACCGCTATGGTCTTTCTTCACCACAAATAAAAACAATATAAAAGGGAGAAAATTGTGAAATATTTTTACTTATTCTATTTGATCTTACTGGGTCATCCAAGGTGTAAAAGAAATTACAATTAGTAATATTAATAAAAAATTATACTCACAAAATGAAAAGAAATTTATCAAAATAAAAGAAAAAGTGATAAAAATATTAAAGAAAAAAATTGGATAAAGGAGGATAAAAAGGAAAGCAGCAGACTCTCCACTACAGGATTTGAAAAGATCAAAAAGAGCAAGCTGATAAAATGGGTTCCAGACACCTGTTTGAACAGAAAAAATGGGGTGCAGGAAGATGGCCAGGGGGCAACTATGTCATTTAACAATAACAATTATTAAAACCACCTCTCTTTTTCAACACCAACAATAATCAATGTTAATTTTCATGTCATGTGTTTTTTTGCATGAATAGGTCTCATGTAATCACTTTTGTCACAATAGTATGCCAAATAATAATAAGGATATGTTTACTTCATCTGGTCTATTCTTGCAAATTTTACGATAAATGATACCTAGAGTCAGTCTGCTGTATCTATTAGTATGCGTGTATTAGATGACCGTGATTTTTTTTTCTAATATTTACGTCAAATGAGACTAGTGCACTGAGCTTATCGATGAATCTCAGTGCTTGTATACATGCTGAAAGAAAATTTTATTTTGCTTACTGATACAAAGTAGCTTGTAAATAAATAATTATATGAGCTAATATTTTGTTGAATATTTCCCCCTTTTTCCCCCATTAATAAGAGGGTTTGAACTTGTAAAAACGAATAGTAGATGCCCTATTAGTTAGCCATTAGCAAAGAAATGTACGGCAAACTACCCTAATAATTATTAATTATTTTGGCTACAGCGAAGACATTTCTCCGGTCAGATAATCTGACCAAGTATGTACTTAAATCGAGATAATTTCCATTTCAAATTCTTTGTATAACTAATAACGGTTTTTATGTTTATTATTTTAATTTTTAGGATGCAAAAATAAAATAATAATTTTTTTATTAACTTTTAAGCTAGTATGATTTGTGACTGGCTAAAATTAGTGGGAGAGCGAATAAATATCACGCCGGTATTGATAAACAAGACTCGGTCGTTGAGATTCTTTTTTCTAATTATTTGAAAATACTAATTAAAAGTTAACTAAAAATTAGAAAAATAAATAAATAATAATAAAAGTGAGAGTGAAAGAAGGGCACCATTTTGCCCTCTCTCTCTCTCTCTCTCTCTCTCTCCCTTCTCTCTCATGCATTCGCAGAATTGCTAGAAACTTGAAATTTGAGCAGAAGAAAAGCAAAAAGTTTCCGTTTTTCTGATAAATCTGCAATCCGGTAATCCCATTCAAATAAAACTATCTCTTTTGTTATCTCTGTTGTAAATATCAATATTTCATGCTTTTAATTTTTCAAAAGTGGTTGACTTGTTAGATCGCGATTTTCTGATGTTTTTGTTGGGTCCTTTTATTGGATTGATTTCTGTTAATTTGGTTGTTTCTGATTTAGGTCTGAGGAAATTCTCCGGGTCATATCTTCGGGAGAAGATTTGGGATCGAACTCGAGCTGTGCGTTTAATCTTAGCAGTGCAGTTGAGTTTGTGTATTATTGAGCTGCCGTCTCATATAATTAATATTACCTCATAAATTTGTCAAAAAAGGAGGAACTTGGTGTTAATTCGAACAATTTAGTGTTATTTAATTACTGTTTTAGAAAGATGATCAAGCAGATTTTAGGGCGGCTTCCTCGGAAGCCGTCAAAATCTGGTGAAAATCGGGATTCGAATAATGTTGGAGCGACTCCTTCTTCCAATAACTCTTTAATAAGTTCAAGAAGTGGAGACTCAAATATCGGTAGATCAATGAATCAACATGCTGTTTCTCATCCTGGACCAAATAGCGCCAGTAAAAATCTTTTGCATTCTTTGAATCTGAGGGACAATGGGGGCTTAGTTGCATCAAATTACGAAGCATTACCAAGTTTTAGAGATGTCCCGGGCTCTGAAAAGCAGAATCTGTTTATCAAGAAGTTACACTTGTGTTGTTTTGTATTTGACTTCACTGATCCCACGAAGAACGTGAAAGAGAAGGATATAAAGAGGCAAACTTTGTTGGAGCTCGTGGATTACGTTACTTCTGCAAATGGGAAATTCCCCGAGAATGTGATGCAAGAGATAACAAAGATGGTGTCAACTAACTTGTTTCGGGCATTTTCTTCCACACCACGTGATAATAAGGTTCTAGAAGCTTTTGACGTGGAAGAGGAAGAACCTTCGATGGACCCAGCATGGCCCCACTTGCAGATTGTTTATGAGTTTTTTCTGAGATTTGTTGCGTCTCCTGAAACTGATGCAAAGTTGGCTAAGAGGTATATAGACCATTCCTTCATTCTTAGGTTGCTTGATCTATTTGATTCTGAGGACCCTAGGGAGAGGGAATATTTAAAAACAATATTGCATCGTATCTACGGAAAATTTATGGTGCACCGGCCATTTATTAGGAAGGCTATCAACAACATCTTTTACCGCTTTATCTTTGAGACAGAGAAGCATAATGGAATTGCAGAGCTGTTGGAAATTTTAGGAAGTATAATTAATGGTTTTGCTTTGCCTCTCAAAGAGGAGCACAAATTGTTCCTCGTTCGATCGTTAATTCCTCTCCACAAGCCAAAATGTGTAGCAATGTACCATCAACAGCTATCTTATTGCATTACACAGTTTGTTGAAAAAGATTGCAAGCTTGCTGATACTGTGATTAGGGGTTGTTGAAGTATTGGCCAGTAACAAATAGTTCGAAAGAAGTTATGTTCCTAGGAGAGCTAGAGGAAGTTCTAGAAGCCACTCAGCCTGCAGATTTTCAGCGTTGTATGGTTCCACTTTTCCGCCAAATTGCTCGATGCTTGAATAGTTCCCATTTTCAGGTATGTAGTGTGCAGTTTTTATTTAATTGAGAAATTTCTATCCAATGAATAGTTCCAATTTTCAGGTATGTAGTGTGCAGTCTTCATTTAATTGAGAAACTTCTGTTCGATCGGTGCTATCTTAATTTCTGCTTTTCTTGTAGATTTATAACTGGTCTTTCGTTTTCAGGGATTGCATTTCTGTGGGTCTATTTTATGATGACCTACCTTTAATCATTTATATATGTCTAATTTCTTTATTTATACAACATTTCAACAAATTACTCAGTATAACAACATTTTCTCTTGTCATGAACATAATTTAACTAGATTGTGTTTCCTTCTTTGTTCCAAAAAAAAAAACCCAAAATTGTCCGGCTAATGTCTATGATGCACTGCCGCATCAAAATTACTGCCGAATCTGCGTCCGACGCGTGTCAGACGCGGATATGGGCTGGACACGGCTGGGCTGTGTCTGCCTCCAACACAGGCTTGGACGTGGGCAAGATGCGTCCCGGACGCGTCCATGGTTTAAAATAAGAAAAGAGGTAAAAGAAGAGATGAAGATGAAGACGAGAAGACTCATATGCTTCTCAGCCCGCCGCCGGCCGCCATCTGCTCACCGCCTGCCAGATTCTCTGACCTTCATACTTTTAAGAAAAAGATTGAGGCTGACTGGTAGAGGAGCCGGCAACACCGTCGTCAAATCGAAAGTGGAATGCATTGAAAAGAGTCACAGATGAGTCACGTAAGTGGAGAAGAACATTAAAAAGAGAGATACGACTGCTGCTGCTGGCTCATATATCGTATAAATTTGCATGGGTTCTTATCTTACATTAATGGGCTTTCTGTTGGCTTGTGAATTGTAGGTCTAGCCCATATATACACCCATCATCAAAGTTACCAACATGTTCCCATTAATAAATTAACTCGAAATCATTTAAATTTTCTCCGCGTAATTAATAATAATGTTTTATGTTTTAGATATAATATATTTGGCTGCTTTGTTTTTAGTTCTTTTCTCTCTTTTGGTAGATAAAATATTGATAGTGTTGACATCTAATAATGTGGATGGTAATAGTTACAAAATCGCTGTGTCCTAACCATGTTGTTATCTACCAATTTTAAAAATTGCCCAATCGTCATGTCCAAATCGTGTCGTGTCATGTCCCCGTGTGTGTGCCCTCACATCATAGGTTAACGTTATGTGCTCTTTGCTAGTGAATATGTGCTAAGAGTGATGTGAAGACGACGAAAGTAAATATGCTCTTAATCCACAATTCTCAGGAAAAGTTCTAGATTGTTATGATGTAATTTTATTGTTTAAACTGACATCTTAGATTGAGGCTCTGGTCTGTCGACTTATGAATGCATGTGATGTGTTAAATTACATCTGATTGAAAAACTAACCATGCCCCCTGAGTTTGAGCTTTTTTTTTGTCCTTTTTTTTTTCGCTTTGATAAAAGCTGTATAGGCTGCTTGTTGCCTGACCCAAATGCCTTCTAAAACGACTAAAATCACGTATACGCCACTATTGCCTGAACTGGCTGTTTATTCGATAACTCTAGGATGCTTCCCGCCTACATATTTCATCGGTTCTTTCGCATATGGAGAAATTTGGATTCTTAAAACTGGCAATACAACATGAAAAGAGGAAACAGAAGGAAAACATGAGTGAGTTACACTAGTTCAAGGAAGTTAAATATGAGACAAGATCAATGATTAACATTCTTTATTTGAGAGCTACTAAGATGAAGTTTGAATATTAAGTATAGCCTAACACTAATTTTGGGACTTCGGTGCTGGTTCTTCTAGAGATAAGATTTGCAATGGCACAAAGTGTCTTAATTTTAGCTTTTGTTGATGCAGTTTGTAAGTACAGGCATGAAAATTTTTATGGCAGTCAGCCAGCTTTCTGAATTATTGTCCATTAGCATTTGACTTATTTATCTTGGGACTTTATCTACCGGTTAGTTGTTTCCCTCTCTCTCTCTCTATAGTAAGTTTGAAAATATAGTGTCTCTACTAACATAGTTTTTTTTTTTATTTGTGGGGTGGTTTGGGTTTGAATTTTTTTTTTTTTTTTTTTTTTTGGGGTTTGATGTTTACCGAATGCTATAGGATCAATTCCTTGCACAATTTTCATCGGCTATGGATGAACTAGGCAGGCTCAATTCTGTATTAATTTGGACCTTGCTTTGCCTTAATAGCAATATCTTCCTCTTTTCTTTCATTGATATTCTTTCTTTTCTTTTTTTTTTTTCTTTTTTTGGTAATGGCCAAATGCCACTATTGGTCCCTTTACTTCTATGAAACAATACCTTGGTTGTCTTTTGTAAAATATGGATTGTAGCCCCCCCAACTTCATATTTTTTTTTCCATTTAGATTCTTATCATGGAAGTGGTTTTGTTGAATGATCATGATCTTTCTCTATGAGCATTTGCTATCTCAAGTGGACTCCACCTAGATTAAACGCTTGCATATTTTGGAGGATAATAACACGACAAATGATGTCCTCATATGGCAATAACCGATGAAATATTCTTTATCGAATGAATGGTTTGTGTAAAGTGAAGTTCATGTAATTAATGTGTGTTGATTGAACGACGATAAAACACAAGTGTGCAACAGATTACACGTCTATGTTGTTTAGAAGAAAACAAAACTCATAACCTGAAGAATATGAACATATAACGATATTGGAGGACTAATTTTGATTAGCACGTAATTTGAAGGAAGTCAAATGATAACTCGAGAATACGTAAGTGTATCTAAATTTGTAACCTTGGTTGGTTAGAGAACTTTTAGATCTAAATAAGTAGAATTGTGAAAATTACTCACCCGACTCTTTGGATTGCAGAAAACTTGCAAAATGTTCCATTCTATGCCTATTCTATTTCCTTCATTATATGCTTTCCTAATTAATAATTCTCCTAATTTCTGCCATATTGGTTAAGCAATGTGTCGCTTACATCATTGAAGACTCATGTTTAGCTTTCTTTTTGTTTTGCTTTGACATGCTTTGCTGGTACCTAGCTATCAGGTTTGATGTTGGCAATTCACCATGCACATAGGTATACATGTGATGGAATCCATAGTGCTATATCCTTGTAAAGGAGTGATAAATACCCATCATAGACACATACTGTAGCGGGGCACATTATTTTTTGTATGCGTCTGCTACAGCAGTAAAGATACTGCAAGCATCGCTCTCTAGTTGTTGCTATCTAGAACCAGGTTTTTAAGTTCCGGGCGGCACGCTACGTGCTGCCCCGAACGTTCGGTGCCGGCCGGAGCCGGCACCGGAACTGTGCATGGTTCGGCCGGCATAGTTTTTTTTTTTTCCTCGTGCCGGTGGGCGCAACAATTTTTTTTTTGTCATCGTGCCTGTGGATGTGACTTTTTTTTTGTGGTGTCGCGCCGGTGGCGCGATACCTAATTTTTTTTTTAAAAAAAATTAAAATTCTTAAATTAACTCTTTAAAATTATATAATATATAAAATATACAATAATATATAAAAATAATATTTTATTATCGGCACGGTCGGTACGACGGCAGCTTTCGAGTTCGGAAATTGTCGAAACTCCTCACACGGCACGAAATTTAAAACGTTGTCTAGAACATTCGAACCCCTTGGGCTTAGTTTAGAATGAACATGAAATTGAGCTCATTCCATGAACGACTTTTTTAGCCACTTCAATTTGCACTACAGCACTGTGGTTTGGATCGTTGCATTTGTGATGTTAACGGATGTTTACGAGCCGAGCAGCTTGTGTAAGGTTTATGTCTAGCTAGTGCGGCAGTTAAGTTGGTACACGTCTATGCGAACCAAGTTGGTTCAACGATACTAACAACTGAGTCATTGACTCGTCAGCACTATGAGTTCAGCCTTTGCATATGTAAAAAAGGAAGATGTGCCTTGTTCTTGTCTTCTTCCTTTCTATCACAAGAAGTGTGTGTTAGGATGATGGGGTTTAGAATTTAATGGATGAAAGGGAGTGAGACTGACGAAGTTTAAGGAGGAAAACTGGTCAGATTTCAGCAATTGAAGCCTGTTTCTGCTATTAGCAGTAGGGCTGAGCATTACCCGAACTTACCAGAAAAACCTACCCGAACCGACCCGAATAAAGCCAAAAATTCGGGTTCGGTTCGGGTCGAATACTTAACAGTTTGGGTACAACTAATTCGGTTCGGGTTCTACAATTAAAATTCGGGTCGGGTCGGGTTGAACCCGAATTTTTCTAATTTCTATTACCCTCCAACTATCCAATTCAAAACCTACCCATCCTAAACCTAATCAATCACACACCCCCCCCCCCCCCCCCCCGCGTCCTACACCACCACCGCGGCAGCCACCCACCGCCCCCCCTCTCCCGTCGCCGGCCCGCCACCCCCTCCCCTTGCACCGCCTGCCGTCCCCCCTCTCCCGCGCGGCCCCGTTGGCCCCCTCTCCTCGCACGGCCCCTCTCCCCGCGTGGCCGCCGCCTGCGTGAGGCATCTCCTCCCCCTCTCCTGTGCCGGCGCCGTATTAGCATCCCGATCGCCGTTGCCGCCGTAGGATCTTCCATTCTTCACCCCCCCTCCCCGCGTCCGTGCCGGCGCGAGGCCGTCACCGTCGCATGGCATCCATCCTCCCTCCGATCGCCGTTGCCGCCGTAGGATCTTCTTCATCTTCTTCCTCTCCCCCCTCCCCCCCCTCGCGGGATCATCGTCGCCAGACTCGCCACCACAGAAAATCCTCCTCCTCTACCCCCTAGTGTTATTCGGGTCGACCCGAACCAGACCCGAATTGACCCGAATTTTTTCGGTTCGGGTTGAAATCTAATTCGGGTCGGTTCGGATCTGCGATAATTCGGTTCGGGTCGGCTATCAAAATTCGGGTCGGGTCGGTTCGGTTCGGGTTGACCCGAATGCTCAGCCCTAATTAGCAGGAGTTGTATACCTTGAAATCAGTTGTGATATGTCAGATTTAGAAGTCTTATACTGAACCAGGATCCACGTGTTACTATGGCCCACTTAAGATATTAGAAAATGTTTGTTAATTCAGGTGGAAGGAAGTGGAACTAGGGGTGTAGTAAACGAGTCGAGTCGCTCATGAGCAGTTCAAGTTCGAGTCGAACTCGGTCAAATGAGCAGAGTGATACTCTCCTTCGACTCGATAAGTTAGTGAGCTCGACAAAATAGGCTCAATAAGGTCATCGTAGTTGATTGGGAGAATATTTTGTTCCTCATTATATCAATTTCTAACATCCAAATAGATGTCTAAAAAATACATAATAATATAAATTGCGAGAAATGAATATAATTAAAATATTTGAGCGTATAAGGACAATAAAACTTATATAAGAGCCAAAACGATTAGCAGTATACATTCTCAACTTGTCGATTATTAAGCTCGAGCCATGCTCGACTTAAACTTGAGCTCGAGTTTTTTCAAACGAGCCGAGCTGAGTAAAGCACTACTCGACCTGTCTCAACTCGTTTTCACCCGTAGGTGGAACTGATAAGATACTTTAGTTTTAGGTAGTTTTGGATACTATTTGATAATGCTAAACGAATGCACTCATATCAACTTTCAATTTCTTTAAAGAGAGATAATTAGATAACTGAGTGAATTGTTGAGGTCCTACACATATCCTCCCTCGGGATGTTTGAAAAATATCACCTCCCTTGATTGAGATGTGTTCTGGTTCAAATTTGAGACACGAGCAGTGTTGCTGGAGCAATGTTAAAATTTGCTTGCACATACGACAATCATCTTTCTGAATTTCCTACCGAAGAAAAAAGTCACTAGGTCGATTCTGACAAAAATTCATGTTTTCAATGGTTCAACTTGGAGTAAAAGGTAAGGAATCACAAGAAGGGGGCATGCACGCTTAAAGCACCTGATAAAACATTGTAAAACCTAAACTTATTATTTTTTGAACCTCTATGCTCTGGTTGTTTCTTTCTTCCTAATATGATAAATGAGCTGGATGTTATTTTAGGATTATATATGTTAATAGTTCAAAGTTCTTGTTCCAATTTCACAGGTTGCTGAAAGGACGCTATTTTTATGGAACAACGACCACATCGAAAGTTTAATCAGGCAAAACCGTAAAGTAATATTACCTATAATTTTGCCAGCATTAGAGAGGAACATGAAGAGCCATTGGAACCAAGCCGTCCAGAGCCTGACTTTGAATGTCCGCAAACTGTTCTCTGATCAAGATCCTGAATTATACGAGGAGTGCTTGAAGAAGTACGAGGAAGACGAAGCACAGAAAAAGGAACTTCAGTTGAAACGCGAAGCCAAGTGGAAGCGTCTCGAAGAAGCTGCTGCCTCGAGATCCAGGAACGGGGATGCTCTTCATGTTGCTCCCGGTATCATATCAAGCCAAAATAGTTCGAAGATGTAACCGAGGTTCTAGAATGTTCGAAACAAATGATACAAGTTTCTAGAAGATTTTAGAAATTGCGCAGGCTTAGAGTGTATATAGGTGGGTATATGATAGGGCTTGTTCTAGCCGAATCAAACAGATACGCAAATCGAGCTTTTCTACCTCCCTTTCGAACAAGCGGAACTGATGGATATTTAAGGGTGTTACCAACATTTGCAGGTAAAAATGTTCACATGGTTGTTAGATCCGATGATGTTTTATTTTTACGTCTGTTTGATCGTATTTATTCATCTACTATGTATTTTGCTGATTGATATACAATCCTTATGAAGAAATCTCTGGCGATTTGAATCATGAATGCTCTATCTATGTTGGAAATTTCCTTCTGTTGTGAAACCATCATCTACAGGTTTGGAGTGTTCTTCTTTTATTTTATTTACTTAATTATGTATTTTTGGGCTTTCTCCAAAAAAAAAGAATCCTTATTTTCTTCTGTTGTGAAACCATCATCTACAGTTTTTTTTAAATAAAAAAACTCATTAAGTGTTTGTTTGATCCAATGTTTGGCACCCACAAGTTTTCTTTCTCGAAGATTCTGGTAGCTTGATTGGAATAAGTTGTTTTTTTTGGGTTTCTATTATCAAGATCTGAACATTCTATTTTAAAAATGGATTTTTTAAAAAAAAATTCAAATAGAAGAAAAAGTGTTTCATCTGGTCTAAAAGTGTGTATTATTATTTTGACACATTGATATTATTTCAAAAAATATTCGATTATAAAGTTGTAAATGATATTGAAATTTATAATTTTATAGTTTAAATTTTTTTATAAAAATATATTAAATAAGTTGTCTTAAAATTTTATATAAAATTTTAATATCTATGTAATGTTGATGGATTGCATATGAACTGTTGAAGTCGGTGATTCCTGATGCGGCAAACCCGCCCTATCAGGTCATTTCCTCGTGTTCTTAACCTGTGCATGATTCTAGTTTGATTTGCTCGTTGATCGAGTCAAACCTTCAACGTGTTGGTCAATTTCTTAATCAAGAAACTTCAGGAAAAAAATGCACAAACTTAATTCATTCTTATAGAAATTTATACCAAATTGTTCAGGGGCTTCAAACAAACACATCCCTGATTATTTATCTATTTTTGCTTTCATATATATATATATATATATATATATATTTTTTTTTTTTTTCCTTTTCATTTTTTTACAATGAAAAGTCAGGATAATTGCCGCTTTGCCGGCGGTCTGCTATTCTTTCCCCGGAGTTTTAAGCTCCTTATTATATAATTTTTCAAAGACGTAGAGACGTCGACCTTATTATATATCACAAGGTACCCAATAATTTAGCCGAGTAAGTTAGTTTTCCCAAACTTTATCCCAAATTTCTCCCGGAATTCTACCAATATTTGGACCAGTCAGAAATTAACCTCCACTCCAAGCTGCAATTTGTATTTGACCTGAAAAAGAAAAAATCTCGACTTCAACAGCAAAGTATTGGATACAGCTGAAGTGCATAATAATTAATAAACACCTCAAGTGAAGAAATTTTGGGGGATTTTAAGAAAGCTAGCTTCGCCGGCGCAAAAGAACATGCTAAAACAACCCAAATTTGTCCCGAACTTTCGGTTCACATAGCATTTTTGGCTGCTTAAAGTGAACCACGACGACTTTCTGGTGAAAATTCGGGACGAAATTTGGGAAGCTCAGCATTTCCAGCAGGAAGCAGAAAGGATAGGCTTAGACTTCCAGCCAATGGAAAGCCCAGCCTTGTCCTCGGCGACGGTGAACCCCTCGACCTCCGTGACATCCATCAACCATTTCTTGGCTCTTCCGATCATCTTATTGACAGGCCACGGCTGGAACCCGGCGCGGCTCATGCGGCGCCTCCACTGGTCGGCGCGCTCGTGGCGCTCCACCCTCGCCGGCCCTTCCTTGCCGACGATGTTGCGGATCTCCTCGCCGAGGTAGAACTGCTCTATCTTTGCGCGGCGGGTGTCGTAGGCCGGGCTAGTGGCGTCGAGGGAGTCGAAGATCGCCGAGTAGTAGTGCAGTGCTTCCATGAACCGTCCCAGGAAGAAAGGCCCGTTGTGCCCCGCGTCTTGCTCCACCACGTCATCATCCGAGGACGTAGCCCGTGCACCGCCCTGTTTATCTCAATTTTTTAGCATTTCTTATTTTAATCTTAATAATAATAGGTTGATATCATCACGAATTCCTATATTTTGTATCATATAATATTATAAAATTTTGCTTTTTAGAATATTAATCAAATCATACATGACAATGCAGTTTAAACTTGTAACGAGGACTATCCACTTCTATCTTGGATTTAATTGAGTAAAATATGCAAATATATACACAATATGATGCATCAAATACTACTTATCATCACCACTAAGAGTAATATCACGCTTGATACGTACTTTCTTTAGAAAATAACGAAAAATAATATAATTATGTATTTTAAATAAAAGTTCTAAGTGTTGGAAAATTATTATATATTAAAAATGACGTAATCTAAATATGCAATCAATTTTAAAAGTTCTAAGTATTGGAGAATTATATATTAATAAAAATGACGTAATCTAAGTATGCAATCAATTTTAAATAAAAGTTCTAAGTATTGGAGAATTATATGTTATTAAAATGACGCAATCTAACTATATAATAAGGGAAAATACCAAATCAGCCCTCCCTTTTCAATTCCCATACCATATCAGCCCCTCCTTTCCAAAACAGCCCAAATCAGCCCCCCATTCACTGTTTATCTTTTTTTTTGGACAAAACTGTCCTTTTATTGCCGAACCGAGGTCACATATTTAGAAGTATTTTTTAAAAAAATGTTGAACATGAAAGATGGAGATCTACAACTTTCATGTTCAAAATTTTTCCAACAAATGCTTCTAGGTAGGTGTTTTCGATGTCCGAACTATTTGTAGCAATTTCGGGTCGGGTCGGGTCGACCCGTTATGCTTCCGATCTCAAAACATAACTTTTGAAGTATTTTTTTGAAAAATTTTCAACATGAAAGTTGTAGTTCTTTCCGAGATCTACAACTTTCATGTTCAAAGTTTTTTCTGAGATCGCTTCTAAATGGATAATATCAGTGTCTGAAGTGTTAACGGGTATAGGGGTAATTTCGTCCAAAAAAAATTCCAAACAGTAACCAGGGGCTGATCCGACCTAAATTTGAAATGTGGGGCTGATTTGGGATGTTTTCAACAGTCGAGGGACTGATATGGTAGTATCCCATATAATAATCAATTTTAAATAAAAGTTCTAAGTGTTATGATGTCTACAATGTGATTGCGTACGTGTTGATATTAACACTAATAATATAAGAATTAGTTTAATTTATATATGGGTATTGTTAACGAAAAATTACCTGAGGGCGGCGTGCAGCGCGCCACGGCTTTCTTTCACGGCGCGGTGGAGCTCGAGGGACGCGTTGACGGCGAGGGCCTCGCCGTCGACGAGGTCGAGATCGCAGCGCTTCAGCGCTTCGAGATGCGCAACTACGACGTGGAACTTGAAATCTATCCGCAACTCGGCTGCATGAGCTTTCAGTTCTCGCCGATCCCACGTAGCTCCTCGGATTGGCGCTTATTCCAGTTATCCGAACGCGGCGAGGCGACGACCGCATGGTGGCGACGGCGTCAAGGAGGCTCCGCCATTGCTGGCCGCCTGAAAGTCCCATCGTCATCCCCAAGTCGAGGACGTGGATCGTGTTTTCTCCCTCAAAGGCCTCCAAGATGGCGGAGTTAGCCACGTAATGCCCGAATTTCACGTAGGGTAAGATTTCGTAGGCTAGCTTGAGAGCCTCCTTGAACGTGGGCTCCCGGCCGTACGCGGCGGCGGTAACAGCGGAGGCCACGGCGTTGGGGGATTGGAGGAGTTCAAGGCGGTCGGCGAGGCCACCGGCGAAGCAGGAGGCGACGCGCTGGAACGGCGCCGTGCGAGCGGCGCAGCGGCGGAGCGGAGGGCTTCAAGAAGCGTCGCCGCCTGGAGGCGGTCGCGGCATGCCACCGCTTCCGCACAGGAGATGAGCAGCTGCACCAGCCGCGGCCCTCCTCCTCCTCCGCCGCCGCAGCCGCCACCGTCGGCCAACTCCTCGTCCTCGGGATCGGTAATCTCGCCGTGGTTGGTCTTATCGGATAGTGCGTAGTGCTGCTTGACAGCGCCGACGTGGTCGAGGAAGCCGAGCTTCGGGAGCCGAGCTCTGCCTTCTTCATGATCAACAGACTGGAATTGATCAGTGGCAGAGCGGAGCCGCTTGGGCGGCGGAATGAAGTCTGGGAGGGCCCAAGAAGGAAGGATATTGAAGGGAACAACAGTGGTAATGGTGGTGGCCATGGACGAGGGACAGCTGAAGCTCGACTCGAAAATATATTTGTGATCATCTTCAGTTTCGAAGAACGAGTGTTTTCTTGTTCTCGTGTCGCCGTCTGAAGCTTGTTGCTCTCTGTAGCAAACTCCGGGAGCCATTTTTTTCTCCCAATTTCAAAGACCCCCTCAACGTTACCAATTCACCAACATTTATAGCCAAAAAAAAAAAAAAACCGCGATCGGCATTTTGCCTTTCTCAATATTCTAATTTATTTGTTTGAATAAACTTTAAATAAAATATAAAAAATACTACTGTACCAAAAAAATCTAAAAAAATCAATAATTTGTAGAACTAGGTTTACACCATGATATATATATATATATATATATATATATATATATATATATATATATATATATATATATATATATATATTAAAAAATTAAAAATAAATTGAAATGTACTTTTTTAGAAATTTTTATTATAAAGTTATAGATTTTGATAAACTATATAATTTTTTTTTTAATATATATTTTAAAATTTAAGAAATTTAAAATTGGTTTTAAAAATAATTTTAAATTTTATCCGTCAAAGGAGTTTAAATATTGTTTAAAAATATTTTTTGAAAAATCATAAATTCCATCTAAATTTATAATTTATGTTAAAAGTTTCTCAAAAAAAATTTTCTAAAATTTTATTTTTATATAACTTAATAAATTTGGTAAATTTATTAGTACCGCTACTAATTGCATCGGCAATGCTGTAAATTATAAATTGATAATTATTATTTGATTATTTATTTCCCTATTTGTCATCGAGTTATTACCGAAAAACGAGTTGTGAAAGGGACTCGTCGCCGTACGTTTGCGGTGAGGAATATGTCAGCCTGCTCATCAAAATTATACTCATTCCGTTCCGTGTGCCCTTATTAGATTTTGTTTTTTTTTTATTATTATTTCAATAATTATTTATAAAAATAATATTTTTAAAAATTTATTTGTCAAACTAAATTTACGGTGCCACGTTAAAAAAACGTCTTTTCAAAAGACACTCTTCGCCGAATTAGCAGGAGAAAGAACGTATTTTTCAGAAACATCTTCCTAGAAAAAGTACTATTCGGTTCAACATGAAAACAAAAAAAAAAAATATTATAGCATCCGATTGATTCGTCAGGAAATCTACTCGAATATATTGTTCTGTCGAGCTAGAGTGCTCGGACATTATAATATTACTTAAACGCTATATATATATATATATATATATATCCTATTTCTTAGTTTTTGTTATTATTATTATTTTTTACTTGGATTCTTTGCGTTAACTCAATTGGTATATGAAATTATGTTAGTTTCTACTAATTTTTGCGATGATGTCAATTTTGTTATATTAAACATATGTTGGCAGATGATCGAGATAGTAAATATAGATCTTGGTTGGGTCGGCCATTATCATGGGTTGAAAGCGAACCAAACCAAACCAGACTAAGCCAATATTCTTTAAGGGTTTTGTCGGAAAAGTCCATATTTCCAAATTTATTTCAAATAAGTTTCTACCTTTTTATAAAAAAAAAACCTTACAAAATTATCCGGACAACATAGGTATTAGTTTTATTGAAAAAATTTTAAATACGGAAAAAAAATTTAGGTGTGTTTTGAACTTTCTTATTTGAAGTTTTTCAAAATGTGCGTAAACAGTTGGAGGCTCTAAAATTTTTTAACCAGTAATATTTCAGAGTCAGTTATTTAGAATATTTTTTACAAAAAAATCAATATAAAAGTCATAAAATATATCAAAAAAAAAATTAAAACGTTTTTTTTTTATATTTCAATAATTTTACAATATATTTATATACATATATTTTAGCCTGATATAATAAATTTCTAAAAACAGTATGATTTATTTTTTTTAAAAAGTACAAAAAGTATGAACTAATATATAATTGTCCCATCTTCAATTTGGTCTTGTTCGGCTTTAAAAACCCTTTTTTGGATCTCTGTCAAGTGTTTTTGTTCAATTCCCGTTAGGTTTTGAACTGTTTCTGCTGCATGAAAAGAGAAATGTTTTTTTTTTCAAAAGAGCCCTTTCAAAAGCAAAACTATTCAAAATCAACCCCTATTCCATTTCAGCCTCGCATTTTGATTGGTGCTATATCGAATATCCATTTCGGTTAAAATTTAGCAAAAAAAAGCCATTTTGCTATGTTTCACAGTTCTTATAGGATTCAAGAGTTTGGAATAATTATATCAGCTCCTGATGCCGCATTTCCTCTATTTTTTTTTAGTTATATCAGTCAAAATATGTATGCAATTTTTTTTTTTTTTAAAAAAACAATTAAAAAAATATATCTTAATTAGCATTTTAAAACTCCAACTTTACAAAAACTAGGAAGCCCTTAAAATATTTATGCATAAATATATTTTGACAAATTTGAATATAAAAATTGTACAACATACAAAAAAAAAAAAAAAAAAATTCGTTCCGAAATTTTTCAGAAATAAGTTAAACATTTATTTTGAAATAATTTTATAAATTTTTATGAAAAAAATAGAAATTAATTTGAAATCAAGCTAAACTTAGCATAAGCTTCGATTAGAACCCCCTAATTAGCCGTGATTTTCTAGGAACATAGCTGTCCATCAGGATGTTCAAAAACGTAGTTCTTGTTTGGGAACCTCAACATCAACCTCAGCAACACGCCAGAAAAAGATAGCAATTAAAAGTCCAAGTTGCAATATTAAAAGATAAATATAATTTTAAAACCTATAAAAAATAAAATTAAAAAAGTTTTTTATCTGCGTACGTCACAAAAAAATTTTTTAAAAAAAGCAAAAGGATAAAAGAATGAATATTCATCGTCCCTCGTAGGGATTCTGGGAGGCATTTCTTAGAAAATTTCGGGACGCCGATTTGGAAGCCGGAGGTATCTCTCCAACGGCTACGATCATTGGTATCTAGTCTAGTATTGGTATTCCGATCTAGGAATAATATTGGATTATCCAAAAAAATTTAGCTAAACTAATCATTAGATATCCCAATATATTGTAAGATGCAAGAAATATTCACCTCGTTGGCTCACATCTTTCGATCAACTCGGTAGAGCTTGGTAAGACTCAAGTTTGTGCCGAACATTTCGGTTTGGCAAGTCCGACACTCATGTCCATACTATTTTTATTTTTCAGACATTTTTCAGGCATATCTAACATAAGCTCGGCTGTATCTGCGATATATCTGTATCGGATACTGTATAGATACTGTATGAGATTAAATTTCAACAAGATAATGAACATGGATATAAAAGAAAAAAAAAAAGAATAGAAAAGGAGACACCAGAAGAAGCTAATGGTGAATTCCAAAAACATCATAAGATTGCCGGACTCTCTGGATACAAGGGAGCAATGCAGTGTGAACGCAACATTCAACAATTTTTTGCTTTGTCTTAGGTATTAAGAATTATTAACATGCAAAATTGGAAAGTAATTGTTGTCGTAAGCTTATTATTTCTGAATAATGCTCGGCTGTGTCGTAAACTTTCATTTTTAATAATTCTTTATTGGTCTATGATTCTGAATATTCTATCTCATTATTTTTAAAAAAAAAAAATTGTCTAGGAAGCTTACACATAGTAAAAGAAATGTCCTCAGGTATAGGTTCTATGTATAAGAACCAAGGAAGTCAAATAAACTCGAACAAAAGAAAATAAGAGGTAGATCGACAGATTACCCTTTCCTCGGCCGGATTGCAACCATGTCCGCCGAATCATCGTGTATCCGCTGGAGAAAAAAAAAAAAAATCACCAGACGACAAAGTTATGAATCTGTTTGATTGCTACAAAAAATTCATGAGTTTTGCTTGTACAAACAAGAATCATCCAATAACAAAGCCGTCCTGCATTACCCTCTTCTTCCCTCCCTGCTAGATAATTTAATCAAAGAATGAAACAATAATCAATCTACAGCTACAACTCTCTCTCTCTCTCTCTCTCTCTCTCTCTCTCTCTCTCTCTCTCTCTCTCTCTCTCTCTGGGCCTAGTACAAATAATGCTTTTTTGCCTCCATTTCTAGCACTCTGGTTTGGATCTTCCCAGTTCATCCCTCAAAACCCATCCTGAGACAGTGGAGAGTGTAAAATTCATGTCCGGATGGCAATACATATACTTATCGAGTGTAGTAAACTCATGAACGGCACCCTTATAATCTAGTACCGGCGCATCTACATCCGCTTTTCTTAGTTCGTCGGAGTAAGCGATGGCCCTGTCTTCCATCCAGTCGTGCTCTGCAACTACCGTTAACGTCGCCGGCATGCACGTTAAGGGAGGACCCCCTCTTCCACTTCCATGGACCAAGGGTTTGGCGGCTACATGGTCTAAGTGGAATTCATCCTCAGGGAGGAATAACTTCCAAGCGATTAAACAAAGGGCTTTATCATAATAACCTTATTCAGATGGGGTTGGGATGCTCCAATGAAGACCGGGTACATTAGGGCCGCTGCTCATTTCGCAGGAAGCAGAAAATCAACGGTCCAGATCATCTGATCTGAGTAGAAACAACTTGACCATGACGAAGCGAATATCATCCTCAATTTTTAGGAGTTTACGTATCATTCACTGTAATAGAAAAACGCGCTGATATGACAACGCACGTTGCATATCAGTCCCTTTTTAGAGGTTTGTAAATCAGCTCTAGAAATCGAAAAATATGCTGACGTAACGGTGAGCGCCGGGACGCATGGCACAACATCATCACGTTTTTCTGTTTGCAGAAGCTGATACACAAACTGTAATAAAATGGAGAACTGATAAGCAACAACCCAAAAAAAAAAGCCCCGCAAAAAATTCCGAATATAGATCTATTAGTCTATACAATATTTTGTACAAAATTATTGCTAAAGTTCTAGCCAAGAGATTAAACTCGGTTCTTCCATTGCTCATTTTGGAAAATCAAAGTGCATATAGCAACTATGTTTCAGAACATCAGCGTTTACAATGAAGAATTAGGTCAAAACCACCAACTTGGGCTTTAATCTCGCAAGAAAAAGAGCATGTAACAATAGGAGATATTCTTAAGTATAACGGTTGTATCACGTCACTCTTTATGACAGTAAAAAAAAAGTTTTTTTAGAAAAATTTTTTAGAAAAATTTTTAAAAAAAGTTATAGATTTTGACGAGATATATAACTTTTTTTTCCAAATAATACTTCTAAAAAAGTATTTTGACTCCAAAGTTTAACGGATTTGAAGCAAATTTAAAAGGTGTTTTAAAATCCATTGAACCCGTTAAATTTTACTGTCCCAAAATATCTATTTAGAAGTATATTTTAGAAAAATTTTAAATATAAAAGTTATAAATCTCATTAAAATCTATAAATTTTATTGTTAGCAAATTGACGAATGTGACGTAAATATTTTATCTTAAATGCTCGGCTCCTCTCCATGCTCAAAGCAACATCTACATTAAAAATTGACGGACGTAGATGGAAAAATTGAGAGTAAGATTATCGTAAATATTTTTTCATAATTTAGGAGTATATCGTTCACTACTGATTTCAGAATAGTAGAGGACATATTTGAGAAAAGTTTAGAGACTAAAACTTAGTTTAGCCCCTTTTTTCTATACAACCCTAAACAATTTATTTTGGAATAATTGCATATCAGTCCTTCAATTTCAAATATCTTACAATTCAACCTCTCATTTAAATAATTTACGAATTAGCTCATATCGTTTTTCGCATCAAAACTATTTTTTAGGAAAGCTTTAAATAGAAAATAAAATAAAATATGAACTGATCTACAACTTTTGTATTTTTTTTAAAATATTTTAAGTAAATATTTTTATAGTTTTAAAATTTTATTGAGTTTAAAAATTAATCTGTTAATTTGCTAAAATGTTTGAGTTTTAAAATATTTACTTAAAAATATTTTTAAAAAAAAAAAATTTACATACAAAAAATAAATTTTGATGTGATATACAAATTTTGTATATATTTTTATAAATATGTTTAAATAGATATTTTAGAATTTTAAAATAATAAATTATATATTCACAAAGTAAAGTTTGAAGAAGGGCCTGATTTGCAAGTCTCCCATTTATCTTCATTCTTCAGCCAGCCGTTGAGCAGTCAGCCATTTCAAAAATTCGACCGTTGTTCTCTGAAAGATGTCAATCTCGCCAGCGGTGGAGGCGGAGCGAGGCATGGGTAGCATGCTGAGCCCAGGGTTCCGATCAATGGCGGCGTTGGCGGGATGGGACGAAGACGCTTTACTTGCCGCCAGTCTCGTTGTGGAGGACACGCCCGTCAGAGAATCAAAGCACAAAAAAAGAAACAATAACAATCATCTCAAATCACCCCCACCACCAACTCCAATAGGTTCGATTCTCAGTTTAAGTGTTTTATCCTGTAATGTTTTAATTACATTTCCTTGTGCGTTTTGTTTAATTTTTTTTATAGGAAGAGAAGAAATCGAAGGGCGGCGTCCAATTTGGTTGCGCCTGTTATTCTTTGCCTAGACGATGATCAAACAGGTTTTACTCTTAGTAATTTCGAGTTCTCTCCTAAATGTTGATTTGTTTTCCATCATTTAGTTATGGGGTTGAATTGTATTTATAGTAGAATCAAAAGAAAAGTGTGAAAAAACAAAAGCTGTTGATGCGATAAAGAGAAGAATCGAAAGGAAGTGAATTTGATGGAGAAGGAATCCGTCAAAGGCACTGCATTATGCATGGATCGGCTGCGGGAGGAGCTCTCTTGTGCGGTGAGAATCTTAACAAATATTTGGGGCCATTATTAGTTGATGCCGTAATTTAGTTTTTGCAACAAGGATCTCGTTCATCTCCTCAGCTAACACAATGTGTTCTGATCATATTTGTAGATTTGTCTAGATATCTGCTTTGAGCCGAGCACAACCCCTTGCGGGCATAGGTAAAAGATCATGTCTTGTATCAATATTGATGATGTTTATTGCAAATAGTCTTAACTTCACCATTGAAGCTCAGTACACATTCCATTTGCATTTCAACTGAACTTAGCAGGGAAGAAAAGGCACTAAAATTGGGCGGTTGCAGGTAGAGTTTTCCTACAATTTTATAAAAAAAAAATCATGGAAGAGGAACGATGTCTCCGTCATTGTTCATTAGATATTTCATTCATATAAGAAATATTCGAAAACATTATGCATTGCATCTTCAATCAGTCATTACAGTAATTTTGTAATCATTTTTCTATATTTTAATTACTTTAAAAGAAATAGTGACATGATATATTTGTACATAATTTCCTTCCCTTCCTATCTCATGTTTTGGCTGTGTCAGTTTTAATTAAATTGTTGCCCTCGATAACTAGCGGACATAAATGCGCGTAATCCACCAAAGGATGTTGGTCTTATTTGCTCTTGGATAAATTCATCCGATGATGCTAAATGAAGAAATATACAGTTTTTATAATATTGCATGAAGTATTTCGGATTTCTTTATTCCTGGGAACTTATTATTCTGTTTCCGAATATGTGATTGATCTTGTACTATCCCTATCCTCCTTTTGATTTAGATATTTAGTGTAGCAAAAAACATTAACAAGTTCCAAATTTTCTAGCAGTTTCTGTATGAAATGCTTGAAGTGTGCCAGTGCGAAATGCGGGAAGAAATGCCCTAAATGCAGACAATTAATTGGGTAATACTTCATTTAACATATAGTATGTCCGTATAGCTATACGAACTAGAGATATTATTGGCATACATATTACTTTCCTTGCAGTAACGGGAGATCCTACAACGTAAATACGGTCCTTTGGAACACTATACAACTTTTATTCCCTGATGAAGTCGAGGCAAGGAAGACAGCAGCTGCAGAAAGTAGTGAACCGTTAAGCGAAGGCCATGAACGAAACCCTCGAACTAGCAGAAGCATTTCTCGAAATACAAGAAATGCCTCTGTAAATTCACAGGGTAGAGTCTCTCAAGGAAGCAACAGCTTTCGAAGTGCGCTTCAAATAACACAAGATAGAGGCCAGGAAAGGAGCCTTAGTAGGAGGGAACTACGAGCACCAAGCCAGACTGAAGACGCCGCGCTGGCCATTAGGCTTCAAAGGGAAGAGTTCATGGAAGCATTTCAAGATAGTCGCGAACACCAAAGACACATGCTTTACGTGGCTCGAGCCAACCTGAGAGCAATGGCTTCCAGAGGAATTATGGGTCGAACTAGGGGTCGACCATAAATTTCAGAATTCTTAGCGCAGTTGAACTTTGATATGTTTCAGGTACGCGAATTCTGCGTATTACTTTTCCCAGCAGTCCGCGTATAGTTGATTAACTAATGAAGCTTCCTTATACACTTTTTAGGTTCTACCTGCAGACATACTGATTTCTTCTGATGGTTTGTAAGACTTCATCTAAATTCTGTGTATTACTTTTCTTCTGATTCATCTCCTTATACATAATTCTGAGTATCACTTTTCCCAGCAATCTTTTAAATTTTGTTTATTTTTTTGCTATAATTGCTCATCTTTAATTTTGAATTTTGGAAAGATGCTCGAAAAATTCCTGTTTATCGCGCTGTTAGTACTTCACTTCTCTTGATTTTGGGTAGTTTATGATTGCTTGCATTACTTCTCCACACAGAAGCAGAACTTAAATGCAATAATTATTTAGCATCAGGATGTTGGTTTTAAGATGGCTATATTACTGCTGTATTTTGTTTATTTTTTGTTTTATAGTTGCTTCTGATATTCAGTCAAATTAACCGTCTAGACGCGTGCGATACATCTGCATGCGACGGGTGCAATACGGTCTGTTCGGATAGAGATGCAGCGCTTGATATGACTATTTTAATTAGGTGGATCCTATTCAAGTACTGGGGCAGGACCACTGTCTGGTCTTTGGACCTAGTGCTGTTCCGTGGTCCATCCCACGTCGTTTTTCTACTCAAATACCGTATGAGTGATTCTTCTGTGTAACAGATATATATTATATAACATTTATCGGTCTTCAGGGTTTTTAAGATATATTTTGATTAGTCGTAGGTTTTAATATATTTTTTTAAACGGAGTGCTATACAATTTCGTAGTTCAAAAGTTATTGGAAAATACTAAAATATAGGTCAAATGGATCTCCTAAAGCGTAATTTAAAAAATAGATCGCTATCACTTATTTTTTAGTATTTTGAAAATTTTTGAACTATAAATAAGATGATAAATCAAACAATTAATATTGTAGTTCACTATTTAACAGTATCTGTATATTGTTAATCATATAATTTACTATATAACTATTATTATTTTTATTTTTGTTTACGTGATGTTGGTTTTTGTTATTATGTGTTTGTTTTCTAGGGAAAATAATAGCAATATATTGTAAAGTTAAGCATAATCAAACAAAGTGATGGCTAAAAGTCCATGTTAGTCTCGATTCTCTTGGCTAGCAACAGTTAACAAAAAATGTACCAATAAGATATTTTGTTTGTTTATCGTAGACTGGACCGGGTCCGACTAGTGGATAGAGCGTGTTGCAATCAATAATCAAACGGCGATATCCACTATTGTATCTAGATTAGTCCGAAAATCAGTCCGATTATATTTTTCTCGGACATAGGGATCGATAAATCGCTATTGTATCGAAAAGAAAAATACTACAAAATCCGACTGAATAGTTCGATTATATTTCTTTCATGCCTCGGGTCAATAAAACTACCATTTACCGATCCCAGTGTACGAAAAAAATGTGATCGGATTATTTTTCGGACTAAAATGTTCAGCCTATTCGGCATTACCTATCTAAAAAAATATTAAAAAGTGATTTTCTGCATTTTTAAGCTCCATAACAATTACTAGAGACAAAACAAGTCAAGTTTAAACCAAGTTGCACCAAGTACCAACTCGATTATGTGTGTTAAACTCAAGCACCAACTCGGCACGAGCTTGCTAAAACCAGCTGGTTGAGCTCAGACTCTGTTTTGTTACTTTACTACATTTATTGGATTCAAATCATGCGTACGTATTACGCCATTTTTTTTGTTTTAAGCCATTGAACACATAATCATACCAAATCAGCTCCCACTAAAAAAATTTAGTAAATCACCCGTTACTTAAAACTTGAGGGACTTGCATATCCCCTGTATTGGTAACAGTAGTATAAATAAGTTACTCAATTTAAATCTGTTATTTTTGCACATCCCAAACTATTTAGAAGTATCTTTTAAAACATACTTGAACACAAATATTATAAATCACATCAAAAATTATGAACTGATTTGTATAAACTTTTTAAAAGACGGACTGACGTGTCATCTTCCCTAAAACCTTGATAGTGTTTTGGATGGCTATCGTTTGCTTGATCCACTTAAATACATAAAAATACTAGAGCATAAGTTGCAAATTTACTTATTTCGAAAACCTAGAACGACCGATGTTTTCGTCTTCGTCTCTGATTTTTGCATGCTTCATACCTATGATGTAAAGATCAGATTTCAAATGCAATCCCAGTCCTGGAGCTTCTGCCATGTCGATGTCCTCTTCGCTCATCCCATTCGGCAACTTCCACTCGAACATGTATAGAAGATTCGCAAGGACAAGTTCGACTATCACAGCTGCAAAGTTCATGGCAGGACAAATCCTTCTGCCGGATCCAAACGGTATGAGCTCAAAGTCATGGCCTTTGACATCGACAGTGTTCTTAAGGAACCTGTCAGGTTTGAACTCATCTGGATTGTCCCAGGAATTTGGATCTCTTCCTATCGCCCATGCGTTGACGAAGACACGCATGTTCGGTAAGATGTCGTATCCGTCGATCTGGAAATGTCGAATCGGCTGTCGTGGAAGCAACAAGGGGACCGGAGGATGCAATCTCATTGATTCCTTTATTACACACTTGAGGTAATTCAGTTGATTTAGATCATCTTCTTCAACTTTACCTTTACTTCCGACGGAGTTTCTTACCTCGTCTTGAGCCTTTCTCAAGGCGGCTGGATTTCTTATCAGTTCGGTCATGGCCCATGTGATCACTGAGGGGGTTGTCTCAGCTGCAGCCGCTAAGATGTCCTGCCAAATCATAAACACACGGATAATCTCTTGATGATTTTCAAATAATTAACAAGAAATTTTCACCAGGACTATACATCTTTTAGCATTAAACGAAGGAAATATCAGCATCGATCATGAAAGAGTAAAACATGATCAAAAGAGAGATTGTTGTGATATAAACCAACACTATCAATCTTTTTAAAAAAAAAAATTGCTAAAAAAATACAGTAGACAACATCTTATGAGGAACTTTAAATAAACAAAAGCAGTAAAAAAAAAAAAAAAAATCTGATTCAAGCAATTAATATACTGTAAATTGCTAAAAAGAAGAGCTAAAGTGAGGTTCTCGCTAAGTTTTAATGGTGAAATGTCTAATATGAGATTCAGAGGCTGGTGAGATGCACTAACCGAGGTAATGCTTGCCTTCAAGTGAGCTCTGGTATGATTTGCTTCTCTCTGCAACTTAATCAACACATCTACAAGGTCTTCTTCCTCCGTCTTCACCCTGCTCGGATCGAGATGATCCTCTATAACCTTCTCACATAACAAATCCAGTTTTCCTGCAATTCTGTTCATCCTAGCTATCTTACCGGTGATCCGATCTAACCATCTCATAGACGGAAAGTAATCAGAAAAGAAGAAACTGATTAAAATCCCATCTAATTCCCGGGAAATCCTATGAATATTCTTCACATATCCTTCTTCTAAGCATGAGCTACCAAGAGCAATTCTACATATAATCTTATACGAAAGGGTCGCGGCCATCTTGCATAAGTTAATAGGCAACGGAGAGGCGCTCGATATCTCTTTAAGCATCAGATCAACCTCTTCTTCTCGTATCGAACGGTAAGATTGCACCCTCTTGACACTGAAGAGTTCAAGTAGGTATGTCTTCTTCATCTCTCTCCAATACTCACCGTAGGGCGCCATACCGCAATTCAAGCCTCCGTAAGTAATTTTCGCCAAAGCGATCAGTGATGAGGGCCTCGAGCAGCAGTCGAGATCATGGATCTTCAATACTTCCTTGGCCATGGCAGCTGACGATACCACTATTGTCGGCACAGAACCAAGCTGAAGGTACATCAAAGGGCCGTATTTTTGAGAAAGTGACCAGAAAGATCTATGAGGAAGTTCACCTATTTGGTGCAAATTGCCTACTATGGGGAGTTTTTTTGGACCAGGTGGCAGATTATACATAGCGCCATTATCGTTCTTTTTGAGATGCAGAAGAAGAACTAAGAGTAGAAAGATCAGAGATAGCCACAAACAAATGATAGGAAAAGCCATTACTATGAGAACAAGAGAAGTTGAGATAAGGAGGCCAGGTACTTACTTTGATCACTTATAAATATAGAAAACTTCATAGTTACTGGAGCACTTTTTTTTTTTTTTTTTAAAGGAAAAAAAGAAGAAGAATCACAGTCCTTTTCAATGGATTGACTATAGCTGCATCTTTGTCTTATACATCAAGTGTGAGAGGAATCGGGAGAACCACAATCTGGATAACTTATCCATACTAGTTTTAATTCGTGCCATACAGGAATATATAGATTATATATAAATAATAATATCTATTATAACAGTTACAAAAAATAAATTAATTATAAATTAAATTTTATAATTATTATTGTTTTTATTTTTTATTTTATATTAATTAACAGTAATTTTATTAAAATTTTATAGTGACATGAAATAGTGGTGACATATGTATATATATTATTGAATATTTTCGTACATTTGTCTTTTTCATAAGACTATGGGTTGTATGAACTTTATCCATCTAAGTGTGGAAGACAAAGGATCATCATGCTGTTAAAAGAGATAGCAGATAGACAATTCATGGAGGTCCCATGAGACAAATGTTATGAAGTATTGCTCAAGATATTATTTTTTAGATTATTATAAAGAAATTTTACGATCTATTTTTTATAAACCGTCGTAATAAATAAATTCATAAAAAGTTGATAAATTAAAAAATTTCAGTATTTTAATCTAAACAGATTCAAGGATCCGTATTATCTAAGACACATATAAATAAATCTATCTCATCCTTACCGCTAAGATATCTTGAAAACAACCATTATATGATAATATCAGAAACAACATATCATTATTAACTTATAGCTAACCAAAATCTAAGATAAAATTCAAAATGGAGAGGATTTAACAGTAAAAACTAGCTGCATTACTTTGACTTAAATTTTGAAATCAGCAAGGGGCACTGCTGAGGATATGGAATGTGACGACATCAAAGGCTGACCGTAACGGGCGGCTCTAGAGTTTTCGAGTTGAGTAGCGGCGTCATGGCTATCCGATCTACCATCAAATTATAATCAAAATTAATAACTTTTGTATTTGAAGATTTAGAGTCACAGAAGAAAAAACAGAATTGAATATAACGTCGAAATGTTTGCGATGTGAGTGTTCTTTAAAGTAACTAGGCCGTAGATTAGGATGTTTAAAAATAATAAATTATAATAAAAGCAATAATAATAACAAGAAGGATAGTAATAGATGTTCATCCGGTTTCACAGGTCTAAACATTTGGCCAAAATTAGGGCTGCGCTTTTGGAGTGTCTGGGATCTTAGCCAAGACAATGCCAAGTTTGCTTAGAGGATCCGTAAGTATACTCTAGGCTTAATCATAGCCATAAAATTGGTGTAATCTTAACCGTTTATTGGAGCCTTGATTCCCCCTAAATAAGGAATGCATCATTCATTTGTAACTATTGGGATTTCGAATTTGAAAAAGGATTGTAAGAATGCTAGTGTTCTTTTTACTCTTGTTTTTTCTTTCATTCTCTTCAGTTAGCGCTTAGGATCTTTTATAAAGAGGTTGAGCATAGCGACGAATTGTATTGCCAAGAATAAGACATTTAGTTAACACACAAGCTGCTAGGAAAAAGTATAACTTTATGACACCGATTCAGACCGAACCGAACAGGTCCGAAATCCGAAAAAGTCCAAACTGTGGACAACTGACCGACCTGGCAAAAACTCGGACATGACCTGATTAGACAATTAGATTGAAAATTATATTTAAAATAAATAATATAATTATAGTAACAAAATAATACGTAGATATATGAACAACAATATACTATTTTGGGTCCATCGGACCGGACTGGATTGAATCCGCTCCAAAGCAGACTGGACCAGATTGACCAGTCTAGTCCGGCTTTTCAGTCTAAACCAGTAAACAAGGACACAGCTAGGATATTGGGTTGCCTTTGGTTCAGCTTGGTTTAGATTGAGCGGGCTCTATAAGATCTAGACTGTAAATTACTTTTATGCCCAGATAGGCTTAGGGAATTAAACTAGAGTCCAGACAAACTCTATTTATCCGGAGAATTGCATATCAAGCTCTCCTTTGAAATTGTTTTTGAACAAACCCCTCGTTACAATTTGTTACCTTGACATTTCAAAACAATTATTTTAAAATATTTTTTTAGATAAATTTTAAATTACGTCAAAATAAAATTTTTATTATATGTAAAAAAATTTAACAGATTAGCGGATTAATTTTAATCTCCTAAAATTTTAGTTTCGAAATATCTATTTAAAAAAAAAAAATTAAATATAAAAGTTGTAGACCATATTAAGATATATTATATTTATATTTAAAGTTTCTAAAAAAATATTTATATAATACTTAAAATATTACCAATATAAATTTTGAGATTGTGGCTGATTTATAATGACTAGTTTGTAAAATTCAAATAAATAGGATATGCAATTATTCCTATCTATCGGGATATATTAAATAAAAAGTATTGTGCACTATAAAATGAAATTGTCCAAAAATTATCTCGTCACGGAAATAAGGAAAGGGTTATATTCCAGTAAATAAACTCACAAGACTAAATTAACCCAGAAAATGTGATCACAATCAAATGTGCAACGTGGCGTCTTCTGGTTGGCAATAGATTGCTGCTGGCCACCAGAATTTTTAATGTGGGTCCCAACTAAATTACCTTCCATCTCATGCTTCGGGCGAAGCTTGTGGATAAGAGGAAGCCAAAAGAAGAGTTTCAGCAAAGCAGCCACATTTTCATCCACCATGGAGATCAGCACGTCGCTTCGCCAGCTGCCAGCGCCACCGCTCTCCGGCGGCGTAGCCAACAGCGGTACTCCGGTTGTTCCTTCTCTTCCGAGAAGAAAAACGGAGACCGGTGGACGGCGGCGGCAGATGATGGTGGTGGAAGCGAAGGGGAAGAAAGGAATGATGGCAAGGCAGTTCCAGAGACCGCCACCGCCGCCATTGCCAAAGATTGAAGATGATGGTAACCCACGATTCGTCATCTTTATTCGCACTGCCAATGTGAGTTTTCAATTTCTCAAAAAAAAAGTTACTCTGGAAATTTTCATGGAAAAACGTTCACAAATTGTTATTGATGAAGGAAGCAAATATTTATATTTTCGAGAAATAAAAGAATGATATTAGATGTTCCCCAGGTTTATCTGTGGTATCCACTAAGCATCATCACTGGAGGAACAACTGCGAAGATCATGGTTGCCGCCAAAGACAATTTTCTTGGAAAGTATATCTACAAAGACACCATTGCCAGAAATCTTGCTGCAGTCGTATACAGAGTAATTGAAAACCTTTTTTTTTAAAAAAAAATCTGTTTGTTATCTGTTGTTCATTTGTTTTCAGGTTGTATAAGTGTGAACGTAGCTCGCAAACTTTATCTGGTGGTTAATTATAATCATTAGTTCTTATTTTGAAATTGTTGAAGTAGATATATTTCTAATTCTGCTATTTCGTCATCGGCAAAAAGAATTATATTTCATTCCAGTTATTGAATTAAAGCAACGGATGGCCAGATTTTATGTACAACGTATCGTTAGAAGATTTTATGTACAACGTATTCTTCATTCCTAGTGATCCATTGTGATTGCTTTCATATAAAAAATGTAAGTGAATGGTTTCTTTACCCTTTTCAGGATGAGAAGGAGATACAAAAGATGGCATTTAAGCAGTTTCGTGTTCTGCGGTCAGCTACTCAATTCAGATATGGTTATAAACTTGTCGTAAGTTTCAGTCCTATGCACCAGCAAATACTTTTTTTTTAATGAATTCTTTTATATATAATTCACTATCTTTTAACAATTTGCAGCAAAATAACAACCTGAGAGCTGCACTCTCCACGAATGATGTAATCGAAGTAAGTTTTTCTCGCTTGTTTTATCTCAGAAAAAGTACTCTGAATCAATTATTATATCCGAAACAAAAGAAAGGACTATTACACGCAACGATCAAGCGGAATATGAGTTGAATTATACCGCAAATACTGGCAGTATACTGGAATTTCTTCTTAAAATATCAAAGTTCAAAAGAATAATACTAAAAATTAGCCCTTTTTCTGCTTGATGTAATTTTAGCTTCCGACAAAAGAAGAGCTTAAAACAGTGGTCGATAAAGTGAAGGACTTCATCGGAGATGCTGCAAGTGATGCTAAAGAATCATTTGGGAAACTTACTGCCCTAGGTTCAGTAACTGACAAAGAATCAGAAACAAAATCAGACTAAGTAACTCGAGTTGCCTTGGTAAATTCTTTCTTCCATTGTCATCGGAAATGATTTTTCTCTTCCACTTTTATCGTTAATAATTCACGTATTGACATTTGTGTCCATTTTTTAGCACAAAATCTTTCTTGCCTGTTAATTATCAGTAAATCCAATAATTATTATCATCCACTCCTAATTATAGGTAAAATAGAAAAGTATACAAGATTATTTTGCTTTTCATTTAATCAATTTGCATTGCCTACAATCCATTTTTCTCTTACGAACTTAAGCGTTTAGAGGACTTGATTGTTCTATATAATATCAGAACTAAGGGTCTTGGGTTTCAATCCTGCTATGTCAGCCCCATTCATCGAGACGGAGCAGTTCTAATTTTCCTTGGAATCAAAATGATGATAAATTTTGCATGAAAATGTCGTAGCAAATGAACTGAATTCAAAGTGGACTGCTGAGAGTTCTTAGAGCAGATAGAACATAGCTTTGCTAGAACTGTTTGAGTACTGCAAAATTTTGTATATAACAACAATCTAACAGTAGGAGCAGTTTGTTCTTTACTGCAGAGAAAGCATTTTGAGTTTATGTATGTTTTTTTTGTGAAAACATTGAGATCACTGATAACTTGCATTGTTTTCTTGCGTTAAAATATGGTATCCATCTTACTTTTTTTGATATTATTGTGGAAAAACTCTGCCCATAATCAATTTGGATAGGATAGATTATGAAATAACAGTTGGTCTACATGTGATCTGAAATAAGATTGATATCATGTGGTAACAATTTGGACGGGATAGATTATGGAACATCAAATGCAATGCATAAAGTTCAACTTCAGTAATATAGTATATTACTAGCTGCTTATATATTATTCAGGTACAAAATTAAAAAATTAACCAAAAAAACACATTATACGATTTTGATGTCAGATTAGAAAAATATTGTTTGATAAGTGAGTAGATGTCGGATGAACTGTTTCGTCAAACTTCATAATATGTAGTTTTAATTTCATTTGATGCCTATGCTTTTCATACTTGAATAAACTCATTGGTAATATTTTTGCCATTATTTTGTTATCATCAAAATCATATTATAGCTAACAAAAATTATTTATAATATAATATTTATGTCTTTTAGATAAATTTGAATAATAGAGTTTGATTTTATCAACAAAAATATTAAAATATAATATTTAAGTACCTAACTATATTAAATTATTTATTACTATATACTACTGGTATGATATAATATTTTTTTCTCAAAAAAAAAAAAAATAAATAAAAATTTGGACACGTGTGTTGGACACTTATATCTAGCGTCTTTGACACGTGTGTCCGAAATTTTTTTTATTTCGGACACTTATCTGATATCGGATAGGTGTCCGGCAGTACTTACAGCGCATCCGCATACTGATATTATATGAAATAAAATTTCCGTACTTGTAGCATGCACATCACTAAAACATTCAAAAGGTTGAAGATGTCAGCGCACATTTGATAAACGAATAAATGAATAAAAAGGTGCTCGCTGCGTAGTTATTTATCCATTTATATATTTATTTATTTATTATTTTCAATAAAAGAATACATAAGCTGGAAAGGAAATCCTCGCTCTTTTTGTTTATAAATGTTATAACACGCTGTATACGTTAAGATAATCACAAACACAAAAACCAGGCACAAATATATAAGATGGGATGAGATGGGATCGTCTGTGCTTCTTAGCACAGACGATTCCTGTCCTACGTGATCTGAACTGTTAATCCGACTTAACACGTATCACGAAATTTTTTATTAAACTTTTATTGATTTATTTGATCTATTTTTAACTATTTTTATAAAAAAATTTAACTACAAAATTTTGATTTTGATATAATGTATAAATTTGTAGTTCAAAATTTTTAGAAAAAATATAAAACAATATCTCAAAATGATGATCAAAAGTTTTAATCATTATTTTGACATATTGTTTGATATTTTTTTGAAAAATTTTAAACTATAAAATTATATATCACATTAAAAATTTACAACTTGGTAACTCAAAATTTTTTATAAAAATACTTTAACTAGATCAAATAAGCCGACGAAAATTTAAAAAAATCTTGTGATACGTGCGCACCTGCTTAACGGCCTAGATGAGTGCCATAGGGAATCGTCTGTGCTTCTTAGCACAGACGATCCCATCTCCAAATATATAATGCAAATTTAACATGATTCGAAGATAATATATATATATATATATATATATATATATATATATATATATATATATATATATATATAATATTAAAGGTAAAAAACTCAATAAATAAGTAAGAAAAGAAATCATCAATATTTTTGTTTACAAACATGTCAAAGAGATGCATGCGCTACCGTTTGAGGAGTTCAAGTTCTCCTTGAAAGCTCCATTAAAAAAATAAATAAAATAAAATAAAAAGAAAAAGAAAAAGTTCTCCTTGGAAGCAATATACATTGACTTTCATCACTTAGCTCCCACCACGATCTCTGATCTACAAAGTTTCTCCATGCATGGCTCCATCTTAGAAGGTGAGTAAATGCTCTTCGTAGTAGCCACCTCGATATATTTCTTTTTTCTTATTTAAAAATATTTTATAATTAATAAATAGGAGTGAGGATTCTATGGAGGATTCGTCACTAAGCCAAGGGGATAATATTCCCTACACGACAAGCAAAGCATTTACAAATACGAGAAGTCTATTGTAGACGAGAAGGATGTACAAAATTTAGTGACTTATACATGGAAAGAAACTAACTGTCGGTAAATACCGATCATTCAGCCATTTGGCGCCAGACTTAATAAACATTTTTCTCTTTTTTTTTCTTAAACAAATGATTTGCGGACGAAATAGAAAGTTTATTTTTTGAAATAGCGTCGGTGACTTTTGACATTAGAAAGTTTATTTTTGAGGATTTTCCTTAGGCAATGCAGCATATTATTTTAATTTTTTTTAAAAAAAAAGAATTTTTTAAAGATGACATTTAGAAATATTATTTTGCCCGACCCCAAAATAAAGGGGGCTGATATGAAATTATCCTATCCTAAAGTTTTTATTTTTCTGCTGACATGACAGTGCTGCTGCTGAAGGAGGGGCTTTTTTAGAAGTTCTGAAAATATAAGACCGATCTTAACCAATTTACAAAAGTATGACTATTTTTATTATTTTTTCCCCAGAAAAAAAAGGCTTTGATAGATAAGTCTTGCTTGTCAAAAATAATACTAAATCAGCCACAAATTATTAAATCTATGTTGCTGATATCAGCAACATAGAGTTGCTGATATCAGCAACATAGAGTTGCTTATATCTGCAAAAAGGGTGATTTAGAATAAGTTAAAGAAGGCAAATTTGGAAATTGTTTTAAAGAGATGGTTGATTTGTCATTTTATCAAAAAACATTATGGATGTGAGTAATAAGACGTAAATATCTATCAAATTATAAGCGTTATATATATATATATATATATATATATATATATATATATATATATATATATATATATAGGGAGTCCAGTATGTTTGTCCAATATATGCACGGCCATATATATAGAAATAATGTGTGACAAGTTCAAATTTTGACGTCATTTTGCGAGTTAGCAAAATTTGATATTGAACGCAACGAAAACTCCTGCGTTCGATTGCAACAGTAAGATTGGATCCACGAAAGCCATAAATCACCGCAGTAAATGTCTCACTCGTGTTTCTCCCGACTTAAATCGAAACTGGATAAACGGCATAAAAGAATTATGATCCTTAACCTTAACCACCAGTATAACCACTTAACCAGTCTGACTCATCTTGAAAATTAAGAGTTTATATCTTAAATCAAGTAAGATTGTTAGGAACATGTGTCCACGCTACTCCTTCCACCCAATTTTTCATTTTAGGGGTAATTCCAAATGAACTCTTATTTTTTAAACTTTATTCAAATTAGCTTCCGATAAAAATAAAAAATTTATTCAAATCAACCCCTGATTGAAAATGCCAAAGTATTTTAGACGGTTCATGTAGTGTTTAAGACGACTAGTATAGTATTGCTAGCATGTATCGTACTATTTGGACTGAAGTATTCTGCACGATCTATGTTAGTTTAGTACTGAAGTGTTATACGCGATGTATATTAGTTTGGTACGAGTCCTATTAGTATTATATATAAAAGTATAATAGTGTTCCCAAATTAAAGTTTATAATATTATAATAAGTGAAGTTAGTGTTATAGATGATTAACTTAGTGTTGCTTGTTAATGGATGCATTTTAGAAAAAATGGTTGACAAAAGGCTTTTATTAGAAAGCCTTTCTAAGCAAATCAGTTTTTTATTTCAAAGCCGTTTATAAATCAGTCTCTAGATTCAAAATTCTTAAAAACAGCTCATGTCTTGAATTTATATCATTTAAGTATTTTTCCTTTTTTTATAGAAATATTTTTTTTTAGAAATTTGAATATTAAATAAAAAAGATTTTTAGACTTTTTTATTGAAAGAATTTTAAAATGTTTTAAAGAGATATTTTTAGACTCCAAAATTTTAGTAGATTTAAAAATTATTTACGAATCCGCTAAATTTTGGAGTCTTAAAAAGACTATTTAAAAATATGTTTTGAAACACTTTTATTACTCAACAACTTTTTTAATTTGATACATAATTTTTCTAAAAAAAATTCTAATAGGTGCAAAATCATGACGCGAACTTGTACTTCAACCATATACTTAAAAAAATAACTATTAAGGAAGTGCACCCATTCGCACATATATAATAATAATTTGCATCGGATTCTCTTATTTTTCTTTAAAAAATTGAACTAGATCAGTTATTAACTAGACTTATGCCAATTTGATATGACCGGAGCTATTTCAGCTCTATAAATTGCTATTACATGTGTAAAATAAAGCTTACTTTACGTTTAAAAAAAAAAAAAAAAGAACAATACAAGATCAAGAGCACATCTTCATGTTTCCTCTTCTATTCCATCATGTGGCCCTCTAAACCCTAACCCTAAATTTTAACGTGCCCATGAACTGGCACATCATGTTATACTATACATTTTCAACCCCTAATTTCTCATGCATGGTACCCAATAACATCTCTTCTCCCACTTTCAGTTTCTTAATTATTATTTTTTTCCAATATTTCCATATTTTATAACCCGCACATATATATATACACATATATAACCTCTTTATGAGATCTTCATCATCTCTTGATTTTGTGGATATTGTAGAAGAGATGGGGAGGCAGCCATGTTGTGACAAGGTAGGGATTAAGAGAGGCCCCTGGACAGCAGAGGAGGACCAGAAGCTCACCAACTTCATCCTCAACAATGGCATACATTGCTGGCGCCTCGTCCCCAAGCTCGCCGGTATATTCACTCTATAGCTCACAAATTCTATCCCAGGATTAAATCAAACTCACTTTTGGCATGATTAATTACTAGCTGCGTAGTACTGTAAGTCTCTCCGAATAATTTAGGTCCTTTTATGGCGCTCATTCTGATATTAATAAGGAAAAATTTTGTCGGCAACGATAATGGCGCTCATATTGATATTATCGTCAGATCTTTGCACTTAGACTTGGTTGTTTAAGCTCCGCTACTTGCTAAATTATAAATTATGTACTCGTACCAGTAGTTAGACCCTCCGTAGACAGATCCACTTGTCTACGTCCCGTGAAATCGAAAATTCACTTGCGCTGGGACTCGAAATATCAACCAGGTGCTTGCTTCCGTGCCACCCCGTCTCCCCATGCAGGACAATGATGATGTTGTTTCCAAAAGATTTTTCTAAGGAATTTTCAAACTTGATGGAGTTGAAACTTGAAAGAAAATTGGATTCTTGTTTTTGAGACTTTAGTTTGAATTTCATGTAAATGCAGTGCCATAGCGCTCTCAAAAAAAAAAAAAAAAAAAAAAAAAAAAAAAAAAAAGGAATGATATTCATGTATGATTTTTGTAGGGTTGATGAGGTGCGGGAAGAGTTGTAGATTGAGGTGGACAAACTACCTGCGCCCAGATCTGAAGCGGGGAGCTCTCACCGAAGCAGAGGAGGACCAGATCATCGAGCTCCATGCTCGCCTGGGTAATAGGTCTGTACGTGCATGATATTCTGTAGTGGTGCAAATGAAATCGTATTTCTCAAATTAATTAGCTCATAAGGCTGTAATATTAGAATATATTGGTTAAAATTTGATGTTCATACTAAATTCATACTGTTCCATGAGCTTTGCTTAAAATGATTGGTTTTATATATACATTTATTCATATATATATGCCTTTTTTTTTTTTTTTTTTTTTGAGAAGAGGCATATTATATTTATGTCGGGTCATTTTCATAGATAAATGATTAAAAATGTTTGAAATAATCCGAGTCATTTATAATCCAGCTATCACGATTTATTGATTATGTCAATGCATACGCAGGTGGTCAAAGATTGCTTCTTACTTTCCTGGAAGGACGGATAATGAGATCAAGAATCACTGGAATACGAGAATCAAAAAGAGACTGAATCTCTTAGGATTGGATCCTGTAACACACAAACCGATAAAACTACCTGAAAAATGTGAATCGGATCAAAAAAACGTGAAAATCCTTAGCTCGAGTCCACAAGAAATCGAGCAAAGGAGCAATAACGGCGGAGAAGAAGACTGTGACGATATCATTCGTCGAACTAACGATGACTCTGATACCAGCATTCAACCCGGCGGCATTCATTCTGAGCTCAAACAACCTTGGGAGAGCTTTGATGAAACGTTCCAATATCCTTACGAAAGCCCAAGCATGAATAGTCTTGGATGGAATGCTGCAATTGATTCTATTACTGCTTGGGATTCATTCTACCAAATTGAAGACATGTTCTCTTTTGGAGGGTACCCTTAAAACTAATTTAGCAGGGGTTTAATGATTGTAATTATACAACATATAGGAGCAAAATATGGGGAAAACAGAAAATTTTTATCATTCTTTATTTGTTTGATTTGATTTTGATATTGAAGATTTTGGGTATACTTTATTATGTGTATTTTTGGGGGTAGTAAATGCCCTTTTCCACATTCTTGTAATTTCAATCTCAATTTCTTATTTGTTTCTTGGATTTGACTTTCTAGTAATATTTTAAATTTTACTTAATTTCTATTTTTTAAAATTATCGTGGTGGAACCGTATGTGAGTGCCCACTTCCATATAGACCTCAAATTTGTGAGAACGGGATCGTTGACAGGCCAAGCCGGCAGTTTAAGGTTCAACTGTCTCGGCCGGTTTAATCGATAGCTAAATCTGGTTTTTTATCTAACAACCGTCATTCAGTAAGTTTGTTAATAACTTGTCCTAATGATTTTTACCGCTAGATTCAGAAAATAAATATATCATATTCTTTCTTCTTCCGCTCTCCCCTACTCTCATTCTATTCCGCTCTCCTCCACTCTTCCATGCATTATCCTTCTCTATGCTACTTCCGTGTTGCCAAACACACCATTAAGGTTACTAATCCACCGACAAACCGCCGGCATGATCCACGAATAGGTTATCTCATGAGGCGAGCCGAACCGAGGCACATACATACATTGCCCGTGGCCGGCCTACCCAAATCAAGAAAACATTGTGCCCTATTTTATTTCTTTGTATACGATGGTGGATTTAAATATATTGATATTCTTAAATACTACAAGTTTATTTATTAGTTTTGGTTTTTCAGAGAAGCTGCGGTATTGCCATAGCTAGTGTGAGCTGTTTGATCGTAATGATATGATCGTGAAGATGTTGGACTATTTTTTAAATTATCTAATTACTAAATAAATAATACCGGTAGAGTATTTGGAGGCTAATTAGATCAAGCTTTTAGTGTTGGATCTTAATGGAGAGCACGAAAACCGGACAAATTTTAAAGGAGATAGTACGCATCATGTATTAGTTTGTCATTATATAATTTTAAATTAAATCTATCCGTGTTATAATAAAGAATAATTACATATCAGCCTCTTTCTTCAAAAATTTTATAAACTAATTTTTAAAAATAAAGTATTATACCGTGATGCACGTGTCGACACGTCAAAGAGGATCATACTTGGTTTGTTATTATGTGATTTTGAATTAAATATGTCCGAATTATATAATAAAGATAATTGCATATTAATTCTTTTTTAAAATTTTATAAATTAATCTCTAAAAATAGAGCATCATATTAGTGCATTTTCATTTATAGGAATTAACATATAAAATTTGAAAAAATGGATCTGATATGTAACAACTTGTTATAATAACGAAAAATAAAAGATTGATAAACATGGATGACGTCATTGCATATGCGTCACCAACTTTAGATTTCCAAAAGCCAGGACTTCAACCCTCGATTCAGATTCTTACAAGTAATAAGATTTAATTTTTTCTAACTACATGAAATTTATATAATATATTGACTTTGTTATTATATATCATTATAATTTAATATTTAAATATTTAATATAATTTATTTTAGTTATTTATATTTTATTATTATATTCGAACCGTATCTATATTTGTGTCCGTACTATCTAGCCATCTGCAACTTTAGATTTAGTTATTTATATTTTATTGCTGTATTCGAATCAAATTTATATTTGTGTCTGTACTAATTAACCATCAGCAACTTTAGACTTCCAAACTTTAAAGCTAAGGTTTAGTGGAGCCAAGTTGAATTTTAATAAATTCAGATTCTGCCAAGTATCCACCGAATCAATATATGATCGTATCGATATACATATTTATATTTATTTATCAAAAATAAATAAATAAAAATATCAAAATTAATCTAAAAATACACATATGAGATGTTGTATGTATGTACCGTGCCGATTCATATTGTGTCAGAGCAAGCATTACCGCCCCGCACGCTCCATTCCGTAAGAAAAATCTCGGTCTAATCCAAACTAAAAAAAAGGCCTGTAATTTATTCCAAGAAAAGAGCCTTAATTATAATTAGTATATCAAAACTTTATAATTAGAAAACGATAAAAAAAAAAAAAAAGTTTAAATACTTCATTTTACTACTACATTTTTGTTTTCTCCGACGAATTCAGTCTGTCAAACAGATCACATTGCACCGCATATAATTTGTTAAGATGTTGCTTTGTCTTCTAAACTCATTTTTAATTACGCATTATCCATGCATGATCATATACAGCTCTTAAAACCATACTTTAATTTTGCATTGCTTCTTCACTTTTTTTTTTTTCGGTTAACATGTTTAAATAATACACAAGCTTTCATAAAATATTCATTGATGTCTCTATTTTAAACCTTAAACTTTTCGAATTTAATTTTTATTCCAAGACGAATAACTAATTTTTTCATATATAACAATACTAATTGATATGACAATTAACAATGTTGTTTTCAATAATTCTTTTTATTAGATGCCTGCATTTGGACAATAATTTTTGTTTTTTTTCTCACTTCAATGTGGAGCAGATGTTGGAAGGAAATGTTGCATTCTGGGGCACTGAGCTTGAATTCTGTCAAAAAATATACTAAAATATATTTATCCACCTCGCGAGCACTTCCACAATCATCTTACAATCATTATAGCAGTTGACAATATCTAATAGCTCCCTATTTTCCTCCCAGAATATCTCCATTGTTCTTAAAAAAAAAAAAAAAAAAAAAAAAAAATCTTGAATGAACTTGAGTATGTGCTTCTAACAAATGTGTGACGTGCAAAAGAGAATAATAATTGTGGGACAACTTTCCGAGAGAACTTTTAGAATCTCTACCGCTACTCTTACAGCAAATGAATGCGATCATGGAGATATCGCCCCAAATGCAGTGGATATCAACTCATTCGACAACAGGAATCCTTCTGGATCGCTAAGCCGTATATATGCAACACTTTTATCAGTCTCAGAAAAATCTTCATTAATCTGCAGCGAAAAACTACGATAATCTACTGGTCTTCTTTCCCTGTCCATTGCAATTGCATGCCCACTTTCCACGAATGGCTTCAGAGCTTCACATAACAACACCGTAAGTGACTTCCCGTACAATTTCACAAACTTCCTGAGATCCAAACCTAATGAAGTTCTAAGTGACAGCATAACAACATCCATAGCCATCTCCTTTACTTCGATTTTTGGAGCATGCTTATTAATATCATGCTCAAAAATTCCATTTTCCAATTTTTCCACATAGTTTTTGTAATCTTTCATTTTTCTCGGTCGGGAGAATCGAATTCCATCTATAAAACTTGCAGATCCTAGACCGAACCCGTAGAAAGGTTCGTTCTTCCAGTAAGTGAGATTGTGCTTGCATTCATACCCAGGCTTGGCATAACTGCTTATTTCATAGTGATTATATCCTGCTTCAGATAGAGTCTGTGACGCAATCTTGTAGAATTCAGCAGACTGATTTTCTGTGGGAAGAGGAAACTCTCCTGGATTGTACCTGCAAAATAATCCAAGATTTAAACATATCAAAACTTTCTTCATCAGATCATGGCCTTTTTTTTGTTAGGTAGAATTAAATTGTCCAAAAAAAAAAATCTGACCGCACTAAAGCTACCAAGTTATTCTGCAGAACTAACAAAAGAGCAACCTTTTCAGGTGTTGGAAATTGAACAAGTGTTAAGTAAAAGAACCAAGGCAAGCATTTTTTTTTTTGTTTATTTGTTTACAGGGCACCGATGCCACCGTCAAAACATAAGTTATTCAAATTTCTAAAATGTACAGTGTAGTTGAAGATAATGTACAGAAACGAATTAAAACAAGGCTAAAAATTGGTAATATGAACTCATAGGGCCATCAATGTTGTTTAAATTACAAACTTACAGAAATCAAGTGTGTAAAAAATGTCCTTAAACCCTGAATCACTTGGACTTGCTATTACAGTCTGTTTGTAGATATTAGCATGAAATGAGCGTGGTTATACTTTCAATTAGAACATGAGGTGGATTCAGGTGCCAAACAGTATGTACCGCGACGGCGGCTAACATTATCGGCATGGGCTGGCAAGGCCCACAATAGCGCATGTTGACTGTGCTGGCCCGTGCCTACCTGCACGCAATGTAAGGGCTCATACTCATACACATGGCATGGACCCAAAAGAACTATTTCTTTTACTATTTCAATATCTTAATTAAGAATAATAAATGCGCATCGGCACAGCCGCCACAACAAGAACAGCTCGGTCAGCATGTGTTAGAATTCGAGTTTACCTCAACTGTGCTCTGGAAACCTTTAAGACTTATATGATAACTTGCAGAAATCATGAACAGCTTTTTTTCATGTAAGACAGCAATGCCTTCAAATCTTTGCTGTCTATTTGTAGATAATAATAACGAAACACATTAAACATGACTAACAATAATATGATCAAAGAATGCTCACTATGTGATAACTTGCAAAAACGATACTAGAAAAGAAGTACCACTTACAGTTGGCCAAATTTGGTCCCTTGCTCCACTTGAAGATCATAGACTGAAACATGCTTCGGGCGGGCGTCGACTGCACAACGTAAAGTCTCCGTCCACATTTCCGCCGTCTGATGCGGCAACGACGATATTAGATCTATACTCCAGTTCTCTAGATCAGCACATGCCATCATGATCCCAATCGCCTCGATCACCTCCGCAACTCCATGCGCCCGACCGCAAGTCTGTAATAACTTGTCTTGAAAAGCTTGCACGCCGAGCGAAACCCGATTGATTCCCAATTTTACCAATTCATTTAATCTTTCATGATCAAAGGTCCCTGGATCCATTTCAATTGATATTTCTGCCTTATCAGAAACACCAAATTTCGACCTCAGCAGATCGAGAATGCGAGAAATAAGTCTAGGGGGCACTAAGGATGGTGTACCGCCACCAAAGAACACTGTCTCGATATTCGGATGTGGGACATTTTGGTTGCGATGAGTGGCTTGGATTTCGCGGATGAGGAGATTGATATAATTTGAGATTCTTGGATCATCGGCATCTGCATCGACAATTGGAGCAGAGGATGAACCAAGGGCAATGATCGGGAAATCACAGTAATGGCAACGTTTGCGGCAGAAGGGGAGGTGAAGGTAAGCGGAGGTCGGTTGAAGAGGTTGAGTGACAGTTGCTAAGTTAATTGAGGAATTACAACGAACAGTTGGTGGGCGGTTGAAAGAAAATGGCATTTTTGAAATTTTTGGGGATATTTTGGGCGGGAGGTGGTTGATGAAGGGCAGGAGAGCTGTTGATCTCAGCATATTAAAATGGCTGGGTAGCAGAATTAATTTAAAACTCCAGTGGCAGTATATATGGGTCCTCGCTGGGGTCACTCGACTCGCTCATGTGGTTTAGAGACGTGGGGATGGACGAGAATATGAGATAGTCCTCCTTGGAATGAGTGTTAGAGAAATGGAAGGTGGAGATGGAGTGATCCTCGAGATTTTGGATCCTCTTTTGTTCAGATTCAGTATTTAAAGGATTCAATGAAGTCATGCGTCAAATTGCGACCTTCACATCCAACAAAAGGCTGATCTTTGTTGCACTCATCAAGATGCTAGGAAGCCGGGAGAACGACACGGATACAGAGACACGACATAATACAAATACAGATGCGATAATTTTTTTTAAAAGTAAGATATTAGTATAATTCGGATACGATAACAAAAATATAAATACAATAATTTACATTAAGTATTTGGACATCTTAAAGTACAATAGCATTCAATAACAAAATTCGTATATAATATAATATTTACATTCATGAGATAAATTTAACCAGTAACAATTTAATTACATCAATTAAAATAAAAAAATAATATTGGTATATTATATTACTTATTGCTATTTCTAGTAATATTATATAATATTTTATTCATCTAAAACATATTTGTTTATAAAAAAAAAAGAAAAAAAAGTATAAATACGGACACACGTGTTAATTTTTTTTTTTTTGGATACTTTCTATCGTGTCCGATATATATCCGGATGTATCTGTGGTGTGGCGGTATTGGACATTATACTAAATCAAATTTCGGTATGTTTGTGCTTCTTAATCAAGATGAGATCCAAATTGTATATTTTATCTAACGGCTGACAATTTTCTATTGAGATAAACATGAGGTAATTTAACCACATACCCAATCTGAGTTAACCTCTAGAAATGATAAACTCGGCAAATGCACGGATTCATATTTTACCAATTGAAAATTTTAGTCTTTTAAAATGGACAGGCATGTATACCATTTATCCTTCCTAGCATAGGCATAAATTCCCTATATTTTTGAAACCATAACATTTACTATATAATGCAAGAGCTACGATGTTCAACCTGCTCTAGCTCAAGCCCAAATAAAAATATAAGCCGATATTCATATGATATAGATAAAAATAAGATGCAATAGCATCTTCCATGCGTGAAATATAAATTTGAACTGAGGCATAACAAAAATTAGAGTTTGCATTTAAATCCTGTAGCCTAAATCGAAGAAAAGAGAAAAAGAAATGCAATGTCTTCTCGAAAAGCCAAAAAATAAAAAGAAAATGCGATACACACATGCTCTTAACTATGTAAATACAATTCAAATACATTATATGACATAAGGATAATACTCCATCGAATTCTTATTTACCCTATATTAGTCCTTTAACTAACGACGCTTCAACTCACCTTAGAATATTTATCTACAGTAACATTAACTCTATTCACGCAATACTATTATGCTTTACGTTATAAAACTATCATGTGCTGCTTGAAGTACTAACTTAAATTGCCCCAAAATAATCAGTTAACACTATTTCATACCCAAAACACTGTATTTAATACTATTTTGTTGGAAAATGAAAAGTCATAGCTAATGTAGATTTTATCCCATTGTCCATCCCAACACCGATCTCAAGACATTGGCATCTCATCCATTTCACCGTTCGTAGGTCTCATCAACGGGCAACAGATAGACCTTGCAGCAACCCATGTTACAAGCTGGCCCGTGGCCATGGGCCAGAAAAACAGCCCACGACGAATGGAGTAATAGTTACAGCTCCAACGGTCGCTCCTCCATCACCACCCTCTATCTTTTAACACAAATCTCGAGACAGCGCGGTCTTTCCTTTCCTTTCCGCTGCCGCAGCGGCTGCTTCGATCTTTAGTAGGTCTTTCTCAACAGAACGCAAGCTTTCGACTCTGCTCTCTGTCGATCTCTACCGTCAGTGCCAATTCAAGCTCGACAAATCCGCCATTAATGGAGGGCCAAGAAGATAATCAGCAGCCCCACCTCGTATTGGCCAACAAGCTCTTCCTCCTTTCCCACCCTGACGTCGATGACATAGAGAAAGTACGAATCCGTGGAGAGGTCCTCGCCGCCGTCCAATCCGACGGTAATTCCGATTTTTTGGTATTGATTTCAGTTATCTTTCTCGAATCGCTTGTATTTATTATTTACCAGTTGATTGATGTGATTGTTGGGTTGTGGTGAAGATATGGCGTCGCTGTACGAGTCGCTGGTGGCACGCGGCGTGATCGAGATGGATAGCGCCGTGATTGAATCGATGAGGCGACGGATCGAAGAGGAGATCAAGAAGCTCGATGAGAAGTGCGTAGCTTCAATCCATTTTTCTCCTTTTGTTGGGATAATTACGACTTTTTTTTTCCCAATCCTAATGTGTTAACAATAGAAAATTTCGCTTATCAGTTTTGAAAGAAGACCTGATTAGCACCATGATAAGGGATCTATGTGTCGTTTGGTTTATGTTTTAACCATCCAGAATGGGAATTATACACATTCTGATTGCTGATATTTTTCGTAGTTAAGGTAGTTATGATGGAGACAATTCTGGAATTATTCCCTTTCAACTTGAAATATGTATGCTTTTTTGGTCCCTAGGACGCCTTTGTAGTGAGAGGCAACACCATTCCTTGGTTGGACCAAACGTAATAAAGAGTTCATTCATTCCCTTTTCGACTTAGGTGCATTCCTATTTCCAATAACTAATCCCATTTGTACCTACCAACCAAATGTCACACTAGTTTTTCTATGCGACTTAAGATGCTCATTATGTTTTGGTTTCATGTTAGACGGATGCTGTCATCTTTATTTTGTGAGTATACTTTATTTATCTTTGATGAAAAAATATATATATTATTCAGACTGGTTATTGTTGCAAATTTATGGAATTACGTAATTTAGGACCCGTTATTTGGATTGACACATGTTTATGCTTGTTAATATCATGTTTATTGGATACCTCTTATCTTGTTTTTTGCTTAGAGTATCGGGTGCTTCTTGTTGGGGGAAACATATAAAGGCATTAGCTAGGGTTATGTCAAATCGCTGTGGGTGTAGTGCCTAAATTGCTAGCTCCAATGTGTAGTTTGAAGCTGAATGCTTGCTCTTTCATTGGATTTACTTTTCCACATTGATTTGTTTGCTTGTTGGCTTTATGGATTGGTCCTTATTGTCCCTTTTTTGCTCAAATTCATGTTTTGATTGCTGTTGACTTAGGCTTGATTGTCCCATTGTTGCTTTCTATAATTTTCTCTTTTTTTTTTAATTTTTAATTTTTAAATTTATTTATAGATTTGATATACGATGTTTGTTGTCTGTGTTGGTGTCAATTATGCATCATTTTGGCGGCGTACAATTATTTTCGTTGGGTGTAGAGTTTGCTAACAACTAACAGCTAGACTCAAAATCGCATATTGTATGACTGTTTGACAATGCAAAATTATTGTTCAAAGTGAAGGACACAATGGATTTTCAGTATTTTTTTCACCTTTTCATTAGTACCTTAAATTTTGATAAAGACAAGTGATTAGCTCAACTTAACATTTGAAAATACAAGAAATATTTACATCGATGTAACTTACTTTAAATTTAGGTAATGTGCCATACATTGAAAAAGAGTGTACTTTGTCCAATGATCAGTGAGAATTTGTAGGACGCATCAAAGAAAATGGATGACTCCTCCATCCTCTTATTCTTTTCATTCTTATAAATGGCAATTTTCACCTTTTCAATCATGGTGACCCACATTTCATACAATAAATGAAGCCAAACTCTATCCATATTGGAAATAAATTTCATGTCATAGATAGGAACGGTGAAAGAAAGTATGTAGTCAATATAGGAGCGGTGAAGAAAAGTATGTAATCAATCTTGTCTCACTATATGTCATCTAGATTAAATCTTTTACCGTTCTTGCTTTACAAACATTCTCTCTATAAGTTGACCATTTGTCACTAACCACCAATGGTTGGAGCCCTCCATGTATAAGTTTGAATCTTTTGAGCTTTACAAAGGTGGAGGCAAAACGAGTTTCTGCCACCAAAATCAACTTCAAAGTCACAATTTCATTGAATATAGCCATCTTATAGAATGATTTGTAACAAATTTTTTGATATATGAGCAATCGACGACAACCTAAGTGATCCGATGACATTCATCAAATGTTATTTGGTTGTTTTAAATGTTCTGGTCCATACAAAATATTTTGCAAGGCAAGATTGAGTATGCAGACTACATAAGGATCACAAAAGTATGTAGATATATTTGTTCTACTAGTGCCTTGCAACCACAGAACTTTTGCATTGTCGGTGACAACTTACATTGGCGGTAACAACTTGCATTGGTCGGAGAATGTGTCCTAGTTGTTTCTTTTTACCGACAATGCAAAAAATTCTGCGGGTGCCAGAACGCTAGTTGAACAAGTATATCCACTTATTTTCTGGACCCCTTGTGCAGTCCATACACTCAAACTTGCCTTGCAAAATATTTGTTCTGCAAAGTACATTGAAAACAGCTAAATTACATATCATGAATGTCATTGTTATGAATCACTCTTATGAGGTTGGCTATGTTCAATGAGATTCTGTCTTTGAACTTGCTTTCGGTGGCAACAACTTGTTTTGTCTCCACCCTTGTAACGCTCAAAAGATTGGAACTTATGAAGGGATGCCTCTAATTTTTTGTGATTAGTGACAGATGGTCAACTTATAGAGGATGATCTCGGAAAAGCAAGGACCATTGAAGACTTAATTCGAAGATGACATGTGGTGGGACATGATTGACTACATACTTTCTTTCACTCTTATTAGTTGCATGCTTCGTAAGGCATAGAGGTTGTCTTCATTTAGTGTTTGACATGTAGGACTCAATGATCATACCAAAATATGGGAGATTTGTGGAGATGAATTTGGGATATTTGAAGACGTTGCATAGCTAGAAATTGCCAAACTTTTATTTTATGAGACGGAGAGTGTTACTTTTAATGAAGATGGTGATGGTTATGAGAATGTAAATGGTTAGTTGTGAGGATGAGATTGAGGATCACATTTTGTGGGGTTAACAACTAATGTGGTGATCACTTTTCACTAGTAGTAAATATTTTTGTTAATGTGACAATAATCTCGTGTAGTAGTGATCGTTTTGTATATGACATGGACTTATGCCCAAGGTTTCCCGTGCTGGGCAGCATGCACGGTGCCGCTGGCGTTTCGTGAGTTTCGGCCGTGCGGGCGGCACAGTTTGGCACAGGTTTGTTTGTTTGTTTGTTTTTTTTTGTTTTTTTTTTTAATTAGGGCCGCTGTGAAGGAACCGCCCTTCACGGGCAGTATCTAAAGCCATCCTTAGGGCGTGCTTTGTTCCCTAAAGCACAGCGTCGGAGTCGGAGCCGTGCCTGCGGAACACAGCTTCTTTAGAAAAGAGAGAAGACGGGAAAAAAAGTCATGCGGTTGCCACGGCCGCCTCACATGACGTTGCCAACGCCTTCACACATTAACGCCACCACTGCCATGCACTAACATGCCGCCGTGGCCGCAATTTCTCCCCGCCATCCTCTCCTCTCCTACGTCTCTCTCTCTCTCTCTCTCTCTCTCTCTCTCTTCTTGCGCGTTGTCGTGAAGGGTGGAAATTTTTTTAAGTATTTGTCCACGCCTGTGAAGGACGGTTGTGATTTTGACCGCCTTCATGGGCAAAAAGCTAGCCAAGGGCTAGATTTTGTCACAGTAATGACAAAAGCCAGCCCTCACAGGCAAAGTGCACGCACAATCTCGCATTACTTATTTTTATTTTAATAATGATTATTTCTTTAATATTTTATATAAATTTTTATACTATTATTTAAAAGTAAAGATTGATAATTTATCAAAATAATTAGAAAATAAAAATTGTACGAATCAGCACGTTTTGAGTTTGGAATTTACTAAAACTTTGCTCGGCACGGCACCGAAAATCTTGCTTATACCCAAAGTATATGTTGCCAAGTGGTAACTCAAATACTAATATATGCTCTTATCTTTTGGGAAATGCTTCTTTGCTAATTTTTGTTCACAAATACTTTGTGTAATCGCTAATTTAATATTTAATTATTTTTGAAGCAATGTATCCTCCATGTGTCTATATTTTTTTTTTTTGAAAAAATCACACATATGTATTGCGTCGTATCCATGTCATGTATCCATGCTTCTTATGCTTTATTATAGCAACAAGCTCCGAAGGGGAAGTTTTACATGTCTCTTCATGATGATACGCTATTAGCTACTAATTATTATGTTACATGTACGCTACCTTCTTTTTATGTTCCTTCTTTTATTCAATGTCATCACTTTTGTCCTGACATTTTCTTGCTTATGTAAGTTGAATTAATTGTTTGTGCAGGATCGCTGATGCCGAAGAAAATCTCGGTGAAAGTGAAGTGCGTGAGGCCCACCTGGCCAAGGCGTTGTTCTTTATTCGGATTGGCGAGAAGGTTTTGTGTTTGTAAATTTGCAATCTTTTGTAGATTGTTATTATTGTTGATTTAAAACCTTATGTTATTTGCGTGCCTACGACTGCAGGAAAAGTCATTGGAACAGCTTAAAACCACAGAAAGTAAAACAGTTGCTGTTGGCCAGAAGATGGATTTAGTGTTCTATACACTACAGCTTGGCTTTTTTGATATGGACTTTGATCTTATTTCAAAATCTATTGACAAAGCTAAAAAGTATGTAGTACGCAGACTCTGATGCTTGTCAACTTTTTAATTAGTTCATTCTTGCAAGTTCAGCATTTTCTTTTAGTTTCAAACTTATACTTTGTTGACAGCTTGTTTGAGGAGGGTGGTGACTGGGAGAGGAAGAACCGACTAAAAGTGTATGAGGGTCTCTACTGTATGTCCACCAGGAATTTCAAGAAAGCTGCCGACTTGTTTCTAGATTCCATTTCAACTTTCACAACTTATGAGTTGTTCCCCTATGATACATTCGTCTTCTACACTGTTCTCACAAGTGTTATATCACTGGACAGAGTTTCACTTAAACAGAAGGTGAAGCATATTCTTAATTTGCTTCTATTCTTTGAGACCTGTATTGTTCTTCTAATGCATGAGCCGTTTTAGGTGGTGGATGCGCCAGAAATCTTGGCTGTGATCGGCAAAATTCCTTATCTGGCGGAGTTCTTGAATTCCCTCTACGAATGCCATTATAAGTCATTCTTTTCTGCGTTCTGTAAGTTGCAAATGAAAAGCTTGAACATCTCTTAAAATATTTAGTGCAAAAAATGAGAAGCCTTTTTGGTTTTTGGTGTCTTTTCCTTACTTGCTTTGACTGAGCTTGCAGTAGCCACAGTTTCTTGTTAATTTGTTTTTTTTAAACTTTAGGAATTAGTCCCACAGTAACAGATTTCAGTGCCACTATGACTTACATTCTACGTTCTCTACATAGTTGATAAGTGACTCTAGGTTGCTTGCAGAAATCCAAGTTGTTGGGGTTTCTTGGATGATGACCTTGCCCAACTACATCTAGTAGAATGCTCAGCTTCACTTGTACAATAAATAATAGTGGTTATCCCTGGGTACCTCTCGAAAATGCATTTACAGCCCTTTTGTGAAAAAAGTTTGAAATTGGAAGTTATATAGCATAATAACATACACCACTTTCTCGTTAAAGTAAGTTTGTTTGTTTTTAAATGCCAAAAGTTACACTGCATGATTTACCGCAAAATTCTTTCTGGAAGAGTTTCACATGATTCTTCTTGTTTCAGAAAACTTTGAACTAGAAGTGTAGTTTTATTATACTCAACAAGTTTCAAGTTCCAAATTTACTGGAAAAAATGGCTCTAAATAGGTGTTTGGAAGGTAGTTCCAATGGGATTTCGGTAAGACGGTCCCCTGGGATTAAAATATAAATAAATAGTGAATGTAGCACATGGCTATTCAAGTGGAACTGTAGAAGGCCTTAATGTCCCCAAGGATATGTCATGGGTTTGACACCCCATTTAGGGCTTTTATAGGTTAAAAGAAAAAGATTAGAATGAATTCTAGGGTGCACAGAGCTTTTTAGGGTGCTCTTCTTATTAAAAAGAAGTGTTTCCAACTAATGGGTTATTAGGTCTATGGTAATTACAGATTTTACCTACACAAACTTATATTTCATTAACATCCATGTTACTATCTAGTTAAATGCTTACCTGTTAACAATCTCTAGTGGGGTGAATGAATCATAGTGTTAGGTCATTCATCGATCTTGGTTCTGTCAACTGTTGTCATGGATAATTTTTTTGATACATATAATGAAATGCTAATACAAAACTACTCAGTGCATTTGTTGTATTATATTATGTGTCCGTTCTTCATGAAGATATTTCCTTTCTAGTTTAGTTTGGAATGAAAACAGTGGCACATTGGGCAAACCAGTATGAGCCTGTTATAACTGTTATTCTCTTATCAGCTGGATTGACGAATCAGATCAAATTAGATCGCTATCTACAGCCCCACTTCCGCTATTACATGAGGGAGGTTCGCACAGTTGTTTACTCGCAGTTTCTTGAATCCTACAAAAGTGTGACCATGGAAGCAATGGCTACAGCGTTTGGAGTAACTGTCGATTTTATTGATCTGTAAGTATACAAAACATGATTAAGCACGAAAAGATGCAAAATCCACCTCCAATTTATCTCTTATCTGATGAAGTCCAAATTTTCCTTCTACGATTGCATAAACTTTATGTTATATAAAAAAAGGTTTCACCTTTTATTGTTAGAGAGGGGTTTAGTATAAAGAAACTAGAGCTGCATTTATCCGGCAACCATTCATATTTATATCTTTCAGGGAATTATCGCGGTTCATAGCGGCTGGTAAACTCCATTGCAAAATAGATAAGGTTGCTGGGATACTCGAAACCAACAGACCTGATGCCAAAAATGCTCTCTACCAGGCTACAATCAAGCAAGGAGATTTCTTGCTAAACCGGATTCAGAAGCTATCTCGTGTGATAGATTTGTAAACAGAGTTTGTTTTATTCCCATCATCTCTACAAGTCGCGAATTCATTATCTTTAGATGTAATTTTCTAAATGGTCCATGGACCAAAGGCTTTGCTAAGTTATGTCTTGTGTGAAAACATCGAACATTTGCTTGTCTATGTACAATATCAGGTTCAAATATTTGGAGGATTTGTTTGTATGGTAATGCTCTGGTAAATGGCAGCCATATTGTGACAAAATGTATTACTGAGCAGCTGAAACTCATGAATTTTTTTTTTTTTTTTTTTTTTTGGGGTATTAGATATGAAATGTATCAGGTTCATGACTCCGGATGTAGAGTTGGAGACAGTGAGATTCAACAACTTGGGATGGGTATTAGATATGAATGGGCGAGATGGGAACAGACATTGAGAAGAATAACTTGGTGGAAATCTGATGCTGTTTATAGCATAGCGAAAGAAATCACATTTCTTGGATAAACAAAGAGTGAACAGGTTAAAAAAAAAACGTACAATTTGTGAGATAATACACACCGAAATGCAATTAATTGCATGCTACCAACTTATGTGAAGAAGCCTGCTGATTTGCATTCATACTTGGTCCAATGGTCCTTGTACACTTGCCCGTTAGATAACATAGACGGAGCCACTTCCCAGCTAAGAACCTTTTGTCATAGAACTGAAACTATTTTAACATTGTTGGTAAAATTATATTTTTGACCACTAAATTCGATTAAACTTATTGTCATAATCATGAACTTCAAAATATTACCGCGATAATCCTGAAGTCTAAAAAAGACTTCAACTAATCTCGCGATTAGATATAATACTTGCGTCATTTTGTAACATGGTCATCACTTATTCTACATGTCAGCTGATATGATATCCATATCAACGACCATATAGAACAAGTGATGGCCAAAAAAGAGTTACATAATCATGCGAAAAGTGACTTTTAAGCTAATTATAGAAATATCCTCCTTATTTTACCTGCATTTAAATAAAAGAAATATACAAATAGAAAAAGAGATTCATACTAATATGAACTTGAGTTGGTCTTACATACATCATCAATGCAAGATGCCAAGTATAGTAACAAATTGCAGCTTTTTCCACCTGTCAAGGCATTCTCAATACAAAAGTCTGCCTTTAATGGAAATTTTACAACTTTTAATTTTTAAATTTGCCCCAACTTCTCAAATTTTGGAGTTTCATCCCATTTCCAAAGGTCTTTTAAAGACACTGCTGCAACTAAAGTTCAGCAAAAAAATGCTGCATATATATATATATATATATATATATATATATATATATATATATATATATGTGTGTGTGTGTGTGTGTGTTTTTTTTTAATTTATTTTTTTGGGTGTCCGGCCGACTTTTTAAACGGACCAATCCTGACCGATTGGACTATGTGCATTTAAAACAGTTCGCTCTTTCCTAAGCAAGCGGTTGAGGGGCTCGAACTCGAAACCATGTGTGTGTATACTTTTGCTAAGGAATTAATTAGACTCCTCAAGAGATGCTTTAAGTGCATGAAATCCGATTTTGTATGTAAGGTGAATCTCTATGATTGAGCTGAATTATACTCATAATCTGAAATAACAGGTCCCATCGGTGATCTGAACCATGGCCATTTGCAACAACGTGCTTACTACTGGATTCTGCCGATTCGGTCCGAAACCGCTAACATTATATATTTTTGAGAAGCTACAATACTGCTGTAAGGGCCCTCACCTAACTTACTCTATGAGGAATCGCAGTCGAACTTAATCCTGAGTATCAGTGGTCCGTTCATGCGCATCCGTGGACACACACGTGTGCTTTCTCACTGTAGTTGGTGCGATACGCACTCGTCCTACCAGGTGATCCGCTAACATTATATTACCATATCTACGTGTTGAAATGTTGGGAATTTGTTAAACCCTAAAAAATGGTATACAAATGATGAGAGATAGTAGAGAGGGGGACTTGGCCACGAGAAGAAATCATTGTCTCTGTTGCTGCTCCCCCCTAAAAACCCTAACCCTAACAGGCACTAAAACTAAAAGCAAATGCTAGTGCGAATTTATATTCTCAAAAGAATAGAAAGGTGGTTTCTTTGATTTGCTTTTGGACAGAGACCTAATGACTATCAATAGTACTAAGAATCAATTCAGAATGATAGGATCCATGTGCCTTTTCTGTGTTTCTAAAAAATAAAGTATTATAAATACAGAGTGATAAAGTATTATTCAAATATATATCATACAACAAAACTGCCTCTCAAAAGCAAAAATGCAGACCTCGACAGGACTGATGGTAAAACTTTAATCTCATAAAATAAATATTTCATATTAAAATCTATAAGTACCGTCTATAAGAATGTAGGAAGTTTATCTTCTCTATATCTCGTAGAGACTAATATGGACTTGTGAATATGTTTAGACAGAAAGATTGAAACTTCTCAATTAGTAGAATATAAATCGGTTATATTCGTGAGTTTTTTTTTTATTTTTTATTACGACGATTATACAAAAAGTGAAACAATGATAAGTATAATTTTTTAATAATAATTTTAAAGAAAAAAAAAGGAAAATGCAATAACACCAACGATTTCGTTTTTTTTTTATATATACATATGACTTGTACATTTAACTTTAAAAAATAGATAAAATTGCATATTAGCTTCTATTTTTAAACTTCTTATAAATCAGCCTCTCATTTCAAATTTTTTACAAATCTGCTTTTATCTCGAAGTTTGTATTAGGAATATCTTGACTACTATATAAATATTTTTGTAAACAAAATTTAAATATAAAAAAGTTTAAATTTTGATGTGATCTATTATTTTCGTATTTAAAATTTGTCCGAACAATATTTTTAATAACTATTTTAGGACGTAAAAAATAACATATCGTGGTTCCAGTCTAATACAGGCTGATAGATCATGCTTATAAAACGGTGTCCTCAGTAACATTGGTGTTGGTGTACTGAAAATATTTCACCTTATTATGTAAAAAAAAAAGATCTTAAGCGATATATTTATTTGTAATAGTAACTCAATACAAGAGTCAATATGTAACTTTCCCAAAAAATATTATTGTATCACTTTAATTAACACCAAGTGATAAAATAGTCCACTATTATATGCTAAGTGTCGTTGCTTAATGTTTGTTTGTAATATTAATCTGGATACAAATAAAAATTATAATTATTTTAGTGTATAGAATTATTTGTTTAATGTAGTGATTCAACTACATCTATTAAAATCTCCCCGTATTGTAGACGAAATTATTGTAGATATCAAACTGGTTGCGGTGTATAAAGAAAAATATATTATTCCTAGAGTTGTAATATTTCTTAAAATTTCAGAACTAATGTGACAGTCCCAAATCAAATATTTTTATGTTGAGAATACTTTGGAATAAATTATTTTAACAATTTTTATCTACTTCATATGAAAAACAATCATTCCCAAAATATTTTACATGTGATGTGATTATTTTCAGTATATTTTCAAGCATGAAAAATAGATAGTGTGGCACCGCCTCATCAGACTTCAAATTTCAGGTTGTTAAAATCCTTAGAAATAGTATTTCTCATTATAAATAGAGATAATTGCGTATCAGCCTCCCTATTTCGGGGGTGCGCAAATCATCCCTCCGAAACGCATTTTCGAATGGCTGATTTGAAAAAAAAAAAAGCAAATCAGCCCCTGAAAATATATTTTCGGTGGCTGATTTGCACAAATTTAAAAAACGGAGGTTGATACGGCAAAGCTCCTTATAAATAACTATTTTCTGAAATAATGCAACAACTAATTTAAAACAATTGTTAATGAGTATTTAGCACCATATTGTTACACATGAATAGTTGCCATAAAATAATGCAATTTTTATGAGAATTTTCATATTCAAAAATCAAAATAATTTATGTGAATATTGATAATTATTAACCTATATTTTTCAACCTAGTAGCATAAGTCATAATAAATAATCCGTTGTATAAACTTAAATTTATGTAATGTTATTTTAATGCAGGCCTTATTAAGCATGGGGGAAATCCGTAATTTGTTTACACGCAACTTTTTCTTTTTCCTTTTCTTTTTCTTGAAAGAATATACTTTTTGTGCTTTTCGCTTTTTCCAGCAATCGCAGGCTCTCCTATGCATAAACTACTAATTTTGCAGAAAAGTGCTTCAATTAAATAAACCATTCAAACTACAACCCTCTTTCTTTTACTTTTGCTGTAAAAGTACAACGCTAGAACATGCTGCGGTTGAAAGACGAGTCAAAGAAAGAATAACGGCCATATGAAAATGTCGACCAATTCTTATAAAATCCAAGTGTTTACTTATCTATTTTTTTTTAGATTGACGTTAAAAAATTTTTATAATTATATTTATATAATGTTGTTATAATTAAATTTGTAGACAATATCTACTTATGCTAGTTTTGCACCTGTACTATGCACGAATATTAGTCATCAATAGAAAATAATAATAATATTTTTTTATTAAATTTTATAATTAATTTTATTTATATTAGAGCAAGATAATTATTACTTGTTATATATAAAATAATAAAATTATTTAAAAATAATGTGAAACGATTATAATATCAAGTTATATATATATATATATATATATATATATATATATATATATATATATATATATATATATATATATATATATATATATATATATATATATATATATATATTGTTCTATAATATGGATAAATTTTATTAAACTGAATTTATTATAAAATTTGTATTATTATCACTTTTACGTAATTGTGTAGATCATTTTTTTATAAATTAATTATTATTTAATATATTTATTATTATTTTTTTAACTTTATTTAGCCTTTTTATATTCTTCAAATTAATTACGTAATTTTCAAACTTTTAACAAATAATGAAAATACCATATATGTTTTTTTTTTTTTTAAAAAGAAATACCAATGATACAACGAAAGTCATTAAGGGCTTGTTTGGAAAGAGGGAAAGAAATAGGAGGGGATGGAAAATGAGTTAAAAAAAATTCTTTCCCTTGTTTGGTAAGTAGGAAAGAATGAAATGGGGAGGGAAAATATTTGAAAACTAAGTAAAGTTTTTCCTCCACCTATTCTTTCCAAAATGGGAGGAAATTGGAGGGAAAATGATTGAAATGACAATGATGACCCTTAAAATAATTGAAATAAAAATAAAAGAGGGATGTTTTGGTAATTTTACAATTAATTTTTTTTTTTTAAATTCTATTTCCTTCCAATTCATTCATCCCTTTCATCCAAACAAATTTTTTCTTTCCTTCCATTTTCTTTTCATTTATATTTCTTTTCCTTCCCACTTTTTTTTTTTTTTTTTTTTTTGATAATTTTTCCTTCCCACTATTCCATTCCATCTATTCCATTCCATCACTTTCCCTTCATCCAAACATAGCCTAAGATGCCATATGGTGCAACTGTGACCACTTAATTTTATATATTTATAAATATTTATATATTTTTTATTAAATATATTAAGTATAATATTTTATGTTCTAATATATATATATATATATATATATATATATATATATATATATATATTTTTATATAAATTAATATTTATTTTATTAAAATATTATATTATATTCATAACATGTTATTAGATAAAAAATAAATACTAAATGACATATCGAAAGTGACGACTTTAATCACCCCTTTATATATATTGTATATAACTATATATAGATTATTGACAATTTGATAATAACCTTTCAAATTCTTCCAAATTGTTATAATTTATATTTAATATAAGTAAAAATTAATTATTATAATTATACTTATTTTTATATTTAATTTATTACTAATAATATATTAAATGTTCATTAAATCAAAATTCTCATTAATGATATGATTAATTAAATGTGCCACATGTCCAATTGTGAGAAAATAGATATGCCATGTGACATATTGTGAGTTATAAGAGGTGCCATATGGCACCCAACTATTTTGATAGAGAGTTTTATATATATATATATATATATATATATATATATATATATATATATTATATCAATCAAAGAATACATAATTTAATCTGTCTTACGTTACTTTTTTAGATACAACATATAAAAAAAAAATATTACAACTGTGCAGACTTAAATATGAGATATATATTCTTAAATCATAAGTCCCACCATTTGATTAGTTGTACTGAAAAGATTAAACTATCTTACAACATTACATATAATATTTATTTTTAACAAAAAATATTTAAATTATTATCTCCTTTAAAAAATATCACGATTTACGAGAAAGCACTGGCTTCGATAAGCTAGCATAATAAGGACTTTTTTGGGCTCTCACTTTCATTATTTGTTACGGAGACCTACAAAAACACTTAGCCACTCATTGCATATCATATCCTCCTATCTACTATGATAAAGTTCACAATAGATGTATTCGAAATGATTGATGTTATCCTGAATAATTAGGAAACATCAGAGTAACAACACCCCCTAAACTAAATTACATATCAGTCCATTATTTTCAAAATCGTTGCAATTTGCCAAAATTTTTTTATAAATTATTATATTATATGAAATGAGCATGGCTAACTATGCATTACATGTGTGGGTGTATATAGATATATATACTATCAGAAACATCACCCGCCATACGTGTGAAAAAAAATATTTAAATTTGTTTTATAAATAAAAAAAATTAATTTTTTGTTAAAATTAAAAAAATATATTAAAATATTTAATTATTTAAAAATAAAATATTTTAGAAAATTAAGATATTATATATATATATATATATAGCGCAAAAGGGGGGCGTGCACTGTAGCAGCCTCCTATTGCGCTTAATATATATATATATATATATATATATATATACACATATTATGGTTCATTTTACATTTATGGATTCTAAATGTAAAATATAAACTTTTAGATATTGTATATTATAACAATATTTTATCTTTTTTTTCTTAAATCAATCCTGACAACAATTAGTTAGTCATTTATAACACTAGTTTTACTTTTCAAATATATATCACAATACTAATATAATTCATCAGAACGCTAACATAGCTCGCAAGAATCTATAGTCTAAATACTATAATATAATACCAGTAATATTATGATATATTATTTATAATACTATATTAGTGTCCTATAAATTTTTTATCATGAGTTGATTTTTTTAAAAATAAAAAAAAATTATTAGAGGCTGATGTGAATGGCTCAAAGCAGTTGCTGATTTGTAAATTATAAATATGGAATGGAATGAGCCTTTGAGACAGAACAACCTGCTTAATTCTGAGAACTATATAAATTACGTATCAAATTATCTGAAATTTGGTTTATATTTATATAAAAAATTAATTTAGGTCATAATATATCTAATTGTTTTCATGTATATTTTTTTAACATAACTTTTAGTTGTGACTTTGACATGTTAAATGCCATCCAGTTTTAATAGTCAGATAAATAATTAAAATGCATTAAAAATAATTAAACATTTGCTATATAAACTTATCATTTTTTTTTTATAATATGAACTTATCATATCTCAAACCATGTCCAAAATTATGAATTTGTTATGTAAAATTGGGAAAAGACAAAATAGATGGTTATAATTCTACTGATACAAAATAAAAAGTACCATTCAATGTATTAATGTTACACATTAGAAAGTCAAACGTAAAATTTATCCCCCATGTATTCGACACCGACGTACTGCAGATAGAGTTAAGACACGTGTCGAACATGTCGGAAAAGTCTCCAAAAAATTAAAAAATAATTTGGATATGCATGTCGAATATGTCAGGTAGAAATGTCTGATACGTATATTCATATTTATATATATATTTTTAAAAAGTTCTTCTATTAGTTATGGAGAAGTAAAATAGTATATAATAATAGTAATATATAACAATAATTAATATAATATAGTTATATATATACATATTATATATTTTTATTAATATAATTAGATTTTTTACTGTTAAATTTATTCAAAAATATAAAATATTAGTTTATTATTTATATTAAATATATTATTTTTAAAATTTTATTTATATTTTGTATATGTCTCCATATTCTATTATTTTAAAAATTATTGTATTTTATATTTATACTGTATCGTATTTTCGCATCTATACCTGTATTTTTAAGGTTGCACATGTGGTATGTAGAAATAGGATAATTAAAATATTTGTACCTAATTATGATATAATTAAAAATATTACTACTTTCGTACAAAATTAGGAAAACATAAAAGTCAAGAAGTATAGATTCAAAATGAATCATTCTGCATGTTTAAAGTGCAAATATAAATGATGGCATTAACACTATTTCGTACGTAAGTACAAAACTATCAAGACACCGAACGCAAATCACCGATTCTTTAGACAAACAACTAAATACCCAACATTTACACTTTTATTACCTTATTGCCACTATGCCATTCGGTTTAATTTCGGCACACTTTCCCCGTTGCCTTTATTATCTCTTCAATATCATCTGTTCATATATATATATATATATATATATATATATATATATATATATCATCCCTAACTGCACCACTCTTACAACTCTTCACACAGACAACTAACTAACCAAAGATTCCGCCATGGGAGCCGATCAAGGAAGCTTCATGACGAGAGTAGCCTCGCGATGGGGCAGCCTACGTGGCACAGTCCGGCGAGCTGAGCTCAGACTTAACGCCGCCGTGGCCAGCGGCGCCGCCGGGCGTTTCTTCAAGCTGGAGTCACGCAACTCCACCTTCACTCGCGAGCTCCGAGCCGGCCTCTCCACCTTCCTAACAATGGCGTACATACTCTCTGTCAACTCCGCTGTCCTCTCCGACTCGGGCGGCCCCTGCAAGAAAAACACCGGCGATATCTCTTCTTACGACCACTGCGTTTCCGAAGTTCGCCGGGATTTCGTTGTCGCCACCGCCCTCACCGCCGCTGTCGGCAGCGCCGCTATGGGCCTCCTTGCCAACCTTCCCTTCGCCATCGCACCCGCCATGGGAACCAACGCTTACTTTGCTTATACTATGGTAGATAATAATCTTTAGCTATTTTTTTGCATTATTATGAATTATTGCTTACAGGAATATATCAACTTTAGTTTTCAAAAATTATAGAGCGCCTAAAAGTTGTCGCAAAGTTTTCTGAAACTTATATTTGGGAGAAGTTTTGGGTACTGTATCAAATTATTTGATTAGTCATTTCCTAGTTATATGTATATACACAAACATATAGTTATTCCTGGTATACTGATATCATCTCTAACAGGTCGGGTTTCATGGAGGCTCTGGTGAGCTCCCCTACGGCGCCGCCTTGGCCGCCGTCATGCTTGAAGGAGTCTTCTTCTTCATCATCTCAGCTATTGGGTTACGGTCTCGCATTGCTCGGTTAATCCCACGCAATATAAGACGAGCTTGCGCTGCTGGTATCGGGTTCTTCCTCGCCTTCGCCGGGCTACAAGCCCGCCAAGGCGTCGGTCTTATCGGCCCCAACAAGTCGAACTTAGTAACTCTCACTGCCTGCAGGAACGTGGACCCAGTAACAGGCGAATGCGAGGGCGACATTCTGCGCAGCCCAACGTTCTGGCTCGGCGCTGCCGGCTTCTTCATCGCCGCCGCCGGCATTTCCCGTCGCTTCAGAGGCAGCATAATTTTCTCCATTCTATTCGTCACCGTACTTTCCTGGCCTAGGAACACTCCGTTGACGTTTTTCCCCTCCACCACCGCCGGCGACGAGATGTTTGACTATTTCAAGCGCGTAGTTGACTTTCGAATAATCATCCGTCGAACGGCTGGACAACTCGACTTCAGTTACATCAACAAGACTCAATTCTGGGTCGCCTTGTCAACTCTCCTCTACGTTGACTTGTTAGATACCACGGGATCAATGTACTCCATGGCTGAGCTCGGAGGCTTCACAACCGCCATTAACGGAAGGTTTGAAGGCGAGTACAAAGCTTTCATGGTGGACGCCGCAGCCACCGTCGTCAGCACAACGTTAGGAACTACTACAGCAACGACGTTCATAGAATCGACGGCTGGTATCAACGAGGGTGGACGGACGGGGATAACGGCGTTGGTGGTTTCGCTGTGCTTTACTATATCGACGGTGTTAACACCGTTAACGACGAGCGTGCCGCCGTGGGCGGCGGGGCCGGCGATGGTGCTCGTCGGAGTGATGATGGCTAAGATAGTGAAGGAGATAGAGTGGGAGGACATGAAGGAGGCGGCGCCGGCGTTTCTGACGGTGGTTCTGATGCCGTTAACTTTCTCGATAGCTAACGGAATCGTTGCAGGTTTAACTGCGTACGTGATCCTAAACGCATATGACTATATTGTGAAGGCATTGAAGTGGGTGGTGGAGGCGAGAAGGGTCATGGCGGAGGCGCGAAACCAGGTCTCCGCCGCCACAGCGCCTGGCAGAGGTGCCGACAGCGCCGACTGCGGCGTTGACGGCGTCGCCGCTGCTGTATGATGAGTGCGATATATATATATATATATATATATATATATATATATATATAATTAGAGAGAGATATATAATGTGGGTTTCTTTTGCCAAATTATTGTACTGTTGGTAGTGTTTTTGTCCAAGAATGTTTAGTTGTTGAGTATTTTGAACAATAAAAATGCTGGTCCTTACATATTCAAGTATTCAACAAAAAAATTTCACCAATTTATATAATTAAAAAATAAAATATTTTTTTGGAAAATATTTTTTTTTAAAAAATATTGAATATAAAAGTTATAAATTTTAATAAAATTTACAACATTAATATTGTAAGTTTTTTCAAATATTTTTAATAGATATTTTAAAGTTTTAAAATTTAGTAAAATTTAAAATAATTTTTAAAATCTACTCTAAATCTGCTGATTTTTAGAGCCTAAAATGTCTATTTAGAATTATTTATAAAAATAATTAATATAAAAATTATAATTTTTATTAAAATTTGTAATTTATTTATTAAAAAAAATTAATCCAAAATTTTATTTTATTTTTTACCACTTAAGATCGGTGGACATTTAAAGGGGCTAGTATTACTCTTTGCACAATCGTACTCGTCTTTTGACAAGTCTTTGTATTTTCTCTATTTGTAAAATGTTTTTAAGGGTTCTATATTAGTTTTCTTTTGTTTTTCTTAACTTTTAGTTTTAGAATATTTCAGAACACCTAATTATTTTTGAAAACATTTGAAATATTTTTTAATTAATTGTTTTAGATTTAAGAAGTAAAGTCATGATCGCTAGTTTTTACAGGAAAAAAAATACATGCACCTGGAAAAATCTTCTACATGGTATAGTAGAATTAGTTGTACTCATAAAAGAATTTTTTTTTTTTTTTTTTTTTTTTTTGCTTTTCCGCATCTATCATCACCTTCATAGAATATTACTTATTTCATTAAGAAACTAAAGCAATTATGATTATCTCATCTACCAAAATATATTATATATGGACTCTAATAACTAACCTTACAGAGGTTCATTAAGCTTTGAACTCATCTTGCTGACCAACTGAGCAACATCTTGTTGGTAAAAGAAATAATTTGATATGTTCGAGTTGCTTCACATAAGCCTTAGAATCATTTTCTTCTTAAGATATATACAAATTTAAAGACAATTCCAAAAGACGCGAGATATTACATTTTGGACATTTTAAACTTCTAAAGTGCTTAAGACATGAATGAGAATACATGAAACTGGATATATATGCAGTCCCTGGGTAAAGCTTTTGCTTAATAATTATAAACTCCAATATATATATATATATATATATATATATATATACACACGCTCATGAGACTGCACATAGCATTATCTTGCTAGCTACATTGCAATTAATGAGTTTAGGAAAAAAAAAAGATTTATTCGTAAATAGGTTAAATAGTAGAGGGATAGATATGTAATTCTTCCTAAAATTAAAAGTAAAAAAAATAAAACAAAAAAAAAAAACAAAAGTAAAAAAAAAAAAGCAAATTACTGTTTGTTGAATAGTAATTCGTTTGGCATTTTCCTCTTTTCTTTTAATATATATGTATAAAATAATAATACTTTGGTCCGGCTGTGTGAGACACAGTACACTGTGTTTAGATGCAAATGGGGGTAATTAATGTTAATGAACTATCACAGCAGAGTAAGGAACAAAAGGACACGTACACTTGACTTGATGATGTACATGGTTTCCATATTGCTAATCAACACTATTTCATTTCTTTCTTCTTCTTCTTTTTTTTTAACGATTGAATTTAATTTTTATTATACATTTCGATCGAAAACAAAATGATAAACGATAAATATTTTTAATAAAATATTATTAAAATTCAAATTTTTAAAATCTTTAAAAAATAGATGTTTGGTCTTCTCACAACTTCTAACTTTACTAACCAATTTGACCAGTACTAATTAGTACTCTTTTTTTTCCTCTGCTTATATTTGGTCTCTCACGGTTGAGTTCGTATAATTCTAAAATAGCACATTAAGTTATTATTAATATTTGTTAGAATTTAAACTTTCAGTCTATCTTTCATAGAAAATATATCGTAACATTTTTTCAATAACTAAAGTTTGTGTTAGAGATAATTTAACTATTATATATATTTTAAAAAAAAATTAGATATAAGAAAAAATATTTTTATATAATTTATAATTTTTATATTCAAATTTATTAAAAAAATTATTTTTAAATAAATTTTTTGAGACTGCAAAAATTCAAAAACTAATTTGCTAATCCGCTACGACTTTAGCGCCTAAAAATATCTATTTGGAACTATTTTTTAAAAAAATTTTAACTACAAATAAAGTAGACTTTATTGTAACCATTTTTTTTTTAAAAAAAGTTTTAAATAGATATTTTAAAATATAAAAAATAATAGATATAAAATAAGAATTTATGTACAAATATGTAAATAGTAATAGGTATGATGTACAACTCTCCCAAAAATACAAACATGAGTAAACATATATTTTTGAGATTAAAAAATTTGTTTTTCCATAAGAAAGTACTATCTTAGAAGCATTGTATACTTGTGTTTGTTTAAGGCAACAGTCAAATGGTACTTTCACAATTTGACAAAAACATCCAAAGTCTACAATGGCTTTCTGTCGTACTCTTGACTAAGCGTCCCACGCCCGTAGCACGAGCGGTTGGGCGAGCGGCTCAGTAATAGCTCGCCCCAGGTTCGAATTCTTGCGGGCGCCACGCCTACGGGTGTGTGTCAAAAAATTTTCTTTCGCTGTATCTCGTTGGGAGTAAAATGAGTCTGGTTTGAAGTTCTTTGTGAACGAGTGCTATGGTCTGTCCTATCCATAATGATAGGTTTTTTCGATTGGTAGAACAGAAATCGGTGCTACCCGTGAATTTATCTAATATGACGGTCGTTCGAAGAGCACCAATTACGGATAGAATTTCTCTACGCTAATCTAAAAAAAAAGTACTATTGACTAATCAGTACTTTGTCTAAAACTTCAAAATAAAAAAAAGAGTATACCTAAATCAGAGTATTGGTCAGAGCTGGACGTGAAAATTTTTTACAAATTTGAAGTTTCTACATATATATGCGCTCGTATTACAAATTTTATCACGATAATTAAAAAAAAAAAAAAAGCTACAGTACCGAATTTTTTTTTTTCAAGAACAAAATATTGTAGGTATTCCTTCGGACTTCTAAGCAAACAAAATAGGGGAATTTGTGCTTTTGTACATTCAATAATTCAAAATATAAAATATATTTTTCTTAATTTGAGATGATTGTTTGTACATCCCTCCGACCACCTAAAATGATAAAACTGCTATACTTAAATTAACTGTTCTTTTCTCTTTTTTTTTTTTTTTAAAAAAAAAGAACAATTTTATTATTATATTGAGATATAAATTTTATTTAAAACTAGATGGTATTAAGAAAATAATTTTAAATTATACATAAGTATAAAAATGCAAATATCCTATCACGTCAAATTGACGCCTTCCATGGTATAATAAGTACTGATAATTTTTTGTTTTCCTTCTTTCCATCTCGCTATTATCTGTGCTTATAATTTTCTATGTTTCCCTAAGTTATAATTAACTTAAGTGTAATATCTATAATATAAGTAAAGTAAAAGTAATATGCAGTTTTATACCATTTGGTGCTTTTAGGTCTCTTAGTTATGTACCAGATTTAAAACATTTATTTTATTTTTTTTAATATTTAAGATTGCATATGTATTTTTGTATTCTTTAGTTTTTTTCAAAAATAAAAAGCATTAATTATAATAAGGTCTATTCATATAATCTAATTAAATAAGATAAAGTTTAAAAACTTTAGGTATAAAATAAATATAACAAACTCAAAAAATAGGATAATAATAATTATTTATAAATTCGGCATATAAGTTTAAATATTTTTTATACTATAAATTCCTCAGTGAGTACCTTTTAGAATAAAGATTAAAAAAATTTCTAAAAAAAAATTGTACAAATGTTTTTGTAAATTTTTATAAGTTATTCTATTATTTGAGTAATTTTAATTTTAAGTCATATAAAATTTGATTATTTAAATTTTTTTAGTCCTGTGCTTAGTACGGAATAGAAACTACTTGAAGTATATAGATGCTTGCCGTTTCTTAAAAGATAAATCAAGATCGAAGTGTATAAGACGAAATTAGAAAAAAAAAATGAAACCACCTTCATGTAATGTAAGTCATGTATTTTTTGTAAGTCATGAAAATGATGGTAGAAGAAATTTTCTTCTTCACATGGCGAAAGCCGAAGCCTTGAACGGACAAGACGGCAGTAGTTGACGGCATTCTTGTCCCGCACGACGAGATAAAGTAGCGCATCGCTTCGCGGGGTAGTGGCCGCGAGGCATTGAGGTGAGGTTGTGGCTTACGATGTGCTGCTGAAACGAACGACGCTGGCTCCATACCAGAGAGCGGCGTATTGTTGCTTTTAGTGCTTGAGTTGAAAAGAGGTCGCCAGCTAGAGTAGAGCAGGACAAGGAAAGGCTTCGGCTTCGAGGGCCACGAGAAAACGCGCTTTATTTATTTTTGGGAACGTTTCCCCCCTTTATCCCCCTTGGAGGGATATTGGATAGGTCGTTTCCCCTCTGAGCTGCGCTTCTCTCCCTCGGGGAGAGGGTCAAGAAAGCAGGTGAATGGACTAACGTTGTGGATCCAAGAGGAGGAGCCATGTCACCGAATAGCCTAGGGAAAGGCTCAGCAACCTGAGCACTCGGTAGAGCCGTTGCAAGCAGAGCACATGGTCGAACTAGAGCTACCCCGTAAACGCCGTTCAATCCATTGATCTAGCCCAGACCAGCATGCTCAAGCATGTATTGATCTAGCCAGATTCGCTGAGCAAAGCATCATCCAGGCCACAGCAGTGGATGATGCCACAGCAGTTGCCACCCTATCACGCACGAGCCAGCCACTATGCATACGGGATAGATCATCTTTATTACGCATTCATCAAGTTCCCTCCAATTAATAATAAAAATTAATATTTAGACGTATTTTTTTGAAAAAATGTTGAATACGAAAGTTGTAGATCTTGATGAGATCTATAATTTATATATATTTTTTTTAAAAAAAATATTTCTAAATAAATATTTTGGAGCTCCGAAAATAGTAACTGATTTAAAAATAGTTTATAAGATCCGTTTATACCTGTTAAAGGTTGAAGCCTAAAATAAATATTTAGTAGTATTTTTTAGAAAAAAAATTAATATAAAAGCTGTAGATTTAATCAAAATTTACAAATTTTATTTTAAATCTTTTTCAAAAAATACGACTGGCTACTAATTTTTATTATGATTTGGATGGAACTTGAGGGGTGCGTAATAGAGAGGATCTACTCCCATGCATACGGGTGCATACACCGAGTGGAAGTGCCTTTTACTACGTCTGGTGTCTCATTGGTATGCGCTCAGCCAGAGTTCAACAATATTCAGTGTGCACATCAGCTATTCCAAACACGAAGCCTGATGCTTAAGAGTTCGACTAGTTTTTGACGTTGATCCTGCAAGCCCATGCTGAGCCAAGGTTCTTGGAAATTGAGTTTTTGGATCATCTTTTAGTTCGAGCTCGAGCTAAACAAATCAGCCGAGCTTGAACTCAGTGGAATTCGATTTGAACTCAGCTCGTTTTCATCCCTATTTGTTTTGACCCTGGACACAAATCTATCCATACATGCAGATATCCATGACCAGGCCAAGCCGTTTTAGAGTCGCTATCCTGATATGAGCTTAGTGCTACAAGTGCTTCACTGATAGATAGTAGTTAAGCTAATGCAATGCATACCACATACATGAGATGCAACACTTAATTAGCATCGTCTATCTAACAATTAAAAGTTTAGGATGGACTGATATGTGTCCCCTAGGCATGGCTAATAGATGGTTTAATTACCAGAATGCCATTTACACATATTCCTATACCTACACCTCTTTGATAAATGAAAAGTATTTCCTTTCTTCCAAAAATTGCTCTCTAGGTAGCTCATTTTCGTCTCTACCTCTGACCACCATGTTGAGCTTGTTAAGCTCTCAACTTTTCATCCTAAACTCAGCAGAGTTCTTGTGACTCCAAAAAGCATTGTATGCCTGTTGGCCCTGTTATATATATATATATATATATATATATATATATATATACACACACAAGAGGATGCTCTACATCGAATCAATATTGCAAGTCATCAGAATAGTTAAGAAACTATGCAGCAGAAAATATTTTTTTAAAAAAAATGTATATATATAACTCTTAACGACCTAACTCATAGTTGTACATGCTAGAAAATGTACGAGAAGCTCTGAGGTAATAGCAAATTGCTCACTTTAGAAACGCATGAGATATACAATGTCAATAATGCTACAGCTCCCAAAATTCCTACCAAAAAAAAATGCATCGAATGAATTATTTGTTGTTCAATAACCATGTCTGATCTCTTCAAAGGGAACCTTTTTTGTTAGGTTTTTGGGTGAACTTTTTGGGAACTCTAGCATTACTTTACAATAGAGGGAACTTAATGTCAAAATAGTTAGAGGTGTAGAATTAACGAGAAAAGAGTAGCATTAACCGCACCCATTTGATGGCCTGCGCAAAGAAAGTACTACAGTGGAGAAGATGTCAGATGGCTCAGCCATGACGCCATTTCCATAGTCCCCAGGTCAATAACTTTGTTATGGGAGGGATAAAGTTTATATCGACCTCTAGGATGGCATTAAGATGCCATGTTGTAAAAGAGGTATTCCACATGAAGGTAATCATAGCAGGTGCAACAAAGGTAGGCTTGATAAAATCCAATGCATGTACAATGCACGTTAGAAGGTCGCCTGCAATCTGCAAGGCAGTTAAAACTACATCAGACTAATAGATGCAAAATTAGTGCTAGAACTCAAAAAATTCTCTTAGATTCAATCAAGTTCATATATAAGCAGTCTAAACTTTAATTCATGAAGGACATGATAAAAATTTTGCGAGGATTTATTTTAGAACTTTTAGGAGCTCTAGCATTTATGACCGAAAAGAGAAAACCTAAAACACAATGGCGAACGTGGGATCCAAGGGACTTTAAGCATCCCAAGATTCCTTGTATGCAATTATGCATATAGGGTGAGTTTTGATCATCTTTAGCAGCATTAAAGGTTCTTGGAAATGGAGGAAACTATCGTTTTGAAAACGGTTATTTCGCGTACTTGTAGTTGGTTCTAAGATATCTAAATAGTGGCAAATTTTAATCTGTCCACCGTGCAACAAAAAGATAAAAACAAAATTTTTGGATTATTTTTTTTAAAAAAAATTAACATTAAAGTTATAGATTTTGATGAGATATGCAATTCTCAAATTTGATACAGCTACACTGCCAAAGGTAGCCAAAAGGACCTTCAGTTTTGGCGGTGGCAAGACAACCATCCTCTCCGCCATAGTTCCCACATTTACCATCTTGAATTCAAAAGAATCCCATATTTAACTCCCGCATGACCAAGAGTATCATTCTTTAAAAATCTTCTGCAACATGTTAGGAACATTACAGAAGAAATCTTAAAGCCTATTTCCTGTATAGAAATCTACAATCCAACTTCAGCACCCCCTAAGAACATGTCCAAGATCAGTTTTGTCATTCCATGTAACAAATGCACTATTTTGGTAACTCAGCTAAGTTTACACTTACATGACTTGCTGAAAACTTAAAAAATAATGGATTTGCACATTGCAAATCCATGTAGGACATGTATCATGGACAGAATGACATCTAGTCATGCTATTTCAGATGGAAAACTATACCGGAGCCCTAGATGTTACGCATACAATTAAACAAGGTACCAACATTGCATATGTTGATAACGTGGAGGACATGGAAGCAGGACAGAGCCGACAACAACTGCGGGTCTACTCCAGGCGGCAGAAGGAAAGAAAAGATTAGTTCATAATCTTCCCAATTTAGTTGTTCATTAATTGGGAGTTTACTGAATATGGTGTTGTCTTATTTTGAAAGTTTATGTTTGTTAGGAAAAGGAAAAGGAATTAGGGATATGTTTCATTAAGGAACTTCAAGCCTATTCTAGATAAGGCTCTTTGTTTATTTAAGTGTGGTTGATATGGAGAAATGTATTTATTAGTGGAATCATCTGCTGAGCGCGGAAGGTCTCCCTTCTGTAAAATTTGTCTTTGTGAACACCCTAGAACATTCTTCAAGCCAACAGTTTTCGTCCGACCTGCTGCCTCGACTTTCTCTTGTCTTTGCATAGTGTTGCAAACCGTGCGGGCCCAAGACGGCCGCACAGTGTCTAAGCGTGCTGGGCCGGCTCGCCGCGCCCCCCTAGGTATACTGGCTCAGCTCGGCCGGCAGCCCGCCGAGCCGGCCGAAAATTAAAAAAAAATATATATAATATTGCTCGCGGGCTGCCAGCAAGCCGCGAGCTGGCGAGCCGGGCTGCGGTACGGGCCGCGGACTTTTTTAGCATCTCTATCTTTGCATGCCCACTACTCGCTCTAAGATGGAGCACCTACGTGGAAGGGTTGTAGAAAATGGCAGCTTCGATTGAGGAACAAAACCTAGTGTTACCACAGCCGCAGACCAATCTTCAAGAGACTAAGGCACCCTTGCTAAATTCACAGCTTTGTCCGTGATGTCCATGCGGGCAAGTCTGTTGTCCCTGCCACCACACCGACATCCGATGCTGTTGGCACCCAACCCACTACAGAATTCAGTAGTTCCATTCGCCCTTATCGCCTTTCTGTGCCCATTTTTGCTCCTGCTTACTCGGGGACCGTATATCTTTAATTTTGTTATTCGTTTGAGTTGGTATTTAAAGTTCCGTAGTTCTTTGCTAAAAAAAAAGACCTTTTGTATCTTGAAGATTCAACATGCGAAAAATCATTCTTAATATGCTCTGAATCAGGATCATAAGCTACTGAACCAGGCCTTTAGAAGTTTCTGAAAGAATAACAATACTATTCAACTTATTGTACAACCTACTGTCTGTATACAAACTCACGTGCTCAACCAAAAAAGCTGTTTTTTTTTTTTGGAATAAAAAGTAAAATATTTTCGGTATACCAACCTCGATGATGTTCAGGATACACTATTATCTAACTGTAATCCATCAGTCCATATTAGACCAGGACTACTGTCAAGTAAAATTCCGACTTGTATATATTTCGAGTCAGACATAGAATACTAGCGCACTATTCAGCCACCACATTAGTAATCACAGATCAAAACTCGCCATAATCGCCAATTCTCAATTTAAGATCCATCCATGAGATAAAAAAAAGCTGTAATTTCATATTTGTGGTTTTTGAATTCTCATTATAGTCGAGGATACGGAGTATGATTATGTACTTCATATTTTCTAAGTCACAGTTATTGGGGATTTTTGCAAGGTTCTTATTGTTGTAGTAGTTAATATTAGAATTCCAATTATGTAAATTAATAACATTATGAGTTTTTGAAACTTATACTCATAAGCTTTTCTGTTATTATTTAAACTAGTTATCTTCTATGCTAGTCAAAGTTTTTTTTTTTTTTAAAAAATTCTTCCCTCAATTTACAATATTCATTAGTTATTACGTATAAGAGTAAAACGAGAAATGATTGAGATTTATTCTCCAAGTATGGGGTTAGGAGGTATAGGTTATACTCATAGATGGATATTGTTTTTAGTGTACCTATTATCACGATTTTTAATTACCAATTCCACAAAACTTAAGATATCCACTTAAGCTCAAGATTTAAAGTGCCGTCTCGTGTCACATTTCGATAAATTCTAAACTCGAAACATACCGAGCATGCTAATGGTGCCGTACTGATCGTACCGGTATATATTTAGTTATTATTTTTAAAATAAACAAAAATAAAAATTCAATAATAATAATTTTCGGCACGTGCTGTGCTGATTTATACAATGCCAATAACTGTCAGAACATGCATATACCGTTCTGTACAGGCTGTACCGATCGGCACCTAAAACTATGCTTAAGAGGGAGTAGGGAGTAAGTGATTGTCACCCGAAGTGACTTTATTTTTTGTAACTCCACTTCCTAAATAGTAGATACCAAATTATTATTTTTTTTTTTCGCATCAACATTTTGAAATTGAGCACAAACTTTTTGCTTGCAACTATATAGTTAGTTCACATTTTCAGGACTCACTTCTTCACTTCAGAAACCTCATCTAGCGTATCCGCATTTCTGACAAAATAAATATACAATTATCAATCTTGTTACAAAATAGACTCCCAAGCCTGCTAATTATAGAATATACTTGGCTGTAAATCAACCTGCTAGCAGTTAGATGCAGAGAGATTTTTAGGTGTAACGGCCACAGTGCCACACCACGTCATTTCGTATAACCGTCTAATAAAATTTTATTTAAAAATATTTTTGAAAAAAATTTTAACATAAAAGTTGTAGAATTTGATTAGATATATAACTTTTATGTTTAAAATTTTTTCAAAAAATACTTCTAAAAATATGTTTTGGAACTCTAAAATTTAATGGGTTTGAAACGGTTTTAAAAATTGTTTTAAAAACTATTAAATTTGTTAAACTTTGGAGTCTCAAAATATTATATTTAGAAATATTTTTTGAAAAATTTTTAAACATGAAATTGATAAATCTTATCAAAATCTATAAGATTCATTTAGAAAAAAATTTCAAAAAATAATTCTAAATTTTTTTTTTATTTAAACAAGAGAGGGGATATATACTAACGTGGCGTAAACATTTCATTGTAGACTTTTTCGTTAGATACAATATATTTTGTTATGATAATGAATAAAAAAGGTGATTTAATCTTGTTAAATAATTGTATATTTTAAAAGTTTTTAAGAAATATAAAAAATGTTTTGATAGATGGCCACAATTTGATTATAATTTTAATGGTCTATTGTTGATTAATTTTTTAATTTTTCTTAAAATTTTAAATTATAAAATCGTAAATACAATCAATTTTGATAGTTTTTATTACATTTTTGAAGATAAGGAAATGATTTTCTATTATATATCCGATTACTTTACTGAACATAATTTCTGACCACATTCCATCACATATAGTAGTCATGAAGTAAAATTCTAAATATTTGTAGCTCCTAGACACCAGGTTGAAAATAAATATATATTTACATAATCTTTTTTATAATTTATGTAAATAAAAAAAAATAAACTTTTACCTGCAATAGAGGGCTCTGGATTCTAGTTTGTTAGTGAATAATTCATGACCAATCATGTTTAATTGATTCAATTAAGAAGCCTACCACGTAAGCGTCTGTATATGAATTTTGCTATTATTACCAATTATGAGGTGGCTAATTTATCGGGAGTTACATATCAACCTTTATTTTTCATAAATATATAAATTAACATTAAAAAAAAAACAAAATATGTTCATTTGATGACAAGCACGAACCATATATGTGTTATTTTTTATTTTTATAAATAATTTATATAGTTTTTTAAAATAGAGACTAATAAGCAATTAATCTCTAATTCATTCCGGCAGACTCGACGGGTCCGGCCGACAACTACACTGGTGACGTGCTACTCACGCGCGTCGTACGGCTCTCCCGCTTTTTGCCGGTTCCTACATGGCTTCCTCATATGTAAGCATATAACGCTTCACTCGCTTCCTTCTCTCCTTCCCTTCTCCGTCGCTCAAATTCTCAGATTTTGTATTAATATTCATCTTTTCTTGTATCGATCCCCAATTCACGCTTCACCAATATCCAAATTCTCCAGATCTAATTCGATTTCTTCGATCGAATTCTTGAACTCTTTACATATTTATTCTCAATCAATCTGAGATCCAGAAATGTCTGATGACTCAGATTCAAGCTCCAGCTCGTCATCCTCTTCAAGGTCAAGCTCCGGTCGCCGCCGCCGCAGTTCACCACCGCCGGACGGCGATCATTCCTCCACTTCCGCCGTCGCCACCGCCGCAGGAGATCCAGATTCCCCCGGCGCCACTCGGCACCACTCCTCCGACGAGTCTACATCTAGCGATGGCGTCCTCGTCGAGCTCCCCTCTGCTCAAGATCATGTAAACTTAATAATTACTGTTGTTCATTATATTCATCTGATCGCTGATCTTAAAGCACATAATAACCATTTCTTTTCTTTTCTGATATATAAGGGGAAAGGCTAAACTGCTTGTGAGCCTATCTTACTCACGTCGTATTGGCGGCTTAGGATATCCCCCAGACAGCACCAAGTGCACCACGAAAGGGGGGCATGGGAGTTCCGAACGTGGAACCTTTCCCTTGCAAGCAAGTGTTCCAACCACTGGAACTACCAGTGGAGCACAGCACATAACAACTTATTATTTGAAATCTTGAATTTCTACTTCAATAATAATAATATTATTATTGTGAGCAGGACTTGAGGAACTCCTCGGTGGAATCGCATGGTGAATGTGGGGTGCTTGTAGACATGTCAGAGGATAATTTTGTGGATGCATCAGAAGATCTGGCCAGCGGCAGCGTAGGGCCAACGCCCCGCCACGCACGAGGCGGTGGTGGCAATGATCTTGGGGAGTCGGTGGCCGTCCTCGAGTTTGGAGAGGGCTCCGTGACGCGGTCCCATGATATTGATCACCTCCAGGCCCGTCTTGATGATGCTCTGGTCAAGTGTCGTCAACACAAGGTCGGTTTCTGATTTTGAACTGTTTTTTATGACTTGTATACATATATTAAGATGATGATATTAGTGGTGCAAATACAAGCTTCCCTTTCCGGACCCCTTGCAGGCGGGATTTATCATTGGATTGTTATTATGCTGCTTATGATATTAGTGGAGCTAATTTGAGTTGAAAAGAACATTAATATTACATATGATCTATTTTAATAATGACTACTACATGAAATTGTAATGACAAAGAAGGTTTCAAGTGCTTTTAGGTTTTACAGTGCTCCAGGGATATTGTTGTAGCCAATGCATGTTGAAATTATGATTGTAGTATGATCTCACTAATTATAATGGTTCTTTTTTGTGAGTATTCTGCATGTGAAATAATTTAGAGAAGTTTGATTTTGGTTCATAGAATGTCTGATTCGTGATTTTATGGAATAGGAAGAGCGGGAATTGTTTGCGGTGGAGGTGATAAACCTACATAGACAGCTGCAAGAAATGGTTGAGCAACAACCGAGAAACAGCCAAGCTTCAGATCATCTGCGGGTAATCAAGAGTGAGGAAGCTGAGGAGCATGCACTATCATCTCCTACACCATTGCCTTTGATGCTTGATGATTGCTCCAAATCCATGTCCCAATTACGTGGCATTATGGAAGAGCAGTTGAGTTTGGGATCGTCGGTTAAGGAGCTTCAGGCACTTCTCCATCGCAAAGATCAGGAGATTGAGGATCTCCATGCAAGGGTGTTGCAGACAACTATGTCTCATAATTTTTTTGCTTCTTACATACGTTCTATTAAGGATGTGTCGGTTGAGTCTCAACGGGAATATGATGTGGTTACTAGTAGGTTGTTGGCATCAATTTCTTCTGTAATTGGTCAAGAAGATAGCTCTTTCAATTGTCATAACGATCTGATTTCTAAGGTAGAAGTGCAAACATTGAAATTGATTGAGAGGCACACAGCTCTTTTATCATATATCCAACAAGTAAGGCAGTGTTTGCAGGAGGTCAGCCCTAATTCTCTGGCTCTTGAAACAAGTGATTTTGGAAGTTTCTTGGATATTGCCCTCCAAGAGTTAATTGAAAGAAAGAACAAGGAAACTGATTATCAAGAGCGATTTTACCAGCTCGAAGAAGAGAACCGTAAGTTGGTTGAAGAACTAGAGAAGATGAAAGTCAGTTTAGATGAGTCAAATTCTGAAACGAACAAGACAAAGGCGGAGCTGGAGCAGGCAGATGCCAAGTTGGCTACAGCCAAGGAGAAGCTTAGCATTGCTGTCTCAAAGGGAAAGTCATTAGTCCAGCACCGGGACTCACTTAAGCAGGCATTAGCTGAGAAAACGAGTGAATTAGAAAAATATATATTGGAGTTACAGAACAAGTCTGAAGCCCTAGAAGCATCAGAAATTCGAGTTCAGGAGTTAAAAATGTCAGTAGAAGAGAAGACGGGTGAATTTGAGAACTGCCTACATCAGTTATACGAGAAGTCTGAATCATTTTCTGACATGGAGGCAAGATTTGACGAGCTAAATCAGTCTCTAGAGGAGAAGAGTAGCAAACTGGAGAAGTGCTTGCAAGAGTTGCAGTCGAAGTCGTTTGCTTTAGAAGCTGCTGAAGCAAGGTCTAAGGAGCTGAACGACACGCAAGATCTACTTAATTCTCTTCAAGTGTCAGTGTCTAACAGGGATAAAGTTTTCCAAGATATAGAAGAAATTAATGCAAATGCTAATTCATCTGAGGAACTATCTTTGGGCATTGTTGATAGAGTGAAGTGGCTTGTTGATCAGAACTCCAATTCTCAAAGCATTCTTGTAGAGAACAACAAAATTAAAAATACTTTATCTTCCATAGAACTGCCAGGAGACATTTCATCTCTTGATCTAGAGTCACAAATCCGCTGGCTGGGGAGTTCATTGTGCCAGACTAGAAATGAAGTTGTCAAGCTGCAACAGGAAGTTGCTGCTACCCAGGGTGCCCTGTCATCGCATGAATTAGAATTTTCTGAAGCCCAGAAGGAAATTGATCGTCTGGCCGCATCTCTTTTAGAAGAAAGGCAAGGAAAAGATACTTTTCGAGATGAAGCTAGTCAATGGAGAAGCCAATTTGAGGAGATATCTGAGAATTTCTCTGCAGTCTCAATCCAGAAAGATGGATTGCTGAAGATCCTTATGGAGATAACAGGAAGCTCATTGGATAATCAATCTTCTACCGACATAGAAATTATGAAAGAGAAATATATGCAGAGTATGAAGGAGAAGTTTACAACCTCATTGATTGGCGCAGAACAATTTGAAAAGATGCAAGCTTTTCTCTACATTGCTCAACAAGAGTTTGTACTATGTGAGGAAATTCTAGAAGAAGAGGTCCTCAACAGATCAGAAATGGTTAACGTCGCTAACGAACTACATCAGGTATCGGAGGAGCTAGCTAGTTTGAGAAATGAGAAAGAGTCCTTGCAAAAAGAGCTTGAAAGATCAGAGGAGAAGTCGTCTCTTATTAGGGAAAAGTTGTCCATGGCTGTGAAGAAAGGGAAAGGGCTTGTGCAAGAACGTGAGGGCTTCAAAATTTCGCTGGATGAAAAGAATTCCGAAATTCAGAAGCTAAAACATAAGCTTCAATTACAAGATTCTGCAATCGCGGAATACAAAGAGCAATTATTTGCTTGTCAGGAACAGCTTCAGAAGCTAGAAGCACACATTACATCATTGAAGGATGAAAAGGACCAAGTTGAACAGATCGCTTCTGAAAGCAATAGCAAACTTGGGATGATGTTAAATTCCATATCACAGATTTCTATAGGAAGCTTTGAGGATCCAGTGGAAAAAGCCAATCAGATTGCAGAATATATCCAGGAAATGAAGCTTAGTAAGGCTGCTTTAGAGAATGAACTACAGAAAGCAAAGGAGGAAGCTACCTTGTCTATGAGCAAGCTAGAGGAGGCTGAAGCAAGTATAAAAATGCTGGAGGATGAACTATCTGAATGTAAAAGACTTGTTTTCGTATTTTCTGAGGAAGCAAAGGAAACTCAACTGGGTAGGTCGTCTCTTGAGCAAGAGCTAGAGAAAATGAAGGAGGAGAATGCTACACTTGCTAGCAACTTAGAGCAAGCCTATGCAGCTGCAAAGCCTTTAGAAGATACATTGCTTCAGTCAAATAATAATCTCTCACTTCTGTGTGCTGAAAAGAGTGAATTGGAGTCCAAGATCAAGCATGAGACAGACATATTGAATGCAAAATTAGTTGAATGCATGGAAGAGTTGGATCTAACTCGTGCCAGCTTAAGAGGCCAATCCATTGAGGCGGCTGATTATCTTACAGATCTTGTAAAGTTTTTTATGGATGAAGGTTTATCACCCTTTATGTCGAAGGACTTCCATAGGAGAATGGTTGACCTCAAGAATATGGGACTTCTCATTCAAAATATGCATGACATTCTGATGAAATACGGGGACTTCGATCCAGGCTTGGAGGTAAGTTCATAATTTTAACTGCTATTATCTGTGATAATTTGTCAATTTATAAGTATGGTTTTATCATTGCTCATTTTTTTTTTTCTATGATTTGTCTAAAAGAGGAACTTCAAATGTTTGAACTGTCGCTAACTAAGAATTATGACATGAGGATTTGAAGTATGTCTTCATTTTTCCATTTCCTTGTGAAACACCCAACTTGATCAATGGAGTTTGTAACTTTTAAGACCTCTCAATTCATGAACGTTTTTGGCAGACTGTTTATATTTGTTTAGATTCATTTTTATTCTCAGGAACTTGTTTTCTTTTTGTCCTGGAGTGGATTAATTTTTTTATTTTTTTTTTTATTTATCCTGGAGTAGAGTTAGTCGTATTAAAATGTAAATAATCATACAACAAGCCATATCCTACCAAGCTGTCTCAGAGTTAGATATATGCTTAAAATGTAAATAATCGTTGCAACAAGCTATATCCTATGACATTGATTATGGATTCCTACATACTTTTTTCCATACTTAATGTCATTTCTTCAGTCAAGAAACAAAGAAACACCCCTTGTAATGGTTTCTAATCATGTTATTGAACCTTTTCTGACCTTGTTGACATGAGTAACTTCATCAAATAACTTTTCTTTATTGGTATATCAGTAATTTTGACTCTCGCATGCCCAAACCACCTCCATTCTGCCTTAACCAATTTCATCCTTTATTGGGGCCACATGGATTTTCGGATTTTTTTTGCTTGAATAAAGTTAGTTGGGATAGACTTAAATTTTTTTATTGTAAACAATTACATCTTTTCTATATTGTAACAATTACATCTTTTCTATGCCTATCATCTTCACATATTGATGCTCTGCTTACCACCGTTCACCCAGTTTAAGATATTTGGACGCACTCTATACAATTTTCTGTTGAGCTTTGGCATGATAAAATATGTAACTTCAACAAGAATCAAGGTTTTTGAGAAGGTCGGAAGCATGAAGAACAGAAGAAGCATATTTAAAAATTAAAACCTTTTGAAAACAAGGCTTGTATTTTTACCTGTCTTCTGCTCTTATTTCAACGGATTTGTATTAGTAGTATTTATGTTTTATGGAAACGAGCATAAAGCAGACATTTCAAACTTGTCAGGTTGCCTCGTGTAATACCATGTCCATAAACCATTCTTTTTGTATTGATACAAAGAGCATAACCTAATACTCAAAACAACTCTGTGAACATCTCTTTTTCATGACTTACTTCATTGAACAAGCAGGAGATTTCTTTACATGATTGCATCTACCAATTTTATTCTCTAAGCATAATCTTCTATTTTGTGGCGGATATTATAAACATAAGATCCTCTTCTGATGTGGTCTCTTTGAGTCTGCAGGAAGGCACTCAAATTGAAAGCATAGTTGCTTTCCCAAATGTTGAAGATTATGTTGGTGGCAAAATAGTTCAAGTTGATACAAGATCCGCCAATCCTGACGAAGACTCGTCTTTGCAGAACATTACGGAAGAGCTCAAAGCTCAGGCCAAGCTCCTTGTTGACGGGTTTAAAAACTTGTCCAAGTACTTGGATGATTTTGCTGCAGCTTCATGCCAAGCTTTACAGGCAGCCAGAGATCAGGCTCTTCACATTCTTGATCTAAATGAGTCCTTAAAGTTGAATATAAGCACTTTGGAAGGTCATAAGCAAGCACGTGAGGATAAGATATTATCCTTACAGAAAGAGAATGAATCTCTTCTTTCTGCATGCACCAGCACTACTGAAGCTTTGCAAAATTGTATTCACGATCTGTTGGACTTGGTCCCATCGACAGAAGATGATGCGGCGAAAACTAATGAAGGGGATGCTGATGTATGTCTGGAGGCCGCTGAAAGTTTACTAATTTCTGCATCAAGAATAAGAAACCATTTTGAGCAGCTAGTGAATGAGAAGAGAGCGAGTATGAGTTATGTTAAAGAGCTGCAAGATAAGCTGAAGCAAGCCCAACTAATTGCTGAAACTGCTGTTCATGATAAACACCTAAGCGAATGTAAGGTTTCGAAGCTAGAGGAAGACCTAGAGGCATTAAACAACATATGCAATGAACATAAGGTGAAGATTGATGGTTACCAAGCAAAGGAGAACGTTATCCAGAAAATGGAGGCTGAACTTATGTCATTGAAGAGTAAATTAATCAAAAAAGATGAAGGTACACTACATAGTTCAATCTTCTTCTCTGCTAGTTGGCAACTTTCTGTCTTTTAACACTTTTTCTCCTTTCAATTTTAGCAACAGGCAATAAGTTGTTTTCTGAAGACGAGTTAGTAAACCTTATGGACAAGGTCAAAAATTTTGAAATTCCTTTCAAAGAGTTGGAAGGAGATAGTGAAGTCGATTTTTCAAGTGCCACGGACAAGCTCTTGTATATCATTGACAAAGCATCCGAGTTGCAGAACATAATTTTTAAAATGGTCCAAGAAAAAGAAGATATGCAATTAATTCTTGCATCTCATGAAAGTGAAATCGAAAATCTAAAGAAGACTACTGAAACTTTGAGTACTTGTAGTCAGGATTATGAATTGAAAAAGGAAGAGCTAGCCGATCTGACATCTGGTCTGGGTAGATTCATACAGAGGTTTGGAGGCAATGATCAATTAGAAGGCATGAAGGTGATTACTGTCAGGGAAATCTTACAAATTTTAGAGAAACTTGTAACGACCTTAAGTACGGAATGTGAACATTCCAAATCAAAGGTTCAGGAGCTGGGAGCTAAATTGCATGCAAAAGAATTGTTGGTTGATGAGCTTTCAGCAAAGATTGAACTGCTGGAAGATTCAGTTAAAGCTATGGTCCCACAATCAGACACTGGTAAGGAAAGGGGACACCTCGAATCATCAGCAGCTACGGGTTCAGAGATATCCGAAGTTGAGGATGTGGTAAAATTTCAAGCCCTTTATTTTATAACTGGCTTTAACATTATGCCCAACTTACTTGTTGTCTATGGTGATATTACTTGAACTGTGCATATTTACATTCCAATGAACTTATCGCTTTGATGTTGGACGCCTCCATTAAAAAGATTTGAGTTTGGCTGACTAGTAACACACAATGCTGAACATCTTCCAATAGCTATTTAAATATTAATAAATCGAAATATAGTATGTCATATAAGTTCAGAACTTCACAATGTAACTTTTTATTTTGTTAGTAAGGGCATAATTTGTGCTTAAAATTCTACAATATTTTTCTAGTAATGTCATATTGGGCTATATTAAGGTAATGATGATTTTTGGGTCTAGATGCCGAGAATTTCTTGGCTTAGAGAAGTAAGATATAGAGTAGCTGTAAACTGCAAGGCTGGATCTCGCAAGTACGAATTAGAATTCCTGATTCTGGCGGCATCTGTTGGACTGTTCTTTAAGCACATGATCCTTTAGCTTTAAATTATGTTCTGAATTTTTCTTACATCTAGTTTTTCTTGGATTTTATGACTACATTGCACAATTTCGCTAGGGCGCTCTAACCTGCTTGCTTTAGCTGTAAGTAACGGTATCTGCCTTATCCAGAAATTATGACAATTTATACCTATTTTCGTTTCTGAAATTTATTTTGTATTATATGCTACTTAAGTGAATGCAATAACTATCCAGGAACCTCTTGCAAAGAATCCTGTATCCGCTGTCCCTGCTGCTGCTCATGCAAGAACCACCAGAAAAGGGTCAACTGATCATCTTGTGCTAGACATAGACGCAGGCTCAGAGAAGCTACTCACTTCCTATGAGAGTGATGATAAAGGTATATTACCACCTTTAACTTTTGAATTTTGACCGTGAAACATGTTCTTTAGATAATACTTTGATTATATGCTGTCACTTGTAGGTCATGTTTTCAAGACGCTTAATACGTCGGGTCTTATCCCAAAGCAAGGAAAATTGGTTGCGGACAGAATTGACGGAATCTGGTAAGTAATCTAGCACTAATTCTATGCCTTCATGTTAGGGTGGCAGTCTCTCCTGTCATATTGAATGGATATCCAGCAATCTATATTCTAGCATCCATTTGTTTAACCCTTGAGTATAGGAAATAAATTATTCACCTAATCTTGTGAACATGGAATCATGATGGTTGCATATGCTTCGTTCTTAACTTATGAGAAACCACAAAGCTAGTTTAACTGTGTGAAACTTGATGCAATGACCGAGATGGATGAGCATTGACTTTGTCGAATTGCTTAACAGCTCACAGGAGGAGCTCTGCCACCAAAGCACTTATTCAACTAAATAGATTTCTTAATATTCTCTGAATTAGTGCGGCATGCCAACATGTGCTTAAGAAGATTGGTTGCATAATATACTTCAGCATGTGGCCTATAGCAAGCATGTTTTGATATGAATAGGTACAAGGTTGTAGATTTTGTGATAAAGAAATATGGTAGCCATGCATACATGTAGTCCGACTTTGGATATGGAAACCTCGAACAACAGCCTTCGACTGAAAAGTTCATGAAGCACTATGGTTCTCTTTCAAATATGAACGATGTGCCCTCCGCCCCTGGGTGGGACGGCCGGGGCGCTCGCCTCATGAAGCGAGCGCCCAGATTCGAATCCCCGGAGGTGCACTCACCCGTTTTCTGGGTGGCTGTGAGATAAGTGCAGGCGCTGCATTTTCTGGCGCATGTGCGAAGATGGTGAGCCCAAAGGGGTACTCCACTGTGTGGTCTGTGGGAAGACGCCATACCGGAATTTTAGTACCTGACCGCAGACCGCAGGCCAGGGTTTTACTACCTAACAGCAGCCTTTGACTGAATGAAGCACTATGGTTAAATATGAACGATGTTATACACCTCTAAAATCTAGCTCCAAGTTTATATCTAAACTCATCTTATCATCTATCGAATCCTAACATCTATCACATCATCCCACTATCTAAACCCATTTAGAGATAAAAATTAGAGGCGCATAGTTGTTTGAAATACGTTGATTAGTTCACCCACTAGTAGACTATGGCATATGGATGAGAGTCATGAGACGAAAGGTCTTACTATAGGTGCTAGAGATGAATCATGAATGGGGTGAGATTCTAGGTGTTTTGGAAATTGCTAGAGGGCAATACTCAGTTTCGCAATAATTTCAAACTCCGCACTATGTAGAGTGGAGGTGAGAGTGATTGATGATCGGGATGGGCGTTGCTTTATGAACTAGTGAGATTTAAACAATGCGGTAAAATTGAGTGAATGCTTATGTTTTAGAGACACCATTAACTTATTGTAATTAAATTCTATATATACATGTTTCACATCATATGCAGGGTTGCTGGAGGTAGGATGTTGATGAACCGGCCTCGTGCACGATTAGGTCTCATAGTGTATTGGCTAGTCGTGCACCTATGGGTCTTGGGAACTATTTTATAGGACCTTACGACACGGGCTACTTCAATATAGTGACTCAAACTGTATCATGTCCATATATAACATAGGCATATGTGTAATTATATATATGGTCCATTTTTTTGCAATATCAGCGATTCTTTTCTTATTTTGCAACACAATTGTATAACTCATTTGTAAGATTCCAAAGTGGATATTTGGAGAAAAAAAAAGAAGTTATTTTTGGAAAATGTTCCAGCATTTTTGTTATCTGGTGTGTATATTTTTACTGTAGGAAACTACCTGATCAGATCGGTATTAGTTTTTCTATTGTGAGCTGGCATCATCGTTTCAAAACACTTATTAGCGGTCTCGAAGAATCTGAACCTACACGCATGTAGTCCTTTTGTTTACACGTCTATTGTACGAATATGTACTTTTAGGAGTTGATTTTTCGAGGAGTATTAGTGTCACTCAGCGGTATTAACTGAATAAGTGCGTACTGACTCTTGTAGTTTCTGAAATTCTTAATTTAGATAGTGGCTGAAATCTTACACATCCCTCTATAATATTTTTATCCCTATAAACTTTCAATTCATAATATTTTTTCGGCTAGAGCTTCTTACCAATTACCACGCTCGTTTTGACCTCTCGTCCATCATTTGCAGCAGCCGTCTCTATATGGTAAATCTCACTCAACACCACCGTACATGCACTATAGCGAAAAAGAGGGTGGAAGGCATTATATTATCTAGAAATCTTGGCAACTTAATCCTGTGAGAAATTCATGGGTTTTAAGTAAATCTAATTCCAATGTTTTAAGGGAGCTGTTTCGTGGCAACAATTGCTTCCTTAAGCATCATAGTTCCCACGGCTGCTCATTCTCTAAACAATCTTGCAGGATGCCTTTTTTTGGCGCTACACTTGGACTGCTCAGCAGCATAAATAGATAAAGACAGATATCTTAACAATTTGCATGAAATCAGGCTAAGCTCACCACATGGCGTAGTGATTTTGGGAGAATTTTGGGTGTAATTTTCAGAAGTCTAGCATTTCTTTATCATTAATAGGTCCTTTCGGTGATGGACAACGAATCTGCTTCCGAGTAATTTGAACAGAAAATATCGATCAGTTAGAATTGTTACAATTCCGGTTAGAAAAATGCTACTTCTCTTAAATGCCTTACTAACAAATCTTTCCGTTCCACACAATTTTCAAAAATTCCTTCCTCCTATTATTAAAATCAACACCAAATATTGGTTAAATAGGGATGGTTTTTTTTTTTTTTGGTTGAATTGATTGGGGGCACTACCAAAATTTCTTATGTCAAATTTGTTCAAATAATAATGAATTATAATTACTGTTTAGTTGATGTAATTTTACTATATTTGGTTCCTATATTAAGTTGGGATCAATAAATAAATCCAAAAAGGAGTAAAGCTAAACGTCCAACAATGCACCCAAAAAATTTCTAGAAGGTCAAGTCCAACATGTAGTCACATTTTCATGCACAATTCTGGGAGGACTTTTGGGAAGCCTTTCATGCATAATTTTGGGGAGCCTAGCATTTCTTTCCAAGTTACAAAAAGATATCAGCTGCAGAAACAACATCTCAAGACCTTCAATATTATGATTATGCAGAAACATAATCATAATTAACCACTAATTACAAAATACAATCGCTAACACAATGAGATCAATGAGTTGAAAGGAAGAACAAATTCGAGCAATGACTCATGTTTATTCTAACAAATTACGCAATTATGGTTCAACCCCATTGGATATTTCAAGCCAATACGATTATTTATGAGTAGAAACTTTGTAGTGCAATAATGATTATAGAATATCATCTCATATAGAAACTCGAACATTTGAATCCAGAAGCGAAAAATACTGGTGCACTATGTGATCGTTCTGTTCGTAGGTTTTTACTGAAGCTGAAGCTTCTTGATGGATTCAATCTGCTTTGCAGGATTCAAACCCTTGGGACAGGCATGGACGCAGTTCTTTATGGTATGGCAACGGTACAGCTTGAACTCGTCGTTTATGGCGTCCAGTCTCTCCTTCGTGTACTGATCACGACTATCTTGAATCCACCTAAATCCAATTAAGACATGACAAATATAGATAAATAATTAGATACCTGAAAAAGTCAACAAAAAAAAAGGAAAATACACACACTAGACTTGATACCAAGTCAAAGTGCACTAGATGAGATGAATCTCAGTATCTCTTCAAAGTTTTATACACCGACGGATATAACTTTGTTAAATAAATAAAAATTGTAAGCCCCACATGATTCTGTCAACTAATGAAAACTTAACGAAAAATAAAACTAAATATGCAAGGAGAACAAGTCATTGGAACAAAAATAGCAGAAGAACAAACAACACCACCAACATCACCTAGTAGACAAGCTCTAAATAAGTAACGTAGCCTAAAGCCCTAAATACATAGATAACCACCATATGCAGTATATAAGCCATTAGTTTCTTCTGGAAAGAGGGGGAAAATCATTTACTATAAAACAACTCCATCACATTCCTAACAAAACATAACCCACCGTACACAAACTAAAGAGTGAGACAAAAGAGAAACAAGAAAACAAGAAAGGAATCCCAGTGACGGACCCAGAAATTTTACGCAGGGATGTCGAAATATAATATAATATATGTAGATATTTATAAGCAAAAAAATTTTCCCAAGCTAAACAAATAAGTCACAAGTAAAAAAAAAAAAAATCAAGCTACTTAATTTTATAACAATAAATAATATAGTTTTAATAACAATAACTTAAACTATAACGAAATTTATAATTAATTTTTTTTTTTAAAAAAAAATTGATCAGAGAAAATCATGTGTGTGCGTCATGTGCACTGTAGTGGCAGTATGGTGTGGGTCAATGGGAGGGATTAAAAAATTAGGTTTAATCGACTGTCGTGTTTGGCGCATAAACAGTGAAGGAAAAATAAGAAACTTTTTTAAGACTGCCACTACTTAAATAGCTTCTACCATTTCAACCTCTAGATTTTTCTCCTCTTTTAGCTTTTTTTTAATATTTTTAATATCCCAAAATACTTAGTTAGAAGAATTTTTTGAAAAAAAACTTATAATATAAAAAGTTATAGATCTTAATGAGATTTACAATTTTTATGTTGAAAGTTTTTCCAAAAAATATTTCTAAATAGGTATTCGAGGCTTAAAAAACTATCCCCAAAAAAAAAAAACATAGACCGCGTCAAATGGGATTCGAATCCGTGTCTCGCGGACACACATCAAACTCCAAACCACTGCGGCAAGAGCAGAAGATGATTTATCATTATCTTTTTATCTATAGTATATAGTATTATATATTCTACCATTACCGAAAGCAGGGGTATCGCTTGACACCCCTGCTAATAAGCTGGTCCGTCCATGAGAAATCCACATTGCTACTACTTTGGAGCATCAAGGAAGCTTTGGATAAACAACAACAATCCAGTGGGAGTCCCGCACATGCAAGTCTGTGGATGGTAAGATGGACGCAACTATGTTCCTAAGAAGGTTGTTTCGCAAGGACGCTCGGTGGGAGAAGCTATGAATAAACATAAACATATTTTATCTAGATCTTATGGCACGTCGCCATGCCCTAGAAGGAACACAGAGAACAATTATTCTTACACTCCATCAACCCAATAAAATCTTACAATAAACCTACCTGAGAATTTTCTGTATTTTAACTTTAAATACACAATTATCAGGGTACAGACTAATCCAAACACCTATTGTACTTGAAATTTTTCTTGATCAGAAATATCGATATGACCTGAATATGGATACAGTTATACTTTTCTCATACAATGATTCTGTATGGAAAAGCAAGCTTGTTAAAATTATAAAAGCACAGCTAGACTTAGTAGTGTATGTCATGACGGACTTCTACAAACACGGTAAAATAAATCCATGCAAGTTTGATGCAAAGAAAGTCATACTGAAAATAGCATGATAATCAACAAACACAAATTGAAGCTTTTGAATGTGTAACCTGCAGACAAAACAATGGTTTCACAATCTCAGCACCTTATAAAGCAAGCAACGTAACAGAAATAACCAAGATATCTAGATCTTTGCAACCAAAAAGAAAGTAAAGACAAGCGTCCTCCCCAGAAGCACATAAATCATAAAGCACTATTTACAGACCAAAAGGCAAAGTCAGACCCTCTAAACCCACTTGGCGCACCAAACCGTGCAACAACTGCCAATTGATTGTTACAAATATAATCCATAATTTTGTATGCAAATGATTGAATTGGCTTTTAGTAAAATTAACAGCAATATTGCTTTTACTACATGACTCAAAACGAGCAACTAGAAAACACCAACACTAAATAACTGTATATAATCAAAGAAATAGGCTGGATGTCTACACGTCTGCTTGAATCAAATGCCTTCTCTACCTAAACAAATCAAAGCAATGTTTACAGTGTCGTGCCGTGCTGTTTCGAGTTTCGGTAAACTCAAATCTCGAGACGTGCTGACCGTGCCATGCCAAACGTGCCGAATCGTACAATTTACCAAAAAAAATTAAAAAAAAAATTAAATTTATAAGATTTATTATATAAAAAGGATGGCCAGCCAGCCAAAAAAAATAAAATAAAAAAAATTGTGCCGTTTCGGTCGGCACGGTCCGAGACGGCCAAAACGGCCGTTCCGTTGCCGCCACAAGATGTCTCGGTCGGCATGCCGTTCCGGTGCCGCCACAAGACATCTCGGTTGGCACGCATTAGAAGTCAAACTATGAATCAAAGTACCAAACAACCACTTGCAAGTTAGAAAAGACAGACATAAATACTTCTTTTCGCATGAATCAAATAAAATTACTCACAAAACCAACATCAAATTAAATCTCTGCATGCATTTGGGCATACAATCAGCTAAATTAGCAGAAATTTAATACTCATACTAGCAATAAAACGAATTTGACAAGGCAGATATAAAATGCCTTTTTAATCATGAATCAAATCGAACTACTAACGAAACCAACAATAATCAAATCATCACATAAAATACTCGAACCAAATTATATGTTTAACAAAACAGTTGTTGCGTTTGAATTTTTATACAATTCCGAACTCTGTTTGAGCTAGAGCAAAAGATAAAATCTGATCCTAGTTTTATAGTGTTTGGAAAAGTCATCAAGTCCTGTAGGACACGTCTCCAAAAATATAGATGAAAATCCCATATATTTTGGGATTTTCAATGCGTCGCAGTAGAAAAAAAAAAAAAAAGAGGGAAGAAAACCCTAGGACCTAGCACTCCTAAGAGGTATATATTAGGTGTGCAACAAAAAGAAAAAAAAAAAACCTAGATCCCACTATCACAACCCAGCCGCAGAGAGTGAGAGAGAAGGTGACAAAAACAAATAAATAAGAAAAAAGAGAGAAAGGGGTCTGAAGAGGGAGAAGCCAATAGTGAAGTGGCGGACAAGAAATACTTGGAGATGGAGGAGCCTCAACCTCTTCCGAGTGCTGCTGCCATCATCTCCAATTTTAGAGAAGACATCTAGAGGTGAAATACCTCGTCAGAGTTCACCGTCTTCGCCGCCGATCAAATCGATTTCAACTGAAGCTTCCGGAAGCCTAAAAACCTAAGGTAGAAAGAAAAAGGAAAATCGATGTCGAGTCATACAACCAAGTTCAAGTGCGTTCGGGACATCTGAGATGCCGTTGCGACGTGCAACGGTGGTGGATAAGGCAATAACGTAGAGCACTTCGAAAGCAAAATGGGTTTCACAATGTGAAGCCGTTGGAGGCCTCTCATGAAATTTCGAGGAACTCCTTCATGTTTAGAATGTTCAATAACTTCGAAGATGGCCGGAATCCAACGAAACCACAGCGAGAAGATGGCGATCATGCTGGAAGGCTAAATATCAAAAAACAAAAATAAAAAAATAAAAATAAAAATAAAAGAATAAAAGCAATGGCAGAAAATGGCTGAAGAAGAGGGCAAGTAAATTAGTCTAGCAACAAGCTCACAAGCTATAAATCAAGGTAGAGCTCCTAGAACAAGGACATATGATTATGCAAAAGGAGAAAAATCGCTGCAACTCCAGTGGAAATCAAGTTCTCAGTCATAGAGAAGTTCTCCAAATTTTCTTATTGTTTTATGATTTTGTTGAATTAGATAAATGATATTTAGAAATAAAGAAATTAAATTCCCCTAAATCGGAGGTTGAGCGATATACGTGTAACTAACAAGAGTTCTAAACTTCTAATTATTCGTCGGAACAATGTCTCAAAATTAAATTAAAATTTTCCCACGATATGATTTAAATGGGCTTTATGATGGTTTCAATCAATGAGCTTTATGCCCTCTTCTTAGGCCATCTTCTGCCATTGCTTTTATTTATTTAATTTATTTTAGTTCATATTTAGCCTTCCAGGCATGGTCGCCATCTTCTCACTGTGGTTTAACCAGATTCCGGCCATCTTCGAAATTATCAAACGTGAAACCCATTTGTGCTTTCGAAGTGCTCTACGTCATCGCCTTATCCACCACCATTGCACGTCGTCAACGGCGTCTTAGATGTCCCGAACACACTTGACTTGGTTATATGACTCGACATCAATTTTCCTTTTTTTTTTACCTTGGTTTCCCAGCTTCCGGAAGCTTCGGCTGAAATTGATTTGATCGGAGGCAAAGATGGCGAACTCTGATGAGTTATTTAACCTCTAGACGCCTTTTATGAAATTGGAGATGATGGCGGAAGCGCTCGGAAGAGGTTGTGGCACCATCATACTATCATTAACAACTTTTCTTTTCAAAATATAGTAAGTTTGTCAAAAATGTAAAACGAGCATAACTATCTCGAATCAAATCAAAGTACTAACAAAACCAGCAACAATCAAACACCACGTAGAAGTACCAACATCAAAGTACTCTTAACACACCTATGAGTGACACCATACATTAAATCAAACCAACATCAAAGTACCAAGTATTCACTATTCAGTCAACATCAAATGCTGAATAGCACATATAATCCCGTATCTCACCCCCACATCAAATCAAACTACTAACAAAACCAACTTCAAACCTCTATAAATATTCACAGATATTGATTTTTATAATATACCTGTGTGCGTGCAAGAGAGCAGCGGGACCAAGGTAACTCTCAGGATTCCACCAGTAACTCGGGCACGAAGTCGAGCAACAGGCGCACAAGATACACTCGTACATCCCATCGAGCTTCGCTCGATCGCTCTTACTCTGCGGAATCTCCTTCCCCGCATTCGGCGGGGCATCCTTCCGTTTCAACCACGGCTCGACGCTCTTATACTGGTTGTAGAAATTCGTCATCTCCACCACCAGATCCTTGATCACGTACATGTGCGGCAGCGGCGTGATCATAGACTTAGAATTCTCCCCGGATTTGTTGATCTTCGTCAGACACGCGAGACCATTATCCCCATTGATGTTCATCGCGCATGATCCACAGATTCCTTCGCGGCACGACCTGCGAAAGGTCACGGACGGATCCATTTCGTTCTTGATCTTGATGAGAGCGTCGAGGACCATCGGGCCGCAGTCATTGAGATCGAGTTCGTAGTTCTGGAGATGAGGTTTCGATGGGGAAGAAGGGTCCCAGCGGTAGATCGAGAAAGTCATCATGCGCTTGGGTTTTGAAGGCTCTGCCTCAGAGGAATGGTGGTTCGCCAGAACTAGACGCGCCGACGTGGGTGTGGCGACGCCTCCGCCGTGCAGGACGGACGGAGCGCGGCGGAGGAGCGATCGCGCGGCTGAAGACATGTTCGATGTCAGATTGAGGCAACCACAGGAAACTCTACTATTATTTTTAATAAAACATTATAAACATTTTTACCTCAGCTGCGGTATCTCGTGCGTGGACGATATTAGCAACCGTTGATTAACTTGATGAACGGACGGATGAGAGGGTAGTTGATGAATACGTGTGGGGCCCACTTTTTTACGTCTACTTGAGTCTTGAGGGAAGGGAATGAAAGCGGGTTTCAGATCGTCAATATTACGCCTGCGAAAGATGATATGGACCCGTGAAAGTGATAACTCAGACTGGCGGCGTCGTGTCTGATAGTCCGCTGAAAGGACACGTGTAATATCGTGGTTGGTTGTAAGTTGTGTTTAGTTGATTTGGACGTGGTTAGCACTGCAATCACAAGTAAGCATTTTTCTTTTAAAAAAAAACATTGACCAATCGCTTTGCCGAAAATGTGTTCCTTTCTGGAACGCATGACGCCATGAATAGGATGTATAGTTTGGATCTTTATTTGTAGAGAAATTATTGCATGAACTCGGTGCATTCAACGTCACTCCGTGCATCGCATATATCTATTAAGTATTTTTTTAAATATTTTCAATATAAAAGTCTATAGATATTCGATTATATTATAAACTTCTCATGTTAGAAAATTTTTAAAAAATAATTTCCTAATAAATGTTTGGGCTAAATCAATCATAACGTCAAAAAAATATTTTTAAATTCAAGAAAAAGAAATTTTTTTGGAGGGCTAAAAAAAAAAAACAAATCTAATTTAGAAATATTTTTTTTGAAAAAAATTTCTACATGAAAATTTTTTATTATCCTAATATCTACACTTATTATGTTTTAAAAAAATTATTTCAAAAAACTGCTTGTAAATGTATTCGGTGCACGGGATGACGTGGTGAACGCGGTGCGTGCAATAATTTTTCTTATTTGTATCGACCGGATACGGGCGGCATATTTTTTTTTGGCTAGCCAGCCAGCTTTTTTATTTAATTAAATTCTATAAAAAAAATTTAAAAAAAAAAAATTTAAATTTTTTTTGATATATTATACGATTTGGCATGGTCGTTACGTCTCGAGAGCTAAGTTTAGCGAAACTCGAAATGACATGACATGATAAATATTGATTTGGATAGCGACCCAGGATGTCGGTGATCTTGTAGAAGTCTTGGGCATACGGATTAAAATGTTTGGTACGCATAGCAACAGGACCAGGCAAGAAGGAAACATCCCAGCCTTGCCGCCGGAAAAAAGGGTCAATTGGCATCCGTCTAATAGGCACTAACAAATCATTTCCATCCTAACTTGAACGTTGCAGAGACCAGGATCCTCAGCCGACTAGTCGTATCTTATTTGTGCCAAACCTAAGAGAATATTTATTCTGAATAATTCTAATAAGCACCTACATGTAGAAGGGTAACTAAAATGAAATATCCTTTTGAGACATGACAATTTTTCTCTTCTCGTCACTTTGCTGAAGTGCGTTGTTGTTGCCGTTCAGTGCTTGGTGGATCTTTAAAAAATAAATATAAAAAAAAAGAATCAAGGAATAATTATTATAAAAAAAAAAAAGATGAAATAGCCTCAGACTGCAGCTAAATATGCTACCCGTCTAAAACTAGTAAACCTACTTGTTCATCAACTTTGCAGTCGCCGAAGACCTACAAACAAGCATACACATAATTTCACAGAATAAGAGAATTTCACACCTGGATGTCCAACTCATTGAACTCAGACACATTCCACGCACCCCTAATATAACAATAATAATAAAACTAAGAGCATATAGAGGGAGGCTTGAATGAATAAAAATAAAAATAAACATAGGAAGTAAATAAGGACAATACAAATACAAAATAAAATAAACGCACAATATTATCTAAAATTCAATATCACAAATGCAAATCTTACACCACCACTCCGCCGATCGAGAATTAAGTCTTCATCAACTCATAACAAAATAAGGTCATATCGGATGATTTCTTTTCAACTCGTTTTTAGTCTGATCTTTTTTTTTCTTCTACACTCATTTGTGCAACTTTCATGAAATTATGTATTCTTCTGGCCAGGCCTCTGTGGATAATCATCAGGCAAACTTCTTTGATGCTCTAAGATGCACATCGTTATCTGGTCTTCTTGGATTATCATTCGTTGGAGACTTGCAAATAGGCACTTGCATTGTTTCAACTTTACAAATAAGTCCATCATTTTAAATTCATTTATTGTTTAATGTTGTAGAATATTTATTTAGAAAAAATTTTTGAAAAACTTCGAATACAAAAATTTCATATTATCTTCTTTTTATTCAAAATTCTTTTTTAAGGAATACTTCTATATAGATATTTTTAGATTTTAAAATTTTAACAGATTATTCACTAATCCATTAAATTTTTAAAGTTTTAAAATACCAATTTAGATTTGAAAAAATAGCTGATTTATAAACATTAAAAAAAAAAATTGAAATACAAAATTGATTTGTATAATTTTTAAATAGTATAGGCTGATATGACATTCCTCCGTCATTCATTGGCAAGGGTTGGTGGCCCACCGGTCAAGTTAAACGAGTACAGTAGACAGTGCGGAGCTAGATTTTTGGGGTTTGAGGGGTCAAAATATATTGGAGAAAGATTTAAAGTTTGTTCAAATATGTAACAAACTCAAAGATAAATAATATTTATCTAATTGTAAATTATGAACTGTTACGTGCTTGATGTAGGCGAGCTCTAGCTCGGCCTCTACCACGATGCGAAATGGCATCCGACGTGAAAAAGCTCGCAAGGAGAAATTAGTTTAACAATGAATAGAAGTCTTTGTTGGTCATGAACATCCCCGTCCTTCATTCATCACCACTCTTTTTACATTTTTTAAAAAAGAAACTGAAAATAACTACATCTACTAACTACCTCCTAGATGCATGCGTAAATGGCAACTAAGTACTAACTAAAAAACAAATCCCCACTAAGTGCATAAAAACAACCAAATTACTGCAAAGTAATACATTTTGAAAAGTAAATAACTGCAATGCAACTTCCAGATAGTACGTAACATGAACGGAGCACTTTCACAGATATAAACGAATATTACAGTATTTAAAAGGAAATTCAATCTAACTAAATTACCAATGACAATGTATAATACGATGGACAATATATAATAACAATGTATAATACGATGGAAATTCAGTCAGCTGGCTGGAATAAGATGGTCTCTGGACTCTAATCTCTTCACCGAAGAGAGGGATGCTGAGAGTTGCAGAAATGTGTGAGTAGGAGATTGATTAATGAATAATGATTATAAAGAGGATTGAATTGAAATTTACTAAATTAGAGGTTCTGAGAGTCTGAAGCTAATTGGGCTTTGAATTTTTGGCTAAGAAGTAAGAACAGAACATGAGCAACTCCACTCCGAACAGAACAGGAGCAACTCCACTCTAGGTCGCCACGAGAAGATTGATTACATAAAGGATTGAGGCTCTGAAGCTACTGTCAGTACTCGATTGCCGGCGGAGAAGGACACGCGACTGATTGACGGAGTCGGAGAGAAATCAAATCAGAGGAATCGTCGACACGGGACCACGGGTTTGACTGTGGCAGACCGCAGCCACACGGCGATAATGAATCGAATGAGACGACAGTTACTAGGAGAAGATCTTGAAGGAAAGGAGACTTACAGGAGATCAAGGAGGCAGAAGAGATGACGAATCGACGACGATGAGAATTAAGGTTCACGCGGCATGACTGCGTGGGGGAGAAGAGGGGGACTGTTGCGCGCAAGTAGAGATCATTTTAGGGGGGAGGGGACAAATTAGGTTGGGTTAGGGAGGCCCAGAGACTTGGGCTGGGCCATTTTATTAGCATAGTCGACTAGAATAAATGCTCATATTAATATTAGGCGGGCTGGGCCGGGGGGGCCATGGCCCCCCCGTGCCCACACACAGCTCCGCCCCTGACAGTAGATATGGTGAAGCCTGTGGAAGCAATATTTTAAAAAGACAATGGAATTCAAAGACAAAAACTAGACTAGCAGGCACGCTAAGTATCTAAATGTCTTTAGTTCTCTATTTTTTTATTTAAAAAATTAACAGATAACCCTTATTAGAATATTCGCAATATCTACAATGCATAACTTACTATGAGAATCATCCCCCGTAAACAACAATAAACACCCGCCGAGAAAACCCACATAGGCAGAGTCTGAAAAGAGTAAATATATACAATCATATCTCAGGAGAACGGATTGAGTAGATTTCTCGATCTAAAAAGAAACGCCCAAGCACACACATGTATACAAACAAACGAACTCATACGAATGATGCCTAACCATACGCTTACAAAACAGTCTCCAAGGGGGAGTCCAGATTTCATATATTGTATGGGAGAAGCCGATGCAAGCCTTACAAGCACACGTAAGCAACGGATATCGCATATATGAGCCGGCAGAGTGTAAATTTCTTAGCTAGGCTAAGGCCAACGGGCCTAGCTCAAACTGTGGAGCTAGATAGGACTAATCACTTATCAAATGTTTTAGGGGATTTTAGATGCTAACAAAGCATCGGCTTATCTATCATTAACCAGATCGATCCCTTTTAGGAGATGGGCCAGTGGAACGACTGTGATTTATTGGGGGTGCTTGGATACGGGCTACTGGATTCTACTGCACTTCCAAGAGGGGGAGGTAACTTGATTAAATTTAATACTTAAGCAATATTCTCGATTGACCATAATCAAATTAAGTTGTATGTATGTAAAGATATTCAACTAAATTTTACGTATGCAACTAATGGTAATAAAGTAAAAAGAAAGGGTCAAGATATATGACACTGGATATATACGGTCGACCAAATTCGGCCTACTTCTACTATCTTACCTCCTCTCCTAGAAATTTTCAATAACGCTAGTATGATCAAATTACGGACATTGATTAAAGCATTTACACCTCTCTTTTTCTAACTCAGCGATAACCATTTCCTTTATTGGTAGCAGCTAAGTAAGGAACCTATATATCTACTTTTGCGGGAAAGTAGAGCCACTGGTATAATAGCCTCTAAAAAAAAAAAAATCATTGTTAAAGAAACTCATTTAGAGAGGGAAGATATCTAGGTTTAGATGTTGTGATTTACAAATTTAAGCTCAACCTATGTTCCAATAGGATTTTGGAACTTCTCTAATCCGTGATAAAGTATTTTTACAAGTGTGGGAACCAAAGCCATAAACTACAACCCATATATATATATATATATATATATATATATATATATTGTATATGTATATATATATTGTATATGTACTGTATATTATATATGTATATTATGTATGTATATTTTCCAACATTCACAATTGCTAGTTTTTCGCGAAATATCGTTGTACCGTTCGATTTTCGGTCAGCCAATTTATAACGGCTAGTTTGCTGAAAATCTTTATCGATTGACCGATTTTTAGAGAAATCAGTCTGCAACAGACAACTATCAATCTATCAATAATCCATTTCGATCAATAGATATTTTTTGCTATTTTGGATGGTTTGCAGTAATATGTTAACTTGTGATTGTAGGCTCCAAATCATCTTTTTTTTTTCTTTTGAGCTTACTTTAAAATCTTGATTCAGCTCTAGAGTATGCATTAACTTACTCACAAAAATATAACCAAATTAAATAATGAGTTTCGAAGAGGTCGTTTTCGAAAGATCAATCTTTGAGCTCCAACTTCCTCCTATGTATTTTTCTTCATTCCATTCATATTCTATAGACTTCGTTATCATACCCAAGTTTATTCCTTATGAGATGTTGTTTGTTCGAATCGTTTTGCTATTCAAAGTTTATTAAGGCAACACTTACAACTTATCAAAATTTAAACAAACTTAATAATAGCACTTTAACTAATTATTTTGTTATAATTAAAATCACACTATATACAATATGGACGTTATATTTGTCATAGTATGTAAATTCACATATTGCAAATACATGTGTTCCATCAACCGTTAAGATCTATAGTCCATTTTCTTAAAGATGCATCTGAAATTCCATTTCATCCTCTATATGATATAGAGAAAGATAAAATTTCTCGCATCCATGATGGAGTCCCTCGCAGGACTCGGCAGAAGTCTCGACTCGATCTGTGTGTTGTACTAGGCGACCTGGCTAAACTTATACTATTGTCATACGTAAGAGACTAATATATTATCATGTCATGTGATCCGTCACAGATCGATATGGTATTATCATCTTGGCTAAACTCAAAGACATATATATATATATATATATATATATCCGATCAGGACTATCCGAATAATGGTGTTGCTGCATTTTCAAACATAACTCCAGTCAAATTGCTTTCTGCTATTGAATCAAAAGGAGTATCTTTGACGATTCACATTCATGTGTTTATGTTCTGACTTTGAAGTTTGAACAAGTTTCAAGTCCACTCACCTACCACGAATCACTAACTTAATATATTCCTATTTGACTAATTTATAACAGGAGGTCAACCATCACAGTAGAGCCTGGAACCACAAATTCCGTAAAAACACCGAATATTTTACATTTACACCATAAAAAGCCTAAACTTTTCAGCTCATCTCAGATGTTGGCGCTACTAGAGTCGGAGCTACTTAAAGGGTTTTGATGGCTGAGTTGTCCACATGGTTAGCCAGTTTAATGCATATTTCCTCCTAACAATCTAAAAGCCACATTATCCAAACAATAGGGACTATTAAAATTCTTTCAAGACCGAAAGATGAACAGGTACGAGGACTTGAGCTAAAAAAGAGAAAAAAAAAAAAAAAGCTAGATGACAGAACATAGCACCAAAAAATTACAAGAAAAATTACATCCTCTATATCACGCATTAGGATGCATTTTGGGTTATTTTCGGTCATGTAGCATCATTTTAACATATACGAAATACACATGAGAATCTATTTTATAGTCTTTCGAAGTCCAATACACTAGAACTTGGGGACGAAACACAGTCTGCAAATTGCATGACATAATTTTATCTTCCTCTTCACAAGTCACTCTCAAAAAAAAAAAAAAAAAAAAAAAAAAAACAAAGGAAAACCAAGAAGTTGATAAACTGTTGTACATACTGACTTGCAGATCATGAATCCCACAACCAGCTTTTGGGAGGCTTGAATTGGGGATCTTTTGTCTTCATTATCTTATGGTTATAAAACCCAAATGCATGAAATAGTTATCTCTTGTATATTTTTCATCAACTGCTGGTTCCTTTGCCGCTATCACCCCAAACACTATCCCAAGAACCACTTGAATCCTTTGGCCCCTCAATGTGACGCTGCCCAGGATGGTTTGGACCAAGATGAGGTGTTCTTGGCTTCGTTCTAATCCCCAGAATCCTCAATACAAATCTTGCTAATTCTCCATACAATAAACCGGAACGGTCGCAGAGCTGAAAAGGAACAGTGCAAAGAGTTTTACATGAAAACTCAAATGTAAAAACAAGTGCGACGGGGAGAAAAAGGTTTCATAATTAAGAACATACCTGAAGCAGAGCAGACATAAACATGTGAAATGCTTGCGTGTTTTGGTCGATAAGCATTGCAATTCGACCAAAAAAATCTACAACACCATGCAACTGCAATGAACAGAACAAACGAATTTAATCAAGATTAATCAATAATACCAATACAAAAAAATTGTAAGTGGTGGTTGTAATAACATGATAGAATAAGCAACAACTTCATCTAGATAAGCAAACCTCAAGTATAAAATGCCATGTGCCATGAACAGAGCAATGGAAGAGGGAATTAAATTAAGATCAATCAAAATATCCTCAACAAGGGAAAAAAATGTTGCAAAACATGTACATTGTATGGATATTGAACAATAAATACAAAACAAGTAAAAATATGAATACCAATTCTTACCACTCGAAGAAGGGACATCCAAAAGCTTGGAGGTGATGGAGGGCCATGCGGGTTATTTGGATCTTGATTCCCGTAAGGACCTACCATGCCCATTCCATAGCCACCCATTGGACTGCCAAACCCATTATTATATAATCCACCTCCATAGCCACCGTACATCCCACCACCAACCCGATTATATAGTCCATTACCATATAGGCCACCATATGATCCGTATCCACTATTTGAGTTGTACAAACTTGGGGTATGACTCATCGAATTGTAGCCTATAAATGACCAAGAAAAGGGATATTACAACTTAGTGCAACAAATGTTACATTTTTCTAAATAATAAACAAATAGCATAAATGAATGAAATTACCGCCGTAGGTGGATCCATAGTTCTGCTCCCATGGTCTTGCTGGTACAGGTCTTCCTATGATGTTTGTAGTTGTTGAGGCATTTTGATTAGTAGCAGGGACAACTTCTCCAGGATTTGAAGTCCCTGAAGCTTCAACAACATTACTTGTGCTACCAGATGAAGGCGGCTTGAATGGTGCAGAACCAGATGGGCTACCTGCTCGTTCCCAAGGTTTTGGCGGAGGACTACCACCTAAATATACATCAAATTAATTTTATCTTTAATATTTAAACTTTCACAACTACCAGAACGAAAGAACATGCATTAGCATTACGTACCAAACGCCCTCACAATTAACTTTCAATACTAAATGGCTACAGTTACTACAAGTTCCTAATCTATACAATAAAATCCTTATTGATATTCCATTAACTTGCAAAAATTAGCAAGAACAAGAAAGTGCTTACCATAAAGAAATACAAAAATGATTAGCAGGAAGTAAACAAGTGCTTAACATATAGAAATACAAAAAAAAAGGCTGGAACGCCTCCCAAACTAGTTAAACGATGATGCATGGGTTGTCTTAAGGAATAATGGCGTGCAACTTGAACCTGGCATTTGCTTGCACCGTGGGCTTTTTGTTCATGAACTATAGATGTTAAGAAATGAACTCAATTGATGATGAAAGAAACAAGGGGAAAGCTAGAATCTATCTTAGATCATTCAATTTGTATATACATATATATATATATATAGAGAGAGAGAGAGAGTCAGAGAGACACACACACACACACATATAGACACATATACACGATGAATAATCAATGCTAGCAACAGCTGTAATAGGAACGGCTCCCATGTTGCATGTAAAACAGGGTACATGCCCAAGCATTGATTGACCATTAACCAACTTTAACCCTATTCTCACAATTTAACCAAATTTTCCTACTGTTTTGGTCTATGTCTTGACAATACTTTTTTTATACAACAAGCTTGAACTATTGATATATGACAAATCTGTAGCTCAAAGTTATTATTTAAAAAAAAAAACAAAAAACAAAACATATCCACTATCAAATTTATAAACTGATGATGTTTTTCACAACAGGGATCGGCTTCCGTGGTAACAAATTTAGCTTGTAGATAGTTAGTTTGTAGCTTGTGCTAACGAGCTACATGAAGTAACATACTAGCATGCAATTACAAGCTGCACAAGCTAGACTAAACTACAAATTAAAAGGAGCAATCAAACAAACCCAATCTCTCAACTACAGCATCAAACACCTAAATACTTCAGCTAGCATCGAATAATTTCAAGTTATGAAATCATCTAATCCGTGTCAAAAACCTAATTATTTTAATCAATCGGCACACCTACAAGTGGACAATAAAATGTTCCAAAAATTGAGATACAGCATTAGATTGATAACATAAATACTTTAATCAAATTAAAATAAATTAGATTGCTTAGAACTAAATAAGGAACATCAAAACAAAAATAAAAATAGAATTTCAAAATCACCAACTCCTTAAAAACAGAAAAACAAAATAATCGATAAATTCCAATAAAATTTTGCAATACATAACTGCAAAAGCAATCGCTCCTTATACATCAACATATGAATCACAAAAAACAACCAATGAAAAATAAAACAAAAACTTCACAACCAACAACCAAGCAAACTACTTAAAAAAGACAGGAAAAGGAAAAAAAAAAAGAAAAAGTTTTTGATCTTTGAAAGGCGCTCACCAGTTCCTGGATTGGCCTGTGACATTTCTCGAATTCGATCCGGGCACTTTGAGATGCTAAGAATTGATGGCCTCCAAATTCTCCCTTTAACGATCAGAGAGAGAGAGCCGGAGACCCGAGACTTTTGTTTTGGGTTGACATTGATAACCAGAGGAGAAAGAGAGAGAGAGACGAGAAGTTTCGCCGGCAACCAACCTCGCAATTAATTTATTTTATATTTAATAATAATTTAATGATTGATTTGGTTGATCGGGTCTCGAGTAAAACGTGCGGAACTGAGGGATCTGGAACGCGGTCAATTGAAGCGGGTCGGGACTCGGGACCAAATGGCGGTGACACAAACGGGTTTGGGCTCTATTCGTCAGGTTGACCCGAGACTATTTAGACGATTGTTGGTACCAATTTGTTGAAATTATTGTAAGAAATTTAAGTTATTTTTTAATTTATTTTTATAATATTTTAGAAAGGGTAGGTTTATGGATTATATAACAAATCATATTTCACTAAAAGTGTTTAGACCAATTAATGTCCGCATAGAAGAGATTTAGTTAAACTGAATAGCCTCCAACTTTAGATAGAAGCCTTAAATCACCTAAAATGAATTTGCAAATTTTAGGCTAACACCATCAAAAAAGTGTAATATATATAACGTACATTTAAATTTAACACAGAGTTATCTTGCATCGACAAAAGTAATTTACAAAGATTTAACATGGTTGAAGTCGATGGACAAAATTATCATTCCTATCATAACTAACTGTAGGCACTTCCATTTTGTCCGGGTTATCGTCGGGGTCGCCTCGCATTTATTCGATAAACTCGATTAAGCTTAAAATATTGATTTACACGATTAAATTTGTTTTAGCTTAATTTGAGACTATATGGACGTGCATGATTGTTTAGAATTCTAACGAGCCCGTACACGAACGAGATATTTTTGTAAAAACCAAAATTTAATACTTGAGGGACTATATCTGCCAAAATTCAAAATACGAGTCCAGCATTTTGCAAAATCAATATGGTCGCCGCTGCCACGCCCCGCGCCTACGATCGCCGTTAAACCCGAGGAAGAAGCGGTCGTCGGACCTCACCACGTCGTCAGCGCCTCGCACGCGGCATGGCGGCTATATATAGGGGAGTTTGACGTGGATGGAGGAGGCGGCGATCGGGAGCAAGAGAGAAAGAGAGAAAAACGAGAAGAACTACTACGAGTCTCGACCAAACGTCCATACCATAACGACGAGCATCCTCAACTACTCTGAGCAGCACTACGTCGCCGTGCCGTCTCGAGCTTCTACGTCGTCACCTCGGATTTTCGACCAAATACAATAATCAATTCAATTCACATCTAAAACCAAGGTATTACTCTCAAACACATCTCATTATCATCTACACTTATTATAGAACACGCGACGCCGCTGTGGCTTCGCCGGTGGCGAGCCACGGCGGCGAACGTTAAAATTTATTTTTGATACCAAAATTACACCCTTAAATATCTCGGCGTATAATCATCGAAACCAAATTTTGACACCGTCATTAAATCCAGGACCATAAAAAATCTAGGGGTACATATATAGATTGCGATGGCCAGCGGCGAAACGCCGGCGGCCATCGGCGTCGACCGCGAGCTCGCGGCCGAAGCCTTTTTGGAGAAGACGACCGGCTGAACCGGTCATCTTTTTTAAGTTAAATCAACTCGGGCGCGGGTTTAGCCCGCGCCCCTTTGACCGAGCCCAGTTTCAATTAGACTGAGCCAGTTTCAATCCGGTCGAGCCCAAATCGAATCTACCGAGCCATTTGATTCTGACTTAGCCATTTTGACCCTAGCAACCTATCTAGTTGCCCAAATCTATTTTTAATCAATTTTAATCACCTTTAATTGGGTTTTAAGCTACAATTTCATGATTTTTGACTATAAAGGTGGCTCAAAACATCAAAAATATCATAAATCTTTTAAAAATAAAGTTAGAGTGAGACGGTTAACCGATCTTTACACCTTATTAAATTATTTAAAATATAAAAAGTAATAAAATTGACAAATATTAAAACATTTTAAAGATAAGCGTTAGTAGTGTAGTGCGTTAAACCCGATCTCTATACCTTAATAAAATTTTCAAAACACAAAATTAATAGTTATAAAATCTCATAAACATCTTTTGGGTTAAAGTGGGGCGACTAACCGATCTCTACACCCTTATCTAGCAAAAATTTAAAAAAAATGAGATTAGAATAAGATGGTTATCCGAACTCTACATATCGAAAATATTTTCACACGCAAAATTCAAGAATAATGCATAATTTCATAAATCCCCAAATTAAAAAAAAAAATACAATCCCCAAATTAAAAAAAAAAATACAAGCCATTTAATTAATTAAGAGTATTCTCTTCGGAGGGGCGCTGTGGGGGTATCACGTCTTCCCCACACGTAACCGACAACGAGTCCAAAAATCTCACGTGCTTTGTTCCGATTTTCTAATTTTCTATAAAATTAGGTGGCGACTCTAAAAATTTTTCCCCCATTCGGAGGAAGGTCATCAGCAGATGGCGACTTCACTGGGGACTCGTCATGCTCATTACAATTAAGTGGCTTAAATTTTTAAATTTAAAATTTATCATTTCACACAAAAAATCGTTGCGCATCTTCTTTTCGGCTGCCTCTAATAAGATGACAGGAGCTCATATTTTAAAAGTCCGTACTCAGTTCTAAGAGAAATTTATAGATTTTTATATGGATTTATCTGTTGTAAGTTATGACAATCGCTGGAATGGACTGATTACGGTAATTTTTATCCCATGATAATCTCAGGAAAAAAAAAGAGAATATGCAGAACCAATGTGGGTAAGGGGGTCATTCTATTCAGCCCAATTTGTAGCCCAAATATGACACACCCATTTAACTCTCATCTTGATCTTGTCCTGTCCTACAGAAAACGTCATTATCAACCGCCGTCGTCGTTGCTCCGCCGCCGCCACCTTAATCAGACAAACTCCGTGGTGGAGGTATTTGATCTAGTTATATGAGTTACAAGCAAGGTTTTAAATGTCGTTTCGTACTTAATTTCAATAAATTTTAAATTCGAGACATGCCGACCGTACCGTACCGATAATAAAATATTATTTTTATTTATTATTATATTTTATTATATTTTAAAAAGTACTTTTAATATTTTATTTATTTATTTAAAAAAAAAGTCGAGCCCACCAGTAGTAAAGCGAGGAAGATGAACGGCTATTTAATTAAAAAAAAAAAAAGCATTGTCGGCCGGTCTGGTACCGTTTCGGTGCAGACTTCGAGACGTTATGGGCAGTACGCAGTGCTGCTCGAAATTTATAACACTGGGTACAAGTAGAACTCAATTTGGTTGAAATTTTGAATCTCAATTTTGTTTTTATTGTTTTTTTTTTTTTCCTTCCAACGATGGGTGTTACAAATGCTATCTATTTGTTATCCTCACTTTGCTAAAACTACAACATGGAGGGTAAGCTTGTTTTGCTAGTCTAAGCTTTTCTGATAATGCAATTGGCTGTTCATCTTCATTTGTTTAAAATCTTAATATACGAATTTTTAAAATGGTAGATCTCTACATGCAATTTTATAGATCGCAGCACTAGCGGAGCTAACAAATTTATCCAGTGAGGTCAGTGAATATATTATAACTTATTATTAATACATAATTTAAAAATATGATTTTAAATAAATCTATTACTATTATATATACGAGCGACGTATATTTTTAATAATAATATAATATTTTTTGAGTTATATTCTATAATAATTTGTCTTTTTTTTTTAGTTTATATATTTAAAAGAAATTAGTATAAATTTTTATTAATTTAATTATGATGCATGTACTCACTTATTAGTATAATGTGTCGAGTAACTAATTTTGTATTAATATCTTGATATCGTATTTACATATGTATGAAATCAAATAAATTATTTTCTTTTTACAAATAACTATACATCGTATTTTAGTAAAAATAGTTACAACTAATTCAAAGTAAATATTATATGAATTATTATTAGTACATAATATACATAATTTAGATAAATAAAAAAACTAAATACAACATTAGTGAAGTATGTATATACTTTTGAACGAAAAATATTTTACATAAAATATTATATGAAATATCGATATTTCTTTTATAAGTAATACTGTACAAATTATTACAATAATATAAAAGTCATATTTTACAAAATAGCTGTTAAATAGCAGGTATTTATTTTAAAAAGTATTTATAGTGCATGACAAAAACTTTTATATGTGAGAGGACAGGAGCCAATACTAGAAATCAAAATCGATGCCCGAAAATATAAATGTCAGCCCAATTAGCTTCAAAGCGTCAATCGTCTAAATCAATTTCCTAGCCCGTTTCATCGACCATTTACCTCTACCATCTTTCTCCAGCCGACTGAATTTTCTCCTCCCTTGATTGCTCTGCCTCCGGCTTCTCATCCCGTCGTCGAGCGACCTCGGCCACATGGTCACATTTATCTCCGGCCTTGCGCCTGTTCTGTACGTTTCAAGGTTACTTCTGCGAGTCGAGGGCTTGAATTGTGTCTACTGGTTCTATATGTTCGGATCCGCCCCCATGCATCTCAGCTGGTTTGCAGAATGTTTATAGTACTGATTCTTTATGTTTCACAATTGTGTTTGTACTAATTTGTAGATCTAGCTTTGAGCTATTTGCTATTTCTGATTCTTATTCGCTCCTTTGTTTGTCTTTTTTTGGCTGTAACTGAAGGATATGACGCGAATTTCTTGTATCCATCACTTGCCCTAAAAAAGGAACTTATTTCTTTTAGAGGCAGGTTACCTTGTAATTTTATCAGATTGCTTTGTTAGCTTTGCATTGTTGTAAGGTAAAGAAATTTTCTTTGATGGCTACAACATGAGGGTGCGGATCACCTCCAGTCTTGCTCCCCATTGTTCTTTTGTTTAGGTTCAGGATTAGTTCTGTAAATCTAACGGATGAACTTTTTACCACCCAAATTGTCAAAGGCACACGAGGTTGTCGCAGATGACACCATGATGCCATTGAGAAAGTGGAGGCTGAATCCAATCCTTTTAGATGACAATCAAGGTATCGGCAGTATCTATAATATCGACTCGATGCATCGAAATTATATTGACATTATCAGTGATATGCGAACCACGGTCACAACACCATTAAGTCTAGACCAAGATTCACCCGTTTGTTCCACTTTCTAGTTTCTAGTATAGTAACAATAGAACAAGCCATGTTAGATCACAAAATCTTTTAAGAAAACCTTATCGTCAATGATTATGCTGCAATGAAACTAGGGGACCTACCCAAAGCCTGTTACCATTAATCACCAAATTTTGATGCAATCTTAGGTCCTTAATTTCTACCCTTGTTTTTTTTACTTTGAAAATTGAAACAACAAAAAGATAAACCCTTTTTTTCCTACCTTCTTGTGCAGGATAGCTTAGATGTTTGATTGCAACTTGTTAAATAGTTTATAGACGATAGATTGTAAAAAATTCTAAAATTTAGGCTATAAGTTGCATTTGGTAAGTAGCTTGTTCATAATTTGTAACTCAAATTTAACTTGCAAATAGCTAGCTTGTAGCTTGTGCTCACATGCTTTATGGAATAGCATACAATTACAAGCTGGATTAAATTACAAGCTATAAGCTACAACCAAAGATACTCTTAGTGGGAAAGCACATTTACCCTTTTATCTCAAACATAAGTTACACGAACATGAGATAACCTCATGTTGCATAGTTATCGAAGACCAGGGTGAAATTTGTTGCGGTACTTATTATAGATTCTCACGTGGGATAAATGAGATTACTAATGCAATGAATACCCAATATTAGAATGAAGTTATCTATTAATCACATGATTGTTTTCTACAATATTAACTTACTAAAAACCAACAAAACAACAGTAAAGTCTTAACGTTGCTTGTAGAGAATATGTGATTGGTGAGTTTGGGGTAGGAAACTAATGGGAGTTTGGGTGATAACCAATGGTAAAAGTTGAGCCAGAAAAGAAAAGAATTTAGAGAGAGATGGCATAGATGATAATTAATTATTAAAGTTTATGGTAGATATAATAGATCAGAACATTCATCAAAAAAGATCATGATGTTTAAAGCTTAAATCTCTCGCATCCTAACATATGATAATGTTAGTATGTCATTTATTAATTTTAGCAGAGTTTAGTTGTACTTTTTTATCATGATATATATGTTAGTTGTCATATTTTAATTTTCTTATGTACATATTAAATCGCTTGTCTCAAGCTTATATAGTTTATTAATTTAGCAGAGTTATGTTGTACTTTTACATCTTGATACAGATGTTAGTTCTCATGTTGTAATTTTATAATTTACATATATTTATTAATTTATACTTTTATTATGTATATCATTTGTTATTTCCTACTTATTTTGCTATCCAAGAGTATCATATGAGTGAAAGATCACTTGAATAATTATCCATTCTTTCGTTGCATATCATATTACTTTGGTTTCGTGGATAACATTCTCAAAGTTAATTCTTAGGACAAACACCCTCTAATCCTGATTTTGATCATACTATATTTTCCTTCCATTCTATCTATCTATTCTTGTAAAGAACTCAAACTTTAGTTGACGACACCTAATGATGTCCTGTGATGTTACGAAACGAGAAATCGAACCAAAGACCTGGTAAGTGCAAGATTTTAATTGCTGATGCTGGTGATTACTGGCACCAACACTGATGGCATGGGGGTACATAGGCCGATGCCCATGGCATGGGCGCCACAACGTTGATATTCTTTTTTTTTTTTTTTTTTTTTTTTTTTTGTGGCCATGTTTTTAAGGTGTTAGTGCTTTCTTCCTACTCGCCTAAGGAGGAAGATGGTCACGTGAACGCCCAATGTTTCTTTTGTTTCTTTATATTTTTTTTAAAAAAAACTTTGTAACTTTAGTTTTGATTTATTCAAAAGTTTTAACATAGAAGTTACTTTTCAGCATGCAGCGGCACAAGCCAAGATCTGAGTTATTAAACTTTGGCTTGGCTTGTTACCAAAAAATACTGGATAAATCATAAAACTATTGATCGCTAAACTAAGATACACCTCTGGCTCCCCACTTTTCACTTATCTTTTGACTTGTAAATGCTAACACCATTAAGCCAGATAGGATACCACCATATATTGATTTGGAAGCGCACACTCTCTTAGATCATAGCACCATAAGTTGCCATGCAGGTTGCCACTTTTGCTGATTTACTGACTTCTAGATATAAACCTTTAAGCATTCTAGATGTTGGAGATGGTAGGAACATGGTGCTTGATAAATGGATAAGCAAAGATAAGTTCAATTAGATCATAAACCATTAAGTTCTTTTCAAGTTTACAACTTTATGTTGCTATGGAAGTGGTAAACCAACCCAGACCCAATTAGATCACAAAACCATTTCAAGTTAAACAATACTTGTTACTCATTAAGTTGGTATAGCATAGCCTATTAAAAATGATCAATAAGCACTGTGATATGGTTTCCGTAGTCATGCTAATAGCAGTGCTCCAAAAAGAACAAGTAATGAAACAAAAGCCTACTATAACATTAGATTCTTTTTGGTCATATTTCTGTTGTTCATGAGGTCGCAACGTGGCATCAACTCCTTTGTACAACACCCGTAGATTCAGTTTATCACTAATGACAAGCTCTTATCTTAATCATTGACAGACTTGGCAAGCAGAATTGAGGCCATGGCCGCTCGAGGACGTGTGCCACTAGCATATGAAGGGCGAGTAGACCAAACTCCTGGAATGATGCGCCATGGACCAGTTCCTGTGCATGGACCCGTTCTTCACCAACCTATAGAGTCTTTACCACCACCAGAACTCCTACGAAAGAAAGTAGCAATCCAAGCAGCTGATATGGAGAGGCTTCTGCTGGAAAATCAGAGATTGGCAGCAAGCCATGTATCCCTAAGACAAGACCTCTTAGTCACTCAACAAGAAATGCAGAGGTTACAAGCACATATTGGCGGTGTTGATAGAGAAGCTGATATTCAAATTAGGGGGTTGATGGAAAAAATTGCAGCAATGGATGCAGAAATTCGTTCTGCAGAGGTTTTAAAGAAAGAGCTGCAACAAGCTCATTTAGAAGCACAAGGCCTTGTCTCTGCTAGAAAGGAGTTAACTAGTGAGATCCAGCAGACAACTGAAGAACTTCAGAAGATAAGTGCTGATGCTAATACTAAAAAGTTGCCAGAGTTGCATGGTGAGCTGGATAGTTTGAGGCTGGAGCACCAGAAATTGCGGTAAGCAAAATTTTCACGCTTATTTTTCTTAAGTTTGTGTCTTGACAAATAAACTTTTGGCTGTTTTTGGAGAAAAGTGCTGCTTTTGAGTATGAGAAAAGTGCAAATCTTCAGCTTGTTGAAAAGATGCGTGCTATGGAGAGGAACCTACTGTCTACTGCTAGAGAAGTAGAGAAGCTACGTGCAGAGGTGATGAATGCTGAGAAGCTGGTACAAAGTAAGATCTTCTATATAAGTACTAGCTCTCTTTTTTATATATTAATTTTTCTTTTAATGAAGGTGAGTGCATTTAGGGCAAGTTGGATTGCTAGAAACATTATCGAAGGTTTACATAATACCTGGACGGCTCTAATATATTTACTGGGAAGTAGTTCCAAAACTGGAAGTAGGTGATAAACAGTGATTTGGAAGTCTGTAGGAATTGAAAAAAGAAGCATCCAGACAACAATAATAACATGTCACTAAGGTTTGCTACATGCATGGTTGGCTTTCACTTCAGACTGCTCAGCGCAATGAGTTCTCCTTTTCCTTACCTAGCTAGTGTATTTCATTGTCGAAGATATAGGACATGATCTGTAGAATGACCTTGCAAGCTCTGGATTTAAACTACATTAGGTTATTAAAAAATTTCTCATTTACACATTCTGCATTCGAAGTGTTATTGCTCTTTTGCATTAAGAGCGAATAGGCTGTATGTTTTGCATGGCCCCTTTTTCAACTTATTGTTGGTCTTTAAACAAAACCCTTTCCCTAAATTTGAAATAAGACCCTCCTTTAATAGATACTTCTCAAATTACTAATATTTGCAAACAGCTACTTATGAGATTCGTGAGTTAAATTATAATATTTGTTTTCTGATATGTCTCTAACAAGGTTTTCAGTGTTGACTATAGCGGAGTTTCAGTAGACCTAGCCTAACTGTGCTGATGGACATTTGTTTGTTATTTTAGAAATAAATATGAAAATTTAAAATTAATTTTAAAAAGTTAAATATTAGTTTTTTGGCACATGCCATGACAGTTTGTTCGTGCGTCCGTAACCGTCGGTACAGGCACGTATTGTCCGGTACATGCCCTGCAGATTTGTATGTAAAACCATAATCTCTGATAATAGATTATTACTTATTTTCTTTATCACTTTTGTTACCACTTCTGCCTTCCTTTTTTTTTTTTTTTGCATGCAAGAGTAAGCTTGTTCCCTTCTTTTAATTCTGCTTTTGCAATGTGCCAAAAAGTTTGACTTTCACGTTTTTAGGTGAAGAACCTTAATGTTTGATGGTTTGACTTGATCACTTGGCTCATCTTCAAAACAAATTTCTCAAAATAAAAAAGTAAAGTATGAGTATATGTATTTCTTTCAGGTGTAAGTCCGTATGCAGTCAGCATGGATCCTACATATCCAAGCGTCGCCGCCCAGGGTCCACAAGGGAGTGTTTACTCGGGGAACGTCTCTAACCAGACCGGTGGTTATGCTGTCGGAGGCTACAATTATCCTGGAGCATATTCTGCTGGTGGAACGTCTGGCTATAGTGATGGATATGGCAGACCTACAGTAACAACAGGGGGAGTAAATGTCTATGGTACTGGAGGTGGTAAGCTAATTACAAAACACTTTCATTTACTTACTTGCCCAAAACCGGCATACTTTTCATGGGTGGGTACCAGCTTCACGGTACCATCTATCCTTTATTTTAAACATAACATACTTTCATTAGCAAGTTGTATCCCTTATCGACCTGTTGATCAATCATAAATGTGTTGGCGAGGGTGGTCGGATTTAGGATTGTGCCCCAGTAGGCTCTTTGCAGGTTAGGTACCTGTATAAGCAAGCTGGGATCAGGTTTATATTTAGCTTGCCATCCATAAGCTCATTCGTATACTCCAAGACTTCATATGCTGTATATTGACTCTTTCTTGCCTTATAATATCAATTATAGAGTAAGTACTATATGATCCGAATTGTTTACCCAAAATATCCCAAAATGCAACCCAAGAATGATTTAAAGGAAGTGATCTTTCTACAACGTCCCAAGAGACCTTTGGATATGTTTTCAGACTTTTTTCGGTCATCTATCGTTATTTATCATTTTAAGTAAAATTTATTCTAGGGGCTACTGTAGGGACCAATGAGACTTCCCTTTATTGACTTCAATTGTATTATATGCAGATGCGTACGGGCGGCCACCTGGTTCTGTTGGTGGCGGACATATAGCAGCCCCCGATGGCACAAGTGCATATGGCAGTGGCGGCAGTGGCTATGTAGATGCTTATGGGAGGGTGGTATACCCCGCGGTGCCTGGTGAAACGATGGCGGGGGTAGCTAGTAGTTCAGCTAACTATGACACTTCAAAAACTGCCCATGCTTCTGTTCAAAGGTGATGTTATTTCTGAACGATGATAGCATGCGTCATTCCACGGGTCAACCCTGTGTATAAAGGGTGGGTTTGGCTGATATTTGCGTCTTGGGGTGGGTTTTAGAAGTTGGGTGGGTGGTGCTGCATGAAGAGTGTGACCCTTGGCCGGCCACAAATATTTATTCCTTATTACTTCCATTATCTATTGCACACATCCCAATGTGCTTTTGAGATCTTTTTGTGATGATTTTTGGGCTGTTTAAATCGGGCCAAATGTCTTTTTCCTTTGTGTAATATATACTGGTTGTTTATTTGGATAAATGATCATTTTTATCGAAAAAATACTATGTTTGATTTACGAATATGTGTGAATCCCTTGCTTTGAGGATAAATCACTTCTACTGTGTCATATATTCCGAGCATAGCAATAATAGTCAAATATGTTGTAATTTCTTTCTTCTTTTTTTGATAATAAATGTTGTAATTTCTATGAGATAATAGCTGAATGCTCCAGGAAATCTCCGCTGATCTTTATTAACTCTATTTGCCGAACTTTGTTAGCTTTTTCTTTCTATTCTTCAGTTTGCCAAAATTCCGAGAAAAATGTCTCCTAAAAGCATTGAAAAAGTATTTATGCTACTACATAATATGTAACAATATCGTCTTGTTTTTTTTTTTAAAAATCAGGCTTTGCCCTTAAAAATTTATTTCTTCTCCAGTTAAAAAGCTAGATCTGTCAAACTTACCAGGATTCGTGCCATTGTTATAGAGTACGTAAAAGTCAAAAAAAAAAAAAAAAAAGCTTTTCGCCTTAATCTTGAATTTGTAATGGGGCCCCAAAAATAAAATCATAGAAAAAAAAGTGATCTATTTTAGAATAAACTTCATAAATTGGGAAATTGGTCATATATAAACCTTGTATATTGAATGGATATTGATTCTAATGATATCTGCTTTTGTGTTTCTGTGTGGCCTCAGTTCTTCCAAATAGTCTCTGTGGTATCAAATTCAGATCTCATCGACCCCACACCTCAATCAAATTCCACCATTCCTTCACCAGAAGCAAATAACCAGAAAATTAACCAAGATAAAAAAGAAAGACAATCAAGTTCCATCTCCAAGAGCAGATTTCTTCCAGGCATAGAAATGGCTTCTTCTGGCGCCTTCGCCCACTACTGCTACTCCTTGGTGGGAACATTTCTCTCGTTTTTTTTTTTTTAATTTTTTTTTCCAATTTTCATAGATTACAGAAATCTGCAGTAGTCAGATTAGAGAGAAATTTTGTGCTTATTTTCCACGAAAAATGCTAGGTGAACTATGTGATGTTGGAAGTGAACTCGATAGATGATTTGTGTCAATTTTGAGAGCTCTAGCCTTACTTTTGCAGGAGAAGTTATTCGTGCTAATCCTTAAAAGCTTGAAGAACACTTTTAACAGCATGACCATTGATGATGTCAAACTGGCTGAGGTTAAATGGATTATGTTGTAATTGTTTGTTCGTTATATACTACTTAGTATCATATGAACATCCTTAAGTTAATCCTCTAAAGAACACATTATATGGGCCCCCCTTTTTTTTGCGGTGGGGGTCGGGGTGGGGGGGCGGGCGGGGTGAAATTCCAAACTTCTACCAACTTATTATGAAAAAAAAGAAGAAAAGTTATTGTAGTAAAAAATGTCTTCCATGATCATGCATAAGTTAACTATGTCATGTCCTAAGTGAAACATTGGAAGTTCAACTTCTGGCATTATAGGATAAGAAATACAATTAGTACAATAGTTTACAGAAACAATTTGCAAAGCATTCTGCAAAAACTTCTCATATTTTGTTTTGATAGTGAGTGATGAAGAAGTTCTTGTTTAGATTCCTTGGAAGAAATGCTCAGTCTTAGAAACACTCTCAAGTTAGTTCTAAAGAGACAGTGAGTTGCTCGACTCCTTATACAGTGATTAATTTTAAGTTGTTTTCTTAATTTAAGAATTTCTCGAACAGAAAAGCTGTTTCAATTAATTCTTGATTGCATTACAGCCGCGAAGCAGGCAATTGAGGATAGATTGTAGGAAGAAGGAGAAAGATAGAAACGAGCATAACCAATATCCATATAAGGTGATCGAGATCACTCCACCGCCACGATGTCTAGGCATTCGTTGCTTACCGTCGGTAATGTTAACCGTGAAATAATCAATTCTTTTAAAAGCTTAAATTAATACGAGAGCTATGGAGTTATATTTACTTGTTCAATTATTTTGCGTTCAATTACTGCATTATGATGAGTTTATCCAAACATTATGTTCTGATGAAGATAAATCCAATTTTCAAATGATAAATAGCTTAAAAAGCTCCTGCATGGTTTGCTTAAAGGGAAACTAACAGTTAGCTTAAAAAACTTATATATGAACCACCAATCTGTTGGTTTGAAGTCTTTCATCATCACACTGAGGGATGGTTGTGCTTCATTTCAGCATTAACATTATGCTTGTTAATTTTTTTCAAGCACGGTGAAAATCGCACTAATAGAACCGATTTAAAAAATAATGTTCTAGGCCTTATACAATGTCATGCTTAAACTAGTGCTCAAGATTCTCTCATTTTCTTGTTTTCAAATAAAGATTTCTCTCATTAGCACTCAGCATTTTGAATTCAGCTTTCACACGTTGCAGTCATTCGATAACGTCATGCTGTTAAAAGTCCTAGTTTTTAACTCTTTCTGTTTGAATAATTTACAGAACATACATTGCGGAGAAAGCGTCACGATAGAGGGGCAAGCTTATACAGTTTCAGCCGTAACACACCGTTATCAACTACGGAAGGGAAAATACGAACCCAGTGAGAAGAGGCTTGATGTGTTATCCACTGGGAGATACATCTTGAACATGTATCTTGAGAATTTACTAGAGCAATCTTAGACTTTGAGAGCTTTTCCTTTTCTTTAACCTGTATCTTAGATCGGTATATGTATGCTGTACAAAGAACGGCAGGTACTAATAATACATGGTCATTGTTCCATCTCTGTCTGTGTCTGAGTTTGTGAAAACATGCCGTACTGGGCTTTAGCGATATTGTTGGTATAAATCACAGCTACAGAAGATCGAATCTGTGGTTTGCCCCTTGGCGAGTTCTAACTAACCAAATATTGCATTCCCGAAAATGCTCCCCGAAAAAGGACTCCGCATCACCTTTGAATGTGCCTCGGGATATGTATTATCTCCTATCTGCTTGTTTGCCAAAAGTGTATCTAACCTGCATATCTGATGTTACTGGTATTTGTTTTGTATTTACAGCTAACAATCTACAAATTTGCCCGTGGGCGAATCGTTGGGGCATAGTGGCTACAACCATCACGCCCCGGGTTCGAATCCCACGGGTACAATTGCTGCAGAAAAACTGCAGTGGCTATGGGATAAGTGCGGACGCCGTATTTTCTGGCATCTGTACGAAAGTGGTGGGCCATGACTATTCCACTGCGTGATATAGGGACGAATGCCACGTCAAAATTTTACTACTTGACCGCAGGCTGAGCCCAAAGAGGTTCGATATCTATCGGTTAGAAAATAATCCTGGTGGGACCAAATATTCGCCTCGCTATCTCCCAAAAAAAAAAAAGAGAGACAATCTACAAATTTCATAATGGTGCTCAGCAATTTTCAAAAGCAAACTTCATCATTTTAAAAGCTAACTTCATTGATTTCTGCGTAACATTTTGGATGCTCTTGTATTAATCCGTCAGCAGGTAACATTGCCGACGGTATCAAAACATATCAAACATTCAACACAGCACAGACTTTCTAACAACACCATGACTCCACAACCACAAATAAAATTGTTTTATTATGGAAACAATATTCCGCCGATCGTGTTCCATGGAAATCTCTATAAAACGGGTGTATAGGGCCGAAATCCCCCCGAATATTTGACTTTTCCAATCACTTAGAGCCTTTCTAAGGTACGCTTCAAACATTCTATTTCAAGAGAAAAAAAAAAAGGTGAAAAGAACGAAAATATGCTCTAGAGCTGCCTGACGCCGAAGCTACAGCTGCAAAGGACAATAACAAGGCAAAATCCAATCACCCACAGGGACGATCTCGTATTTTCACCATGGGCAACTCCTCCAAGAAGCCAACAGGTGGATGGGGTTTCCAATCGCGTTATCATTAGAGATCCAATCCGTTCAAACTTTAAAACCCCTCCCTCACTGCAGACAAGCTCTATTCACTCTGTGTCCAAAACTGTTCTTCGTTATTGGATGAAGAAATCACACCGAGCTTGTACTGACTTTCTTCTTAACAACTCTCTTTCTGCGCGGTTTTGGAGTTGTATCGGTCTCACTGCTGCCCTGTTTGATACCAAGTAAGCCAAGGCCAGAGACAATCGTGTTCTTGGAGATGAACCACTTTGGAGATGATGTCCTTTCGGCGGACTCAGAGGGTCTATTATAAGCTTTCAAGAGAGTATCTGATTGCAGAAGAGGATCTGCCTCTATTCCTAACCAAGCATGTCTGGACATTTCCCCCACTTGAACATTCAAGAGTCTGCAAATTTCGATTTTATGATTATGATTACTCGAAGTAGGAACCAGAAAAGGAAATACCAGCCAGCCAGACAAAACACAGTATATAAGAAGCAATAAGGGGAAAAAAACCACAAAGAATGGTATTTTGTTTAAAAAATGCTAGAGCTGCCTACGCTTTCCTAAAATTTCCGCCCAATATTCAGGTATCAACCAAAATATGTGCTGCTTGTGATATTCTCAAGGAACTAAATTGTTTATGGAAGAGATTTTGGTGCAATTTTGGGATACTCGAGTTCTTTTATTTTATCTTATTTATTTATTTTTGTCTTTTTACGCACTATCTACCAGTCATAACAGCATGCCGCAGCAGAATGAAGTTCTATCGAGTCAGATGATATATTTCACAAAAGGACAGAGCTACAATAATTACTCTAATGCTTTTGTCGTTAGGAAGTGATGATCTACCTTAGTCCTGTACTGAAGAAGAGTGCCACCCCGAGAACATCAAAACGATCAAGCATAGCTCTATCTAGTCCGCATAAGAGCTGATATCGGAGGTTTGCATAAAGTCCCAAGAAAGCTCCATAACCAAGAGCATTATTACTGACAGAAGGAATACTCACTGATAACCTGCCACATCAAAAGGAGAAAAAAAAGAAACGCATGTGAACCAGAAACAAGTTCAGCATAAAATACAGTAATGCTAAAATAGTAAAATGTTATATGAGCCAAATTTTTAACCCAAAACACATCCAAATATATGATTCAAATGATGTGACGTTTTCCTTGCATCCCTATAGCCTTGGGATAATTTTCTTTTTAAACTTCGATTTGGGTTTAAAAGACGTTGGTTCATCCACCATCTTCCCAAAACTAATACATTATCAGGAAAGAATAACAGTAACTACGTACCTGCCCTCCTTCTTAGATGCAAGAGCTTTTGATAAAGCACCTTGAAGAGTTCCAGCAGTTAGTCCAACTAGACAAAACTCCGCAGCTTTGTAAAGGAAGGAGTTAACTCTTTTCTGAATGTCAAATTCTCGTTGAGGGTAGCTCTTTTCGAAAATATTGTTCGGAAGTTTTTGGATGGTATTTTGTAAGTTAAAACGGAAGGTGTTCCCATAAGAACGACAAGGTGCAAGCGACCAAACAACAAATGCGTTGCAAGCTGAAATTGTAAGAACATTAAGGAGTGCCAAATCCCATTCTTGTTTAATCCTGGAAAAACATAGATTTAACATGAGCAAGATTCATCATCAGCAAGACAATCAGCAAAGTACACAAGAATACACTAAATAATGACTGCTAAAATCAATAAGTTGTATTTTTGCGGAAACAAAACCTTTCCTTGCGATTCTTCAATTCCCACCAGACAGAATAGCCAACAGTAGCTACCTGTTCTACGAGAAGTTTATACAAGAAAGATGGATCAGCGATCATCCTGCAGAAATTATTAAAAAAAAAGAGTTAACGAAAAAAAGTGCTCTCAACTGACTAGATAATGCCATGGAAATTGATGAAGTAAACCAGGTCAGAAAATAAGATTGACCAAGTTATTATATAGATATATTTTTGAACATTAAGCAGAAGTATGTTAACATGATTGAACCAAAGACCTAAAAGCACCACAGCCATTGAGAGTTCAATTAGTGCTCGATTATCTCTTTCATGGGGGTGCTGCCCAGTAACAAGTATAAACTTCAATTTCATATTGTGGATCTTGAGGCTATTAAGAGATTAAGGCAACTGCACTCAAAGAAAAGAGAAGACTGACGTGCAGCAAAGTAGGTCATTTCATGGATAGCCTCAACTGCAATTATTTAAGCTCGCTAACCAAAATATTAACTCCTTGCAAACATTGGCAGCTTTTCTTTTTCTTTCTTTCTTTGCATCTCCAAATTAACTTAACTATGACCAAATCTACAAACAAACTAATGCATCATTTATATACTCAAATTACCTCCCAATGAAAGCACGTGATATGGACTGAGGCAAAGCCCGTGAAATGAATCTTGATGAAGTTGGCCTAGCATTGATTGCCAGAAACCGTACCATTTGTGCAGAGCTAATCAAACCCTGTTAACGCAGGAATGCTCAGTCCCTGCTAAACCATATCGTATGAGAGAAAAGGCATACAAACAAGGCATTACCATCTCATAGGCCTGACGGAACCCAGCAGGTAAATTTGCCATGGTCTTATACCACTCTTGCAGCACGGCATCTACAAACTTCCTGTCAAAGAGCTAGAAGAAAATATTAAAAGAATCAATATTTTATAAACTAAAAGCAAATTTTAATTACCAATTACAGTTGCGATGGATCAAATAGACAAGGCACCTACCTCTTGCAGAACAAGACGCCTTCTAAATAGTCCACCCTCATCTCCCTCATCACCCTCATCAAAATCGTCAAAATAATCATCGTCATCACCATCATCATCACCACCGTCACCACCACCATGAAAATTTTTCTTTCCTATATCTCCACCACCTCCACCAGTTGCCAACTGATGACCCCCCAAAAAAAAACAAAAATGAAAGCTTTTATTAGCAAATAAAAGCTAAGTAATGCAACTGAAAATTGATTTCAATAAGAAAGGAACCATTATCCTGATCAGCTGCTTGTGACATACTGAATGACACTATGAAGTTCAAATCACTATGGTAATGGGGTGCCGCATGCAACACAATATGTGAGCCCAGATGTTTATATTAAGTGGACCCACCTCATTAATAATAAAATAGTGCAAACATATTGTACTATATATTATGTATACTGCAGGCTTTACTACACCCTGGTTACTGCAGAGTATCTCTACCAGCAAAATATTATATATACTGCAGGCACAGAACCCTAGATTTACAAACAAGCTCGAATAGGACCTTCCTTACATATCTTGAAAATGCATATATCATTCTTCCACTACAAATTATATGCATATGCTCGGGTAAAAAGAGAAATTTATTATCCAGCAAGAAACTTTTCCTCAGATGACATTGTCTTTAAATGTGGCTTTATGATGCCTTATTTAATACTTACATTAGTATTATATCCCAGTGTGCCCATTATCTTTAGGGGAAAGCATATATTTCTCTATCACCTTTCAATTTCACCTTCAAACTCAGACATGCTTATATCATTCTAAGCTACTGTTAACATAAATTGCAGTTCATTACCTCTAATTGAGATCTAAGAGATGCGCCCAATGTATCTTTGAGCAGTGAACTCAAATTGTATTTCGGCAGTAATGTTTCAAACTTTCCAAATTAACCAATAGAATCGTTCACTATCTTACCATAGGAGGTACATTCTCTTTATGAGCTCAAGAAGTCACCAAAAGGCTAATTTATATCGCAATAGTATTACATTTATTTCATTTATCTACTTAGCTGGGCAGAGAAATCTGAATGTTATCCACAAAGAATAGCAAAAATAAGGTGTCTACTTTTGCAGAAATCGAATTTGAAAATGTTATTCTGTTTCCGATAAGTCATCCTTTCCACGCCATTGTCAGAAACCCTTCCTTTGTACTATCCTCATCAGGAATGACTTCGAGATATCCCAAAGGCAAGCTTAGTTATTAGCAAATTTTCATCCTAAAGCACCCAAAGTCCCCAACAAATTGAATAAAACAAGCTTATTCACCATTACCTCTTTAATCAATGGTGCTATGACCCACTCACTAATTCCCATAATGTGCAAATCGTCAACCAAAACACCAAAAAAACAAAAACAAAAAATGCATACTCATTTCAATCGTTTCACTAGAATTCATAATCCAAGTTGTGCATAACGACTAATGACCTAGGGGAAGGATCAAGGTAAATCTTCTGGGAAAGGCCAAGCTTCAAATTGCCAAGCGTACTCACAACAACTTCCTATGTCGTCAAGATATATTATTTCTAACAGAAATACATCATCCACACATTTAAAGAAAACTACTCGCAATAAGCCTACATTAATTAAATATATCAGTTATACAATTAAGCTTAACAAAACAATAAATTCAAATTTAATTGCATAAACATAATTGAAAATAATTAGTGACCTCGGGTGAGGATTGAGTGGTCTTCTGTGATAAATCGAGCTTGGACTTCTCGAGCGTCGCAGTACCAAATGCCCCGTACTCCTTCTTCATCACAGCTCCACCGCCGCCGCCGCGTCCCGCCTCCGCCACTGCCGCCGCAGCAGCAGCAGCAAGGTCCGCCGGTGGAGCGGCGAAGCATCTCTCCAGCGCGTCGCGAGGGTCAGCGTCGACGGCTGGGGAGGAGGAGGCGAGAATCAAGAGTCCTCTGCGACATCGCAGCGGAAGAGGCTGGAGCATAACGGCAGCGAGGCGGCGGGACGAGCGGCGGCCGGCGGCGGAGGGATTCGGCGGCGAGTGGTGGACGACGGCGGCGGCGGGGTGGGAGGCCATGTTGCGGTAGAAGATAGAGAGAGAGATAATAGAGAGAGGGTGGGGTTTCCAATTTTCTACCTTGTTTGCGCCCTCGCTCGGCGGATAGCGAGAGAGCGAGAGAGAGACGATTGAAGGTAGGATTTAGAGATGTACATCGAAATCGGAATTTCTTTCATAAAAAAAAAAAGGGGAATTTCTTTTATTTAATATTATCATTTTTAATGTATTTTTTAAGATATAGTAAAATATAATTTGGTACTATCTGTGAATTTATTTGTTACGACGATCGAACAAAAGTCGGCCAATTACGGACCAAATTTCTCCATTATAATATCAAAAAAATATATATTTTTTAAAGATACAACTCACTCGTCATTTAGGAGATGTACCATTAAATTAAAAAATTATATAATATTATTTAAATAATTATTGTTTAATTTAAACTTATCTTTAATATATTTTTTAAAAATAAAAATTTTTCTACGGAGCGGATGCTACGAGACAAAAATGAATCTTTAAAAAATTACTATGGTATTATCGCCAATTAGAAAGACGAAAATAAATGTCATCTTTATAAATGGCGATATCCATCATCGTCTTTCTAATTGATATCTCATGCGGATTTACCAGAGTCTTTTCCCTGCACATATTTTATAGGCAGGTGCATGAGTTGATCCTAGTAGCTCATACGCTAGAGCTCCGCGCAGGTCGCTGTGACGGAACTTGTTATGGGGCAGTTCTAATGTGTCATTTTATCATTCAGTTCTTTCTTTGACTTTTGAAGATAAACCAGCATTGAATCGTTTCTGTCCGGTTGAGCCATCATTAGTTTCCAACCGGCTGAGGCGGTCGCATGGGCGGGGTCAACCGACATTCCTTTGCGAGTTTTCATTGTAGCCGTCCCTTCTTCCCTATCAATTTGCTTTCAAGAATTGAATGATCAAACACTGGGTGTTAGAAGCTCATTTTGAGTCGAATTCAATGGATGAAATAGAGTATAATTAGGCTGATATCATTTGTACATCTAAGAACTTTTAACTTCAAATTTGTCTAAATTAGACTTTTATGTTAGTTTTATGCTTAGATTTTATATTATTTATGATGGTGAGTCTACTATAATATGTACGAGTTTATGTCTTCTAATGCATTTTACCATACATGTGTCCACAAGTTATCGAGGCATAGAATCTTCAAAGTCAATTGAATGAGATAATTCAATCTTTACTTAGATTTATTGACTTTATTGTGATATTGGAATACTGGTTCTTGAATTTAACATTGCATATTTCTAAGTTGATAGTGTTTACAAATTAACATATATTACTGCATGCATATTTCTAATATACTGTAGTGAAGACCCGTGTTTAGCAGGGGTTAATCACTAGTTGATTGAGTCTAATTCCGACCGATGTAATGAATGCTCGAAGGATGAGATCGGCAAGAAGTAAATACAAGCAATAACAAATTTAAAATTGCATATTTCTTGCCAATCTACGAAAGTTACAGTAGAAATGCGTAGAAATTTTTTAAATATGTACATGGTACGACACAATACACTGCTTTTCAGACAAAACTCGACAAACTTATCTGGATCCAATGCTACGAATGCAATTTGCCATATTTTTCTGGCCACGATCACACCAATTTCAATATTTAATTATATTTAATTTTTTTCAATTTTAAATTATTTAAAAAAGAAATTATAAAAATAAAACGAATATCAAATATTTTTAACTAAAAAAATTCGCGTTACCATGGTGGCGAGTACTCTCGCCAATCTAACTGGTGAGAGCAATCACCAGTTAATTGGCGGACCTCTCACCATTTATGGCGAGCGCTTAGTTAAAGTAGTTTGGACATTTGGCTTGTATTCAATAGGTCATAGATTCTAATCCATCAACACTTTATTATTTATTTTTTTTTATTAACACTTATGGTTTTATTTCTTTCACCATTTAAAGTTTAATTCAAAACTATAGTTTAATTTCAAATTTTATGTTTCTAATATTCAATATGAATTAAATGCAAAAACATAAATTTAAAAAATACTAAATTAAATTTTTTAAATTAATTCATATTGAAAATTCAAATGTACTTTCTAATTTTTAAAATTTATGATTTGAATTTAAATATTGTAATTTTGAATGTAAAATAAAAAAAAATACATAATGATAGTTTTAGTTTTTATTTTTTTTAAAAATAATTTTAAATTAAAAAAAATTCACCGACATCGCATTGCACACCCTCCCTCCAAAGCAAAACCCCGCTACCGCGGCAATAGCTCACTACACTTCCCCCTTCCATCATCATTATTACCATTCTACCCTTCCATCGTCGCGGATGATGGTGGCCGCCGCCCATCTCCACCGCCGCAGCCCTCTCCTCAAACCCTTCATCCTTCTCCTATCCGCCATCATCCCCCTCTTCCTCCTCTTCTCCTTCCTCCGCTCTTCCCCTTCCATCATCAGCACCACCACCGCACCCGCCGCCGGCGCATCCTTGAGCTCGCCGGCGGTCCGCCTCCGCCGTGAGTACGCCTCCTACGATGCTTACATCTCCCACCAGCTCAAGAAAACCCTCAACCCTCGTCTCCGCGATATCTGGTCCACTCGCGATTGGAATCGCAAGGTCACCAAATTCGCCGAGTTCTTCTCCGATCTCCGCAGCTCACTCAACATCCTATCGAATTCTTCGTCCGCTCTCTGCATCGGCGCGAGGATGGGCCAAGAAGTCGCGGCGCTCCGGTTCCTTGGGATCAGATCTGCTATCGGGATCGATCTGGTCCCAAACCCACCGTTCGTGATCAAAGGAGATTTCCACAACCATCCATTCGGCAACAACTCGTTCGACTTCGAGTTCTCGAATGTGTTCGACCACGCGCTGTACCCAGATAAATTCGCGGCGGAGGTGGAGCGAACGCTGAAGCCCGGCGGTATTGCGGTGATCCATGTTGCATTGAAACACAAAGGAGATAAATATTCGGCGAATGACTTGTTGGGGATCGATGGATTGATCGAGTTGTTCAAGAAATCTGAGGTTCTGCGAGTTCGAGATGTCGATGGATTCGGGCTCGACACCGAAGTTGTGTTCAGAAAGAAGAATGAAGATCGCAGCATCGTAAGATGATAAGTACATTTTCGTTTTTGTTCTTCTCTTTTGTTTAATTTGTTCTGGAAAACAATGGAAATCAAGTTCATGATTCTGCAAAAGGAAATTATCAGTGCTTTTTTTTTTTCTTTTGAAGAATTCTCTATTTCAATTTAAGATTGATTGGCGGATAAGAAGTTGGGAGATCTAGAGTGAGGGTGACAACCGTGACATGCATGTTTCCATTAATGGGTTGTAAGGAAAGGATGGCCCATGCCAGATTGTGCTGAAAACGAACCTAATTAAAAGATTACCACATTTATAACTTGATCTAAAGGAGTTTTAGGTTGAAGTACTTATCCACCTGACAGAAAGTTATTAATATTATAAATTAGTTTTGTATGATACATAAATATTAATCCGTTAAATCGACAATTTGATCATAATTAATAGTCTAAAATTATCTTTTAAAATATAGTATGAACCATTTATTACAATAAAATTATTTAATCTAACGGTCCATATTATTAGAGTAAGAATAAATAACAAATTATTTGTTGCATATTATTAAAATAAAAATAAGTATCAAATATTATAAATAAATTTATTTGAGACGTGACGTGAAATAGTGGTATTATTCGGTCATATATATATTAATTATTAAATATGTATGTATATATAATAGAAAGTATAATTGTTTTTTATATTAATATTTATATATATGTATATATGTTATTTTTCTATAAGTTGTTACTTTTTTAATTAAGATATTATTTTTTAATTTTAATTTTTAAATTCTTTTTGTACTTTTGAAATTAGTTAAATAAATTTTTAAATTTTTATTAATTAATATAAATATTATATGAAGTTTTAAGAATAAGAATAGTTATGATTAGTAACGACTTTTACTATCTAATTATATATATTTATTACATATAGATTATTAGTAACGGTTTAAATCATCTATTTATAATTATTTTTTAAATAAATTTGAATCTAAAAGTTGTAGTATAATAAAAGTTATTTTTTTATATTTAAACTTTTTAAAATATTTCTAAACAAGTACTGTGATGATTAGTTTCTGTATTATTTTATAAAAAATAATTAATATGAAAAAATTTCAATCATACTAAATTATTTTTTTCGTATTTAAAATTTTTAAACATAATTATAAAACAATTTTACTAACTATGAAAGTAAGAACTGATTTGAAAATATACGAAACATGGGCTGATTTACATTACCTTTTTTTTTCTTTTCTTTTTTTCGCTTTAATACTTTATACTAAAAAGTCCCTAAAGTTTTTCTTTCTTTATTTAAAAGAGACAAAGAATAAGGGATACAGATAGTAAAACTGATGTGTTAATAATGTACCTATAGTTTGGAGAAATACAGTTCTTTTTATGGTAAATACCATTTCAGCCCCCATTTTTAAGGGTCGGCCAATTCAGCCCCTGCAAACGCGTTTTCAGGGGCTGAATTGGCCAAAATGAAAACGGAGGGTTGAAATGTATTAACCCCTTCTTTTTATTTCTGAATTATGCTTGAGAATTATCAGGGGTTGATTCATATACCGGGCCGGACCGAAAACCGGACCGGACCAGGTCAGAGTTCGTCCGGACCGGTCGGACTGATAGTAGTTCGGTCCGGGTCGCGGTCCCGGATCGGCCATGCATATTCGGTCTCCAGTCCGGTTTTTTCTGGTCCCGGACCGAAAAATTCAGGACTCTCGTGGGACCGATTAACCAAGGCCCAACCAGCCCAGCAGCGTGTAAGCAAGGCCCAGCAACCGGCCATGGGGCCCAGCCCAGCGAGCCGTCGGCTCGCGTGCGCTAGCCGTTCTCCTTCCTCTCTCTCGACTCGCGCCATTCGCGCTGCCGTCAGGCCCAACCGTGTCGTAAAACCGGTCCGGTCCGGTTCGGTCCGCTTCCGCAGGTCTTGGTCCGACCCGGACCGGTTCTGTAGAACGGTCCGGTCTACGGTTCTGCAATGTCCGGGTCCTGACGAATGAACACCCCTAGAGAATACCATTAAAATAAGTCATTTTTGAGTTTTACTCCTCACCCACAGAAGTTACAAAAAGTGAGAAATTTACATAATTTTTAGATCACTTTTCAATCCATTTTAAACTAACAAGCTCCTGTGTGGTGTGTGTGTATATTATATAAAATATATATATTATATATATATATATTTATATATTATATATATATTGCTACGCTGATTTTCTTTTACTTTTTAGATAAATAAACATGCACGTAAAAGGAGGGAAAAAGTTAGCTCTTAGTGGACCCTTGATAATTAAATCATTGAATGGTCTTAGCTACAGCTCTACTGTCTAGAACAAGAATAATATCTCTCGTGCTCCCGCAAGAATGGCGGCCAGGAGGGCAAATTCTGCCATACGCCCCCGCATACCATCATTTTGGTGCACGGCAGGCGCGTCAAAAAATATTAGAATTATTTTTTAGCAAAATTTTTAACATTAAAATTATAAATTTTGATGAGATTTATAATTTTCATATTTAAATTTATTCCAAAAAATATTTTTAAACAGGTATTTTAGGATTTCAAAAATTAACGGGTTCAAAGTGAATTTTAAAATTATTTTAATACCGTTAATTTTTAGACTTCCAAAACACTTATTTAGAAAAAAAAATTAGAAAAATTTTTATGTTAATTTTTTTTTCAAAAAATAATCAATCCTAAATATATATTTTTTTTCTTCTTTTTGACGTGTCCGCACACCAAAATGATGGTACGCGGACACTCAGGGCAAATTGTCGGTTATGAGAGCTGATACAATTTTTTTCTTTTTGGCGGTGGCCGTGGTGCGCTATCATTGAAAAAAAAAATAACGGAATTTTAAAAAAAAAAAGATCTTAGCCCTAGCATAAAGTCTTAATAATTAGCGTCACTTGTGATGGTATGTGTAAGAAAACGGCTATTCATCAGGATATCAAAAATTACGATATAATTAGAATGTGTACGACGAGATTTGTATGATATATATTTAATTGGACATGACTAAGTCGATTATATTAGGATCAAATTTATATAGTCCGTTAGTTCCCAATTGTTGAAGGGTTTAAGAGGATGAGATTTTCGCAGCGTATCTTGGTGGATAGAAAGGAGATTATGCGAGTATAATGAAACAACACATAAATTTACGTGGTTCAGAAATATTACTTACGTCTACGATCAGTCGCCGCAGAAATAATACATTATATATATATAAGAGAGTACATAGTGTTTTGTCTTATGCTGTACGGACTAGCAAGTATTTATAGACGTGTACCAACTGTAAATCTCGTATGGTAACTCAATATAAGAATTAAGGAACAAAATCCGTAAATATCTCGGTGAAGAAGGCTTCGATCACTACCTTCTTGATGACGATTCTTCCACGTCCGCCGAACGGTTCCTTGTGTCACTGTTCAGATATCACCAATAAAAACAATTTTCTATATATAAACTAAGGACAATTTACTAAAAAGTACCTTTTCTAAAATAGGATTTGGACAAATAGTGATCCATATTTGGTGCTTTTTTTTTTTGGACTGCCGAGCTCAATTTCTATCATATATCTGGATCGATTTACTAAATAATAAATAAAATATCCGTCCAATCAGATTTTGGTATTTTAGTTTCCCTTATCTGTTTAGAATAATGAAAAATATTCTCGTTCGAAGAATTTTCCAAATCGTTTCAAAAAATATATGAAGAAATATTTTATAAAAAAAAAATTAAGAAAACGAAAAAAAAATTTGTGTGCTTCACAACTTTTATAATTATTGTTTTGACAAAAAATATTTTTTATATACATGTTTCGAGGCTCCAAAAAACTTATAAAAACTTCGTAGCTTAATATATATATATATTTATATGTTTACTTTTTTTGCAAAATTTTTAATAAGAAATTGTAGGTATATCAAAAAAAAAAATTTTATATTCAATTTTTTTAAAAAATTATATATCTATCTATTTTAACTTGACTAATTAACTATCAGAAACAAAAAAAAGGGTCCTTTTTTAAAGTTGACAAGTTGCTCGTTCAAGAAAATATAAATAACTAAGTAATATTAAATAGTCAAATTAAATTATAGGGTACTATTTTACTTAAAAGTAATTTTTTAAATCAAGCTTACTTTTCTTGTCAATTTGGAGGAACACGACATTATTGTTCGTCGACCTTTCTCTGCGTTTGAGAGAAAGAATTCCGTCTGGGAGTTAACAAACTTTACAACGTAGCGTGATTGTTGTCATTTTAATGGGGCACGAAACTGTTGGGTCCTTTTATCACGTTTCGAATATATTAGTAGTAGAAAATGTCATTCTTATAATTTGAGACCTAAAGATTTTTGAATATAACGGCTACAGCATATTATTTATATAATGGTTAAAATTTTTTAGTTTGAAATATTTTTTTTTTAAAATTATATATTTTAACGAGATTTATAATTTTAATGTTCAAAATTTTTATAAAAAATAATTTTAAAAATATATTTTAGAGATCTAAATTTAACGGATTTTAGTAAGTTTAAAAACTGTTAAGAATCCGTTAAATTTTAGAGTTCCGAAATATATATTAAAAAATATCTTTAAAAAATTTTTTAAACATAAAAATCATATATTTTTTATCAAAATTTATAAATTTTATTTAGTAATATTTTTTTAAAAATAATTATAAATTTTTTTATTTAAATATAAAATAAATATATTCTAACGAGACGTAATTATTATAGAATTTTTCTCTGAGCCAGTCATTTTTTCTCGTCTTTCATTTTCACTTTATTACGGCCACTTAATTACCAAAAAACAAAAAAATATTCATACAAAGTATTTACCTTCGACAAATCTTATATAATAATTTTGCCTATAGTGCCACTATAAAAGTGGTATTTTTTAATTTATAGTTACGGTTGTTGAATTTCTGAGTCGGTTCGTTTCTTCAAACTAATTTGTCCACGTGCGGCAGAAAAAATCATTAAAAATGTATTTAAATAATATTATATAAATATACGTACGTTTAGATATATACTAAACATATGTATAAGTTATTCTTTCTCAAATTTAAAACTAAAATTTATTTAGCTATCTAATATTTATTTTATAGAATTTAAAAAAAGTTGTATGGCCCCATACTTAATAAAATTTTAAACTAAAATTGGTAAGTGATATATAACACATTTAGATCATATAATATTAAATCATTGTATGCTCAATAATAATAATAGATTGTGAGACGTGCTACAACAATTTAAAACCATATCAAAATTCTACCAAAATTCTACGTGTATATATATATATATATATTCCCTCCTAAAACCCTAATCTTCAAATTTTGGTATTGCTCTTCACCGTCGATGTCTTCTACCATCGAGGGAGCAATTGATTCTAAAACGATCAAAGGCGATTCTGCGACGGAAGACATGGGCCTCGAGTCCGGCTCTCGAGGCGGCGAGAAGAGAGAAGGAGAAGAGGAGGAGAAAGTTGCCTGCGAGAAGAGATTGAAATTGGATGACGAAGAAGGGAAGAACACTGAGAGTGAAAGTAACTGTGAATCTGTTAGTGTTGAGGGCAAGGTGAAATTGGGGCCAAAAGAGTTTGCTTCGTCTGTGGAGATGTTCGATTACTTCTTCAAACTTCTTCACTCGTGGTCTCCCAATCTCGATCTCAATCAGGTCTTTTGTTTTTGTTTTGTATATTGCTTTTATCATCTGTACTGCATTTTCACCCAGGCGATCTGGGTTCAAATCCCGGTAAAGAAACTTTTGCCTCGTTTGGGGCATAACTGCGTACATCTACCCTCCCTAGATCCCACCACGGCGGGACTTGATTATATATATATATATATTTATATTGTAATTGCTACTCCATAGTATTCTACTATAGTGTAATATGAAGTTATGTTGTTTCCACTTGTAAATTTGCCTGATTTTATTTATGCTTACTAGACAATTAAATCAAATTAATTCTATGGCGCTTTAAAGACTTGAGCTAGCACTGACACATACTTTTCTACTGCTTGTTCTCTACATGTTTTATTTTTTTAAGCGTTCTAAATGAAGTTTTCGGATATTATCTCAATGAATGCTTTAATTCTATGTCTATATTTAAAATCGTTGTCATTGGCTTTCGGGTTGTTTGCATAAGCAACTTTTTTGCAGGTTAGTAATCGAGCAAATCTTAGTGACTGTATAACAACCATTGGCATCTTTTCAGTTTCTTTATTATATTACAACCAAATAAAGCATGTAATTCATTACAAATGTGTTCAAAGCTTGAAGGAGATTCATTTACGAAAAATATTCATGGCGTATTAAATTATGTATAAAACTTCTATGCTACCACTTGCAATGTGCCTACTGGGTTGTAGAAGAAATAGTGATGCTATAGGGATATTTATAAAGTTAATTAGGTGTGATGCACAACTTAAAAAAGCTATTTTGTGACCTAGTGAAACTTCCTTTTCTATCCAGCCTTGCTTTATAAGTAGTAGGCGAAAAAAAAAATTACGTAACTAGTCTAACTCTTTTGAACATATGTGAAAGTGCTCTTATACATGTCAGGCTTACAAAATCATTCGGATTCTTTATACATAGCATCTTTGAAGTTCTTTTCTTTCGGTTCTCTTTTGTTTTTTTTTTTTCATTATTTTAATTGCTAGCCAATTTGACCTACTGGAAAAGCTTTGTTGTTGTCTAAAGCACTTATACTCTGTTTTGTTTTTGGGTTTTCCTCTGATCCTTTGATCCTCTTTTTTCCCATTTTATTTTCTTTTTTTTCCCTTTTTATGCATATCTAATGATGTTTATCTGCGTTGTATATACACATTATCCAACTATGTGCATCTTCGAAGATCTCTTCTTTTGTTTACTGTATGCCTTATGTGTTTCTGCACTTGATAAAAAGTGAATTTTCATTTTGCAAGATTAGGCCTTCAAATTGGACTTCCTAAATGTTGATTCTTTTGTACAGTACGAACACGTTGTTTTGATGAACTTGCTCAAGAAGGGTCATCCTGATCCAGATCGGAAGACCGGAGAAGGTATCCAGGCATTTCAAGTTCGCTATCATCCTCTGTGGAAGAGCAAATGCTTCTTTCTCATACGGACTGATGGTACCTGCGATGATTTCAGCTTTCGGAAGTGTGTCGATCACATTCTTTCGTTACCAGAAAACATGAAACCGGCGTCCATTTCAAATGGCAGGGGCTATGGCGGTGGTAAAGGTGGGGGCCGTGGCGGTCGAGGTCGTGGAAGGAGAGGAGGAAAAAACTAATCTTATTAAAAAAAAATGCTGGAGCTCCTAAAATTTATGTTGCTATCTGTGTAAATTTATTTTCTTTATCAGAAAAATGACTTGATTGAGTTTAGGATAAATTTTGGGAATTTGGAGCTTACCACTATTTGTAACGTAGATCGGTAGATATACTTGTATTTGTTCTTTTTTTTTTAACTGATTTACCAATAACAAGAGTTCGTAAAATCATTCACTGTTTTAATTTCTCCTTCCTTGTTGAGATTAACAGGAGGGAAACTGGGCCATACCGATCCATTTAGTGAACAACATGCAAAGGATTTTTTTAAAAAAATTTAAACTTGAGTATACTTCATGTGGATAAATGTTTTAAAAATACATTCTTTGAGAGGCCAATGACGTCCCTCTTATTACTTGAGGGTCGTCAGGCCTTCACAGCATAGAAGTGGTCGACGTCTTAACCACTGGCCTTTTCAAGTTGGTGATTATACACACTAAAATATGATTTTTTTTTTTTTAAAAAAAAAAAATTGATTCAAATTTCTTTTCTTAGAATTGAAAGCAGGTAGTGTTGTAGGAGAAAAAATTGACCTATAAAAGATGGTTCGTACATAAAAAAAGAAAGAATTGCAAAGACTGTGTTCTATATGTTATATTTGAAGAACACGTATTAGCTGAGATAGGAGTGTATAGATCGTACGAGTGTTACAACAGTGTTTCTTTGATGGCCTAACATGGCAGCAGGTAGAAAAATATAAATGACATTTTATGAGGAGTCCTGCGAGAGGTGGATCTAAATGATATAGTTGTATGCACTTATATAATTCCGCGCAGATACTATATATGAGTGCCTCAAGATTACCTTAACACCATCGTTCTGTTTTTCAGAGTAAAATTGCTCCATCGGTCCCTTTTTGGAATTTCTTGATTATAGCAAAGTATCCCAAATAAGTAAGGTTATCTGTAAAGGAAAAAAAGCATATATGTGACAGTTTAGTTGCTAATAAAAAATTATGTGAATTTTTTTTCTCAAAAAAAAAAAAAAAGTTTAGCCTCTAATATCCGTATGATACGTGGTTTCCAATTATGCAACTCCATCCAAATAATTTTGAGCCATATAATTACATCGGATTTTATTATAAAGGCATAATGGCCGGTCGATATTCTCCTTTTAACTATAATTTTAATTATATTTAGAGTGAATTTTGTTGATTTTCGGGTAAAATTTAGGATGTGTTTACTTTAAATAGAAAGTAAAAAAAAATTAGGAAAGTGAGAAACTCAGTATTCACTTTATTTACTTTTAAAGAAAAGTAAAAATAAGAAAATAGGAAAGTTATTTTTTTTAATTTCTAGTAAAAAAGCAAAAAAAAAGGAAAAAAAAAAAAAAGAAAAGCTAACTTTTCTTTTGCTTTTCACTTTCTCTATAAACTTCACTTTCCTGATTTTTTTTATCAAAAATTAGAAAGTGAAAGGAAATTGACAGTCATTGATATTTAATAGTAGTTATTTAATCATCATTATTTTCAAATAATAATATTTAGAAATATTCACTTAATCATTAGTATTTCATAATATTTATTATTTAGTATTAATTAAAATTATTAATAATATTTAATAATTGCTAATAAATTTTAATAATAATCATATATTAGTTTTTATAATTTTTAATAGTTAATGATATTATAAATTGTTATTTGATAATATAAAAGTAATTTATTATTATAAATAATAATTTATGCTAATGAAGTAATATTAATTTATAGTATTTTTATATATTTATATATTTAAATTTAAATTTTATTAAATAATAATTATTTAAAATATTAATAATATTTGTAAAATAGTTATTAATACTATTATTACTATTCTACCATTTACTTTTATCCCACTTTGCGATACAAATTAAACAAACAAACTCAAATCCTATTTTTCAACCAATTTTTACTATACTATTTTTTTTTTTTTACTTTTCACTTTTTTAGTTTCTTATCACTTTCCTTTTACTTTGTATTTTATTATTGTTTTTTCATATTATTTTTATATTTTTATTTTTCACTCAAAATAAACAGGCATTTAGTGATTTCTGTCATCAATCTAATGCAAAAGTAGCTAAAAGAACAATGCCAACTTTTAGATGTTCATATTTGGTCCTTGTTAAGTCTGAGATACATCACAATAGAAAGTTAGTAGCTACAAATAAATATATTTCCTCTACGAAAGAAAATTAGTAAGTCGGATTTGAATCTTTTAACTTATTTCTTCACCTATGTATCAAAGAAGCTTATAATTTTTATTTTTTTTAAAAAAAACATTATGAGCCAAATTTTACATGTTTTTGGAGACAACATGCCCCTATTTGTCTTTTTATACTTCTCTAGTTCGAAACTATTTAAATATATATATTTTTAATTATGTATAATTATAAAATTATTATTGTTAAGTTAATTTTTAAAATTTTTAAGAAAAAAGATGAGAACAATTTTATTATTTTACATAATCAAGAAAGCATAACAAATTATTTTAAATTAGGTGGTAAATTTTAATAATTAGGAAGTATAGAGGACATAACAAGATAATTCTTTGTTATTTTCAAATATTAAAGCATTGAAATGCATTTTACCTAAATTTTACCTATTTTTGAGCTTTTTTTATCATATAGAGCTTAATTATTATTATACTTTTAAAAACATATAAAAAAGTAGTTCCCTAAAATGTACTTTACTTACCATAATAAAGATATAAGAAATAATAGATTACCATATCAGAATTAAATTCTAAAAATCACCGTTATAATCTGTGCGTATTCTGATAAGTTCTAGTTCATCAGATTGGTTCACCTCGATGGTGCATATTTTGTACAAGTTAGTTAGGACTGAGTATTCAGATCAACCCAAAGTAATCTGAAAAAGTTGATTTGAACAGAATATTTACAAAGACGTCAAGTTTGCACAATTACTTATCAAATCCGTCTCGTGCAGCTTAGAGCGGCCACATCCTGTTGTTCAACCGCACATCTCGCAGGCTTAATTAACTCTGGCTCAGTCCCTTCTAACCATGGTTAATTAACCCTGCTGATTTGGCACCCTCCATCTTTATAAACTCCCACATACGTCGACAACTCCTCTTCTGCTCACACCTCATCTCTCTCCCTCTCTTCTCTCTCTCTCTCCCTCCCGTGCAAGAAATTTAGAAAACATTTATAATTAAATTCAAATATTTCAATCAATCAATCGAAGAAGAAGAAGAGGAAGATTCCACAAGAGCTTTTAACCCTGGTGTTTGATTTCCTCTGTGTTTCATCTTTCTCTTTTGAGATATTTTGTTATAATTAGACTGCTTCCCAGCTGCTGGAGTCATAGTTGGGATCATCGAGGGATCGGTGGGATCTCATCGATTTTCATGTAATTCTCGTGAATTTAACTCCATGGTGGCGATAAGGATTAATTTTCCTGGGAATGTTGTTATTGCTGTAAAGCTCTGTTTTTTGTTTGGTTTTGTGATCGATTGGTTCAATCGATTACAGTATCGATGGTTTTCTCAAGTGAATCTGATTCTGATTATTTTGGTTTTGAGATTAGATTGTATGTATCGATCTCTACTTATGGATTTTGGTTGATCAGTTAGTTTTGGATGACTTGATGAATGGAAATGAGAATTTTTTGATACTTTCATTTTTTTTTTTTTTGGTAATTAAAGAAATAATATTTTTCAACAAAATAGGAAAAAAACAGAATATTTGTCTCTCAAGTGGATCACTTTTTTCTTGCAATATTTTTCGCTTTTAGATTGGAATATGCCTTGTTTAAGAGATGGAGTGCTGCTGATGCAGTATATTCCGCTGTCTCTACATCAATTTCCCTTTGCAATTTACATGTTTTTAAGCTGCAAAAATTTGATATTCTGCTTTTAAATTACTCTGAAATCTATTTATGTTAAACTAGAATTTGTTATTCAATGATATATCTCATCTGATATGAAGTTCTTTGAATTTCTTATAGTATTAGACTGGGATGATATTCTCACATTGGATCAATCCAGTTATTATAGGTGTACATAAGGAAGAAGTTGGAGTTGGATCACTGCATTGTGAAAATTGCTTCCCAACAACACTCCTTTGATAAGAACACTGTTATTTGTGAGTTTGTTTAACACCGACTAATCGAAGTTATCAAGTCCCTATGAAGCTAAGTGTTTTTGATAATGCAAATTCTATTTACAATATAATTCTGCAGCTCGTATCAAACACCGTTTTCGGATTCTACATTTAAATTTCTCGGGCACTGCGAAAGTAATAGCAGTGCCCAAAATGGATGCCACCTCAAGTGGAACCACGCAACCTTCTATCCAATTCCACAACATCATAGACCAGTCTATCTCCCTCATAACCACTCCGTTGCAGCAAACTTTCCAGCGTTTGCAGAGGCATTGTTTCGGGAACTCGTCTCCCGGAGAATTCCCCTTGGCCGCGAACCCTTCCATCGTTCTTCATGTCCTTACTGCTTGTAATGTAGATCCTGAGGATCTCGCCCGTCTTGAGGCACGTATTACTTGCTCTCTTCCTTATTTCCACAATGTTGAATATAAAGTGCTAGAGCTCCCAACATTTGTCCCAAACATCACGCATAACTTGAACAGCGTGTGAGGGCTTGATTGATATTTGGGTGTAATTTCTCGGAGAAATTTTGCAAGCTCTAGCAAAGTTCTTGTAGTTTTGGTAACACTGCTGATTTGCCATTGGGTACTCCTGGCAGGCAACATGTAAATTCTTTAGGCAGCCCGCGAATTTCATGCCCGACTTAGAACTATCCATATCGGAGCTTGCAGCGTTGGATATGTGCCAGAAGAGGGCTATCTTCAAATGTGCTAATCTGGACGAAAAACTCACCCTCAAGGAACGATGCGGCGGCTCGTGGAAACTCGTACTTAGGTTCCTTCTTGCCGGAGAAGCTTGCTCCCGCAGAGAGAAGTCTCAGGCGATTGCAGGGGCTGGGCACAGCATTGCTGTTACATCGAACGGTGGCGTCTATACTTTTGGATCTAATAATTCCGGTCAGCTTGGACATGGCACCTTGGTAGAGGAGTCGAGACCGCGCATCATAAGGTGCTTTTATCGTTTCAATTTACTTCAATTCATTGAAGAGCATTGCTTACTTTATTTTCCTACTGAGATGTAGGGAATGTGAGAAAGAATGAGCTAAAGAACGGAAATAATAATAAATCTTTTATTTTGATGCTTTTTCAGGTCTCTGCAAGGCATTCGAATAATACAAGCGGCGGCTGGAGCTGGAAGAACGATGCTGATTAGCGATACTGGTCGGGTTTATGCATTCGGAAAAGATTCTTTTGGGGAAGCTGAATATGGAGTTCAAGGGTCTAAACTTGTGACGACACCTCAACCAGTAGAATCCTTGAAGAATATATTCGTTGTGCAAGCAGCGATTGGAAATTTCTTCACTGCTGTTCTTTCAAGAGAAGGAAGAGTTTATACATTCTCTTGGGGTAGCGATGCTACACTAGGACATCAAACGGATACGAACGACCTAGAGCCACATCCTTTGCTGGGCCCTCTTGAGAACATTACGGTCGTTCAAATTGCTGCTGGATACTGTTATCTACTTGCGCTCACATGCGAACCTAGCGGCATGTAAGATTTCAGCAAATTTATAATATTTGTGCTTTATATGGTATGATACCTTGGTATGCAATATTGGAAAAATGCTAGAGAGCTCCCAAAATTTCTCCCGGGAATCAGTGAATGAATTTTGAATTGTGTAACTCAAAGATGAAGTATATGATGTTTTGAGTGACATGATTGCTTACAATTAAGCGAAGAGGGGACAACATGTTCCAGAATTCCTATTTGAATTGAACAATGTGCTTCTAAAAACATGATTTATTTTGGGAATAAATTCTGGGAGAACCTTTGGGAGTTACGGCATTACTCAAGAGTTGCATTAAAATATTTCTTTCTACGAATTTCGATTATTGTGCAGGTCTGTTTATTCTGTTGGCTGCGGATTGGGAGGGAAGCTTGGCCACGGTTCCAGGACCGATGAGAGATACCCGCGATTGATCGAGCAATTTAGGATGCTAAACCTACAACCGGTGGTGGTAGCAGCAGGTGCATGGCATGCCGCTGTTGTGGGGCGTGACGGTCGCGTTTGTACATGGGGATGGGGCCGTTATGGGTGCTTGGGCCATGGGAATGAGGACTGTGAGTCCGTTCCAAAAGTCGTGGAGTCCTTGAGCGAAATAAAGGCCATTCACGTGGCAACCGGTGATTATACCACTTTCGTAGTCTCTGATGATGGGGATGTTTATTCTTTTGGTTGTGGAGAATCATCTAGCTTGGGACATGCCATTCAGGTGGATGGACAGGTAATATTTATTTTTTACTTCTTACATTCGTATGAAATTTATTTTTTACTACTTGCATTAGTGGATTTAGACATATTTAAGCGATTTCCTAGAGACCAACTCGTTCGTATCTCTGGTCATTGCTTGAGAAGATCTTGAGAGTGCAGTCTGTTGAATTCATGCAGATTGGATTCATTTCCAATTCTATTTCTATGCAATTTGGTAATGCTGGCCTACTCCACCGAGTTTTCATTGTTACATGATCATTTTCTTAATAATTTTTTGTTATTCATTTGATTGGAAAATAAATGAAGGCCGTTGCCAATAGTCATGTATTTCTAAACAACTATTATTAAATGATGAATTTGCTATCCAATTGTTTCCATATAATTGGAAACAATTATATGGAATTATGCCACTTCTCCTAAACATTCTTTCCATGTGGAATTACCTATACCATTATTTAAAAATAGTAGCGTTTCTGAAATTTTTATATCTATTTTGAATTAATATATACTAATGTCTATATTACATTTTGTCTAGGCGAACAGACACACAAATTTTCTGAGCCCGGAGCTGGTGACCTCCCTCAAACAGGTGAAGGAGAGGGTGGTTCAAATCAGCCTCACTAATTCCATTTATTGGAATGCTCATACATTTGCACTCACTGATTCGGGAAAACTCTACGCGTTCGGCGCGGGTGACAAAGGGCAGCTCGGTATAGAACTCGCCGCACAGCAGACCGAACGCGGGACCCCAGAGAGGGTCGATGTTGATCTCAGCTAGGATAAGTCCTAGATGTTCATACTAGAATCTGTTAATTCTTCATTCAACTTCTACTGATTACCGTGATCCTGACCATCTTAGGGTTTCCTTGTGCATACGTCTTAAAAATTCCTGTAGATCTGTAAATATGAACCGTCGCTGTCGTCTAAATGCATGATATGGATCCAGGTGGAAAATGCAGATATTAACGTGGATCCATTCGAACATATTTATTAGTTGGTTTGTGTTTATAAGGGTTCCGAATTCATTATGTTCATATTTTAATTCAAGATTCAGAACTTTCATCATGTGTTTCCACTTGCTCAAACTTTTTGCGTTCGAAAGATTTTTAGGACCTTGCTCTTTAAGGTATGTTCTTCAACATTTACTAGTGGATTTGTTACCTGTCGAGAAAGCCATCAAAATTTGTATAAAATTTTGCTGGTATCGATGCATCATTTGTACTTTGTGCTACCGAAAAGTGAATAGAAGTGTGGGAGGAACTTTGGGGGGCTATTTTCAGTCGACCTAAGAATGGATCCGTAAAATGAGTCGTGGGAGTGTTGGATCCAACATCTTGATTGTGATCTAACAGTCCATATCGTTTTTTATATGATATGATCTAGACTATTGATGATAATAAAAATATTCGATCCAACGGTTCACGATTTTTTTAAGGATTTTATTCTCAGGTCGACTTGAAATTAATGTGTGTGTATGTGTGTATATATATATATATATATATATACACACACTAACTGGCCATTTTGCAAGTAATCGGTCAATTTTTATACGACCGTTATAACAGATTAAATCATGAAATCATGGACTACGTAGAGTTCTAGTCTTTCAATAACTAATATTAAAAAGAATGCTTCTAAACATGTTATGGAAGAGTGGTTCCAGGCATCTTAGAAATCAAGCAGCAGGTAATGGATATCTCAACAGCTATATTATCTATTTATGAAGCAAGCATATTCAGGTCATCCAATCAGCCAAGAAAGATACAGATAATTCTGGCATCCCTCTTGCATTCCCCTCGTTACAAGTGAACCAAAACCAAAGAAATCGTCATCCTTAGTGTGTTGTAAGTAGAAACCCAAGTTATTTTATAGTTCGTTCCTTGTGGAAATGGAAAACAGTTACTTGTAAAGATTGTTTTTGTTCTGAACCGTATCAGGATTGTCATGAAAGCAAGCAATTTTGCCCGTTCGGTCGTCCGGAGTACCACGGTCCGAACCAATCTTACCGCACCCTCTTGCTGTAGTCGTGAGCGTTGTTAGTCATTTTTGGGATCCTTTTAGGGACTTGACAAAAAAAAGTGCTCATTCAAAGTTCTTTTGGCTCTAAAAATTACCGATATTGTGGATAGCTAGGGTGCCAGTATTTTACACCTAATTAGAAACGCATATCATTTCAAAGTTTTATTTTACTGACCGTAAGTCCAGTCAAATACGGACTAATGGATCGTAGTTAGAAAATAGTATTTTTAGTAATATTATAAATTGGTGCATCGAAAAAATTTCATCTTATTATCTAAAAAAAAAATAATAATAATTTATGAGCATTCGTTTATTGTTAACGAGGTGACATGAAACGAATCTAGTGTCAAAGGGGTGCCTACCAACTATGTTAGCTTCGAGTTACGTTATTGACCAAACGATCATTTGTGGCCATTATAATTGTGCTGAGCCAGAACAAATTTGGTGAATTTGGACAACATTTGGGTTGAAGTTGCTTACTTTTTACTCATGATTGACAAAAACATGAATAAGATTCAAAGTTCAAAAAATATTGTCAGTCTCGTTCAATCATCCAAATGAACCATGTGTCTTATATTACTAGATTGCAACCATGTGTCTTATCTTTTTTTTTTTTCTTTTTTTTTTTTAAAAAATCTGTTAATAACCGATCCATCTTATGTGATTATTGAGAAATAAATATTATATGGCATTCATTCATATACTATCAACCCAAAAGCCTCAATCTTTTGATTCAAAACAGCCTTAAAAATTCGCATATCTTTCATAAAATGTATAAAGTATAAAATATTTCACACATTTAAAGATCGGTTAGAGATATCGAATCTGAATGCCTGAATATTAATAGATACAGTGATGAACATTATTACATATTTAAACATTCAAAACGGAGCTCGTTTTATTCTTTGGCCATATATAAGTAATTATCCATAAGATATGGATTAATCAAATTAAATAATCAGATAGGAATTATTAAACATAGTCATATTGGACAGATCATTAAGAATATTCTTTGTTTGTGAAGTTGGAGGAGCCCACACTCCACTTATCCAAATCTTCAAACCCGTACTTCCAAAACTAGTAACATTTTAAATATCTCATGCGTGACAGCCTCGCTCTCCTTATTTTTATATTAATAAAATATAAAAATATAATTAAAATTTAATAATTCTACAATAATGCTGAGTCATCTACAGTTTACTGTAGTATGGATCGGACAAGACCGGACTCTCCGTAAGAGACCTACCTCTTAAGGGTCTCGCTGCTGAGTGTGATTTTCAAATTCCGGGCTCTCGACAAAAATTCGGGCGCTCCCTGCCTCCTTTTATATGTTTACAATTTCCATATTTTACCTTTTTTGTCAAATATGTTTGCTAACTCGGTGTACTTCCAAAATAAACCGCCCTCAACTTTACATATTTAGCTTATAATGCCTTTTTTAATGACTAAGGTCAATTTTTCCATTCTAACATCTGCTTTAAATGGCTCACCACATACTATTAAATTATGTGGTTCTAAGGTTTCCTGTGCCGAGCCGAACCGAATTTCGGTAAACTCTGATTCTGGCACGTGCCGATTATGCCGATGATACCGTGCCGATATATATTTATTTATTATTTTTTAAAAAAATAAAAATAAAAATAAAAAAATAATTTAAAATTTTAAATATAAGATTTTTTGACACGTGCCGTACCGACAATTGCCATATTGGTATAGCTCAAATTTGTTTTTTTTAAATGGAATATGACCCCATCAAAGTTGAATTATAACAAAATAATAATAATCAGTACATAAATAAACTGTGGGTAAATTTTGTGGCAATTTTCACGTTGTTGACATTATAATTTTTTTTTTTTAGATTGTGGTGGAACCATAATACCAGCGTATATTTTTATAGGACATCAAATTTATAAAAAACTTCCACGTTCAGTCTCTAGACCGACATTCTGAAATTCGAGTATAGATTTTTTATGAACGGGACTCCTAATATGAAATACAGAGAATTTTTCAGAAATCATACGACTAATTTTATCAGACTCGAACCTGAATGGTGATACTTTCTGAGACGTTTTCTACTCAGTTGAGATAAAAGTACTAAATAGAACGCAAAAGTACTAAATAGATCCTAAACATTTGTCAAACATGTATTGGTACTTTATATTTTCAAAAGTACACTTCATATATGCAAATTCACATATTTAGTTTACAATGTTCCTTTAGTGAATAACATTAATTTTTTTTCGCATGTTGTGCTACCATTTTGTTGTGAATACCATATATAATATTTTTTTTAATTGTTGGATTTATGTTTTTTCATCTCTTTATCGCTAAAAAAGTGTTTTGTTATAGACAATTTGACTATTCCTGGCACTTGAAATTAAAATAAAAATATTTAAAATATTATTTGCATATGACGTATCAAATTAGTATTGCAGCATATAGTAAGATAACAGCATAAACTAAATTTGGGAAGTTCGCATCTTGTTTGTGATTGTATTACACCATAGAAAGTAAAATAATATTTGATAAATATGTGCTTTTAATATTCATTTCTTGTTAATATAACTTTTATTTTTCTAGTATTCGTGTCATCCTTTAGAAAAATAAGTCATTTGCATCACCATAAATTCGAATCCTACATACCAATATAAAATTTTTTTTGTCTATATTATATATTTTTTTGAGAGTGACAATGGGCTTTCTAGACTATATTTTTTATTCGTAAATTTTATCTATTAATCGTAACAAAAAACTTAATGACGGATAAAATAGTTTCAAGATAAATGAATATTACCGAGCGAAATCCAATCTAACAATGTAAAATATTTTGGTCTTGGAGAGAAGTATGATGTCGGTTGATCATTATTCTATAACTTGTTGTCAATATTAAAATTTGATAGAATTTTGGGACACGATCTGGTGTCGAATTTCTATAACCAATTGTAAGGGCAAAATAAGCAGGAGTTAGATTTTGTAAGCCCATTCGTGCAAAATTAGTTGCACTTGTCAAAGATGTATTGGGCTGGAAACGGTGCACGGCCCTTGAAGCCCACGTTGTAAGAACACTAACAGGGCTTGGCACATATATTGATAATTTTGCCATTTTTATAGGCGAAACAATAAATAAATAATCTAATTAAGGCTACTTAAAATTCTCATAAACCATAACACACACACACAGACACACACACACACACACTAATTGATGAAGTGCTTGCGATGAATATGCAAAAATAATTATAAATTTAAAATTTTAATTAATATTTAATTCAAATTTAGAATTTTTTTAAAATTTTCCCAATCAACTACCTATGATATTTTTCCTAAATAGATTTAAAAAATAGATGTTAAAGAAATCTAGAAACACAAATCTACGAATAAAAAGAATCTAATCTGAAATCATATATAGGTTATATAGAAGGAAAAAATGGACGATTTTGTAAATCTACAGAATATAAGCCATATAATATTTATGACAACTATCATATATTAACTATTAAATAATTATATCACCAAATTTTTTTTGTGCTTCAATATTATTATATGTATATATAGGCAAAGCAATAAAGAATCTAATAAATTTAATTATAATTCTCTAAGATATAATTATAGATAGTTGACGCCTTGAGAGGTAATTTTTTAGCTTTCTTGAGTTTGTATAATAAAGCCCTTGTATTAACGATGATTCTTCGCATTCTGTTTCTACTTATAATTATTGAATTGTTATATTTATGCAATCACAATATACATTCTAACAAAATATTAATGTCCCTAGTTAGAAGCATAAAAAATCAATTGAGAAAAGGATTTAGATTGAAATCATGTCATCCCTTATTTGGAATTAAAGGGAGGTCACGTAGCTGGGGGATCATTTCACTTGTGTAACCAACCCAAACTATTCGCTCAATTCTGCCCCATCTGGCAACACCATCAAATCAGGCCCAACCCAAATTTCTATTTTTGTTTTGAACAAAAATGACTTTTTTCTACGTTTTATGTTTCACACCCTAAAACACTTATTTAGAAAAAAATTTTGGAAAAATTGTTCACATAAAAACGATAGATCTTAATGAAATCTACAATTTTGATGTAAATTTTTTTTTCAAAAAATACTTATAAATAGATATTTATGACTTCAACAGTCGAATCTGAAATAACTTGACTTTACGAGATTTTTATTAGTTTTGACATTCCGAAATAATTATGTAGATATAATTTTGAAAAAACTTTCAATATAAAAATTATAAATTTCATCAACATCTATAATTTTAATATTAAAAGTTTTTCTAACAAATACTTATAAATAATTCTTTTAAGGAATCAAAATTATAACATCTGTGAGAGATAGTTTGGTCCATTAAATTTAAAATTGGGCCTGAAATGAGCAGAATTATTTGAATGACAGTTAAAATAAGGGAGTGAAATATAGAAAGACTGATTAGTAAGTTAAACTATTTGGAGAAGTAGTAGCTAATTTGTAGTTTTCTACATAAAGAATCATGAGCAGTATTCCACTGGGTCCTCCTTGTTGTACTATGTGGCGATGGGGCCTGAAGCTTTGGGGGAATGGGATACTATGTGGTCGCAGTGCGGAGGATCTTCCGTGGTTTTTATATAGATCGTTTATCGGTTTAGTATATATTATTAGTTAATTAAATTTTTATAAATGTATTTGATTTTTTTTGAGCATTCTTACGAAAATTTTTGAATTAAAAATTATATATTTTGATGAGATCTATAATTTTGTAATTGAAAATTTTTCGAAAACATATCAAGCATTATGTTAAAATGATGATTAAAATTTTTATTATCATTTTGACATTATGTTTGATATGCTTTTGAAAAAATTTTAACTACAAAGTTGTATATCACATCAAAATTAACAACTTTAGTCAAATTTTTTTATAAAAATACTTAAAAATAGGTCAAACAAATTTATAAAAATTTAATTAGAAAAATTTCGTGATACATACTGAACCAATAAACGGTTCAAATGGAGACCACGGAGGATTCCTGTGGTTTTTTACCACAAGGGATCGGTCTCAGCTTTGGAGTTGTACTCCGGTCCTCTTTCGGGTACTAATATCAGGATGGACGATCATGTTTGTACACCTTATAGTATTTGTGTGGTTTTCAATAGGAAATCGCTGCAATAACTGGAGATATATCGAATATACCAAATAAGAGTATTCGACTCGTGTATATTCATATATATATTATTTTTTATAGAAGTTATAAAGTTCAAATATTTTTAGTTTGACGAAAATATTCAAATATTATTTTTATGAAAACTTTGTTTATTATTTTAGTATATGATTTGGAGAAGAAATAGTATAATAATTTTTTTTTGTTTTTATTGATACAAATTAGACTATTACTATTTAAATTCATTTTAATAATATAAAACTTTATATTATGTATGAATTTTATTATTATATATTATTATATTTTTAAATATTTAAATATAATATAGATATTGTTAACTATTTATGTTTTTATTATCGTTTCCAAATTATAGTAATATTCTATTTTGTTGAAAAATATTTTATATTAATATTATACTATATTTTTGTATCTGTATCTCTGTCTTAATCCGTTCCTCCTAGTGGAGGAGTACTCTAGGAGGGACGCAACCACTTTCCAATTTTGTCTCATCTATCATTGCTAGGCAAAATTTCAAGGACGCTGCAAAATTTCGACGATCATAATAATTATATAAATAAGAATATTAAAATGAGGAACACAAAAAAGGGTAGGAGTCCCTGTCGTACAATTAATAAATGGCACTTTACCTCACACTTGTGACAGGATGGGCCTCCTTTTTTTAGGGTCGATAATGTTGCAATTCCGATTTATTGTTCGGTTTCGAGTCATGCTTGTGGCCCGTAACTTAATTTATATGGCCTACTTTTGTCGTTCAAGCTTGCTAGACAATTAGATTGCGTTTGGAATTTGAATCACCGAATTCAATTTCTATTATATATCTCAAGTTCTCAATCATATATTTCTCAGCCAACACTTGCTAGATACGGACATGAGCACGAAAATATGACACAATATAAATATGGAACACGACAATTTTTAAAAAGTATGACACGAATACTGTTTGGACTCTACAAAAATATAAACAATAAAAAATATTTATGTTAAATATTTGATTATAAAAATACTATTGTATTTTAATAATAAAATTTATATAAATATAATATATTACTTTCTTGTGATAAATTTAATCAATAATAGTCTAATTATATCAATAAAAATATAATATTTTGGCACACTATTATATTTTCTGTCTGGTGTATTTGACACGCATGTTCAAAAAAATTTTTGTTTAATTTTTTAAACACATCTATGACGTGTCCGATATATATCCGAACGTGTCTACGAAAATATTAGATACTGTACGAGATAAAATTTTGACTTGTATTTACTTCTTACAATATAATGATATTATACGCTAATACAAGTTGTAGTGGCCATAGTTTTATGTGCCAGTCGGTACAGTTCGTACCGGATGACACGTATTTTTTTCGGCACTTATAGGCACAACGCGGACCGGCACGTTATGTACAAAAATAAATCTTATATTAAAAAATTTAAAATTATTATTTTTAAAAATAATAATTAAATATAAATGATTACGGTTGGTACAGTTAACATTCTCGACACATTTTAAATTAAATTTTAGAAAAATACATACTTACTTCAGTTGCATCCAAGCGTCCTGGACGCACAACAGCGTCATTCACTTGCAATAAAAACTGCATCCGTTACGAACGCAAACAACAACCAATAAATAATTAACAAACACAAATAATAAACAGCATTCGTTATTGACGTTTACAAAAAAATACATCCACTATATTTTAACAATAAAAAATAGAAAAAACTCTACATTTACTTTATCTTATCTCTATTTTCAATAATAAAATAAAGAGCTCTTCTAGTCACTCCCTGGATTCATAAAAAAATCCACTGAACAATATAATTAAAAAAATGTAGAAGTAAATTTTTTAAAAATTCACAATATAAAAGTTGTAGTTTTTTTATGAAATCTATAACTTTAATTTTGAATTTTTTTAAAAAAAATATTTCTAATAAATTAGTGTTTGGGATTCTAAAATTTTTAACAAATTTTAAAATTCTTTTACAATTTATTTCAAATCCATTAAAATTAATGTCTAAAACACATAGTTAGAAATAGTTTTTGAAAAAACTTTTAACATAAATGTTCTAGATTTTATCTCAATTTATAATTTTTATGTTAATTTTTTTTTGTAAAATGCTCTAAACAATTATTTAAAAAAAAAAATATGCAGATTGGTAGAATTTTTTTTTTTTTTTTTTTTTTTTTTTTTTTTTTTTTTAGTGTGGTTAGATAAGACAAGTATTCTCAAATAAAAGAATTGATCAGCCAACAGTACGGAACACTAAGGTTGGTTGGTTTGATGGAGTTGAAAATTGGAGCTCCAAATGCAGCAGTAGACGTAGGGGCTGGCATTCGGGTTTCAACTCGAACCAAAATTCTTAAAGGCCGACCGAACCGAATACTTTTCAAACCTCGAATCGACTTGATTTCGTGTCAAACCCGAACTGACTCGAACAGACTAAAAATTCGGATCAGTTCGGGTTGATCCGGAAATAATAAAAAAAATTAATTTATTCAATACTAAATTCGTTCGGGTCGTTAGGGTCGACCCGAATAGTTGTATATAATATTTATTTAAAAGAAAAAAATAAGGCACATAAAAAACCAAATTATAAAGCTAACCAAAATTTGACTCGCGACAGATAAATCGTTCAACCCGACCGAACGAAATTCCGACCCACCTAACTGAACCGAATTATATAAACCCGAACTATTAAATGTCGACCCAAACCGAACCGAATTATATAAACCCGAAATTTTGGTTTTGTTCGGGTTGGTTCAGTTCGATTTTTCGGGTAGGTTCGGGTAATGCTCAGCCCTAGTTAGAAGTGTTGAGAGTTGTAATTTTCTATTTTCGTCGTGCAGTAGGTCTGTTTAGTTAGGCACAGTTCAAACTATTGCAATTAAAAAGTTATTGTTTGATTTGATATAGTTGAGTCTTACGGTTCAAAACTTGGTGTTTAATTTGACGTTGTTTGGTGACTCAAAAATATTTAAACATTTTTTTAAACTATTTAGAGATGCTCTAAATTTACGATAAAAAATATTTAATTTGATTTTTTAATATTTAATACGATAAAAAAAAATTGCCGAACGAAATTTGATTTTCAGAATTTTTGGATTTTTTTTTTAATTTTATTTAGAGTTCTCGGAGGAGAGAGAATCGAAGTTGTAACTACGGGTTAGGATTTGCAACCACGCGACGCGTCATGAATTTACAATTACGGACTTTCAGAATGTAGTTCGAACCACTGTATTTCGACTTCAGCTGCAGCAGTTCAGACTGCGGTCAAAACCAACCGCGATAAACTAAATACGCGATTTCAACTCGCATTTTTAAAATGCTGCAATTGAAGCCCAACAGCTGAAGTTGATGAAGCTAGTGCAGTGTCTAATCACAGCATTCGTAAGTAAAAAAAAGTAAGTTGCCTATCCACTCCTACGCTATTTATCATTTTGTAAATAAATCTCTCGTTTTAAACGCGTTATTTTATAGCTAAAAAAAACTATTAGAATATTTTTTTAACGAAAAATTGATACAAAAGTTGTAAATTACATTAAAAAAAGTATTCATAATTTTTTAAAAAAGATTATATATAGATATTTTGTGGCTCTATAAATATAGTAGGTTAATAAATCAGATTTCAAGCACGTTGAAAGTTTGAAACTTCAAAATACTTATTTATTTTTTTCTAAAAAAAATTAGCTATTAAATTTTAGATCAAATTATTTTTTTTTGTAATTTGAATTTTTTTTAAAGTTATTTATATAATAGTCAAAGTATTTCTTTTATAAATTTTAAGAGATTGGTTTATTTGTAAAGGACGATCAGCTGATTAATAAGAGAGTTAAATGTACACTTATACCGGAAATGTGAAATTTGTTGTTAATATAAATTAATATACTGCCACGTGTGCAAGCTTTAATGTTGGTATGATACCGTGAGAGTGCATTAACTAGCATCCGTCAGATTTAAGTTGATAACAAATACACAAATTTACGTGGCCATCGATTCCGGCTTTTTTATTTTAGTTTTTTTTATTAACTATATCTTTAATAAAATATATCTCCCTAATATTAATAAATAAAACAAGGACGTCTCCGTTTAGCTTAAACTTGGGAGTATTAGAAAAATAAACAGCACTTGAAGCTATAAGTGGGACTAGTACATAAAGTGCTTCCATTATTAAGACTTTGGAAGGATACGTTATATGCATCCATATATGCTATTAGCTAAGATGTTTTCTTTCTGGTTCTATCTGTATTCGAACTCGCACCAATTTTTTCAAAAAAGATAAATATAATCGGTGTGCTGCTAGAATTATCCATAAAGAAAACTATAGGAATGCCTTAGAACACTGCACCTTGTATGGAACCCAAACTAAGTTGGAAGCAGACTCTTTGAATAATGATTCACGACCTCACCTCAAACATAATACCAGATTGATGCGTAGAATTCTAGTACGCTAATGCGGGGAGATAGAATCGCGAATGGGAGGTGGAACCACAACACATTTACTGGAAAAGCTAATGAGTTAGCTATTAATTAGAGATTAGTGATCATTTCCTTTTATTTCTTACGGTAATGCACTTGATATCGGACAAAAAAAAAAAAAGCGATTATACTAAACAAAGTCGAATTTTGACGGTCGGGGTATTTCGACGGTGCCATACTTTTTGGATCAGACCTATAAACCTAACGCGCCCAACATGTGCAAATAACAGGCTCATATATTATAAGGGCCCACTAATCCTATCATGGACCATTTGGTCTGGATTTTTGTAGCCACCAAGTGTAACCATGGTCCACTAAACATATACGAACCAGAAGCAACTGCCATCATATCGAATCCAACGGTTGAGATCTTCTCTATCAGGGTGGTTGGACGGATGTGGTTGATCTCACCTGAGGCAAATTTTGGGTAGGCCTAGGCCTACACAGTGACGTTCAATTAATGGCAATGCGTGGGACAAGACCTTGCAACCGACGGGACCTGACAAATCCAACCGTCTACGGCCTTTTTCGTCGTCGGTGATCTACGATCGTACGGCTGTTATTTAATTTGGGAATAATTCTTGGAATGTGGATATATTTTCCGTCCAGCGGCTGTGTTCAATCCCTACGACAATCACGTCGCAACCGATGCGTTAACCCAAATGAAGGGCCGAGATCTTCCCATAATTTGTCTAATGGTTGGTATTTATCCTGTTAGGATAGGAGCATATTGGCCCTACCAGAAAAATTTGCGCGACAGTCACGTTGCAGTTGTAGCGCTTAAATAAACCCAAACAATCATAGATGAGAATTGGTATCAAATATCGGCAGGTAACTAATCCTATATCCATTTTATAAACACACCCACCGAAATATGGTTTAAAAGAAGCTTAGCTATTCGCATTAAGACCTTTTATTTTGTTTAAGTCGAAATTATTACTAGAAAATAATTTCCAGATTATATATAGAGAAATAAAAATATTAAAGAATATCACAAAATCGTTGTCAATATATAATGTTTTATTCCATTTATAACTTTTATATTTTCCATATCATGTACCACATTTATCTCATTAACACGGCACCTTATTTTATTTTAGAATAATTTTGAGGGTTTTGAATGAGGTTGCTGCATAGCAGTGTTCAGATCCTTGGGATAGGTGCAGAGATGGAGATGGAGAGATCCTAGGAGCTGTACAGAATATCATCCGATGATCGAACGGCAGTAATTTGTCTAATAGATAACTTAAATGGGCCCACAATCGGACTTGAATGTGCAAATTGGCCCACAAACATGTTCACTGGATGGCATGAGCGATTGCCACTCATCAATCCCATGCGACAATCACGTTGCATCTGATGCTCGACAAAGCAGAACTGACGGCTCTGATCTTCTCTATAAGCTGATACCAGACGGCTGAGATTCATCTATTTGGGATAAATGTGAATTATGGTGGGCCGCAGACGCACATGGGAGAACGTGCGATGTTTCCCGCCGGAAAGCGCCGCCTGCAGTGGCGTGACGGTGGCCGCTAATTTATACGTGGCGGTATATCATTGGTTAATAATGTGACGTGAGGTTATGCCAATCCGAGCTCCCATGTGCGCGCCATCGCTTTGAGTTTGAAAACGGTGCCTGTCAATTTTGCGAGGCTCAGTTGCAGATTTAGAGCAACGGTTGTCACCATCCCAAGTTTTGTCAGTGCATATATATTGACAAAATCAAGGAAAAATTACTGTTCAGTCCTTCCGTTTTTCGTTTTTGACTGTTTCAGCCCCCCAAACGCGTTTTTTCCGCCGACGTGGCGGCGCGCGCGTGCCGCCACGTGGCGTTTCGGGGGGCTGAATCGCGATATCCCTAAAATTAGGGGGGCTGAACAGTAAATTTTCTTTAAATCAATTCGCAAAAAACTACTCATCCCCAATAAATTATTCAACAAATCACACGTAATCAATCTTCACTACATACGTATCTCGTGATCTGCATAATTTTTTTGTGATCCGTAAAAAAAATTACATATATACCCATCGTGATGTGTGGTCTTGATTATGTCATGTCAGCATATATGATTTTTTGAAGATGCATACTACATCCAGGGTTAATTTTTATAATTTTACAACTTTACAAGTTTTCTCAAAAATATTTAATCTTCTTTTGTGCCAGTTTTACCTTCATAGATAGGATATATATATATATATATACATATATATATATATATATATATAGAGTTGACTAAATTGATATATAAAATATTACTGACATATTCTGCTTAACCACTGCAACTAGTAACTAGAAACGACTTAACATTTTCATCGAAAATTACAAATTTACAGTTATTTTTCTATTTTCCTTTTTTTTTGAGAAAACATTGTGATTACAATGCAATTTGATGACTTTATTAGCCATTGAAAACACAAATTTGTTCTTCTGAATGGAGTAGCTCAACTGGTGAGAAATACATGATAGAAATCTTTTCGAATATTTAAGTACTCACCGCACGTAGAGTTTCGTGTAATTATTAAAAAATAAAAAAGAATTCGTTGGTAGAGGGTATAATAGGTAGTACATGCAAACATTAATGGTAGTTCGCATGTGGTCATAGCCAGCAGGGGTAGATAGACATGAGTCAAAAAGAGAAAGCAGCACCGACAGACTCAATTCAATGCAAACCCACACATAAACATGCAGCTTCCAGGCTTTCTATTTTCAGCTACATCATCATCCTCCCTCCATTCCCTGCTCCCTTTTGATATGCAGCACCGTGTGAATTGGGAAATTCTGTCATGTGCGCTCGACGCACCAAAAAAAAAAAAAAATCAGAATATATTTTTTAGAAAACTTTCAACTTAAAAGTTGTTGATCTAATCAAAATTAATAATTTTTATTTTAATATTTTTTTAAAAAAAAATAATTCTAATATATATATTTTTTGGCACACAGCGGAGAATTTGGCTTGTGAATGAGTAAGATACAACTTTAGAGTTGGTGTTAGAGATAAACTTAGAGCTATTACCAGAAATACTTATGTGCTCAAAAGTTCGGCATGAAATTGTGTCTGAAGATTCAAAATAATTAAATAGAAAAATTGTTTTTTTTAGAAAAAACTGATAGTTCTGATGTAAACATAGCCAAACACAATATATTGAGATGGATATTATATATATGTCTATTTATTCTATATAGCTCTAATTATATAGAAGTTCTAACCTAATCAGTAACAATGGGCATAATTGAAATTCCAGCAAAAAAAGAAAAGAAAATGGACATAAAATTAATCTTCGGCCTAGCTTGTTATTATTCTTTGCATGTGATGTACTTTATAAATGGGGAAGGTACAATCGATTAATATGTTACTCTCATTTAGGATCAGTTAATTTTTACATCCGAAATATATATTTAAAAAGATTTGATGACTCACAATATATATTTAGGCATAGTTTTTACTCTCATTTTTAAATGCACTAAGATTTGATAACTCAAAATATATATTTAGAAGTATTTATGAAAAATAGTGTGTATAAAAGTTGTAAATCATATCGAAGTTAATTTATTTTTATATTCAAAATTTCTTCTAAAAATACACATATAATACCCAAAATATTATTGATACAAATTTTGAAACATATTTGATTTATAATTAAAATTAGAATGATTTATAAAAATTTTAAAAATCAGGAGCAAATGCGGTTTCCTAATACTGACGGTCAAGTCATCTTCCATGTGATGTACACTTCAATTAAATTCGTACGATTGGCTCATCTCTCATACCACCACCATATTAAATGTTTCTTGCTCGAAACTTCATAAATAACCAGAACTACTCTATTTATTATTATTAGTATCATTATTATTTATTTATTTATTTCGTAAAACATTTCAGATCTTCTGTAATGTTTTTCATGGCCTCTTTTGGACATGGTTTTAATTCTCTCCATGTGGTGTTGTAGATGAGCACTAGTTGTCTTGGAAAACGAATTCTACCTTTTCTTTCACATTATTCAATTGGTATTGATCCAAACTGTATGGTTCAAATGTGTGTGATATGCAAATCTTCCTCATCACATTTAAAATCTCTTTTTTTTTTCGGTTTTTTGAACATTAGCGGTGCCGAATATAAGCTTATATGTTACGACGACAATATAAAAGTATGATTATGTACAACCTTTCCTGCAATAATCTCAAACAAAATATCCTAATACTAACATTATCTAATAGATATGTATTGGTACAAAATTTACGAAAGACGATAAAATTGCAAGTGTCATCTAAAACACAATTTAGTAAATTTTTCATAATGGATATTCCATGCCTGTTCAGAATTCTCTCATGTACATGGACCATATCTTTGTTATTTTTAGATATGTGATCGTCGAGTTCGATTTCTATCTGATATTTTGATCGGAAACTAAGCGAAACGGTAGTACCTCATACGCTTGCTAGATTCAAACTCTCGATCTATCTTTTACGAGAGGCAGACCGTGGTTGCCTTTCAGCGACCAGTCTCACTAACTAACTGGACCAATGGTGGTTGATCAGTAGCCATATCAATACATCATGTAAACTGTTAAGCTTAATGTGTGAATGGTTCTAGTTACAATTGTGGGTCCAATATATATGCATTAATACTATTAATAATCAACACTTAACACTAAGAGCCCAAATGCATAGAAATAACACACTTACATCCAATATTATAGACGTGATACGAATTCAGGCTCACATCCGTATTCTGAACTTTGGTCGGCAAGCTCTTGCATGGCTAAGTATGCACTAATCTCTAGTCCTGACGGAACACCACTATATCGGCATCCCCATCCACAATCTATAATGTTTGACAGCATGCTAGATGCAAACATTATAGTGCCGACGTAAGTTGTAACTACACGGCAGTATTGTAACTATGATGCACGGTGTTAAGCTCTAATACCTGTTGCTGGGACGTTGAGAGAGCCAAAAACAAAAAATAGATTGTAAGGTGGAAACGTATAAACCCGCCCCAACATCTATATCCATATTATAAATGTTGGCCAAGACTATGTTTATGATCATAATATCATTCAGATCTAAAATACTAACATCAAATATAATGGAATAGTAGGATTTTTTTTACAGGAGCCCTAACAGGATGTCGTATTTGTCAGTGGTTGATTTGAAATTATTTTTATTCATTGGATTTTTTATCATTTTTCTTTGAAAAATCCATAACGAACGTTTTTGTCATATAGGTCACGTTATATTCCTTATATACATTGTTGGTTATTCTCTCATTGCAGTAGACTACATAGTAGGGGAGTGAATAATACTTGCATATAAGGATGCTGTTTTTATTTACTAGAGAACTATATGTATGGCATGGTATGGATTCTTCTAATAGCTAGTGAATAGGGCTATAGTAACTGAGTACAAAATTAATTAAATTTTTTCCCCTTACAAATATAAATTAAAGTTTATCCATTTGTTAATCATGAATTTGCTCGCTCCAAGCATTATGTAATTCCTTGCTCACTTAAACTTATCGTCAATATGTTTGGATATTTAATGGTGAAAATCTGGATTTCTGCTAATTGTAGTTATGCTCGACCACATCATTCACTATCAGTTGTGTATAGATATTTATGTTCTAATATCAACCTACTTAATTGTTAAATTGATTTTGTTTTGGGATCTCTAAATCTAGAAGATGTTGAAAGGACATGATTTTGGGCTTCAACTCTAAATTATGTAGAGACCATAGAGGAATTGACTCGTAGGGGAGGGTAGGAGTCTCGTTTACAGTTTAATTATTATAAAGTTGACCTTCATTAAGTTTGAGTTTAGCTCGTCGCTACCAATTAAGAAGTATGTACTAATAATTAGTCAAACTCTGTACTTTATTTTGGTCTTTAACCAGTCAAATTTGGTTAGTAGCATATAACATCATTTGATATTTGAGCAAAGGCAAACTTTAGGCCTTACGTAGGTGGACTATTAAGGTAAGACTAGTTGAAGGCGGTGTGTGCAGATTGTAAACTTCTATTTGGAGACAAGTAGATAAATGAAGTATGCAGCAATTTTAGCATGGTTTTGCCTGAGCGAGCTTGTAAGTTATTGTATTAATGAGCTTGGATTATGTGCTTGCGTAGTGTAGACTCCAGTTCTTTCATGCATTGTTAAGTTGCATCAGCGATAATAACAGTGGATCCTTTTAATAGTTGGACCAATGTGATCTTGCATTAATAAATGCTATGAAGTGCCTCCAGGAACATTGATTCTGTACCCAATATCTCATCTCTATTAGCTTTTAATTTGAAATTTGAACTATTGGGTAGAGATGTGGTTGACCTTTTAGGAAGTGGAAAGTAATGAACCGAGGATAGTCGTGAACAACATATCTTATATTCAGCAAAAGTTACATGTGCCCGAATTACACACTTATTAACCTACTAATTATCTTCCCTTTTTATTTTGAGCAAACTATTTTGCGTTTAAATTGATTCTTAAGTAGTAATTTTTTTTGTTCAAAAAAAAAAAAAAATGAAGACATGCCGGTAATAACAAATCATTACGACCATTTATTAAGATGGTTTTGGCCTTTTTACAGGTTTGTTTTCAAAATTAAATAGAAAATGGTTTTATTGGGTATGGGTGATCAAGTTCCATGAAAGAACTTGCAATTTGTATACGACAATCAATTTAAAAATTAACATCATCACCATTAACACTTATTAGTATTAAACTGACCTTGATATGATTTCTTTGCAAGCCATATTAATGTGTAGCAAGTATTTACACATAGTATAACTTCATCGGATAGAGTTGCGCCAGCTATATTAAAGTTAAACCTTCGCCTCTGTTTCAAGGTATGCTCAAGGATTAATAGAGCAATTTAAGTTCTCAGATCTTTTTATTGCAAGTGTCTGGCAATATGGATGGTTTCCCCTATCATAATGCATACTTCAACTAGTTAGTAAAGTGGCTTTACTAAGCTATCCAAAGTTACAAACATTGAATAGAAAGAGCTCAGTGAGTAGTCCTACCAATAATGGATATGAGCAGTTTGAGGTACTGTGCAAATGTTGGGAAAGCATTAGCATGAGTAAAATCACTTCTCTTCTGGTAGAAGAGTCTAACCCTATTTGTGTGGATGGTGTCTTTTTGGCCTCTCCAGACCAAGGAATGTTTATGGGACAATGTTTATTCCCTGTCTGTCTATTTTCTTTTGTATAATGTTTATGGGACAATATCGACCAATATCAGCAATATCAGTAATCCAGAATCGACGTAAAGGAATCCGTATTGGGCGGTATCGGCAAACCATGTCCCAGGCATTGGGCTTAGTATGGGCAAAGTGGCTGCTATTACATTGATTTTGTATATCTGTCTTTAACATGGGTAGGGTTTTCTTTCCTGAATGATTCCCAAAAGAATAGCCGAGGGTTATGGAAACTTCCTCCTCCGGTGCATGGCTGTATAGATCTTATCCTTCCCATAACCTGCTAGGTGGGATTTATCAATGGGATGTTGTTGTTCTTGTTGTTGTAATGATTCTCCAAAAGAATAAGAGAATAAAGCTACTTTAAAGTAGTGCTTGTTCATGAATTGTCGTCTCATCTTTTAGAGTGGACATAACTTGATCTTGGCAAAATCATGTAAAATCAATTATATTAAACATAGGATAAGTGCATCATCAATTGCAGAAATATTGAAATTTCCCTTGTTATTACAATTCCATCGTTATTATATCAAGGTAATAGTAACATTATGAAATACTAACAGAAGTTATTTCTTTACAGGGCCAATGTTAAGCTCGAGCATCTGCACTGAAGTGTTCAGCTTCGATGTGTCTCCAAGTTCCGTAAATTCAAGTGACATTGTAAAATCTACTTCAGCTGCTGGTGTCGCCGACAAGCCCCATGCATCTTCTGATCAATCGAGAGAGACGAAATACAGAAGAATACTACATTCTCCCGCAATACCACTTTCCGGATCAGCTCTGACTACCCATACGGAAGAAAATCATCTTGGGAAGTCCGCTAACGAGAGCAAAGCGGAGGGCAGTTCAGCTCCATCCATGGTTGTATCTGTTCTCGTCGATCCTAGGGATATCGGAAGCGGAGATAGTGATGGAATGATTTCGTCAAAATCGCTTTCTCGAATCTTTGTGGTGGTTCTTCTGGACAGCGTCAAGTACATAACATATTCTTGCGTTCTTCCTATCCGAAGTGCTAGCCAGCCTGTGGTGGCTAAATGAGACCGAATTCAGAGCCTGTTTAGAACTCTTAACATGCATAATTAACTAATTTATTTATTGCTTTTTAATGTGTAAAACAAAGACAACACCATGATGGTGAACTTAGCTGAGAATCCAGCCGTTGGAAAGTAATGTGAATTTACTGTTTCGAAAACTGGAATGTATGTTCAGACCTGAATGTCATGCCTTTTTCTTTTGTATTCGGTATATGTGGTTCATCGAGTAATTGCAAGTAAATTTTGAGATAGTTACATACCTGCCTCTGTATTGATTTATATGTTACAAATAAATCTTTCGTCTATAATTCGTTATTGTTTACACTCCAAAATATTTATTTAGAATTTTTTTTTCAAAAATTTTCAATATAAAAGTTATAAATTAAATTAAAATTTATATTTCTTCCATCCAAAGTTTTTTATAAATTTTTTTAATATGTATTTGAAGTTTTAAAATTTTAGCACGGTAGCAAGTCAATTTATAATTTTATAATTTTAAAAATTTCAAAAAACAGTATTTTATTTTTCAAACTTATTCGTTTTATACCTAATTTTTTTAAAAAATATTTATATAATTAATTAATTAATTTGAAAATAATAACTGTTTTAAAAAATTTGAACTAAATGGTTGATTTGTAAAATCGTATACACAACTTTTGCGAAAATTGTTGCTGAACAAACGTTTGTACTTGTGTACAAATCCGTTTATAGCATTTGTTCATGAATGTAGATACCCACAACAGCGGCCACGCATAAAATCTTTGGACTGTTCAGCAACATTTTTAATAATGCAAAGACGGTCTTTTTACTTTCATATTCGAGTAAATGGAACTGCGTTTGTGGCTCTCGGTGGGCTCGTCAGCCGGCCGGTTTCCGGCCCTCGTGCTTGGTACCAAATTAATTCTCATTCCTATTGATTACTAAATAAATGAGAACGATAACCAATCGAATCAGCAAGAATCAGAAAATCGATCTGAATTTTAGGTCTAAATCAATATTTTAAAAAATATTATTCTTCATAATCTTTTTAATTATAAAAAAATTAAGACTAATATGTTGTTATCAATATCAACTGAATATTTAATAAAATATTTGAAATTTGATTATCTCACGTCTTAATATTTTGAAAATAATCATTTCACACTTATTAAAAAAAATCAAATCAAAAATACTTTTTTTTAAAATATTTAATATAAAAAAAAATAAAAGATAGGCTCATGTGAATAATGCCGTATCAGCTCTGATTTTTTTATAGTCAAAATAATCATAAAAACATTGTTTCTCATATTTTAATATTGCTACTCTTTGGTTTATAGAACCAAGACTTCTGAAATTTAATGTACATTTTATACTCTTTATAATTTATAAATTACAATATTACATCTTTTACTTTAAAATATTATTTTTATAATTTAAAATTATAAATATTATTTTTATAATTTAAAATATTATTTTTATAGGAGACATACTATTATAATTTCGAATTGTGGGTGCATAAGAACGTAAATACCTCCGGCAACTATTTTGTGACAGGATAGCTTCTGGATTTTAAATTTGCTTCGGCCCGGCCCAAGCAATTTTAACTCTGGTCCAGACAGGATGCGGAGCTGCTGTTCCGGGCTCTTGCACGGTTCGCCATCTTGCCCGTTTCGGGTCCGAACCATCAATTTTCAACGAGCGAAAGAGTTGGAAGTCCCTACCTTATCTCGATAAGGCTTCGCTTTAAAGCCTCATCATCACTTGCAGTTAACGAAGCTAAACACAACAATGGCGACGTTATCACTGGCCTCAGCGCCGGCGCCAATAGCTTCCCTTACCCTTCTCACCGGCGGCAGAGCCTTACCAGCTCGCCGTGACGGCTGCCTCAGCTTCTCCAAGTCGTCGTCACGCGCTCCCTCGCCGCTGCTCCACGCCTCCTTCGTCGCGTCGTCATTCTCCCTCTCATTCCCGTCTTCGTCTATTTCTGGTTAGAGAAATTAGATTTTATGATCTAATTTGGTTAGTTTTCAATGTTTTGTTTCCTCTAAATTGTGTTTCTTTCTCAGTAATTTTGTCAAACATCGATTGGATTGCCGCCACTAAGTTGTTAATGTCACGGTTATTGAGTTTGTAATCTGTTTTCCAACAAGATAGCGTACAAAGGTGTGATCTTTGTAAGCCAGATTATGACTAATATTACGATCTGGCCTAAACTAAATGATTTAGTTGAGATAGGAGGAATGGGAACATCCATGGTTAGGCTACTGACCCAACCTCTTCGATCTGACTAACATCCGAACCGGCTTAAACCAGGATCAACAATACGTGTAGAAGGAGCCACACACAACCGGATCAAACCAAATAAGTGCACACACACACACACGAGACGCTTTTATGCCGCATTGCTCATCATACGCCTTCCCTGGTATGCGCGATAATGCACCTCAAGTAAATTTCTTGAAAGGTTGGCTGTGGAATCGAATTTGGGATGCCATGGTTCCTGAGCTACTCTCATAGTGGTCGACCCTGCTGATAGTGAGCATAAGTTGGATCATTGTAATTATATGAAATAAGATGTTCTAGTGAACTTTAATCTAAGTAATGGACTGCTACTTGAGTTATTTTTGTGAGCTAATGGGACAGCTTAAGTATTCTACGCTTGTAAGATAATAAGGTGTAAAGGTGATGTTTTGAGAGATTTATTGCGATAATCATTGTCACATAATTATTAAGTTCATCATATTTTCAGTTAGTTCTGTTATAACAATAACTTATGTTTTGCTTATCCTGGAGCTATTATTTCTAGAGAAGTGAGTTGTTTTCATGCTTTCCTACTTGCTATATCATTATATTTTCCAGACATAAAGCTACTTTTCCAGTTTTTTCTAGGACAGTAAAAACTTACACATTTATAAATGGAATTTATATATTACCGCCACTATATTTTTAGCGAGGTGGATAAAAATGCGAGTGGGATGGCCTCACTAACAGAGCTAGTAGACACTTTGCAAGGATCGGTGGATATACATTTGATCCTAAATATTACAGTCTGAATATGCAATTAAATGGATTGGGCATCTTTTATGTAGCCCCGGCGTTTTACTGTAGTCGTATTTTCTCTAATGTGTCACATCAATATGTTATGATTTTAGATATTTAAGTTGGCTAGGCAATTGACTTCTGATATGTTTGATTACCAGCACCCATTCCTCAGCGAAATTGAACGAGTACTTAGGTTTGCTAAAGTCCACATCGGAGTTCTAACGTAACATATTCTCTTCTCTCCTGTGTATAAGTTCATCAACAAAGCAACAAATGAAAACATAGTTTTGGAATATGGGGAAAAAAAAATAATGATCTCTAAAAATGATATTGAAGAAAGAAACCCGTTGGTGCCTCTAGTAGTTCTTTAACTGGACATAACATAGAAACACATCGGCAGCGTCCTTCTTGAGAAGAAGATGAGCTAAGTGGAATCATTTGTGACCTCATAATTTTGAGGTAAACTTCAGCTAGAGGGGGGTAATAACAATAACGGCGAGAGCGTAACAAGAGGTAACAATGATACAATCATGAGACAAATGCAATACGTACCAAGAATCATACAAGTCTAGTTGTGTTTTATTTTCCAATGTATGTGGATATGCCAATCATCCCTTTAGTAAGTTTTCTCCCAAAAAAAATAAAATAAAATAAAATAAAATAAAAAGAAATAAAAAAAAGAAAAGGTATGTGGAACATTGTTGGTAACATGAATGAGATCCATGAATGCAAACACTTACGTAAGACTGTAATGGATGTTTTCAGCATAGAACTCATAAACATTTCTCGAATGAGCATATTGCAATTCTATTTAACATTTTCCTTCCTCTGTAAGATCTTTTTGCTTAGGTCTTCAACTCAGAAATTGAAACCACCTATCTGTATCCTCACTATTTGATGAACAAATTACCTAGGCATTTCTTTGGGAGTTGACTTTGGTTTTAGCTTTGCCGGAAGAGAGAGGCGGCGTGGTCTTGTTGTGAGGGCTGGGAAGCCGGCACTGTGTTTGACTAAGAGGTCAAGATCTCGTAAATCGCTCGCTAGGACTCATGGCTTCCGCAGAAGAATGAGAACCACCACCGGAAGGGCAGTACTAAAAAGGCGACGCGCAAAGGGAAGGAAAATTCTCTGCACCAAATCGAATCCAAACAACGGGAAACGGGGCTGACCAAGATCACTTATTTTACTATGTTTTTTTTTTGGGGGGGGCAACATGTAATTCTCTTTCTTTCTCATTGTCTTGATCAAACATCTCTGGATGAGTATTCTGTCAGTTGATGCATTCTTTTTTGGATAAAAGAATTATATTTCTTCTAGTGTATGGCGTATATACTGAAACCAGGCTATTTCTGCTGCTATTGTAATGGTTATTTTTACGTAGTAAAGAATTGTAGCTATTTATTCCGCAATTCTATAAGTAGGTTATAGTTTTCAGTTTTTAACTGGCATCTGCAAAACCATGATGTAGGAAATGGTGTTTAAGATACTTCCTCATAATAAAAGTTTTACCTAGATTTAATTTTTTTTCCAAAAAAAAAAACTATAATTTATGAATAAAAAAATAAAAAACATCGGCCAATAATAGGCTGAGCTTAGAAAGCCCATTAGGTTTTATTTGTATTAGCAAGGCCTTTTTAGGAAAGTAGGAAAATGAATACAAGTAAATTGTTTTTAATTGTTATGAATATTTTTGGCAATAATGAATATGTGGAAAATGGTATTTATAAGAGAGGAAACAATTAGGCAGCAGACTTTCTCCTATATATATTTCTCTGTAGTTGGCTCTTTTTTGCAATTGGTCCTTCGAATAAGCAATGAAATGATTTGAGCCTGACTTCTAAATTAAATTTCATTACAACCATCGGCGGCTGGGTTGCGTTGCGCCGGTTTCGTAAGCGCGTCGCCACCCGCCTTTGACGCTTGGCCCCACACCGCTATTGTGTATCATGTGTAATGTAGATCACTGTCCATGTCAAATGATAAAATAGATGCGAAGTGCCACCCCTAGTTTTACTCATACGTCGCAAGCCCAACCGAAATGTTCCATCCGTCGGATTGGGCCCATGGACCCCAACAATTGCTCCTATAATTCGCGCTTTAATAGCGTATTTTGGATATTATAACATCTTATTTAACTGAATAAAATAATGTACTCAGTTGAGTCAGGTGCAAGTTACTCAATCTCGATTGCTTGGCATAATCAAAATATTAATTAAGTTTTTTGATCCAGGCCAGTACATATTATTACATGGGCAATCTATAATCAAAGTCCATCAATATTCAAGTACATTATCATGTTATTATTATTATCAGCATATAGACCCCAAGCCCTTAAATGTTATATCCGGCGGCAATCATAAATAATTCAAAATATTTTGTAAGTTATTTAAAAATATATATATATATATAACAGCTTTAAAAAATTATTCTTTTTCAACAAAATCCCAATATTTTTTATCCTTGCTACCGAGACTAAACTATACGCATATATATCTACTATGCTCGGAGCGAAGATCTAATATTCTGTCTAAACAGAGTATTATATATCATTATTTAATTTCTATGGAGTTCATGACAGTAAATCTGTCCGGAAAAGATCTAAGTATCTGTCTGGAAAAGATCTAAGTATTAAACGGGATACATAATTTTATGTCCAATATATAAATATTATATTAGCACACAAATTTAGAATAAATATACAATGATAGTTGTGCTAGAATATATCGTTAAATACAGAATTGAGTGTCATCTAAATTTATATTTTAAAACAATCGTACAAAATACATGGAATATATACATAAATTTTGTTGAAAACCTTAAAAAAAGTCTATTGAGAATTATACATAACACAAGTAAAGACTGGATCTTATTATAATCCGACCTTGCAGTTCCATCACCACCCTACCAATTTATTGCATGCATTAAATTTTCTCGTTCTCTCCACCCACCTATTATTATTATATTCCCCATTCAAATCTCTCTTCTTTCCTTCTTCTTCTTCTTCTTCTTCTCTCTCTACACATATATGCACCATGGCCACCGGCATTGCCGCCGCCTTCTCGCCGCCGTCACCTGCAGATCCCGTTGGCGGCGTGGGTCTTGGCTACGGCATTGCGATCGCCGTCGGCATTCTAGTCCTGGTCTCGACCATTATGCTCGCATCATACGTCTGCGTTCGCGTCAAAGGCGGGGGCAGAGCTCCCAACAACTCCCCCTCCACCACCGCCTCCGCCGCCGTCTCTCCTACCGCCGCCACCTCCGCGTACGGTGCAATCACGGTCTGCATAGGCCTGGACTTGCCGACTATCGAATCTTTCCCTAAGTTCTTCTACTCTTCATCAGGCACGGCTACGGCTGCGGGGCCGTGTCCAATATGCTTGGCGGAGTACGGCGACGGAGAGGCCGTGCGGCAGATACCGGAGTGCGAGCACTGCTTTCACGCGGCGTGCTTGGACGAATGGCTGAAAGTAAGTGCCACGTGTCCGCTGTGCAGGAACTCGCCAGCCCCGTCGGCGGCGACGACGCCGATGGCAACGCCGCTGTCGGAGCTCGTGCCGCTCGCCGCACACCGGAGGTGATTCCGGGAGGGGAACGCTGGTTGGTTGGTTGGAGTGTCTGCTGTGTATGTGAGTTGTGTTCGTATTGAATGAGTAAAGGACATAATTAGTTGCACACTTTAAATGCTTCTCCTTCATCTTCTGATCACTACCACACTCTTTTATTTTATTTTTTTAATATTATTTTTTTTTTTTTCAAAAACAATTGAGTTCATATTGCAAGTGCATAATATGCATGTTTCTGCAAACTTTAGTTATATTCATCTTCTGTTACTGGCGTAACAATGAACCATAATTTGAAATTCGGACCGAGATCCGATTTAATCAAAAATTAGTATAAAATTGAAAAAAAAAAAGTTGCCTAATAAGCTTGGTATATATCTAATTTTTAAAATGGTGTCAAAACCTCTATCCATCAGAACGCATAGATGCCATTACATTAGGGTATTAAAGTTTATCTAACATATAACTATCAGTTGACGAGCCTCTGTAAAAATATTTAATATAATGTTAGTAGAAATAGAAATCATACTATATATAATATATAGTATATTCTATATATTATTTAATTGGGGTTAGAGTCGGATTGGGCCGGAGATAGAGCTCCCATTCCGGGCCCGTCTCTGAAGGAAGTTTTTTTTTTGTCCCTATTCCTATCGTGACGGAAAATCTCCAACTCCAAATCCAATTTTTTCGAGGTGGTGTAAGGAAAAGGTCTGGATAAAGTTACTGGCTTTTGATGGACATTTAGCTTGCTATAGATCATCATTTTATCATGCTATTTATCACATTACTGTGGTGCTAGATCAATAGTATTAGAAAAATACTACTCTACTCAAGAGATCCATCCATTTTTATACCAATAATAAGTAAAAAAGGAGAAATATTTAGTTTGATTTTTTTTTTTATTGGTGAATATTTGGATAATTTTGTAGGTGCATGAGCATTCCTCATAATATTATTGTCAATGTTGACATATTAGGAATTTGAGAATTTAACAAATTAGTAATATCCTAATATAACAATAATATTTCTCTAAAACGAATGTGAGATTTAGCTCTCGGGATGGGTAAGGAGTGGAGATAAGGAAGTGTGAGACGTAAATGGAGCGTGCCTGTAAAAATTAATTATTCTGCGGGTATATATTCCAAAAAAATTATGATAATGTAAGACAGACTTAGGAAAGGCATGGAGGTATTACGATTAATTTAACAGATATGGTGTGGTAAACCATCCGCGTGAGGGCTAATTGGTGCATAAAAAGTGTAGGTTATTATTTTAACAAAAAGTTGAAAGATTTTTACATTCGACACTGATTTTGAAATAATTTTTTATTTATTTGGCTCAACTAAACAATCTCGTGGGCCACATCAGTAATTATTTGATAATTTCACAATATTTTTTATTTTTATTTTCTATTACATATTTAATTATCATAATATTTTCGGATTGCAAATCGTCTACCGATCATTCTATAAATTTGAACTTGCACATTCGTCCATTTATCTTTGCCGTGTACTTGATACTTCTGCATATAGAGTATGACGATAATAATTTTTTTTTTTAAAATATCTTCGGAATTAAAAAATTTGTGCACCTTGCTTTTTTTTAGATAAATAACATATTAATCTCCCTATTTCAAATGCTCCTATTTTTATGGACGGATATGTATAGCTCAGAAAAAACAAGAGACTTAATATGCAAATATTCTCCCTTTTTCTCTAAATCCTTATATATATATATCCAAAATCTCCCATTATTTGGGCTTTTTCTCGATATTTTTAAAAGAAAAAGGTAAAGAGTTTTAGTAGGCACCCTTCTCTAAATTATTAGAGAAGTACGTGAAAGTAGATTTTCAAAAATTCTCGATCGAGAGAACCAAAAAGTGTGGAGATGCAGGGGATCGAACTGTACCTCCTCGTCATGCCAAAGCGCGGGCGCTCTACCATTTGAGCGTACATCCCCGGTTCGGTGCTGTTACGTGCTCTTTTGTAGATTACTTGTTCCTTCTTTTACGATCTCAGTATCTGTTTTCATGCACCTCCCATATTCGCATTTTTAAAAAAATATTTATATTTATATTTAAAAAAATTTTAGATAGAAATTATAATTTTTGTATTAAATTGTTTTTAAAAAATAATAATTGCAAATAGGTTTTGATGTGACTTCAGTTTAGTAGGTTTAAAATAATTTTAAAATTTGTGTAAGCTATTTAAGTTTCAAGTTCAAAGAAAATCTATACATAATTTTAAAAAGAAAATAATATTAATTTATAAATTTCATCAAAATATATAATTTTTATGTTGAAATTATTTTTTAAAAAAATCAAATACAGTAGCCATAAAAAAATAATACAAAAAACAAGAGAAGGACCAAAACAAAAAAGAATAAAATACTGAAAAGTGATAAGTTTAAATAGGAGGGGCTGACAAGGTATTTTTCCTAAATTGTAATATTCCATGATAAATTTTGGGCATCTAACTGGAACTTATCGTTAAAGTCCATCTCTAAAGTCAAAAGATCAAAAATTTATTAAATGTCAACTAAATAATAATAAAATATGTGCAAGTTTGCATTTAATGACCTTATAATAAACGTTTAATTTTTACTTAAGAAAATTACTATCCACCCCCCTCAAACTATAAAACTTACTAATCAACCCCTCCCCCATCAATCTCCATTATACAATCAACCATCATTTACATTTCAACTGCATTTCGGACAAATATACCCCTGCTATTTGGATACCGAGAGTCATCTATTAGAAGTATTTTTTGAAAAATTTTTGATACATTTAAAGTTGTAGACTCGCCGAGATCTACATACTTTCTGTCAATGTTTTATCAGAAAATATCTTCTAAATAGATGTTTTTGATGTACCGAACTGTTTCAGCGGATGTCGGACCGACGGTCTACACTTCGGACCCCATAAATATATATTAGAAGTTTTATTTGGAAAAAATTCAACATAAATTGTAGATCTCGTCGAGATCTACAATTTTCATGTTGAAATTTTTTCCAAAAAATACTTCTAATTAGGTGTGTTCGTATGTCCGAACTGATAATACATACGAGGTATTTTGTCTGAAATTTTTTGGAAACAGTAATATGGTGGAACCTATAAGTAATAGGGGGGCTGATCAGTGAAAATGAAAGTATAAGGGGACTGATAAGTAAATCCCCCTTTTTACTTTTATACACGAAGAATAAATGACATATTCTAATAGAAGCATTTTACTAGAAATTATTTGCATACGAAATACATTTGCTTGAGAACATGAAAACTCAGGATGGAATTTTACATTTAGTTAATATTCTTAATTATTCGTCGGTCACATAAAATCATAAATGTATAAATAGAAAAAAGAAAAATTGATTTATTCTTTTGGTCATGTGGTGTATTCATGGTGACAACAATGATGAATAAATTGGCTCAAAAACTTTTGCTTGTTATCTATCAAATCTTCATAGATGGGCTCAAAAAGATTATTACGGAAAACAACTGGAAAAGCAAACAATATCTTTTATCACTTTATATTTTCCACCTATTATTCCTCTTTCCTGCATTAAAAAATGGAAGACTCCCATATTAGCCCCTCTCTTTTCTAAATTTAACAAATAAGCCTCTGATTTTTACCCGTTAACTTAACATCCTAAAACACTTTTTTAGAAGTATCATTTAAAAAAATATTCAACATAAAAATTATAGGTTTTGATGAGATTTATTACTTTTATTTTAAAATATTTTTCAAAAAATATTTTTAAATATATATTTTGAGGCTCTAAAGTTCAGCGGGTTAATGGATTAATTTTGAAACACACTAAGACTTTAAAGCCTTAAAATATTTATTTGGAAGTATTTTTAAAAAAAATATTAAATATAAAAGTTGTAGATCTCATCAAAGTCTATAACTTTCATATTTAAATTTTTCCAAAAATACTTATACAATGGTCAAAACGACTTTAGCACGAATTGAGAGAGATTTTTTTTAAAAAAAATTTAAATAGTAAATAGAGAATCTAGGGTTTGATTTGGATGAGTATGGAGAACCTAAGGGCTAATTTGATATTTGCTCTTAAAAAAATGATATTGTACCAGCCTGACGATCGCAGTCTGTCCCTTGTGAAAAATACATAAAAGTTCAAATTTTAGTAAAATTTGACTGGGAGGGATTATCGTACCGTTCGATTTTTGAGATGTACAATAAAAATCGAATTTAACGGCCACATATCCTAAATAAAAGAAAGAAAAGATTTGCTGCAATACATTAGTGGAATAACAGGTGTAGTGAAATTAAGTGGTGAGATGTCGAATATCATAGAAAAAAAGATTGGTGGGGAAATTCCAATCTCTCTCTTGAATGTGATAGCAAACGGCCCGCTAAATCAGAATATGACAGGTCCTTCCTTTTCTTTTATTTTTTTAATTTAACAATCGAATAATTCCCTCTCAATGTGAAAACGCCAGTGTATAGATATCCATGGCGGAACAATTCCAGCCACTGACTGAAACAAATCCAATTTGCTCCACACTATTTACTACAGTCTTGCTCAATCTTTCCCCTCTCAACTCCACACAAGCTCCTGCCACCGCTCCCAGAAATGTCCGCCGCCGCCTCCTCCGCTGCTGCCGCGGCGGCCATCACCTCCCTTAACTCTCCTCCATCTCGTCCCTCCGCCGCCGGCTCGGCCGCCCTGCTCTACGCCTCCTCTTCTTTGTACTCCTCTCTCTCTTGCTACTCCAACTCCTTCCAGCAATTCCACTACCGCTACATCCACAATGCTCGTCGAACTTCGCTCCGCCGATCCGCCGCCGTGAGTGCGTCGGCAGCTGCAGCAGAGAAGAAGAAGGTGCTCATCGTCAACACCAACAGCGGAGGCCACGCTGTCATCGGGTTTGACCTCGCCAAGGAATTGCTGGCCTCAGGGCATGACGTGACTGTGCTCACTGTAGGGGAGGAGAGCTCTGACAAGATGAAGAAGCCACCGTTCACTAGATTCTCTGTAATTTCTTCTTCAATTTCAATCTTAAATGGTCATAATTTATAAATTCATCTTTGATCACTCAATTTCATGCTCCTAAAATATCTTCCGTTTATCTCCTTACACCCATCCAAGAGTCCAATCTCACCCATCCCAACATATATGCGACACCGTTCCTAGTGTGATTTGAAGCTTGTAAGATTGTTTAACATGCTAAATTTGAGTTATTACTTTGGTAGATAGATTGTTCAATTGCTTGTACATGTAAATACCTTGAATATGGGCACCTTTTAGGATATTAGCATGCTATGTGAAGTAGTGTGCAATCACAAACTGGACAAACTAGATCAGAGTACTAGCTACCGCTGCAACGCAACACACCAAATAAGTGTCCTCTAGCATATTGCTCATATGCAACTTGAACATGTACTTGTGCCCCTCCAAGGGTCGCTCCTAGAATCATTCCTACACACCCCATTTTTCATTTCATAACATCCAATCAAAGAGGGTTACCCATCCCATCAAAATAGACAAAGAAGTGATGGGAGGAGTGACTGTGAATCAACCGTTACTTCCACGTTCTGTTTATGTAGAATTGGGCATTTGGGGCATCAATCTGCGTCTAATGTTCATGGTTGTTGGTGAATTCAAGGAATTGGTGAGTGCCGGCGGTAAGACGGTATGGGGAAATCCTGGGGAAGTAGGTAACACTGTGGGATCAGAAGCATTTGATGTGGTATTGGACAACAATGGCAAGGACTCAGATACTGTGAAGTAAGTACTCATCTTGCTGATTACATTCTAATCTGTAAGTAATTTCGTCGGTTTCTGTCACTTTGTTTATACACAATACTTAGGCTAGCTGTGAAAAAGAAGTCAAGCTGCACGAGCAGTTCAAGCTCAAACTTGCGAAATTCGAGCTTAAACTTGTTTAAGCTCGACTCGAGCTTGAGGCCTATGAGCCGAAGTCGAGTTCGAGCACAAATTTAAACGCACTTCATCGAAACCAGTCGAGTTTGAGCGTCGTGGTACTCGGCTCATTAGGCTTATGAGCCTACATGAGCTTTCTTATTTTCCTATTTGTTAGTGAAAATCAATAATTTTAAATTTTAAAAGGGCATGAAAACAAATAAAACAGTACTCAAGCGGTCAAGCCGAGTTTGAGCTTGAGCTTGACTCGAGCTTGGCTCAAACTGAACAACTGAGTTGAGCTCGAGCACTGATTTTACTAAAGCGGGCCGAGTTCGAACTCATCAATGAAGCTCGTCGAGCTCGAGCTCAAGCTATATCAAATGAGTCTGGCTTGAGTTGGGTAGTAATCAACTCGAATTCGACTTGCTTTCATCCCTAATCATACTAGTTATACGGTGCCACTAAAAACAAGCTATGTTCATCTACATCCCCATATATCTTCAAGAATGTGTGAATTCTGCCTCAACATAGAAGGGCGGTCACTACTAGATCTGCCTCTTAAATGAATTGGCCCATCTTCTTTCATTAAAATTGCAATTAGCATGAGTAATGCCAATCATTTCACAAGTATGCCAAGATGTAGCATTAGGTTCTTAAGAAATTAAGGGATACAACTCAATGGAATCACATTGTGCAAGCTGATTTCCATAAGAAATGAAGTTGTATTCCTTATAAGCTCTTACAAAGGTATATACTAATAATCAACTAGCTTCACATTGACAGATACGTCATGTTATAGGTAAGAACGATTGATGGAAACCTACACTTGGAATTGTCGAGTTAAGGTGTGGAATAGCATGGATTGTGCTTTTTTATGGATCAAAGGTAATGTAGACAGGAGAATAGCTATTCTCGATATTGAATGTTGTAGTCGCAAAAATATCTGCTGGAATATGTAATATCTAGATGGTTCTCGTGCATAAAATTACTTCTTGATGAATACTTGGTTCTATAGTGACCTTTAGAATAATCATAACAAAGTTTATGAGTTTTTTAATTGTAAAGTATTACGCCTGCCTTTGAACATGTCAATTTGAGTAGCAGGAATCAGATACTGTGAAGTTTGACAGTTTCATCATTTGATTTTATGTGTTTTAATCTTCTGATGAAGCAATTTTATTACCTCTATATGATTTTGAGTGCAGGCCAGTAATCGACTGGGCAAAGAATGCTGGTGTGAAACAATTTCTATATATTAGCAGTGCTGGAATCTATAAGCCAACCGATGAGATTCCTCATGTTGAAGGGGTATGCTGTGCTTGAACTTTTTGTTGTTTTACGTATCTTGTGATGTCTCACGTTTACCTGTTTTGTCAAAACAAAAGATATCTCACATCAGCCTGGCCCTGAATCGAAAATCTTTAGCATGCACATATACAACAGCAAAACAAATCTTCTTCTCCAAGCTTGCAAACATTTATTAGGTGACTCTTAGGTATTCAATGATTGAAAAAGTTCAAATTTTTGCTGTTTTTATCATTAATATTCCTTTGAGCTTCTCTTTCCAATATATAACAATTTAAGTGGGAGTCATATATGAAAAAGTCTCATTGAACCTAATCAGTTTGAGCTTGCCATGGTTAAGAACTATGATGATCGTATTAATAATTATATTAATAATTACTATTGGAGCTTTACTAGTCCAGCACTATGTTGCTGGATCTAATGTGCCTGAGCCTGTACCTCTTAAACGGGAAAGTTTTTTTCGCAAGGAGGCATCTTTGTGAGACAACTTTGGGTATTTGATTATCAGAAGTTGAGCAGAACTCAATAGAGGCATGAGAACTGAGTTATATGCCAAGTCTTTTTGAAGTAGAGATACCCTTCTAACATTTCCTTTGATGACGCAAACCGTAACCATGTTATGTGATTGCCAAGACATCGGGCTTGCTTGCTTTTCATCAATTTACAAGAAGAGTTTATGATATAGCGTAGAAAGTTGAAATCATAACCATGCTACATGGAATTTTTGCAAAAGCTACATAAGTATCACTAATACTGCAGAGCCAGAAGCTTGCAGTGCCTTTTGGATTCAGAATACCAACTTTTGTAAATAAGTAGCATTCTAGCTAGGCTCAAAAATTTACTAACTTATGAAGAACGAATGAGATTGTCTTCAGTACAATGTAGAGTCACCAGAAATTCTTGTTGATAAAGCATAAGGTGAGGATGTATACCTTTGTCTTACGATGGTAAAATTTAGTTTGACCCATTTCTGTGAATGTAAAGCACAAAATGTCATCATTATACAACATTCTATCATATTATCAGCAGGTTTGGTACTTGCACTGACGTAAGCATAATTTCTTCTTTAGGACGTTGTAAAAAGTGATGCAAGTCATGTAGCAGTCGAGAAATACATTTCAGAAGTCTCCTTTAGTAGCTGGGCAATATTTCGACCACAGTACATGATAGGATCTGGAAACAACAAAGATTGTGAAGAGTGGTTCTTTGATCGTAAGCTCTATCGCATCATGTTTAATTTTCATCATTTCAAGCTTTATCAGTCTTCTAAGCCCACCTAGATTATCTTCATGATGCCACGATAAAAATGTCTTTCCAGAATCATAAGGTTTTTTTTTTTTTTTTTTAAACATGAGATGTTCAAATAACATGAGTGCCGAGAGGAATCGACGTGCAACTTTCAACCTAAAATCATACCAACCAAACTATTAACTATGTTGTTTGTCATTGTAATTTGTATAATTTACACAATTATAACTAGTAAAACATATTCCCAAGCATCCAGGAGCAATAATTGCTTTTGTAAAATTTTTTCAAAAAATAGAGCAATCCGTAAAAGGTGGGAGTGCCATCCACACATATGAAAACATCAATTAAGCAAATGAATTCTCAAATGTTCAGAAATGAACTTAATTTACACAAGTAGTTATCTAGCTGGTTGCCGCCCTATAATCTGATGTAATTTGGTGATTCTGCTTCAACGCGTTAATACTATTTTTCGTTCAAAGATTTACTTGATTAGTAGTGATAAACTTACTTATGGTACAAGGTTGCTGCAAGCATCTTTCATGTAATCTTTAAAAGAGAAAATACTTGACATCCGTGATGATTCCGTGATCTATAGCACGTCCCCTTTAAAAGATGCATGTAAAGTTTTTCCTAGGTGATAATTTTGTATTTTCAAAAGTTTTAGCATCATCCTGACCAGTAAATATTTGACAGGAATTGTTCGTGACAGACCTGTTTTAATCCCTGGTTCCGGGATGCAGCTTACCAACATTTCACACGTTAGGGACCTATCCAGCATGCTATCTCTAGCAGTTACCAATCCCTCTGCTGCGAGTGGAAAGATATTCAACTGCGTTAGCGACAGGGCAGTGACTTTTGACGGATTGGCTAAACTATGTGCTCAAGCTGCCGGGCGTCCAGTTAATATTGTTCACTATGACCCAAAGGAGGTCGGAGTTGACGCAAAGAAGTCTTTTCCTTTCCGCAATATGGTATGGCAACTTTGATTTCACAGTTTTTGTACGTTAATTGCTAGAGTTCCCAAAATCACCCAGAAAGCAACTGAGTTCACCTTTTTTTTTTTTTTGGGAGAAAATCTGAGGTGTCAAAAAGACACTACAGTACTTCATTCATAAAGTTTGAAAAGAAGCAAATGAAAGAAAAAAAAATCAAGCGAACTGAGTTCACTTTGAAAAAACAAAATATCAACTTCTGATTCCAATTCATATTTGATTTGTGGGAGAAATTTTGGGATCTCTGCAGTATTGTTTCTTTTGTCATCTGGCTCAAATTATTCCAAGAGTAATGCTTGTGATCTCAAATTTCTCACAAAGTTTCTCTAAAACTCAATTAAGTTAACTTCGATCATTACATAGTTCACTCCTGAGCAGCACTTTGTTCAACTCATTCTTGTTTTTTTTTATTTATTTGATGAAGCTTCGGACAAATGTTATGAGCTTTAGCAATTTTGTAATTCCGGACTGTTTAATCAGATCTGCTATCTCATTTGTAAATGTCATGCAGCATTTCTACGCAGAGCCCAGAGCTGCTAAGGAGATTCTAGGATGGACCAGCACTACCAATCTGCCCGAGGACTTGAAGGAGCGGTTTGACGAGTATGTGAAGATTGGACGGGATAAAATGCAAATGCAGTTCGACATTGATGACAAGATATTGGAGTCTATGAAAGTCGCAGTCCCTGCATAATGATAAGATTCAAAGTTTGGTAAATCAACTATCCCCACTGCTTTTTTCAAGAGGTGTGTGTATAATATATTATATAATATAAACAAGAGGCTGTTTGGAGCTATATTTTACCTGGGGGAAATATAATGGAAGTATCCTCCAAAGCTGTAACTGTTCCACAATCCCTTCTTCGAAGAAAGTTTGATTTGAGAATTATTAAAATCACTATATGGTATCCAACTACTTCATAAGGCTGAACAGAACAAGGTGACATAGTTTAAGATAAGTCTTCAAGATAAGTCTTCTTTTTTTCAAGCGGACGATTGGGAAGCTCGGAACTTGATATTTTAACCCCACTGGCTGGACCCTTTATTAAAATTCACTAGTTATCATACTTTTAGATCCATATAAATACATGATATTCGACTGCATTTTTTTTTTTAAATTCAGAGTTAACAAGGATATATAATTAATCAACATTGCTTTTGTTTAAATACTTAATTTTGAAATTAGAAAGTTATTATTATGTTAACTATTTCTTCTGTGAAACCTTTTAAGATCACTTTGAGGCTTTTTTTTTTTATCTAATCTAATAACCATGCAAAACAAAATACTAAATAGGTAAAAATATATAATCGCTCATGACAAATTATTTAAATACCTGTACTATACTATACAGTTTCATGAGTTTGCCAATCAACCAGCAAGAAGTTGATGAATATAATATTTCTAATAAAATTAGTCCGGAGATTGACAAGTTATAAAAAGAATTAAAATCAATACAAATATAATTTAATTGTTTGGAGCTAGATTTGTTAAATAAATGCATAACTTATTTTCAAAAAATAATAATTAAGTTTACTGTTTAGATTTCCTACCCTTTTTTCCCTGCAAATATAGATAGCCGTCCTCTTTCCATTGTATTTTCCAAGAAAAACCGCTTGTACCATTTCTATATGCATTAAAATTTACGGATGAATGGCATCACCAGATATGTTGAACTTCAATTTACAACTGATGCAGAACACTGGAATTAACCATTCTGCAAGAGCCAAAAGGTACCCCCAACTATAGAAATATTATAGGTTAATTTTTCTTTTTTTTTTCTGGACTACAAGAAGATACACAGTCAAATAACCTACATGAAGAAGATAAAATTAACAGAGATAAGACGGACAACCATGCCTGATTCCGTTGCTGGTATTCACTTGTATTTTTTTTTTCAAAATTAGAATAAAAATTCTGGCTAAATGACTATCTCGCCGGGTCTGAAGACGCATTAGAATCCCCATCTTTAGCTCCACTGCGACTGTTAGCATGCCAGTTAGAGAACCCCTCGAGAAGGACTTCCCTCATCCAAGGATGCCGGCATTGCCCAGACGCTTCCTCAATCTCAAGCCACTTTCTTTCGCGGAGGTTCTGCTCTGGCCACGAGTCCAGCTCTTCCTTCACGAGCAAAGCATACATGGCCGCCTTGCACAATCCTTCTGGGCTACACTCATCTTGGAGACTCTTGCTTCTGAAGTAGTAGTATCCCAAGAACGCCTAAAAAATAAAGAAACAAGTGGATAAACAGGTACACGGAAAAACATTTATCCTTTAGATGAATATAGAAGTAAATACTCAGAGTGACAAGCTGCTAAAGTTTATATGACCTCTTCAGTTAGCAATTAGCAAAGAGACTGAATATTATTGCAAACCCTTTTTCGTTCAAACTAAATCACATGATATGTTCTCGTTTATTTTGAAATATTGAGTTTTATCTACCATTTGGCTTTGGCCTATATTATGCATTCATAGCGTAAATCATACAAGTAACAAGAAACGTAGAACATAAAAGCTAGCATTCTTTAAAGGGAAAAAAAGAAGAAGATAGAAGTGGATTTCAAGAAGCTACAACAACAATAAAGCATTTTCCCACTAGGTGGAGTTGACTACATGGATCCTTGTACCCTTTTTTTTTTTTTTGGTCGAAATCCTTCTATGTTATTTACATAGTGCTCTATGTAGAGCCATGTTTTTTCTCAAATTGAGACTATAGCTCATTTCTCAGAATTTCTACCCAATCCTTCTTGGGTAGTCTCCTACCCTCTTGATAGGGGTCATAACCCAACATCTCACACTCCTATCTAGCGCATGATATGTCTTCTCTTCGCACTTCCTAACCTAAAAAGAAATAGAAGTGGCAATATATGTTCATTATATTACATTTTCAAAGAGTCCAAGGTGCCCACTAAATATTTAATGTCATTTTAAATTTGATCACTTTACCGTGATACTTGTGTCATCTGTTGATGGCAAAAGGAGTTGAAAGGCCATTCTAACATACCGTAATACCCCAATGGACGATATAGAATGCACATCCCACCATTCACAAAATGCTAAGAAACTTGTTTACCGTATTTTGTTAACACATATATCGGTCAATATTGTCTTAATAAAAAATTATTGTAAAAGCAAAGCACAATACCATCTAGTCGGTAATAGATCATGCTTGATGAATATTAATGCTAAACTACCTATCCCACATTATTGACCTATAAGAGGCAGAATTCTACCATCACATCCCCACGAACTCCTGCTTCTTCAAGAGCTTCTCGAACAGCGGCCTCCTCAACAGTTTCATCATTTTCCCATCCACCCTGCGAAGAGACAATAACCAGTCTATACAGATAGGTAATGGAAGTTACTGTAAGAGCATTTGTTAAGACTTTCAGAATAAATTTCTTCTCCATACCTATATACTTAAAAATTCAAAATTTATATGCCAACCTTTGGAAACAAGAGCCCTGGTCCACTTGGTGAATTAATCATAAGGACTTCAATTATCTTCTCATCAGAGTTCTTATACTTGTATGGTACACACCTGAATAAGTTGCCAACTGAGTGAAATATCAATAGAATTTATGACAACCTACATTTCAATATTGCATGCCTTTAATTTCATAAATAGAACTTAGAACATATAACGTATGACAAACTAAATACCCAGTTGCATGCCTTTAATTGCATAAATCACAAATCATTAGAACAATCTAGCAAATACACAAATGCAATGAACTGCATTTCCGTTTACAAATTGACTCTAAAGAATGTCCTAGTAATAATCATTATTTTCAACTTCCCTGCATAATGCCGCATCAAAGTCAGACATAAACCAGGAAAAGTTAAGCCTTAGGAAAGACAACCACCCCAGCAAAGTGTTACGGAACTCGAATTAAATTTAAAAAAGAAATAGATACCATAGTATCCAAGGTATAAAGGGAAGGATCATTTTAAAAAAAGAAAAAGGAAAAGAAAAGATGACCCTTGAGAAATAAGACTTCCAATTCAAAAACAAAAAAAAAAATTCCCTATAAATTAGACACAAGATACTCCATTGTATAGATCAAAGACTTCAGAATTTCTCAATACTGATAAAGATACTAGCAAATGAGGATGTTATCTATCTCTTTGACTTTAAGAGCGGTGCTCCAATGAGAGGAGATTTGATGTTTTCTTTCAAGTGTCAGCTAAGAGAGTCAACAATCTACATATTGTAACCTTCCATCCTCCATGCAACAACAATTCATATGAAGGGATAAGCAAGAATTACAATGCCTTGAAATTGCGTAAATAGCCACTACCCCATCCAGCAACTAATACTCTTTAAGACTACAGATCCAGATCTACTTCTAACTTCAGGGTATAGTATACTGTCATTCGAAAAAAAAAAAAATGTATCTGCTCTATTAGACATGATAATGGAATGCCGGATCCACTATGTAATGCCGACGAAAAATTCAACATAAGAAAACTACAGACCCTCCTACCTGCCATGGGATCCATGAAAACAAGCATCTTAACCTAACCTATTGTTAGGTTTACGTCATCCTCATTCACCACCAAAAAACATAGATCTAGAATTTTTTTTTTCTTTTCCTCCTTTGTCCAGTTAATCCTTTCCTACATGTGCTATTTTCTCGCATGCAATTCATATTGATGATTCCGCACTCCAATTAGAACCTCTTAAAGTTATATCAAAGGGGGAAAAACAAAAAAGAAATATTCCTATCATTCGTGAAAATTCTCTCTAAAATAAACAATAACTTATTTCTAATCTTACTTTCCAAATTCCAAATAGTAATTAGCAAATTCCAGTTCCCCTGCATCGTGCGCGACCAACACAACGAGAGGGACAGTGAAAACGACTGGCATTGACAGCAACAACAAGATGATAAGGATGATAAAGATGCCGCAAGTAAAAAACAAACACATCATTTAAACAGAACCCACAAACGATTATTCTACAAAAACTTAAGAGGACGCCAACCAATCTTTGGATATCAACAACATATAAAAAGATTTTTAGAGAGTGAGAAAACTCACCCAGCGACAAGGCGGAAGCCATCCTCATAGCGCTGCTGATGCCGACCTGTGCGGGCCACCAAATCACACATGTTCACCTCGCACCACCGTCACTAATCCTGAAATCAAAATTCCTTTCTAGATTGAAGTGTCTAATTGGTGCGCCGCAGGTGAGAGTCAGCTGCAGCGACGCGGCCAACAGCCATGGAGAACGTGGCGACGCCGGTGGCGGCGGAGAATAACACAAATTTACACGGTAAATAACACGAAGAATTAGAACAATTCATCAAACAAAGAAGAGCGAAGAGGGATTTCTTGGAACAGGTGCATGATCGAGATACTTAACTGGACTTTCAATGATCGTGCAGCAGCAGCAAAGAGATGAGAAGAACCGACAGCTAAATGAAGAGTAGCACGATCCAGACGCAGAGCAGCACGAGAGGAGATGCACGACGATGCACTCTGGCCGAGGCCTCACAATCTGTGCCGCGTGGTAATTCCGGCACGGCGAGCCAACTCGCGTCGTCGGGGGGGACCCAGCGCGGCTCGGGGAAAGGGGGGATTATGAGGCGGTCATACTGGGAGCGGTGCTGCGCCCGTGTGCGGCGCACCCGCAGCTCGCTCCCTCCACATAATTTAATTTATTTGTCATTTGTTTTTGGAAATTATGATAAATTTGGTTTATTAATTATTAACTAAATCTCATCGAAATAGCTAATTTGTTCGAGAAAGAACAGGCTTCTTTGTTCTGGTGATCTCCTGTTATTAAAATTGGATTTCCATTTGTATTTCCTGTTGAAATAAAAAGAAAAAAACACTCGGATCGGTACCTTGGCTGCTAATTTCCGAATATGTGCATTTTTTTTTAAAAAAAATATTAGATTATATTAAGCACAATTAATGCGTTAAGATCTCCTTGGTCTTAATGCTGAAACATAGTGCGTATAATAACAATAAAAAAAGCTACTGGTCCCTCTGCTGCTTCCCTGGGGGGGGATATCCTTGACTTCGACATCTCCTTTGTAGCCGAGCTTGTATAAGATTGGGCCTACGGGATTTCCTTGTACTGTCTTCGTGGCTGAGTCTCGGATGGGGTTGTTTTGAATCTTTGTATTTGTTTCTTTCGGCCTTTAAATTTGTCTGAGCTGATGTAAAGGTTATTTTTAATAAAAGCATCTTTTCTCATAAAAAAAGAAAGCTACTAGTCTCTTGGAAACTCTGGTGGCATCGTTCAACAAACTCTGGTGGCATTCTTTGTTGTTACAATAACAAAGAATACATCAAATCGGCAGCCGAAACGTAGTATTAAATAAAATTGGTTTTAAAGTAAACTTTAGCTACCGATTCGACATCTTTTTCATTTTCTAAATAAAGTTTTTGCTATAAAATTATAGAAAACAACTACATAAATAAATTTGCATTCATTGCTTTTCCAAAAATATCTCCAAGATAGGGCAAGGGCTCCTACAATATCGATGAAGGAAAAAAACAATTTGCATCCCATACCCATGCGTCTATCTAATTAAATCAAATATCACGATCAAATTATGGCATCAATACCCCAGCAATCAAGGGTCCTCTGATCACTCCCAACTATTCAAACTCACTATTCTAATGTTCATACCACCAATCCGAAGATAACCGCACAATTTCGTATCATATTAACGATGAATGAAGACATGAATTTAGATGTGCATAACATTGCATCATCGTCAGGCCTCCAGACTCCACAACATGATCATCGCCAGTCGATGCTCGCCGAACCGCCAATTTCATAATCACAAACAGAGAAACTTGATCAAGATTTTTTGCTACAAAATCTCGAAAATCCTGTAACATCATACCAAATATCAGAACCCTAAATTCCTATGATATGAATAACCAGCTGAATTTAAAAGGCTTCCATCGGCACATCTTACAGCTTTAAGCAGCATATCTAACCAAAAGCTTTAAGCAGCATATCTAACCAAAAACTCTTAAACTTCCTCCGAAAATAATGAAAAGGAAAAGAAAAATTCAGTCTGAAATTAAAAAACTTATTCAAGAAGAGAACATAAGCCGTTGCAAGTTTCACATGCTCGATAATTACTCTTTCTTCATATTCCATTACGATTTCGTAGCCAACTGCTGCTTGTCTTATCCAATATAAATACACAACCTTCAGTGAAATGAAACGGAAGATATCCCATCACTTGGAAGAAGCATTATTCACATCGGAATTTAATATAAGACACAAAATTTAAATGACTTCAGCTATTGAAACAATAGATTATAACTTGTTATTTTAATTTCTATATGAAAAGACTAACATGATTATCTATAAATAAATAGGATAACATTGGTACATTGAAACCTATTGCTATCGAACAGCTCTTCTAGAAATGGCCAACCTACTGCATTCGAAGAGCAATGCTAAAAATACATATTTACAAAGTTGGGTACTGCATTTGCAGTCTTTTGGTTCTCTGCAAAATTTCGCATGGAAGCTTCTGTTCGGGAAATAAGTTCCACGAGAATCAGAGCAAGCTATCAAACTGCAAGTAAAAAGCCAACAACATTGTAAGAAGGGAACACAATTCAGAATAACAGCAAGTGTTATTACCAAAACCCAAAGCACTAACAAATCTGCTACTAGTAAATGTGAGAGTACCAAGTCAGCATTGGCAATAGAAGTTATCGTGGTCTCCAGTAGCCAGGCGCTGCAATGAGAGCGAAAGCAAGGAAAGTCAGACCCTAAATTAAAAAATTACAGATAAATTGTTAACTGTAGTGTCATATATAAATATCAGTCAATACCATGAATCTAGTTGATAAGATACAGCTAATATTATCCACAGCTTATAAAATATCAGTCAATATCATTAAGATAAAAAATGAATTAACTGTAGTTAAAGTAACAAAATCACCTCCAGCCGGTCTGGCCAATGGATCAAAAGGCGGTCTAGCAGGTAGTTGGTTGTAATTTGATATTCTAGGGGGTTGCGACCAACCACGACATGGTAAACTTGGAGGCTCTAGAAATTGACCATATGGCCGTGGCATAGTAGTTTCAACATGTCCAGAAGGCGAAGGACCTATCCCATGATAGAAAAACACCAATATTTAAGAGAGAAATTAGCAATATACTATGATATTAAAATGAATATTTGGTCAACCTACCATGACGTGCGCACGAGGAAAATCCACTTCTCTCAGGCAAATCATGTCGCACAGCCGCCGGACGAATCCCTTCACTGTAAAAATTTCCAACTTGCCTATCATTTGCAAAATGGAAATCGGTGTATGACGAATGGGTCTCCCATGACGCCCCTCTATGTTGTGCCTCACCTTGGACATAAGAGAACTGATTTGATACTGTTAAAGGAGGTGGCTGGAGATGGTACCCTAAACGATTAGGTGTACCAGTCACTGGATGTTGAATGTTGTCTCCAGAATGCACTGATTGGTGGATGACAGAGACATTGCCATTACAATTATCAGATGAGCTAAAAGTGGGGGGAGGAGGTGGTATCTGTTGGGCAACCGTCCCACACGCTGGAGCATAATATGGTACGGCCATATTGGGATTTGTATCTGGAGCATGTTTGTTTTTTGGATGACACTGTATATAAAAGTAATACACATGATTTTCAGAATAAAGATAAAGTGAAGACAAAAAGAAAAAAGAGACAAAATAAAAACAACAATGAACAAGATGTACTTACATTGTTAGCATTTGAAAGTTGACTGTCAGCAGTGGCATCTAGAATTAGATGCGACATACTCGGAGAATGACTGGGAACAGAAGCTGGAAATTCAGGAGGTGGAGAACATGGTAGAGGGGGCGGAGATGGTGGCTTATCTTCAGGAAGAGGAGGAGCAAAAGTTGCCGCTTGGCCATCAAACTGGATACTCAATGTACAAGAGCCAGCATCTGAAGTGTGATTCTTGGAGCTTAGTTCAATTTCACAGGGAGGTGCAACGTCCTCCATCTCGAGCTCACCATCAACTTCTTCTAAAACATGGGGATATTTTGCATGCTTAGGAGTTCCTATTGGTACTCTCTCATGATTTACTTCATAAATAGATGCTGGCTCACTGGCTTTAGAAGCTTTTTCTTGACAAGCATTTTCTTCCTCGTCCACTTCAAGTACACAAGGACTTAAAAGACCCGGAAGTTGAAAACTAGTATTGCTGATACAAAACAATAGCCAAGTCAGCGTCACTTTTATCAAGAAATCAAGAGAAGATATTTCATATGCGCATGTAAACTTGGAAGCAGCAAATGTCTAATTTTCCTGAGAAACTAACATAATTAATATTCATTGTAAGCATTTACAGGCTTCTTATTACCTAGGATCAAAATTCAAAGTATCCGCAATCATTAGGTACATGCTGGTGTTTGCTATTTAGATGATAATTCACATTAAACAAAAAAAAAGACTTCATTCAGCAGAATACTGCTATAAAGTAAAATTAAAAAATCAGTAATATTCAGCAGAGCAAGATTATAGAACATTCTGCAACCCCAGCATGATCCTCTTCTAATGAAAATGTGGTAGCAAGCAAACAGATAGTTCTACTGCTGGTTGCTGATAGAGGAGAAGATGCAAAGCCCAAAGAATTAAAAAGGTGAGGGAGCGTTTTGATTGAGGTCTTCAAGAAATAGTAGTGGGGGGCTACATCCAAGGTAGACTAAGGTCATAAGAGTGGAAATGGAACATGGTGGTACGTGGCAGATACGGATCAATACAGACAGAGGCAATTGCTTGAATTGGAAGCCCGTATGCCATCCTTCCTCCTGACTGATTGCTTACTGTCAAGAAGTTACAAAAAACCGTATGACTGTAGCATGAAGGCATTGACAGCTGCTAACATTATGTCTCAAGTTTATTGTATATACTAATACAGTCAAAAAGACGATCAAAACAAAAAAAAAAAAGAATGTTGTACATTGTTGAAAGTGAGGGATCTCCACCACGATATTCTCAAAAAGACAAAGGGATCTCACACAAAGAACATTGCTTCTTTTGCTAAAACAGCTCCATCAAGATAAGGAGTAATAAAAGAACCTATTGAATGTCGTACTGAACATGTTAATTGGGACACAGAACTACAACCACCCAAGTCAAAAAAATTTGGTCAACTTTGTTTAGGTACTTCTTAGATTCGTGAACACAAATAAAAGCATGAGATGTTATGGTACAATGCTGTTCTACTTAAGAGGGCCACAAGTCGTAACCTAGTCAGTGACACTATCTGCGATAACCATATACCTTTGGTAATAGGTTAGAAAAAACTAAACATATATAGGTACAAAATCAAAAAATGTATACCAATGCCAACACCTCGACAGATTTGGTGGTACATCATAAAGACGTAGTAACATAAATGCTGAACGTATATAGACTTGACAAGGCCTAAAGAGTTAGAGCTAGACTTTAGGATTTACCACATGCTAAAAATAAGACTGCTAAAGAAAAGCACGTGCGAGGACTTAGTCAAAGGCAAAACCTGTCCTTCAGGTAATACTTAATTGCAGCCTGAAGTGCAAGCTGCAGAAGCTAGGCATGCCCAAGTAAATTAAATTGGGGTGCAAGGGATAGACACAATAACAATGAGCACTAATGTGATTGTTTTAGATTTTCAGCATAAAGAATCCATATTATTATTTCTTCGGAATGTGTAGTTTATGTAACACTTCAAGATTTTTAATTAATATTCCCCAAGCTTTAACATGAAAATCCTTAGAAACGTCATGTAATTATTACATTATTTTAAGGCTTGGAAATTTTTGATGAAGCATGTGCTTACTCATTAAAGATTTGTTTCTCTGTTTCCTCTTAAAGTGCTTTGTATAGGTAAGTAAATATCTATATACAGACATTGGAACTTATGTAGTTATAAGGTAACTTTTCAAAACAAAACATTACCTTCAAACGATAAACAAGGTATTAGCCTATATCCAACATATTTTTCTGCTTCAGAGAAGCACATATGTTACCAAAAAGAACGTGTTAAGTGTGATTATTACCTTCCATATTCGTCAACAAGCATTCCTTCCATCTCCCTGACTGGATCGTTCAGAGCTCTTTCATTCCTTTGCAGGCGCCGAGGTAAGACATCTAGGAAAGCATCAAGTTCCTTCATTTGTGCACGAATAATTGATTCCGGAAGGATTTTTCTCTCAAGCCAAATCTTTAAAACCTTCAAGGAGCAAAAGCAAAAAGTATAATCAAACCAGTATGGACAAAAACTAATATCAATTTTTTATATTATAAATAACACATTTCCTTGCCTTGAGGCACTGCCTACGATTCTCACGAGCAGAATGTCCTGGAGGTGCCACAGCTGATAGCAGTCGGGGAAGTATTGGCTGGACCAGAGAAGGATAAACATCGCCTGCATCACCTGATAACCATTCAAATACAACATATGCATTCGAACTTGATGTGAGAATCAGTTCATTAAAACTGCCCAACACGCACCTTTTTGATTGGCTGAACATTGAGTGATAGAATCGACTAAAAAGAACAAATCTACTCTTCTATGCATCTCCGTTTCCCTCTCAAGATGCTGAAGGAGAATTTCGACAACCTATATCAATTAACAAAAATTAATAAGTAAACATTTGAAGTATAAAATCAAGAAGCAGCAAATTCATTAATATAGATTAATCTAAATATGGAATATAAAAGATATTATTTGCAATAAACTGGATGGAAGAGGAGGCATGTAGGAAACTAAGACTTCTCATTAAACCAATAAACATCAAGAATAGAAAAGACTACGAGTTAGAACTAAGAAGCACATATGAAAATCGTTACATAAATGTGCCTTTGAAAGCACAATATAAGCATTCAACAATATATGCACAACATTGTTGACAAAGAGAGTACTATGCCACGCCATATAATTCTTGATGACATACTGAATTCAAACATATTCAACAATGTTTTAACAAAATAAAAACAGATCATCTAGCAACGGTGCTGGACTCTTGTTTTAGACAGAAATTCTTTCATGAAGGAGAAGCTAGTCCGATCAAATAGTATTACACAAGCCAGAAAATCCACATAATACTTTCTGCAGTATTTTTGGTCTCATTGGTAACCATTCAACATATAAGCTACATCAAGTTGTCGCAAAATAGTCTTCAGTAACTAGTAAAAATGCTCGTACACGTCTACATGGACAATACGAAAGACTGCAACCCATGTATTAGACTAGGGCTTAAAACAAAACATGCTGCAGCAAGCCTGTCTAATTTGCTTACACATACAACTAAATGTTAAGACCTACATGCAGAATTATGTAAAATTTCAATCAGAAAATTCATTAAAGTTTATAAAGAATCAAGTTACCAGCACAAATAATAATTCCCATCAGATACTAGAAGTCATGTTTGCATCAGTAAACGCTGCTACAGAAGGGTGAGAACTTACAAGGCTACAAACAAAAACATAATCTATTAATGTTATGCAAGAACCATATGTGTGGACCCCAAAATTCAGAGCCTAATATGATAACAAAGTTGTTCAGAGGTACTTAAAAGTTAAAGTTGGGACACTTCAATAGACTTAAGTAAGAGCATGTTTAACAAAGTAAAGAGTTGATGATTCCTAAGGAAAATTTGGATAAACCCCTAAGCAAGCAAATGCCAAAAAGTTTGCTTATAAATTGAAAAGTTGTCTTTTAATTTCCTTCATTTTTACTATTCAAATTGGATCAACAAAAGAACAAAATCAGGAACAAAAAACAAGTTCCAAAATAAATGAGAATGCATCCCAACACAAATCAAGTTCAAGCAGTCCATCATCAACAAATCTCCTCTTGGCTTTATCAACTACGAATAGCACAAATGTTATTGTTCTTGAACGACTATGACTACTAATAAACTGCTGATGTTACTATTGGGAAGTAACCTAAGAGGAACAAAGCACTTGCAATCTTCTAGCAAGGTACCTAAAGGACCAGCTCCAGTTACTCATGACAAACAAATGTGATGTCAAGTAAAAATACGCATCCCAAGTGTTCAACAAGTCAGTTTTCTTCTGCAGGCATTGATACAGTTTGGAAGCAACAGTAAAATGGGCTCAAATATTAGAGTTTCTAGTGTATATACCGCAATCTAGGTAGTATAATTTATTTCAATCATATAGTATATTATAAAAACTCTGCATGTGTTCATAAAGCAATCCCAAGCAACGGATTAACGATGAGTATTGTGTTAGTTTAGAAGCGACCAAAAGAATTTGCCAAATCTGTAAAACATGGATCCTACACAACAGTCTCGTACTGCTAAGATGTTCCTTGGAAGATAAATGTTGAACTTCTGCAGTGCACGAGAAGTTGGTAACGGCCTCTCCATCGAGTCCTTGAATATGGTAAGAAATATTATAAAGGTATGACTAACCCCATCTTGTGGCAATGGCTTTGTTGTTGTTGTAACATATGATATATTAAAATCCAAAATGATTAATTAGAATAACTATTTCTATTTTCATCAACTATAAATTTTAACCTAAAGACAACAACAAGAGAAAAGAGAACCCAATTACAAACACTAACATAATCTTTTCCACTCGATAGAGCCAGCCTAAGGAATCCCTGTACGCCTCAATGTTCCATACAGAGACATGTTGAGCATTCAGAAATATCAAACAAAACAAACAAAAAGAAAAACCACAGAAGCACCTGGACATGGCAATATTTATAAGTACCCAACCAAGTGTTGTGTCAAATATGTGTCCTGACACAGACACCATGGCACCTTATGATAAGTGTCATACGTTCTTTAAACTAATTTTTTCTAATCATAATCCGTTTCTCGTTCTGTTTGTATTCCCCCTATTTCTTAATTCGGGACTTGTAAACATAATTTCTATCACTTTTGTAGACCAGTTACAATTCGGCCACAGGCATCCATTAGGATCCAAAAGCTTCTCAAACCCCGTATTCTACATGAGTGAAAAAGAGAGACTGCTAAACAGTGCAACAACATCATAATCAAAAAGCAGAATAAAATTTACAGCACAAATCGACAATAAAACATAGCTGATAAGTGCTGAAAATGACATATGCCCGCTATATATAATAAGTAAGGAATAAAAGGCAAACTGCTTACTTCTTACCTCTCTAGCAATTCCAAATTTGGCACACTCAATTGCAAGGCGTGTTGCTCGACCTATGCTATCCTTTGTTCTTGATAATGTACAAAGAATAGCTTCAAAACTTTTACGTGCGGCATTTGTTTCATCCAAACTAACCGATCTTTTTAAGTTTATTTCTTGTGTACTACTGCTCTGTGGACTTGCTCTTCCATTATGTAAAACATGAATCCTATCATCTGAGTTAGGTCTATGATTTATTATTGAACTGGCTGACAATCCCCGCATGCTGTACTCCTTGTCATGAAGGCAGGGGCTTGAAGAAGCACAAGGAACAACTTTTACATCTGTAGCAGCATCACCAAATGATGTAGATCGACAGAGCAGTCTTTTGGCTTGAGCAGCAGCTATGAGAACTTTCATTGGAGTCATATCAATAGCAAAGCCTGAATCCTTGGGTATAATCTTAAGCTTAGCATCATTTATGACCTCCTGCCTACATAATCAAAACAAGAACAAAAAAAGAAAATCATAAGTTATGGTTTACACACTCAAATTCCATAAGGATATCAGGCAAAGATACATGCTCAAGAAGATGTTTCTTCTCTCAAGTCCTCTCACCCTTCTAATGTGTAAACCTCCTTCTACCCTCGTATATGACTTCTAGGAATTGCGGTAACAAGCAATAAGAATTCCATTGTGCCATTTGTCGCATTGCTTACATAAGCCACCTAGAGTTTTTTGAAGGCAGGCCTAGGCGCGCGAGTTTTTTGAAGGCAGGCCTAGGCGCGCGCCTAGGCCCACCAACAAAGTTTGCGCCCACCTCGGGTCAAGGCGGGCACATGTTCAAAAGGCACACGCCTTTTAAATCCATAAGCCATCGGCAACCCCAAAAAAAAAAGAAAAGAGAAAAGAGGTTCATCAAAATTCTCAGTTACTGATACAAGTGTTGCTTTCAATCCAACGTAGTCTAGCTAAGGGAGAAGGAAAGACATATATACCTACTTGTGAATGAGAGTAGAGAGAGGAGCTTTTTGTCCATGCTACTGTCTACTTCTTTTAATTTCTTCCTAAAGTAAATACTAACATTCACTATACCTATAACCTACTGCTCTTCTATGCGATTACAAACTTACACATTATGCAGCTAACCGTCTAGGGGCTTCCATATTAGCTAACCATCATAGACACCAATTTACCATACATAAAGTATTGTATTCTCTTAAATTTGAACTTTTCAGATAGGCAGTAAAAATGTATATTATGGATTTACGTTAACTTATCAGTAAAATTTTGCATGTTGACTCAACAATTAAATTGTTAAATCAAAGAGACACCAAGGTACATCACGTTATTGCTACAGTGCTACTACATAACTTGCGGCTCGCGTTCATCGGGCTCCTGCCTCGCCTTGCGCCTAGGCTCCAAAACCCTAATTTGTGCCTTTGACAACATTGAAGCCACCTATTCGTATAGAATTCGCACATACAGCTACATGTCAACAGCACAGCTAAGGTTCAGTAAAATCTGCTGAACATCATACTTAGTGGTCCATTTTACTTGGAAAAAAAAAATATATTCCTATGTCACTTTAATTCCAAACTTCAAAGGAACCTGTATTACCTATACAACTGGGTCCTTGATCAAGACCTGATAGAGGACCACGACATGCAATCATCCTAATAGCCTAAAGATCCAATAAATGAACAAAAGATCCAATAAATGAACAAACCATCTAGTCACACATATGACCAATGGCCATTAAAGACAATTATACACATACACTAAATAAAGAGGAGGTTGTTGAGCAAGAGACGATATAAATATATTGTTAACACAGACATTTATATAGACTTAGAATATTATAATGTAAAGACAACACATTCAAAAAAGATACCAAAATATGACTGTTTGGAGGTTTCAAATAAATCAAGTTAATGAGCAATATACAGATAGTACAACTAACTTAATAGCAACTTGGAAAAGTATGAATTGCTTACATGTCTGCTGATACAGCAATTTTATCTGCCTCTGAGCTTGAGATCATTGTGGATCGAGATATAAGACCTTCACTTGTAACTGGAAGGCTGAAGTCAGTGACTGTTGGTGCCACCTTAATGTCAGCATTTGGGATGCTTTGCACCAGTTTTTCATCTTTTGTTGATCCAACTGATCTATTAGGTTGCAATATAGCTGAAGAGCACTTATCTTCGCCATCTTGGCTTGGACTAGGACAGAACTCTGCCTCAACAGCACAAGTTGAGCTTGTCTGCAATGGTTGATTGTCACAACCAGTGCCAGTAGATGACATTTCAGAGATAAAAATATTACATGGCTGATTGCATATATTGCTTGATTTTCCTGAGAGAGTGTGGGATCTTCCTTCTATAGTTTTTTCAACCGCCATATCAAGCTCTCTCAACATTGCTGAAGCTACCAAGGCATCATTGGAAGGGCTGCTATTGTATCGCGATTCGCACGCCACCATGGTATTCCGAACCTTAACCTTCTTTCCTTCATCAGCAGAGACGATGGAGGTACTTGGCATAGGAGAATCAATTGAACCATTAGGTATGACATCAACTACTGTAGGTCTTTGTATACATTCCTCAAGAGTTTCATTTGCATTTTCATTTGCAGACATGGCTTCCAATGCACGATGCAGTCGCTTTGACGGAGGTAAAGCAGCTTCAACATCCAGATTACAACCACTTAATTTATACCTCTTAGCTTTCCAAAATCTCACATCATCATGAGGCATGCAATTATTACTGTTACTAATGCAGCTTGAAGATTCTCTAACTGTTGAGTCTGCTGCATTGCTACGACAACCATCAAGCCTGCCACTACATATAGCTTGTTCACTACAACCTTTGGCAGAAGCACCCTCTCCTGCTTTCACATTATTGTTGGCAATTTCCTCTAAATGTTCTTCCTCACTCTGAAGCTTCATCCTTACCCTGGCTCTTTTGACCAGAGGAAGATGCTCATCTCCATCTGTACTTTCAGATCTTTCAACCATTCCATTACTGCAAACCCATTGTTTTAGTTGGTCCTCTTTGTGTCCAGCAAGTGACACCACAACTTTACCGTTATCTGCATTACTGCTCATTTTTCGGTTTATTTTACTCTTCTTCTTAAAAGTCACAAAGTCCACCGAATGGGTAAGCTCTCCATCCGAGAGACAATCTCCATCCGAGAGACAATCTTTCTTCAGGGCTCCAGTTTGGTCAGCCGTTTGACTAGGTTCTGGCATAAAGCACTTGTTAACATTAGCAGCCTCTGACCACGACGCAACTGCATTAGATTCAACTACGTCATTTCTCTCAGAAGAAACGAAATCTTCAGAGACATGCAAAGTCAGACCATGGCAGCCTGATCTGTAGGGCATTTGACAATTACTTTCTGCAGGCACATCTATCTGCCCCACATCAACCATCAAACCACCACCATTTTGTCTATTTTCATTAGTTCTTGGTAAATTTGACTTGTTAACTTTACAAGGAGCAATATCTGATGAAGTTTGCGATGCTAATTTCCCTTGTATACCACAACTATGAAGTGATGCATCTTTCAATCTCTTTCTTGAAGCAGTTGAGCATGCAGGATTTTGCCTAAGTTGATCCATCATTGAAATATTTTCAGTTGGATCCTTCTTTTCTGTACTTTTAGTGCAAAGGTCAGCTTCAGATGATGCTGGTACTATATCATCTGAAGCAAGCACAATACTGCCTTCAGTTGAAGCATGCAAAGCTTCAAACTGATGACATTCTACCTTGTGAGAATCAGATTCTGGACTTGCTCTGGAAGATCTCTCAGAATCAAGCTCATCCTGGGTCTTATTTTTCAACTTATCGTATACCGTGATAATCTCATTCACTGCACGGACAAAATCCGCCCCTTTGCCGTGGCGCTTATTTAAAAGAATTTTCTTCTTTTCTTCCGTGAAGGCTTCAATATCAACATGGTTGCAGAATGCGCTACAAATGAAAACCATAGAAGCAAGATTCAGAAATAAATGTTACAGAATAAAAACCATAAAAGCATGGATCAGAAATTAAAAAAAAAAAAACCACGTATAAACTAAAGCATATAGAAATAACTCTTTAAAGAAAATTAAAGCAATTCCAGCAAAGGCATATAGAAGAATGAGAAAGGAAATATAAACATTACAACTGCAAATCCCTTAAGACAAGGTTATCTTTAAAAAACCTAATAGATAAATTATGCTTCTGTCCTTCAAAGCACCATTTGAGTAGCTTAAACCTGGATCACCTAGGAAAAAGATCACACAACTAAATTAAGGACATGGATAAGCAGCACATCTACACCATAAACCCCAACTAGCTCCTCAGCGAAAACACACACAGACATCCCATGATAAGAATTTGACGCACCCCATCACAAATCAACTTTAAGCAGTCCGTTATTATCAAACTTACACTAGGTTTCAGCAGCTTTAATAGCAGAAATCTTAGTGCTATCTATCGACTATGACCACAAACAAACTGCTCATGTTATTACTAGGAATAAAGGAACAAAAGCATATGCAAATTTCTAGTAAGGTATCTTAAGGACCAGCTCCAGTTGCACGTCAGCCAACGGATATGATGTCATTTATGGATATGTATCCCAAGTGTTCATCAAGTCGGTTGCTCTCTGCAAATATGTGATACAGCTTAAAAGAAACAGTAAAGTTGGTTCAAATAATAAAGCTTGTAGTGAAGATACTACAGTCAAGAAGGCATCAACAACATTTGATATATGTTATGAAAATAAAAATGCACCTGCGATCGCACAGCCGGTCCCAAATGGACAAGAGTAAGGTTGGGTTAGAATGCCAGCCATTGCAAAAATTTCCCAAATTTCTTCGACATGGCATCCTAGATAAAACTTTGATAGTGCTAGCACATTCCTCGGGAGGGATACATTGTACCCCCTGAACACAAAGAAAAATTGGCAGAAGAAGCTACAACATGCCCAATGTGGCCAACCACTACATAGCCAACCCTACTAGTGAGCAAAGGCTTTGTTGAAGTCGTTGTAACATATGTTTATTCTAATCCTAAACCTTATAAGTACAATGGATATCCTTATTTTAACTTATTAACCACTAAAGAAAACCAACAGAGACAATAGAATCAATAACATATAATAGCAATGTTTTACCACTAGGTGGGGTAGGATACATGAATTCTTATATGCCACTATGCTATATAATGAACCATATATTGCTACAACACCACAACAATTAAATCATTCTTCACAGTTTCCACCAGTTCTTTAGGCGTTTTCATCATCTCACATCTCCTAACCTGTGTGCGATGTGTTATCATTTACATGTTCCCCGAAAAAATTTTATCATCCTCGTTATGCATGCAACGTAGACAGTATCTCTAATCACTTCATTCTTAAATTGATCTTTAATGTTGTGTCCACAAAAAAACAAAGAAGAAGAAGAAAAGAAGAGAACCCAACCACATAATGAAGAAAACAAAACCCTTGGAACCTAACTTCAGAAATCCCTCATTATACAATCCAAAGACGACTAGCACATCTTTTAATTGAGATGTGGTAAAACACGTGGAATATCTATCAAAATAATGCCGAAAACTATGTCTAGAAGATGCTTAACATAGAATCAAAGAAGATTACATAGTTCTCTATGGTAGACAAGTATGGAATACTTGGTAAGCAGGAGAGATATTATTAGAAGCCATCATTCCCTAAAGTAAATTAGAAAAAAAGAGTAGTATTATCCAAAATCTACCATATGATGGCCACCAGGAAACCCTGGTTTAAAGTTGGCCTTCCAAACAGGGGACAACCAACAACATTTCAACGAGATACAACTGCACAGTCAAAGTTATTTGCAAGCTAATGTGAAAAATAGATGTGAAGTTCCTCCACCTAAGTTGAAAAGGCCACTCCATAGTAACAAATATCCAACAAACTAAAGAATAACTACAATGCTCATGTAAAATTGTAGCATGATCATAACTATTACTATACAACTCCTACCTCAAGCATCGTTCACTGTAAAATCATTACATCATATGAACATTGCCCAAACCTACGAGACAATAAACCAGACATTTGGCAAATAAACCTCAACAAGGGGACTACGAAGTCCCAACACTCCTTAAAAAGGGGACATCTTTCTGCTTCAATCATTTAACATCAAGAACTATAAGCTAGTGTGCTCACGTTTTCGATGCCAATCAACCTTCAGGATTGAAACTTTGAACAAATAAGGAAAGCAAAAAGTAAATTAAAAGATACAAGTACGTATAAGCGTTGTAACTAATGCTCCTTTTAACATATAGGATAATGCGACCATTGTGTACGCCAAATGTAGGCTCTTCAAGGTTCTTTCTTAGACACAAGGCCAAACGTGGCAAACTTCAACGTAATGTGCCACGGAGTCGATATTTTGCAAGCTCGTGCCAGGCCCAACCTTACATGTAAAATTCTCCAGCCAGATCAACCCAACCATAATCTAAAAACAAGCATAAGCCTACTTACATGATAAACATCAAAATTTGCTCTAGCAACTTAGTACTATAGAAGCCTGGAAATCTCTCAGGGAAAGAGGTGTCGTCTGGCTTACAAAACTGTTTAACAGAGTCTTATCAGCTAAAAGAATGCCAGATGAGTGGAGGAAGAGTATTCTTGTCCCATTCTACAAGAACAAAGGTGATGTACATAATTGTGCTAATTACAGCGGCATTAAACTCATTAGTCATACCATGAAACTATGGGAGAGTGATAGAGAGGATGCTACGACATCAGGCGTTGTATCCGATAATCAGTTTGGGTTTATGTCAGGAAGATCGACCACAGAAACAATTCACCTTCTCAGAAGTGCAATGGAGTATTACCGGAGCGACAAAAATACCCACATATGGTTTTCAATGATATGGAAAAAGCATAAGATAGGATCCGTAGGAGAAGAAAAGGATGTGTCGCTTATATTAAAGCTATCCAGGATATATACGAGAATGTTGTTACGTACATTCGGACTGCCAGAGATGATTCAGAAGCCTTTCCAACTACCATTGGCTTATACCAAGGCTCGGCCTTGAGCCCTTTATTGTTTGTCTTAGTTAAGGATGAGCTGGCAAGACAAATTCAAAATGACGTTCTCTGATGCTTGCTTTTGCAGATGACATTATGCTTGTTGATGGGCGCTAAGGAAGAAGTTTGCACTAAGTTTGAACATGGAGAATAGCTCTAGAATCAAAGGGTTTTCGGTTAAGCACGGTTTTAGGTTAAGCAAGGCCAAAACGGAGTACATGGAATGTAAATTTAACCCTGCTAGTGTGAAATAAAATTGGGGATCGAGAGTATCCCTCGGAAGACTTGTGTCAAGTACCTAGACTCCATCTTACAAGAAAATGGAGAAATCGACAAAGATGTTAGTCATCGAATAAAAAACGGATGATTGAAGTGGAGGAGGGCGTCGTGGATTATGTACGATAGGAAGTTTCTAACCAAACTAAAAGGCAAAAACTATCACACCGCTATAAGACCAACTATGTTGTATGGCTCCGAAGTATGTCGGTTAAGCGTCAGCATACTCAGCGGATGAAGGTTGCAGAAATAAGGATGTTGTATTAGATCTGCGGTCACTCTCTTAAAGATAGACTCCGGAATGAAGTTATCAGACGGAAACTTCAGCTGGCCTCCATTGAGAATAAAATGAGGGACAGACTGTTGCTATAGTTTGGACATATTAAATGGAGATCAACAACTGCACCAGTCAGAAGATGTAAAAGATGCACAAGGGGAAAAGGAAAAAAAGTCGGCCTAAAAAGAGTTGGAGAAAAACCGTCCGATATAACCTTACTTTTCTACGAGTGGACGAAGACTTATTTCTCGATTGGAAAGTGGCAACATAAAATTTACGTTAGTGACATCGAAGTTTTAGATAATATTGAGCCTTTTAATTATTTTGTATTTGTTTTCCTTATTTGCTTACTATTTATTCAACAGAAACAGCCTCCTTCGGGGTATAGTTGCGATTATTTACCCTCCCAGACCCCGTTATGGCAGAAGTCTTAACTAGAATGTTGTTGTTGCAACCCAATGCTAAAGAAAAACACATATAACCAAAACCAAGTTCAAATCTAACTTCCATTTCAAATTCCTGCCAACTACTATTTCTAGTATTGAAATACATACAACCAAAACCAGATGTAAAAACTTACAATCATAAGCAACATTTACTTAAACACAAACTTATTATATTTGTTAATCAAGACTTTTGGAGTAAAAAAAAAAGTCTAATTATTATATCCAACCCTTAACTTGATGTATCCACGGGAGATTTCTCCGATTTTTTGATGAAAGAATGTTGCATATCTAGATGATAGTAACAGCAAACTTTAAAACCTAAACAAATCTAATGTTTGTTATACTACGTCAATAATTTAGAAAGCATTCTACAAAGAGAAAAGAACATGAGAGAGATGTCTAACGACAAGATAATAATATGTATAAAGGTCTAGGAAGCAAAAAAAAAGTAATCTGATAGGAACTAAAATACCAGTTATCCATCAAAATTTAGCCTCTATCTAAGCCCTATTGTCATATCTAAACTTGGATATTCTAAAAGTTGAACGATTCATGCATTGAAGCTTTCCAGGAGATTTGGATCTGAATATGCGCTAATTGGTGGAATTGACCCCTGAACCAAAAGTCCAACATGTGTGTAAAAGCATCGATGTTCAACTAAATCTTTAAAAGGCATAGTTCTTTGGGGCAAAAAGAGTAAAGGAGAGGAACCAATCACACTAGCAAATTAGCCAAGGCCCAATACTAGGTCTAGTCCAAACATCTTTGTAATAAATTGAAAGCTATCTACGTAGAAGCCCATGATAGTTGCACAAACAACATTATAACACAGAGAAGCCTAAAAAGAATCACATAATTGAGCATGATTCTGGTCTTTGTAAAACATAAGGCATAATAATGGTTAACAAATGCCAAACTAAATTTGCATGAGTTACTTTGGATACTTAAAAAAGAAATATTTTTATATTTTAAAATAAATTTTGTGATCATTTTATCTAAGTGCAGTATCAAAAAAAGTTAAGAATAGATTTGGATTCTCTCTCTCTCTCTCTCTCCTCCCCCCCCCCCCCCCGGGTGCATGTGTGTATCAGAACTAAACATAGCATAGCCCCATCTCCCAGCAATAAAGAACATATATCCAATTTCCTTTAAGCATATGTCTATAAGACTTATTAATAATGGGCATCTTATGTATACACAAAAGCAAAGTTTATCATGTCCATGCTTATGGCATATTTCGAATTACATATTTACACATGCTTCACCCAAAACTTACCTTGCAAAGCGATAATAAGAACTTAATTCCATTCAAATGAGCAAATTTGATGCTTCGAATTACATGTTCTTAATTTAAGATTAAATAAGGATTAAAGTACCTTTTGACTGAAGGACTATCCGCCCAGTACCTTCGTGATTATGCACTCTCTATTTGAAGTTAAACACTATCATATCTCCATACAGATCATGTTTATGCTACTCACCGAAATATGCTTCTTACAACATCATGCTTCTTTTGCTGCTTTGCATGCTTACAACAGTCAATAAATTTTTGAAGGAGCATGTCCATAACTTCAACAAGATGTGCCATGTGCACAAATACTCTTAAACTTTATCCAAGGTATACGAATGTGGCCCACCATCAACTTTACACAGTACCTAACTTGACCACAAGCAAAAGCTAAAACATTCTAGTTACAGTGATGGCAATTTTCCCCAATCATGAGGGCCATAGGAGACCTACCAAACCTTACTTGCAGAAACCTTCCAATAATCCTACGTGCCTATGAACCTTCCTAAGAACACGCTCCACACCCTCCACATGCTTGTGCAAATAGGGAATGCTTACGTACTAGATAGTTGGCCACGCAAGGCTAGTTTGCTTCTTTTGGAAAAGAAACAAATGCAGAATCAAGCAAAGAATACATCTTGAAAGTGCTATAAATAACAAAAGTCAGAAAAATAAGTGTTTCAAAATTAAAATTGACATTGTTGGTGAACCTTGCCTGCTATTTTATAACCTTGAGTATGTGTGTCTATGTGTGTATGCTTCCTAGCCACTCCCAACATATGCTTTTCTAAAGTTATGTTCGCTTCCCCGCTCTGGCTTACGCACCCAGTTTGCGCAAAGCCTGATACCAAACGGTTAGGAGTGGACAGATTGTGTCCGCCCAACATGTCAATTACAAAAGTGTTTGAATCTCCTGAAGCCAATTCTACCAAAAAAAGCCTTCAATCATTCTAATTGCAGTACAATCATTATTTTAAAATGGACACAACTTGATGCTTGAGGTAAAATATATAGTTATAGTTCATAAACTACCACGCCAAGAGAGTAATAGATTGGAAGGAGGCGTTGAATCAAATCAAGTGCTTAAACACAACAAAAGCAGGTAATTCCATAAAGTAAGGCCAATGTACATTATTATATGTTGAACTTTGCATACTCACATTTGTTGGGTTCCATAGAAGTACACAAGGACCTTCTTTCGAGTAGCTGAGAAGCCCCATTTCTCTGGTTCACTTATCTGTTCAAGAGCAAAACCAAATATCAAACATGTTTCGTAGACCTTGAAACCTTTAAAAGTTGGCTAAAAGACAATCACAATCCTATACTTCACTATAGAATGAAAAGGAATTCATCAGACTCAGGCAAGAATCAAAAAGTGAGCTACCAACAGAATAAATCATGCACCTCTCTCAGGAAAGAAATTAACACATTGGGATGGAAACTAATACTTCGTGATAAATCTCTTTTTTTTTTTGTTTTTTTTTTTTTTTTTTTTTTTTTTTTTTTTTGGGGGGGGGGGGGGGGGGGGGGGGGGGGGGGGGAGAGGGGATGGGGGGGGAGGGGGGGGGGGGGCTGGGGGGGGGGGGGGGGGGGGGGGGCGAAGCGCCGGGGGGGGGGGGCGGAGGCAAGGGGGGGGGGGGGGGGGGGGGGGGGGGGGGGGGGGGGCCACGGGGGGGGGGGGGCGTGGGGGGGGGGGTGGGGGGGGGCGCATATCCATAAAACAATTTCAAGGAAAAGCATTTTGCCACCAACTCCACACTCAAAGTGGGACGAAAAGGTCATCACAAAGCCCTTCTCTTGGTTTTGGCACCTAAATTCCTATACAGTTCCTCTCCAGGGCAATCCCTTCGATTCCCTGGCACTTCCAAGGACCACTGTTGTTGACGACCTTCCTCAATCTGAAGGTCGTCAACAACTGCTCTAATATAATTGTTACAACCAGAAGGCATATTATCCCATAACCACAAGGCAGTTGGTGGTGTGGCCCTCCAGATTAATAACATGTACCACACGACCCATTCCAAGCTCATACTCAATGTAGCCTCAAAGTCATAACAAGAATCCAATGGAGGATCCATTCCACTAAACACCATTCAACGAAGGACCTTTTTCCTCTAAAATTCAGAAAAAAAAAAAAAGGTGTGCTCCATACAAGGTAAGAAACAGAAAAAGTCCTAAACCACCTGATAGAGATCCTAACTAGGTGTTATAATTAGAAGAAGACATATCCTAGAAACTGGAAGAGCCTGTTCTTCATCAAAGAAACAAACATAATGGGATGACTAAAGAACTTCATCAAATATAACATAACTCATACGGGAACCACGCCAAAACCACTGGAATTAGGTTGTAACCCTCCCGGATTTTAACATGCACTCACCAAGCCCATACTCGGCATGGGACCAAAGGTCATGACAAAATCAGAGAATCGAAGACGAAGAGTCTGATCTTCATCAAATTTTAAGTACCCTCACAAGAATAGGGCCAGCTTTCCACACAAAATTTTTTCCTAACAGTTCCTACAAACCCTAAACACGAGGAAACGTACCGTCGCCGGCCAAGCAGGGAAGCCCTTCATTTTGGCGAGCACGAGATCGCCGACCTTCCACTGCTGCTGGGCGGCGGCGGCGGCAGCAGCCCTTCCCGAACCCTTCCTCCTCGCCGGCGCCATCTAGGGTTTAATTACTCTGTTAGCGTTATCGATGACTGGGGAATGTATCGGTGATGAGGACAACAACAGTGGTGAGGGTGGCGACGGGCAGCAATGATCGCCGGATAATAGAAGATCCAGCGGCGGCGCTCTCACTCCCAGACATTGATTGCAACCCACCAGCGGAGTGAAGAGAGAGAAAGAGGAATAGAAAGAGAGAGAAATTGGGGGGGAGAAAAAATGAGAATTTTTCTTTCTATGCTGGGTTTTGTTTGGCACGTGTGAGGATCGACAAGCGTGTGAAACGAGAAGAGGATGAGCGGCGGCTGTGAAGAAGGTAGGTGGCCGTGAATCTGCTGATGTGGGCTGCAGCGGCACTTAATGTGCCACTGACGAATAGTCATGGGCCGCATAGAACAGATATTTTCAAGATTATCATCCCTAGTGATTTGATTAAAGGATAAATATCAGCCCTCTATTTTATATAAACTAGTATAAGACCCGTGCAATGCACGGACCTATTTTATTTTTTAATATTTATCCTAATTTTTTTATTTTATAATAAATTGATAATTTTATTTAAATTAAATAGTTTAAATGTTAATATTTGACAACTTATAATAAATTTTTTTTTATAAATGATGAAATACATATTGTAATTTAACATTAAAAGAAACATATTTTGTAGACTCAATCGCCGTAGATGATGTGATGCATGTTAAGTATTCACTGCGTCGCTGCATTCTTCAGTTTCTTCAATCTTATCCAACAATCCATTCAATAACTCTTTACAATTCTTTATTGAAGATTTTGAAAAAACTTATGGTCACACAATATTTTTTGTATATCTTAAAATCTATTGTCATCACTTCTCAATAAGTATTTTCCAATCTTTTTGTGATTTGACCCGTGAAATGGCAACATACAATTGTGGCATGAGTAAAAACTGGTTTCGAATAGGTACACATCCCACTTCTTTTAGTGTTTGGTCATTGACTTTTGTTATCGTCATTGCAAAGCATATTTTTATAGGAAATTGTCTACGTATTATAGGAAAGGCCACTTTGGTCTCTGTTGAGACATAATTATTCTTGGTATCAAAACTTTTGCCCCAATATTTATTCCCTGTAATTATTTTTGCCTCGATCACCCATTTTGCTAGTTGCGTTATAACCAATCTCGTGCCATTACATAGGCCGGCACTATGGTTTATATTTCTCAATAACATTATTGGAACACCTACTTTAAGATTCAGATGATGATTTGGAATACCTGGAAATGTTAAACTGTTTAGAAACTCCAAAGGATACACACTTCTTCATATTCGCCATAGTATTTGTATGCTTTGCATAGATTATCCGAACTATTAAAAGTTGGGGTAGACATTTAATCAGACATAAGATATACATGAATTTGAATATAAATATGTTGGTAGACATACCTGGACAACCGAACGATCACTGTAGCTTAACATGAATTGGAAGTAAATCGTGACGAAGAAATAGTAATATATAGAGACGAATGATTGCATCTTTTCATGAACATATGCATCCTTTCAATTGAAGTGAATGGTTGCATCCTTTCATGAACATATGCATTCTTTCATAAAATAAATGGACACGTGGCAACAAAACAGAGCTATAGAATGGACACGTGGCAACAAAACAGAAATATAGCTCTGCTTTACATTATTGTAGATAGATTAATTTTTAAAATAAAAATATATTAATATAGTTACATATTATTATTGTTAGTGATTTAATTAAAAAGTAAATATTATATTAGTTTTTAATTTTAGAGACAGTACAAATTAATTTTTAAAAATAAAAAATACGCTGATACAGTGGTACACACATGCTGTTATATTGGCGTATTTTTCAGAAATTGATTTGTACAATCCCTTTGCCCTTGATTAAACACTTTATTTTAATTTTTTTAACATTTTATTTCGAATTGATGTACCTTATTTTATATATTGTGTAAATGATTTGTAAAATGCTCTAATTCTTTAATTTCATATTTAATTTTATGTATCTTACCGCAATAGGCTGTCAATTCAATGATCTACCTAATATTAACGATTTCTTAATGTTTAATAAGAATTTTAAAATATAAAATAATGGACTTAATATGCATATATAGGTTTTAGATATAATTTTTATTTGGTAGAAATTAATAAACATTTCGTAAAAAACAATCATGTAAAATGTTGGACTTTTAAAATATTTTAAAATAAAATGTTCTAGAACATGCTTATGCATTATTTATATATATTGATAATTTTGCTTTTCTTATAAAATAATAAGAAGAATTCAAGATTAAAATAGCTGGTATAGTAAGTTCGATTAATAGTAATTAAAAAAAATATAGCAACTTTTAATAGGATATATATATATAATATATATATATATATATATTATATATAATATATATTATAGAAAATTTTTAAGATGTCAAAGTGTTATCAAGTAAAGCTTTTTTGGAAAATTACAATATTTATTGAATATTTTGATACATTAATAATATAATTAATATGGAGTTGTTTCTAAAATGTACTATTTGGGACAGTTTAATCGGTTTTGTAAATTAGTAATTTTTCTATCGTTTTCATTATATTTATGAATATCGATTTGGCAAAAGCTGTTTAAACATGACAATTAGATGGTTCAAACAAGTTTAAACATGACTTTTCGGAATGAAATTTTAATAGATCGGAAGTATTTATTATTCGTTGAAATAAAATGGCTGGGATATTATTTGCAGCCATCTTGGACGGTTATTATTATTTTAAGCATAAATTAAACTTTTAATATTTTTTATAAAATGATAAATTTACTTATATTGTTTGTATGATCTATAAGTGTTTAGTTTAAAATGGAAAAAAAAAAATGTTTAATCGACCTGCTACAGCCAATTGAACTACTGCAAAATGCCAAAAACTAAAAAAAAGGTCTGTAGGTCCCATATTTTTTATTTTTTATTTAATTTTTTATTTTAAAACTTCTAAGTTATTCAAACTACACTGTCTTTGTTGGAGGCTGGTAGTTATGAATTTACTATTGAATAAAGCACCTGCGATGTATGTGCCAAAAATAAATAAATGTTATTGTTAAGTTTTATAATTAGTAAATTATTTTTATTCTCTTAATTATGCTGAATTTTTTAATTATATTTTTAATAAAAAGAATAAAAAAAATATATCTTTAATAAATCTAATCTACAAATAAAAATACTATAATTTGAAAATTATAATATCAAGGAATATCAATATTGCCATTATGGTAGATGTTGATGCTACTGCTATAGGAAAAAGAATCATATTGCCATCATCTTTCACCGAAAATTCTAGGTATATGATTCAAATTTATCATGATGTGATTGCTATATGTAGACATATCGGTAAGCCATAACTTTTTAAAGCTTTCACTGTAAATCCAAAGTGGTCCGAATTACTTCGAATTTTAGCAGGAGTAAACCTCCAATCTCCTCAAGACAGGCTAGATGTAATTTGCAAACTTTTTAAAGCTAAAATGAAGAAGAAGGTATCATACATCAAATCTGGCGATCCTTTCGGAAATGTTAGTGCAGGTATTTATTTGGACCTAATAATTATCTAGTAGTAATAGATTCATACTTCATCTTTAGTTTTTTTTTTTTAATTTATTTATTTTGTGTTTTTAGTCTTGTACAATGTTGAATTCCAAAAACGAGATCCACCACACATACACATTTTAGTATTGGTGGATAACTTTACAAAAAAGCAAACTTGTGGCAATATTAATTCCATTATATCAGCTGAGATTTCAGATAAGATTAATAATCGAATTGTCTACGAGGTTGTCGCAGAGTATATAATTCATTAAATGTAGAATTTTCAAACCAAGTGCTAAGTGTATGAAATATACAAAATGTTCAAAATCATATTCGAAACAATTCTCAAATAACACGACTATCAATGACGACTGTTTTGTACGGAAGAAAAAGATGATGGTTATTACATTGTCAGATACGAACATAAGCTAAAAATTGCTTCGTCATGGAATATAATCGAAAACTTAGTGTGAAATTTGGTGCACATTTCAATGTGAAATTTTGTTCGCGATCTATGTTTATCAAATACTTATTTAAGTATGTCAATAAAGGTCCTGATAGAATTAGAGCTGTTGTGGAAGACAACATTACGGATGATTACGACCATACGAATGTTCATTTTAAAGAAGTTGATGAAATTAACATAGGAGTATCCATCATCTAGATTGCTTATGAGTATTGAAATATTTTCCATAATCAATATAGGAGTATCCATCAATAATGTGAGTCGTTTATATATAATATCAGTATCTTAAAAGAAAAGGAGAAAGAGACAACATAAATATAATATACCTCTAGATTTATTCCTCTATTGACGATGTTTGAACAATTCTATAACCATACACAATATATGTCATTAGGGACCATAATTGGTCCTCGTCAAAAGTGATGGAATTCATGATCCGATTTATAAAATATTGCAAAGCAGTTAAATTTATAAAAAGACTTGTAGTTAATCCTCTTCGAGATTATGAGGTATGGGGTCATAATTAATCCTACTAGTATTAGTTTGATTTACAGTGTTATCATTGTATGACGAACCGTCGAAACACATAATGAAGAATGAATAGGGGGCACCAAGGATAGATGCCGAGCTTTAGTGAAAGTTGGCCAGTCATTTAGGTTGCTTATGAGTATTGAGATATCTTCCATCTGCTATTTAATTAACATAGAAATATTCGTCAGTAATGTGAGTCGTTTATATATAGCATCAGGATCTTAAGAAAAGGGAAAGAGACAAGAAAAAAGTAATATACCTATATATTTGTTCATTTTTTGGCGATGTTCGAACAAATTTAGAATCATACACAATATATGTCATTAGAGATCATAATTAGCTTGTAGTCCATTAATTGTCAAAGATTTTGGCGGCATATATGAACAGATGGAGCTTTTGGATGTTCTCGTGGAGTTACCAATTAGAATAGTACAATAAAATTTTGAAAATAGTTGGCGATTACTTACACATGCGAGCGTCGATGAGACGTAGTGCCATTGGACCATCTTGATTCCAAATCTTTTTGTTGGTATTTTTATACAATAAATTGAAAACTTGCCAAAATAACAAAAAGAATAGAAAGATGACCACAATATAATGTCACCAGATTTGGCCGAATGAAGAGGGATTTTACTTTTTTTTTTTTTGTTGTTGATAAGTTACAAATTAAGACCAGTATAACTATACATTTGTAACTTATCAACAACAAAAAAATTTCTTTTTTTTTTTTTAACTGTAGTTTTCCTTTTTTTTTTTTTTTTTGATAAGTTACAAATTAAGGCCAGTATAACTATAAAGGGCAAGTTTGAAGCATCTAGTCTTTGTTTTTTTTAACAATTTAAATCAAACAGCCCCCGCCCCCAGCTGGAGCGATCCGGACGTTCGCTTCAGGAAGCGAGCGCGCGGGTTCAAACCTCGGCGGGAGTGCACTCGTCCGATTTAGGGTGGCTGTGAGATAAGTACGATCGCCGAGTTTTCAGGCGGTTGTGCGAAAGTGGTGGACCCGAAAGGCTACTCCATTGTGTGGTCTGGAGGCGGACGCCACACCGAAGTTTTACTACCTAATCACAGGCAGATCCAAAGTGGTTCGATGTCTGTCGGTTAGAAAATGGTCATGATTTGAGACCAAGTAGGTTTCGCCACGTCATCTCAGCAAAAAAAAAAAAAAATCAAACAGAAAATGACAAAAGAGTTATTCTTTACTGCACAATATATATATATATATATATATATATATATAATATATATATATATATATATATAACTATATGATGAAAACTGTTATACCACGTGGTATTTTGAATAATTTTTAGTGTGCCATTTAGCATTTATTTTCATTTAAAAAAAAATCATGTGACATTTGTATTAATTGATAAAAATTTATAAAGTCATGTAATTTATTTGAAGTCTAATATTACAAATAAATAAATAATTAAAATAATAAGTTATAAAAATAATTTAAATACAAATACAAAAATTTATATAAATAATTATATTATATATTATATATTAATTAATATTAATTTTAAAATAAAACTTTGCTATATACAAAAGTTTTTAATCATATATATATATATACTATTTAGCATTATTTCTCAAATAATTTTTTGTATGGCATATAAATTTTTTTTACTCTAATAATATGTTACTAATAAAATATAATATTATAATAAAAAAATATTTATATAAAATTAAAAATATAAAAAGTTAAAATTTTTAATATTATTATTACTATTATTATATTATTATTATATATATAGAAAGATTATTCTCAACTTAACCTATTTAATAATCGTGATATATATATATATATATATATATATATATCAATTATAATCGTGATTCGCATGGTGCAAAATTAGTATTATAGATTAGCCTTTGTTTGTGTTGGCCTTCTCTGAGCCCAAAATTCAGCCTATTCGTAAGTCTACATAAGCGAGCAACGTTGGCAAGCAGATTTGTAGGTCACCCAACTTACCCTCTCGCCGCCGCCGCCGCCGCCGCCGCCGCCACCCTCAACCGTCTCCCTCGCGAGCATTCATTGCCGTCGCTGCCGACGCAATGATCCACAACCCACCACCCTTCTCCTGTCCACATCCTCCCAATCAACCGCTGCCCTCTCTCTCTCTCTCTCTCTCTCTCTCTCCATGTCTAAAGTAGATCTGTTGAAGTTTTATGCTTCATATACTTTCATACACAACATAGTTCACGCTGATGCGGAAATTTGTGAGAAATTTAGACGGTTTTAATAGATCTAGCATGTATATATTGTTTATAATGCCTTTTCACATCGTTCATAGATTAGTGTGATGATATGTATGTGGAATAAATTGAGCAACAAATTAGCAAGGGATGCGAAACAAGATGAACTCTCATATTGTCCACTAGACAAGGATGTTAGAAATTTCTGTTTTCTGTAACTATAAGTAGATCTGTAAAGGTGTATTAGAGGAAATATTTTGGGTCACAGATGTAGCTATCAAAATGAGCTATATTTCCCCGATAAATAGGTAGTTAGTGTAAGCGTGAGACATCGAGGAATACAAGTCTCTATTCTTGCTTGTTTCAGTAGTTCTATTAAACGCTATTAACTGGACCAAAAAAATAGTTCTATTCCAATTCGAAGGCATTTACATGTTTGAAACTACTAAATTGCGATGCTATCTTTCTTGGTAGGCAAATAGTTTAACCAAGATGCTGCAGATCATAAAAATTCTCCATAATGTTCACCCAAAAATGTGCTAAATTTGTCATGTTTTGCAGAAAGTTATAGGAGTACCATGCCAAAGGCTTAGATGTCTATGTTGAGCATACATACCTATGCCTTTGGCTTGGTACTCTTACAACATGCGACAAAAGATGAGCTAGACTTTAGATACTTATAGAAGTAGCTGTGAATTTTGAAAGATCTAATTTGTGATTATGTTTATTTGTTGTGCTGCAAATTGCTCTCTTGTTCTGGACGACATAATATAATTGGATGTTTTCTACTGGAAATATTTGTTCGCTGCAGATGAAGCTATCAAAGTGAGTTCCTTTTTGGTATAAAGCTGAAGTTAAAGGAGTGAGATGGGTAAGTATTGCAATTCACAATTAATATTGTTTTGTGGTTATATGTTTCATACTTTAGTAGCTTTATTACCCATTATCAACAAGTTCTATCGCAAGTTGAAGATATGTAGATATTGATGCTTTGACAAAATAAGTAAGGAGTTGTCGACATTAAGTGGACATTAACTTACAAAGATGCTGTAGCTCCCAAAACTTCTCCAAAATGTTTCACTCAAAATTTGTTGAATTTCGCCGTAATAGTCCTGCAACTTTTGTCATGGTGCCATAAAGGTGTATGAGTACCATTCCAAAGGCTTAGATATTAATGTGGCGTGTAGATTCCTATGCCTTTGGCATGATTACTCCTACAACATATGACCAATGAAGCCGCAGGTTAACCTACTTATTGAAGTGAATGATGAATTTGGTAATATTTGATCGACGTGCAAGATGCCGCGACCAAGAGGACTTAGCAAGCCTTGAAAGAATAATGTTGCTCCTCCACGTGATACACGTTGAAGGTGTTTTCGAAGAGGTAATAATGGGTGTGTTTAATACATAGTTTTCGGTGCCGGTAGGCACAGCCCGTGCCGGACGGCACGTTCATATTCTGGCAGTTGTCGGCACGGTTGGTGTTAAAAAAATTTTCTATTTAAACATTTTAAATTATTTTTAAAATTTTATTTTTTATATAAAAAAATTTATATTTTGTATATAACAAATAAATATATATTGGCACGGTCGGCACGGCATTATCGGCGCGTCGGTACTTGCCGGGATCTTAGTTTATTGAAATTTGGTTTCGCTCGCCACATTTGATAACAACTTGTTTAGTAGTTTGTAGATATATTATTGGATAATCTAAATTTAAGTTATAAGTAGTATTTGGCAAAGTAACTTGTTAAGCAGCTTGTAGATGATAGATTGTGCAAAATTAGCTTATTGTCACATGTTATCTCTACTAGCATGTGATAAAAAATTGCTAAATTGTGGAGCTCCAAATTACTTAAATGCCCTTATATCTTGACAAAATTAAAGTTGCCAAATGACCGTTAAAATTACTGTACGTTAGTAAACTGACTTCACCCATGAAGCTGTCAATGATTTCAACAGGAAGGAAAAATAGTGTTTCTGCAGTACATTTAATAATTAAGATCGGTAGATATGGAACTCTAAGATACTCAAAATCTTAAAGCTGAGGTTATATAATTATATTATTTAGTCTCATAAAACATTTAATAATTAAGATCCGTTAAACTTAACATCTCTCTTTCCGTTCGGTATTATGTTAAAGCTTGCTTCAAGTCTGTTAAAAGTTTTTGAGCACTAAAATATATATTTAGAAGTATATTTTGAATGTAAAATTATAGATTTTATCAGAATTTATAATTTTTATATTAATTTTTTTAAAAAAAATTATCGTAATTTTTTTTATTTTTAACTATACGCTCGAGTATCATTACTCTAAGCCAACTCTGGGACACATCAGTTATTCTGCAAAATGAATTAAAGAAAATAAATGATGAGATATCAGTTCTTATTTTTAAACTTCTATAAATTAACGTTATATTTTAATTTTTTTTATAAATCAGTTTGTTCTAAGTTTCATATCAAAAATAATTTTATTGTTATGTAATTTTTTTTAAAACAATTTAAAAATACGAAAAAAAAGAAAATTTTGGTACATTTAAATTTTTTAAATAAATATTTGACTTCAAATTTTATAAAATTTAAAAATTAATCCACTGACCATACTACGACTTTAGAGTTTTAAAACTATATTTAGAATTTTTGTAGAAAAAATTAAATACACAAAATAAATTTTAATGTATTTTATAGTTTTTTGTTTAAAATATTTTAAAATATATATATTTCGAGTATCAAACATTAACAATCGTAAACAGCTGGTGTATTTATAACATGTTAAACGAAGTAAGAGCTAATATGTATATATCCCATAAATTATTACGTTAACAAAGGTTATTTTAAAAACAAAATAATTCTGTGTACTAGCAAAACAATAGCATTACCAATAAAATAATTCTCAGACTTGAATTAGGAAAATAACTAATACTCACTAAGATTGGAATAAAAGTAGCTAAAACTATTATAAAAAAAATGATAGCAAGTTTCAGAAGGGGAATAAAGAAACACAGAGTGCATATTATGCTTGCTGCACTGATGATCAGCTTTCAAATTTCATCGCTGAGGTATTGTGCAGTGAACACAGCAGAAAAGACGACTCAGATTTCTCAATGTATTTATGCATTCGATTCTACAATATAACCAGGAAGAAATTGTCTTAGATACAATTAAGACTTAAAGTCCATCCTTTTCCAATAAGATTTTAGAGGAATTAAGCTCTTAATAGTTCCACAACTTGGTTACAATCGCTACTGCCGCGTTCAAGTGAAGCAACTGGTTAATCAGTTGGCGTCTCTACTCAACATAGCCTCGAAAGCGTCTAGTAATCTACATTTCGCCGCATTCTGCAATCACACATGCCAGTTTCGGTCGATTGTTTGGCCCGGTAGCAACATTTTCTATCTTTCTCACAACCAAAAGGCCTTCTCCAAGCACTCTCTGGAATAGTAAAACGAGGAGAATAGATAAATTATCAACGAAAAGGAAAATTGTCATAAAAGATCTTAGTTTCACATAGACTTGGTAATCCATCGATCTGCTGGACTAATAAAACATTGATGGGAACAGGCTACAAAGAGTGGAAACTAAAGATGACTTTATCATTCAACAATACCAATAAATAACTCCACTTACCCCGAAGACTACGTGCTTATTGTCTAGCCAATCACACTTTGCACAGGTTATAAAGAACTGCAGGCCATAAAAAAAGCATTAATAGATGAAAACTAAAAACAGTGAAACCGGACAAAGTCATAGAACATGCTAGATATAAAATACTAAGTTCAGCTCACATTAAGGGTAAGCCCCTCAAGAAAATTCCTTTCAAAATATATTACAATAAACCATTACCAAATGTAAATTGTTTAGACCTAGTAAATTTTATTTCACAAGTTTTAGGGTATAGACTAATGAGAAGAGAATTTCTTATTTGAGTTGCAAGGATTATTAAATCACTGATGCCAAGATCAATGTGCAAAACTAAGCATCCCTACACACGCTCGTTTGAATCTCACATTGGCAAATATATGTATATATGGTTATTCTATTATTTATTTATTTTTTGCATATATATTTCTTTATTTTATTCTTACTATTATTATATTATGCGTGACTGTCGTGCTTATGTTGTGCACGTGCAGTGTGATTTCTTGTTCTGTGAACCCTTCTAACTTGGATTTGCTATCTCAGGCCGAGGGTCCTATAAAAACAATGTCCGTCAAGGCATGGCTACGTACATCTATCCTCTCTAGCGTAGGTGAGACTTGATTGGGTGTTGTTGCTACTATATAAATATATGTATACATGGTAGCCAACTGCTGCTATTGTCTTACCTGAGAACCATTAGTATTTGGCCCACTATTTGCCTGCAAATATATGAAGAATAAGGGGCAGTTAGCACCAAGGTTTTAAAAGCCGTTTCGTGCCGAGTTTCGGTAATTCTAAACTCCGGACGTGCGATCCGGTGCCGTGCCGTGCCGTGCCTGGACCGTGGGCCGATAAGTGACGATTTTAGTTTTTTAAAAATCTAATGTTAAAAAACAAAAATCGTACACGATAATTTATAAAAATTTCACACACAAAGTAAAGTATTAAAATCCATTCAGTGAATTAAAATTTCGTGTTCACGGAATTAAAATCTAAAGTGTGAGTAAAATCAAAGTTAAAATATAAAATCCAAAAAAAAAAAAAAAGCAAAAAAAAGTAGAAAATAAACACATGCCCGTGTTGAAGGGCATCATCTTCGAAAAAAAAAAAAAAAAAAAAGAAAAAAAAAAAAAGGATTATGTGTAAACCACGCCCGTGAAGGGCTGATAAGACAGCCCTTCAACGGGCATGGTTGGGTGTGCCGGCCTGTGCCGCCCGGGGCACGGGCGCGAGGAGCAGCGCGCGGCAGGGCGAAACGCGCCCGTGCCGCGGGGCCGGTGCCCGGAATCCTGACGGATCCGGCATGTGCCGGGCGGGCACCGAGCGTCCGCCCGGCTTTTAAAACCCTGGTTAGCACAAATACGAAAAAGGAAAATGCTTGTCCACCCAGTTGATTCAACAAAAAATCCACCACCTTGCATGGTTAAAAAAAAAATTCAGTGAGCTAATTTTTGAGAAATTACCAATATAAAAGTTATAGATTTTGATAAGATCTGCGACTTTAATATTAGAAGTTTTTGGAAAAAAAAAAATCATCTAAATAGAAATTTTGGAGCTCCAAAGTTTAACAGGCTTTAAAAACAGTTTTGAAATCCACTTCAAACCCATTAAATTTGGAGCCCAAAAATACCTACTTAGAAAATATTGTTTTGGAAAATGAGTAAAAAAAAAAACCTTTCAATATGAGAAGTTGCAAATCTCATCAAATCTACGTTTTTATATTGGAAAGTTGTTCGGTACAAAGTTCCCATTTTTGTTTTTTTTTAACCACGTGGGTTGTAGGATTTGCTACTTGTGGACTACAGCAACCGTCTATGCAAAAAGGAAGAATGTAACAACTTCCCTTAACTAACGTTAGGCATTTAACCTTGATTGAAAGTAATAATAATAAATGGCTTCCTATAGAAGTTTGCCAAAATATGTGGATGACCGTGGATTATGTAAAATCTACAAATGAGTCCATGCAGAATATAGGCAAACATAATAAGAAGCAAGCAACATTTCCATAGGAAAGTACTTATTAACCTTTCAGTATGCATCATTCAAATTTAACTAAAGCAAAGCTTCATATATGACTTTGAGGCTATAGATTCTACAGTAATATGACTGCAAATTCTATCCTACATTTTCCCTTATTTTTTTTTACTAAAATTAAATTACTTCCTAAAATTCAAAAAAATAAAAATAAAAAATATATGGTAAACGGATGGACTCCATGTATGAAGCTCTGGAATCACTGGATCTAAAGAACTAAATAAAGATTAGGTCAGTGTCACCTGGGAATTTTAGTTACAACGGCGTCACACTAAATGGAGCAGTTATGGGAAGAATTCTCCACGATAATCTCAAAACAAATCAAGTTTGGGCAGACTTGGACTTTGTGATACTTCTTAGAAATTGAGCATCAAATATTTAATGCTCTGGTACACGTCACAAACAACAAGGGTATTAAGGCATGTTCACCCTCTGCCAGCAGGCAGCAGATGAAATCCGTCTAGTGCTGAACTGCCGATACACAAATGTCGAGGTTATTACTTACGATTATATTAGGATTAAAAACAAAAAACAAAATGTGAATCAATTAAAAGTAATTAAAAATTAAAAACAAATTGTACATAAAAAGCAACTGCCATGCCGGCTATCTCTGTGCCGGATCTACAGCAGCACGATGCGTGCCGTCCGGTACCTAAAACCATGTTTTGTATATACAGCTGAACAATAGATATAAAGCTGATTATATAATGACAATTAACCTTTTAGCAAATTGTCAACTATTCGATATATAGACACAACATCAAAATGCAGCCATATGCACTTTTACCGCAATAATACGCAGATAACATGCTTGTTTGACACTAAACTTTAGCAAATTGAGGAGCCATTCACAACATTCTCAATATAAGAAGTCCACCTGAATAGACAATGTGAGAACCCATCAATGTTTCACGTGCCAACATGTGAAGGCTAATCTCGTGGTATTTCGAACGAAAATTGATGGAAGTAGAGATAAATGGAAAGAATTGGTACATCACAGCAACTAGGGGACTACTTTACTATAGCTCTGAGTTTTGGTCCAAAGCTCACAGGGACATTGCAGTATACTATGAGATATTTATGGCAATGAGACAACCATGCAACTGCATGTAGCTTGCAACAGGCAGCATGTAGGATAAGATGTGTTGGAACTTGGGAGTCTTTAAAGAATGAACATGGATAATGATAAGGGCAAGGACATGGACTCTGACGCGGAAATGAATAGGGCGACACCAGAAATTCTCACTTAAAAGAAAAGGCTTGCATTTAACATATATACTTATTTTCATTTGTAAACAGTACAAATTGAGTGACAACTTGAATCTTGAGCAAATCTTAACATGTAGTGCTTAAACCACTACATAATTATCAATATCTTACGAGAAAGAATGTATTTATCAAAGAAAACATACTATCATAACCTCACCATGTAATATCTAGTCCATATTCGATTCATTATGTATTATAAGGAACGATTAATAATTTATTTTAACTTTCTCTTAAACTTGGTTTAGTCTTTTCTTAAGGTAAGGCACTTATACTGATAAGGACTTCCATTAGCCTTGGCTGAAAACTTGGTTTTGTTTATCTTATTTTAGTTTATTTTAAGACAAATTATTTTTAGCAAGTCTTTGTGTCTGTAGTTGACACAACAATACATGTATCGAATACATGTGCAAAGAGTGTCCAGCATAATGTCATGTTCAATATCTTTTCGACAAAGACACCAAGGCTTTTGTGTTTTCTAACTTGGACTTGACTAAGCAATTTTAAATCTTGAGCAAGAATATTGCACCGTCCATATTAAACTGAATGCATGAAGTATGAAGCATACCATAGATAGTAGACCAGGACCTGTATGCTTTGCAACAAAATTTTCATCCTCAAATTTAGTCCCATAAATGGATACGCATCCACTTCCATCACCCTGAGAAAACATGTTCACTTGGGGTAAGGAGACTTGCAAAACATAAACAAATAAAACTTTATAAGAAAGAGCAGCTTCCTAATAAAATTATTGAAGAAAATGCATAAAGAGAAGTGCTTGAATTACAATTACATAGAAATATTGAAGGAAATAGTTACTACGCAGTGTATAAGCAAGGTTGAAAAAACAAATTGACGAACAAATTCAATTTCCTTGCAATATTTTCGTGCGATTTGTCATTAGCTAACTCAACGATCTTGCACTAGGAAGAACTAAGTAAGTTTGGGAAAATATGTTGGAACAGGCAATGCTCTTCTGGAGCGAACACACTGTCCTCAAACTGAACAGGAGAAACAAACCCTTGTTTCGAGCTAAGCTCGAAGTGAAAATATTTGTTACTGGCATGAAAACGCAGCCACAACATTCAATATGCCTCCTTCAGAAAATTGTCCTATGTATAAAAGTATGTCGACTTGGATCCATTATATATGTTCTCAAATTATTGCAAACCCAAAAGAAAAAGAAGCTAAATTGCCTTCAACTGTCTTCTCAAGTTGAGAGTACAGCTACAACGTTAAGCAAACAATGAAGAAAAAGCATGATTAAGCACAGTCAGAATGTACTGAAACTCACTCCTCCTTGGCACAGTTCTTTTATGGTTAGTGCCTATGTCAATACCAAAAACAATTATATATGTTTCATGAGAGTTGGCCCATCAGTATTTACCCTCTCTACTATGATGGTCCATGAATTAAGGATCACTAGAAATCCAATAAAGATTCTTGTTTGTCTGAAATATCTGGATATCCCATGCTAGTTTTAACCATGAATGCTAAAGCGCAATGGGGAGAATGACAAACATCTTTGAACTAAAAACTTCACTAGATTCATTCAACAAAATATTGATTATGAAAAAAAGAACTAATAAAATCTTAAAATAACCAAGAATAATGTTATCCCTGCATTTGCTTTCTCTTGGGCGTAACATTTCAAGCTGTTTTTCTTTTAATTTTACCAACCTAGTATTCCAATTCAATCTACAGTTGCAGTTGAGCCAAGAAACAGACAGCTTTTGACAGTTGTCAGCTAAGAATAAAGACATGGCCAAGAAATGCAAAACAATCGGACAAAAAAACGAACCTTTAAAAAATCACCGGCTTGAATCATAAAATCTTTGATAATGCGGTGAAACTGACAGTTTTTATATCCAACTGGTACTCCTGCTTTTCTGCCAAAAACAAAAGAAAAAGAAAAAAGAAATCCAGTTTGAATGGCTAATCATTGATCAATATGCTACTAAAGGAAATGAATGAGAACCCGTAAGATGGTGGAGAAAAGATCCTTTAAATATGCTCTCTTACAAAGATGTGCACAAAAAGCTTCAACACCGAACCAAAAGAGTTCATGGAAAAAAACAAAGAAACTCATATGACCAACATTACTTTTGCATCAAGCAATTAAATAGTTACACTTCAGCCATCCTATGTTTAACTTTGCTAAGTAATATTCAAAGGTCAATGAAAATCCACATGATTGTTAAATGAAAGCTCTGTCATGCTATGGAACAACTAATGATGGTTTGAAGAAAAAATGGTTAAACATTATAGACAAAGAAATTCAGAGAGAAAACCTATGAGAAACATTACAAGTTCAAATCTCACAAGCGCCATCTAGAGTAGTGTGGAAAATTTATCCCATATGTACCCTGTGAAGGGTGACACCGGCCTTTGAACCTATCCAGACCGAAACGCTGGTACTTCTCAGTTGGTGAAACATGGACCGGTACCACTCGAGGGTTTATCTATTATGATTATTGCACAAAAGTGGGCCAGTTATGGATAGTTTCTCTACGATAATCTCAAATAAACAAAAATTACAATGAAACTCTCAAGCAATTTAACATCTATAGTTGACCATCAGAACTCCAATGGTTAAGGCATATTAACATGATAATTAACAGAACACTCTATCCTGCTATGGAATAACTAATGAAGCTAAATATATTCATGATATAGAACAGTAAAATTTTATATGCAAATAAAGTTGGATAGTCTAACGTCTCGAAAGGTATTTGATAGACAGTTTCTTACCTGTATTCACCGGTACAGAATTGCCTGTTACATAGAAGCAACAATGTTTTGGTCAAAGAAAAATCTAGGGTTTAGTTGAGAGAGCAAAGAAATAATAAGTAAGCTATTCATGCACCTGAAGTTCTCTGCGGTTTTAGGGACGATGTCGGAAAAGAGCTCCATCTTGATGCGGCCGGCTGGGATGGTCCCAATGGTGACGTCGAAGAACACGATTGGGTTCTTTGGATTCGGCGGCCGAGCGTGCCACTCCGTCACCACCGCCGGTGGGGCCGCCGGAATGGGTGGCGCTGCCACCGATGCGGCGGCGGCGGTGCTGCTGTTGTTGGTATTAGTGGAAGCCATCACCATGAGATCGCACTGTTGTAGTCCCTCGAAAGAGAGCGAATTGCAGAGTAATTGTAATTTGTTACAGCCTGAGTTTATCGTTAGAGGCTTAAAAAAAAGTAAGTAAAAAAATACGTTTTAATCCATAAACTTTCTTTATATATATATTTGTAGTTCTAAATTTATAATAGTATTTAAAATATTTTTTGAAATAAAAAATCTGTTAATTAATTTTACTATTAAGTAGTACGTTTGTATCGTTCAATTTGCCGATATGACAGTTGTTAATATTTTCTATTTTTTAATTATTTTTATTTTTTAAAACTTTATAAGAGATAAATATTTCTTTTATAAAAATAATATTTAAGAATTTTTTTTAAAAAAAATTACAACAAAAAGTTATAAATTTAATAAGATCACAACTTTTATATTCAAATTTTTTTCAATAAATATTTATAAATAGATATTTTGGAACTTCAAAATATTAATAATTTATTCATTGCTTTTAAACATCAAGTATAAATATTGTGTATAAAAAATTTTAACATAAAATTATAAATCTAATTAAAAATTATTTATATTGTAATTTTTTTCAAAAATATTCCTAAACAACATTAAAAGATGTATTGTTACCTAACAAATTAAAAAATATATTAAAAATAACTAAAAATTATCATGTCGGTAAATGCCAGCTCGGATAAAAAATTGACCGTTAGATTATCGCGGACGTTTGTTTTTAGTTCAGTGATATTATAGATACTATCGTTAAGTTCAAGATTTGTAGGCATATTTGAGTAACATTCAAAGAATTAAAGCATTTTTTTTGTCATATTGTGTAATTTTTAAATTTTAATTTGTTAAAGGTGCAAGAACACGTTTTAGTTTCTTTATGGCAAATATTACATATTTTTAAATTTAAAAGTGATTTTCTGTCACAAAATTAATAATTTCTTCAAACAAATTATTAATTTAGTCCTTCTCAAGATTAAAAGTGTTGCCAAACACACCCGTAAATATTATTTATAAAATTTCATAGGAACTTTCATATTATGAGATAAAAATTTTACCGTCCTACACATACTTGAATAAGGACCGATGACTTATAAGCAGTAACTAAATAAAATTTGGCCAACATATTGCTATAAGCTAGGTATAGTCACTATTACTACATAAAAATGCTATAAAAATCTTCACCATGAATTTAAAAATCTTGGTTACTCATATTAATCTTGAAATGAAAAATGCAATAAAGAAGTGCGAAATTATTTTGGATAAACCACATATCACCTAATTTTGAAAGTATTTGCAAATTATTTTGAATATGTTGCAGATCATTTTTTTTCTCTTGAAATTTGTTTAGAAGTATTTTGACTACATATCCAATTTTTTTTTAAAAAAAGAATTTAAATATGACAAAAATAGACTTCGATAAGAGTTATAATTTTTATATTCAAATTTTTTTTCAAAATATCTGAATAAGTGTTTTGAGGTTTTAAATCTTAGTTGGTTTAAAAATTAATTCGCTCTTCTGTTAATAATTAGAATTTTAATTTTTTTTTAATGTAATCTATATTCGTATTAAATTTTTTTAATAAATATTTTTAAATAGAATTTTGAGGAGTTAAAATTATACAACTATTTATTTATAAGAGGGGTTGATATGCAAGTTTTGGTGCTTCTAGAGACTATATTTCTTGCTTCTCAAACAACTCAATTGGCAGTAATCACCCCAAAATATACTTGCGACTCAAGCCAACCCTCTTATATTTTATAAATAATCACAACTTATAAATCACAATCAACAAACACACTACTTACATACTACTATGATACTTAATAATATTTTGGCATTTCTGTGATTAAATATTAGTCAATAATTATGAGTTTTCTAGCCGGTCGGTTGGCCGCGACGGAGGGCGCCTTCTTCCTCCAAGAATCCAAGTCCGCCGCCGGCCGCCTCGCCCGCCGCCTCCCCTCCGCCGCCGGAGATTCCTCATCTCAGCCGCTATCCGCGGAAGACGCGGCGGACGTGCTGCCGGAGATCCTCCGCCACTCCGTTCCCATCCGTGGTGGCGACGGCATCGCCTCTGGCGATCCTTCGCTCTCGACCTCGAAATGGCTCCTCAAACCCTCGGCTAATTCGTTTGTTTCGTCGCCGGACGTTCTTAATCCCCTCCTTGCCTACGTCAAGTTGCCACAAGCTACCTTTGGACCCAAGAGGTACTATAAGTTAGTACGATCTGAATTTTTTATTGTTGTGTAAAATTTTTGGGTGAAGGATCTATAACCGGATTCATGAGCGATTATTCTAATAATTATTGGTATGTTTGGTATGAGCCAAACGGTCCACAAGTACGAGTCATACTCCACCGTCTAGGTAGAGGGCAATTCCCCGTGGCGGGTTTGATTAATGCCCAAACTGTCCAATGGGGTTTATCCATAGTAAATGTCGATCTCTTTATAGTAACAAAAAATATTTCAACTGCTTAGACATTATTATTACCTATTAACTAGTAACTTGATGAAAATTAATTTCTTAGAAAGTGGTCTTTAGAAAATTCATTAAACTATAATTTCGCAGTCCATTGGCAATTTTTTTTTATAATGTTAAACTACAAAGTTGTAGCTCGCAACAAAAATATATTTTTGTGGTTTATCACTTTCTCAAAAAAAAATTAAAATAAAGTATAAAAATATGATATTTTAGAAACTAGTTTCCAGGAAAGCATTTTAGCCATGTGGAGTAGAGAAGGTTTTTATCTGTTCTGCATGTTTATTTTTTACTTCTTAAAATGATTCTTTTTGTTCCTCCTTGATAAGTACTGGGATACGCTGATTCTTATTATTACAAGAAGGCTTCGCTGCATGTTTTGTTTCCAATTAAACTGTAAGTCGCAGTTGCGGAGTCTTATTATGGTATTCTTATTCTAAATAAGAAAGGTGTTTTGTACATGTTAAAGTGGTATAGCTTTTTATATGTGAAGTTTTGTCAACTATAGGGAGAGTATCTTTTAACAGATTCGAAGAAAATATATTTGGTCGTAATAGTTAATATCCTCGTGTTATACAGTGGTTTCTCGATGATTGTGTGAAGTTTCATGAATTTAAGGCACATGAGCGTTACTGGTAAAGGATTTGAACAAAGCTTGTTTGGTCTTGATAGTTCGGCATCCTCGTGTGGTTATCATTACTCTTGTCATTTTAATCCATGCTGGATGCTTATCGTTTCCTGTAGTTCCTGTTATTTTCTAAATAATTTAAAAACAAGAACTCTCTATCTTTGGAACTGTTACATTACTCAAATCTGATTTTCTAGTAATAGAGCCTTATGTTGCCTGTTTATTGTTGTATTGTAGGTGGCAGCTACCAAATGAACAACCTACAATAGCTGCATCAACAGCAAATGATATGCGACGTGATAGATATTCAACTACTGACTCTAAGAAATTGGAGGCAATGGCATCAGGGCTTTCAATGAGTAATTTACTTTTCATTCATGATCCTTCATTTTTATCGTTCAACTGGTGTGTGTTCAATATGTATCTATAAAAGCATCTACCTAATATATTTTAATTATCTTTAATTTTTACGTATATAAATTATATTTTGTTCTTATAATCTTATGTAACGTCTTTAATATTTTAGCAGTCCCGATCCGCCGACCTTATAATGCAAAACTGTCTTATCCTTTATACTGACATCAAATCTCGACTGTCGAAACTGATCCCACTCTCGCAAGTATTGCAAAATATTATCATTATGAGAGAAGATAGCCAGGGAACAAGGGTCATGCGGAGGTTTGCGGTTGTCCTCTCCAGCACAAATTTCGGTAGCTGTGTAGGATCAACGAAGGAGTTAGTGGTGGTTACGATAAATCTGAAAGTGACCGAGAGAGATAAGTTGAAAGAGATCTCAGCGGTAGTGGCGGCGCACCACGAGATTGCCGGGATAAAATGTTTGGACGGTGTGATCCGCACAAAACACTCCGTGAGCAAGTTTGGGAAAGGAAATCAAATGCAGTTGTTGTGGCTTTGACAAATTCAAACGAATAAGTATGTAGCATTAAGTATGTAGAAGATGATGCTTAACGATATCTCAAAGCATTAACAGGATGATGTATGCTTCTAAAAATCGTTTTGTTTGCAAGTTGCTTACATTTACTTAACGGGAAACCATGTAGCAATTGTTAATTCTCTGAAAATCAAGATTTTATAGTTTTCTTTGAAAAGACACATGTCTAGACTCTAGACATTTCTACTCTCAATTCTAGATGATGGTATTCCCTTAAATTATACATACTATGTCCATTTTGTAGTTGCAAAGGCTTTTATGGTCGCTACGACAATAGTTTTTGGAGGTGCTGCAGCTACAGTTTATCAGCTACAGATGCACACTGTAAGTTATTCATTGATCTTTTTGTTTTTGCTTGAAGTTGTATTGCTACTTTACTCCAAGGTTTCACGTAATATGTACTCCCTGCATCCCAACCATTTCCTTTTTTTCTATCGACTTAGAAACATTTAATAGATTGATAGAAGAAATATTGTTGCATCTTAGAGCATGTTTAAATGTATGTCAAAAATTTACATGTCATACTTGCATGCTCTCCTTATGGTGTGTATATATATATATATATATATATATATATATATAATATATATATAGAGGAGAAGAAGAGAGAGAGAGAAGAGAGAGAGAGAGAGAGAGAGAGAGAGAGAGAGAAACTTATCATTCATTACTAGTGTTTAGGTTTCATACTAGAGAGTATACCTACTAGCTACGCAGAAGCTCCAATGTAACTACTCATCAGTGTATCTCCTAATTTATCTTTGCATAATTAACCACCACTTCAAATACTTAATTACATGGTTAAATAGAATAAAAAGGATAGCTGAAAAGTTACAGGAAACTTGATGGATTATGCTTTTTGCTTCAATATCATCTATTTCTTTCCTTGTAGGTTGATGACATCAAAAGCAAGATAAAGGACCTCATCCAGCCAGGAGCTACTGTTGTCAGGGAGCACATTGGTCCTTTAAGAGCTTGGGTATGATTAATTGCTATCATAAATATTAGTCCTTACTGCTTGACTTGCCTGTTTATTCTCTTTCTTAAAGCTCTTCTCTGATCTGTATTTTTGTCATTAGGATGGCAGGGTCATCTTTTTCTTTCAGTAACTTGCATTTTCTTCTTTATCACGTCTTTCTGCAGCTAATTTAATGTCACCAAAATGCTAGAGTTTCCAAATATGTCAAGATTTCACCGAACTTCATGCATAGTTGAACTATATGTTTGTCATGCTCAAATTGAATTTGATTATTGGCCGAACTAGTTGCATGCCCGCCATTGTTTGCCTATGTATGGTATCGAACACAAAAAAACCTTGTCTTAGTTTTTTGTTTCTTTTGTATGTTCGCTTATTTTATTTAAAGTTTAATTCTTTTATTTCTTTTTTGTTTTTGAGAGCTCAAAAACTGTAGTGTCACATATCTTGAAATTGCTTGCTTCATCAAACACCGCGGCGAACCTATACCATCAGTTTTGTAAAACGTCGTCGTTTTTTTATTTTTTTTCTCATTCCTATTAAAATCATATGACCTACAAGATAGGCGGCTAACCTCATGATATTTTCCAACTATAACATTGAAATTTGAGGAGAATAGATATCTGTTTATATATCAACTAACCTTAGCCTCCGTAAACCAGGCGGAGAACATGTCTAGGAAATGGCATATAGAAGGAGATGGAGCAGTAAAGGAGAAGACCATTGTTAAAGAGCTCTCAAAGGTGTTAGGTGCCAGGCCTTCCAGTTGATTCATGCATGTGGCTCTTTTAAAAGGATGTACAGTAGAAAGCTAAAGATTTATGTATGCGTTTGCAGAATTTTGTTTGGTGATATATTGTATTTTCAAATAAAAACTATACCTTTGACCAGTACATGCAACATTTTTAGATTAGGGAATAAAATTTCTTCATGTTTTGTTGATATTTTGTTTTACTGAACTGTGAGCTTGGCTGGTGATTTGAGTAGTGAGATGGCAGTTACCGCCCGGTCTGGTCCTGATAGGCTATATTCTGCCTTGGTTCCTTCTAAGGTCCGGACGCGTGCAGTTCTAAGGTCCTAGCCACAAGAACCATAGTGTACATAACTAAAATTTTTAGTGAAGAGGTAAATATTCTACTAATTCATTGGCTGGTCCGAACCGGTAGAACGGTCCTAGAACCAGAGCATTTCGTGTGCTTTATGATATTTGTATATAATTATTTTTTTTTTTTAAATAATATCTCTAAAATAATAATGCATCATTATAATTGACCGGAACGGTCAATAAAATAATAATAATATATATATAAGACCGAGTAGTTGAAAATATTCGATTATAAAAGTATAAAAAATTATTAATTATTTTATTAATATTATCAATAATTTTTTTGAAAATATCTGACATGATTGCAGCAACGTGCATTGTACAGTGCTTATTGCTTACCAATACTAAACACGGAAAGAATCTGTGAACCCATATAAACCCTGTAATAAGATCAACAGGCACAGCAAGTCCCAGATTCATATATCGAGAGCTTTCGACAACGCCAAAAATATGTTATAAGAAGTTAAAGATGTTGGCGGTGGTGGGAGTTAAATATGTTATAAGAAGTTAAAGAATGCTGGCGGTGGTGGGAGTGGCGGTGCGCCGCTGGTGCCTCGGATCGGATCACTTTCGCACAGCCGCGGCCTCTGTGCGTCACACAATTCGCCATCTCCAGTCAAGCCTGCGCTGTGGGCATGCAAGAGCAAGACCATGGTTGCGCTGGTGCTTGAAGGAGGTGGACGACGACTGCGTTTGCGCTGCGCTGCTCCGTCTACCTCACGTTTCTTTCCAAGCCTGCGCACACCTACATTGTTAAAGTTGGAGATGCTCGTCAAAGTCCACTACAAATGTGATATGGTTTGAGAGAGAGAGGGAGAGAGAGAGAGAGAGAGCATCTTTTAAGGGATATAATTAATTGAAATTTTTAGCTAAAGTTACTAATACGGTAGTCGTACAAATTACATATATCATATATGACTTGGAGCGTATAGTCAATTGGAGTTTTATTTTCTGATCGCAATTCCGGCCGAATACGAGTTGATAGATTGTGATTAAAAAGCGATATATTCAGTAATATCGGAGGTCGGTAATACATAAATAGTCTATGGTGTATAGTTTAGTGTATCTTATCCTTCATATATTCTATTTGGATGGAATTTATTACTAAGTTGTTGTAGTAGAGAAGATAGCGTTTAATCTTCAAGGGGGTACTGAGAATAAGTGTGGACTTGACGGTGTACCCCACCCAACAAATAACGGTTATGAGAAGAGGTGAACCCTATTGGCTATATATATATATTAGGCCATCCCTGTAAGGCTCGTTGCACTCCTGATCTCCCATAGCTTGACTGATTCCTATTCACTTAAGCAAACCACCCGTTTGACGATGATCTAAAAATCACAAAATTTGATTTGGTAGACTCCTGATCTGCAACGAGAAAATGATACTCTTACATAATTATGGGAATCGGCTCCTGTATAAAACTAATTTATCTTTGTTATCTGCGACGTTTTCTAACTTATCACCTACATAAATACGAATAAAAACGGTTATAGCAGAATTTCCTTTTGTTAGACTGTTCTGAAGACTCGCTCGTATTGCATTTTTGAAATCCATTTCTGTCCAAAGGTCCAAATACTCATGTCGCATTCTACTAAACGGCCCAACTCTATAATAATCTGATATTACGTTTATATATATATTGCTATTGATTGAAGTGCAAAGTGTTTAATCCCTTCATTCACATTCAACTGCTTCCATGTTTTAACCACTCATATTTACATCCTCATTGGGGATTTAAATAGATGTATGATCTCAAATATGCAATGTTAATACATTTATGATGAGGCCAAAGGAGCCTCACCTGAATTCTAAGTTCGCAGTGACGCAGTTAGTATAATGAGCGTAATAAATAACTAATAGAAACAAAGATTTTACGTAGTTCCGTCGATGCCGCCCACGTTCGTGGAAACATACAAGATATCTAATGGTGGTGATTACAACGATAGGCGGAGAGAGTGGAACAATTATATAAAAAATGAAAATTCATCTACAAACTTGTCAATTATGAGTTGGGCGCTTTACTCGTCCATTTATGGATGCTTAACATGGATCGCAAGGAAGGAAAACAAAAAATCACACTTTGACAATATTTTTTGTTTCAAATAAAATTAAAAAAAAAATTGCTACTTATAAGAAGTTTCTGACGTTCCTGATGCGATCTGGACCGTTTAGAGCACCTCGGGATGTATTTTGCGCGTATTCCGATATGCTCTGGACGGCTTTGATTTCATCAGAAACGTCAGGAGCTCCTGATGAATGAAATTTTCTAATTAAAAAGATGATTATATTTCTTCTTTTTTTTTTAATTATTTATTTTTACTTTTTTTACTTTTCTATTGAAATAAACATGTCCTAAGCAAGTGATTGCAGAAGTTAGAGCAACATTGAGTATGGACATTGAAAAGCTTGGTTTCACAAGGTATTATAAGAAAGTTTCTCAGTGTGCTGCCAAATGCCAATTAAGAACAAAACCAGAGCGATTAAATTGGTTCTGCCCTAAAAAGCACAGACACGGACACGGGGCAGGGACACGACACGGTACGACACGGGGATACGATAATTTTCAAAAAATTAGGACACGGATACGGCTGTGACACGGTAATAAAAAAATATAAATAAGTAAAAAAAAATTTATACAAATATTTAATATCTATAAATATAATAATAAATAATATTCATAGTAAATTTATATAAAATATAATATTTTTATTTTTTTGACGACAAATTTAAAGGTTTAATTATATCAACTAAAAAAATAATTATAATATTGAGTATGTAAATAATTATATTACTTTATAATTAATTATATATAATATTATTTTTCTCTAAAAAATATATTTAAAAAATTAATTTTTTTAAAAAAAAAAAAATAAAAAAAAATTAAATTTCTTAAAGCTATTCGTTCTTTTTCTGGACACGCCATGTGACGTGTCGGACACGTGTCCGGCCGTGTCTAAGGTGTGTCCTTGTCCGACACTGCACCGATGCGATTTTCGGAGTGTCCGTGCTTTCTAGGTTCAGGCTGTTACCAAAATTTATTCTATGGTTGAGGGACCTCTATAAAAAGATTAAAATTTAAATCCATAATAAGTATTTAGTAAAAATACTCTATTTTCGAATAAATGGAGATATTCGTGTTAAAAAAATAAAATAAATAAATAATATAATATAATAAAAACTAAACTAGAACATCTCCATGGTGTTGGAATTTGGAAGCATGGGTGGAGACGGCAGTATCCAAGCCAAGACAGCCTGTCCCCCATGACACTATAAAAATATCTACTGTCCATTAATATATGTCCAAATCTCTGGCCCCAATAATTTTCCTATTAGGATAAATATTATCCATTTTTAACCTAACAAAAATAATTTTTTTTTTCCTTTGTTGAATGTTATATTCTACATTTGATCAGATAATTAACGATAAATAATATATTTTTCTAATAAAATATTGCTGAAGTTCGTTCTTCCGATATATTCTTTATGAGGAATAGACTTTAGTCTCATCCCAACATCTAGCTTTATTAACTAACTGGACCAACGTTGGTTGATATTTTTTTTATTACTCTCATATAAATTCTGAATAATTATATATCATGCTCTTTTTATTATTTTTTAAATATTTTATTATTTTTTCTACTTATCACTAAATTAAACCAAAATATACTGCATAAAATTTTTAAAAACAGTTAAATATTAAATTTTGATATGCCTTATATTTGTTGTATTTAAAATTTTTTAAAATATATCTACATATGTGTTTAAAAGTTCCTAAGTATAAATTATTTACGAAATTTTTGGAGAATAAAGAATATACTTAATTTTTTTTTTTAAAATAAAGTAAAAATTATTGAACAGATCAAAATTTGGTTTTTGATATTTAAAGTTAAAAAAAATTTATATAATTTTTGCGTTTCCATCATGTCATAAAAACACGTATATAAAGTATTTTTAAAAAAATTAAATATAAAAATTATGATATTTTTTTAAAACATTTTTAATTGAATGTTTTAAATTTCTAAAAACGTAGTGAGTTAATAAATTATTTTTAAAAATTTACTAAAACTTTAAAAATATTTATTCATAAGGTTTTAAATATGAATGTAGTGTCGTAATGAATATGACATTTCCAAAAAAACAAAAAAATAATGTAGATTGGCCCAATGCCCCTCTTTATGGGAGGCAGACAGTGCATGTAAAGTAGTGTACTGTCAGTCGGACTTAGTTTTATTTGGATTTAAGCCATCATTAAAATTTATGAATATTTATATATCAACCGTCCAAAATTTTAATATTTTATTTTAATTTTTAAAAATATACTTTGCGTTGATATAGTGCGCTGACATAACACTACGTTGCACATTTTTATATTTTTAAAAGTTAAAATATATGACTGTTGATTCTAAAAAAGTTAATTTATAATTATCCTAAAATTGAGAGCTGATCGTATGTGTCCTTTTTCTCCGCACTTGTAGTTAATAGATAATTATGTTTCAGCTTCATTTTTTTAAAGTTTATAAATTAATTTTTAAAATAAGAAATATATTGATATAGAATATATAGTATTAATATATTAATATAGTTTTTATTTTTAAAAATTAATTTGAAACTCGCTGATAAGGGTCTAATATGCAATTATCTCTAGTCAATAAAGAGCCGCTGCTGGAGCTGCTATATTACATCCTAATTTTAAAATCATCATAAATTTCAAATTTTTACTAACTTAATTATTATTATAAATTTAGATGAATAATATTTCTATTATATATAATTACAAGTTAAATATTTTTTAAAAAATAATTTTTTAAAAAATATATTAATTACAAAAAATTTAAATAAATATCTTAGAACGTAAAATTAGTAAATTTTAATAAAAGTCGATTTAAAAAAGAATTCAAGGAGGGGTTAATATGTACACAGTACACATCCCATTTCATGATTCGCCTTTTAGAGTTTCTTAGTTAATAAAGAATGAAAATATCACATAATTAACCTAACATAATTATAACAAATCTTAGAGCAACTCCAAGATTCAAATTAATAAATATATTTTGTTGGAGACTAGATAAATTATGGGATTAAATATCTTAATAACTTTTATTTTCCAAAGTTATCTTTTGAGGTGCAGATATTTCTGATATTTATTGAATTAATTACCATATACCTCTACCTTTAGATTTATATATATAACAAATAAAACTTTTAGGTAGTTTTTGTGGTATATATTTTCAGCCATGTTCACATACTTATATCAACTAATTTCATAAACCAACAATAGTTTTGGCAATTCATGTCCATATGTAAAAACTATCAACGCTAATCCGAAATACAAGAACTCTAAAAATAAATCTAATATTCTTTGAAACGTCTGCATGAACTGAGCGATATTTATGCTAATCCGAAATGCAAGAACTCTAAAAATAACTCTAATATTCTTTGAATCTCTGCATGAACTGAGTGATTTATGCTATCCGAAATGCAAAACTCTAAAATTAAATCTAATATTCTTTGAAATCCTGCATGAACTGACGATATTATGCTAATCCGAAATGCAAGAACTCTAAAAATATATCTGAATATTCTTTGAAACGGGGTCTGGCATGAAGCTGAGCGATATTTATGCTTAATCCGAAGATGCAAGAACTCTAAAAATATCTCTAATATTCTTTGAAATCTCTGCATGAACTGAGTGATATTATGCTAATCCGAAATGCAAGAACTCTAAAAATAAATCTAATATTCTTTGAAATCTCTGCATGAACTGAGCGATATTATGCTAATCCGAAATGCAAGAACTCTAAAAATATCTCTAATATTCTTTGAAACCTCTGCATGAAGTGAGCCATGTTATGCCTATCCGAAATGCAAGAACCTTAAAAATAAACTCTAATATTCTTATGAAATCTTGCATGAACTGAGCCATGTTATGCTAATCTGAAATGCAAGAACTCTAAAAATATCTCTAATATTATTTCAAACCTGCATGAAATGAGCCATGTTATGCTCCTGATTTATTTTAATTCCTCATCTGATTTGTCCGGTATATTCCAAAATATCTCTAAAAATATTCTTCTACCCGCTTTTCGCATCTAAGTTTTCGAATTATTCCCGTCGCAATATATTCCAAAAGTGTTATTTAACGCAAAGGGGAGGAAAAAAAGCCGACGCTGTAATTATATTATGATCATACCGAAAAGAGTCGCAATATATTTCAAAAGTGTTATATTGGCGCAAAGTTAAAAAGACCTACTTTGAAATCATATGTAAAAAGGAAATGGGAAAATTGCGTTTCAGCCCCCCGTTTCCCATTTTCGACTTTTCAGCCCCCGAAAAACGCGTTTTTCCCCTGCGACGTGGCGAAGCGCGCGTGCCGCCACGTGCGTTAGCCGGGTGGCTGAATCGCGCCACCCCAAATTTAGGCGGCTGAAACTGCAATTTTTTCCATAAGGAAAAGCAAACAGAAACCAAGCATGCTATTTTTTAGTATGAGCTTAAAGCACCACATTGATCCATTTTGATAAACAGGATGAATGTTTAGAAATCAAAACCACAATTTATCATTCTATGAAAAAAATAGTAAAATTTAAATCCTAACAAACATAACATCGAAAAGAATTATCTTGAATTATTTTATTTCGGTTGAAATATAAAATAAAAATTAAACTCAATAAAAAAAATGGGGAGCTTAGTAATCAGCTCCACATTATTTTTACTTTATTTTTATTTTATTTTTTAAAACATAGATTAATATCTGATATAAGCTTGCTAGACTCCTAATCACCTTATAAAAAGCTCCAAAATAGCCTTATTTATATGTAGATTATATATATATAATTATATAAGTAACTCCATACAACTAAGTTCACCTCCAAGCTAAAACAAAAGTTGTGAAAGATATTAAAAAAACAAAAAGAAAAAAGAAATAACCAACTCTTTCTGCTGATTTCGGCATTTGATTTCTTTCTTTCACATGATCGAACAACTGTTGGCGTTCTCATCGCTGAAGAAGTGTGTGTAAGGATCGGCTGCCGGCGGCGGAGCCATGTAGATCATCGGCGGCAACGGCCGGGCATATCCCATTGGCTGCTGGTAAGGGTGGTGGTCGTAGGCTCCGTCGCCGCCGCCGCCGCTGCCGCTCATCATCCTCTGCTGCTGCATAAGCGCCGCCATATACTGCTGTTGCTGGAATGGGTTCGCCGCCGATGCCATCACCGGCGGCGGCATTCCCTGGAAGTATCCAGGCGGGGGTCCGCCGGAGGCAAACCCTGCAACGACTTGCCGGGAATATTTCCCATGTGGGGATGGTTCATCATGTTCGCCATCTGAGCCATGTCCATCATCATGGCCGGGTTAGGACCCTGATGATTACTACAATTTCCATTGCCACCACCTTTCTTTGCCTGGTTACTATTATTTCCACCGCCACCATTCTTTCCACCGGCTTGGTTGGAATTACCGGCACCACCTCCGCCGCCGCCCCCCTTTTTACCGCCATTCTTCGAAACGTTGTTGTTGCCGCCCTTGATCTGCACAGGAATATCCAGTTCCTCTCCGCCTTTCTTACTACCACCATTAGTCTTATTGTTTCCCTTCTTATCATTGCCGCCGGAGGGGGGAGGCAGATTGATGGGCTTCTTGGTTGGTTCATCGAAATCGTCATCGAAGCCTTCCATGTCGTCGAAATCTTCGCCATCATCGTAATCGTCTAAGCCATCATCAAAATCACCGCCATCATCGGAATCTTCAGGTGGTAAGTCGAACTTAACAGATTTGGGATCTTTCTGGAACGGTAATGTGAAGTTCTTGAGTTGGGGAAGCTTCAGATCCTTGAACCCTTTGATTTGCTGGAGAAGATCTTGCTGCTGCTGGGGATTCCCCTTCTGCTCTCTTCCACCACCGCCGCCACCCTTCGGCGGCTTACCGGTGTTACTGTTGTTGTTTTTGGACTTGGCGTCGATCTGGAGCTTCTGTAACTGATTAGGAAGATTCTGGGCGCCATTTTTGGAGCCCCAGAGCTCGGCATGTTTGCCTGCTTTGTTGAACTTCTTGATGATAATGGCAGGATCTGCAGTTCCGGAGACTATCACCTTCCCCTGCTCTGCATCGATGTTGCTTGTGTATACACCTGAATAATATTATATAACAAATAGTACTATAAAATGGGGGAAAATGAAGGATCAAACAGAAAATTAACTTAAAAAAAAAAAATATTTTTGGAGATATCACTCCTAAACAGTGGGCGGAGTGTTGAGGAATTTACTCCAACTATTTTATTTAATAATAATAAATAAATAATAGTAGATCTGAACAAATGTTAACAAGGAGAGTGGACAAGAATAGTGGAAAAAAGGAGAAATTTTGAGTGGAAAATAGAGAAAATTATATACCTTCAATTCCATGCAGTATTTTCTTGACTTTCAGCTTGCAGCCATCACAGTGAATGTTCACCTTCAGGGTGCAGGTCTACAAGAACCAAACGAGAGTATAAAAATCAAAGTTATTGAATTAAACCCATAAAAATGTAAGCTTTCTGCGGAGAAATTCTCTAAAATTGCAGCGGCTTCTTCAAATAGTTAAAATAAAAAAGTAAATACCTGTATCTTGAGAAAATCTTCCTTGCTCATCTTCTCCAGCAAGAAATGAGGAGATCCGAAGACCTAGATTTTTGTGAAAGAGAAGGCCAAAAAAGGGCGTCTTTTGGTGAATTAAAATAAGAGTTTAGAAGTGAGAAGCGACATTGCTACTTCTACTCGGAGCTTTCTTTAATGGCGGTTGCTGTTTCTGAAGCAGGTGAAGTGAGAAGAAGAGGAGATGAGCCCTTTGTTGTTGTTTGTGCAAGTACAGAGCAACAGTTAGATATTTAATTTCCACTTGTACCCCTTCTACTTATTTGTATTCCCATTATATACATTGTATTCCCGTTATTTTTTCCCCATTATATACCATTTTTACTTTTCAGTACACTATCTTTCGATTTATCGAAAATAATACTTTTTAATTATAATATATTAAATTTAGAATTATGGTTAAAAAAAAAAAAAATCAAATTTTAATCCAATTTATATTCTAAACTAAGTGTAAAATACTGACATCGTGTCCGACAAACATATTAACAACTTTTATTGAAAATTTATTAAACATTTATTATTTTTTTATATATATATATATATATGCAATAAATAACTACACCCTTTTTCTATCCCATATATCACACTCATATTAAGCATAAGATTACTAGATATGTCCTTCATTATCATCCATATACTTTTGTTTTCCTGCTTAAAACTCATTGAGAATTAGTTGACAATTTTATTGATTTATTTTATATGATCATTATCATAACAAATACAGTCAAATTTAGAAAAAAAAAATAGATTAGTTGATCGATTATTAAGTAATACTTATTTGATCCCATAACAATTAGGAGAGTCAGAGACTCAGGAGGGGGAGCAGCGGCGGTCAGATTTTATTTCCTCAACATATAATAATTATTAATTAATAGCACCTGAGGAGGAATTCAGAGTGACAATATTTACTAAGGAAGCATTGAATTTCATTTAATTGGGTGTATACATATATAAAATTTATTTATTTATTTATTTATATATCATTTAATTGGAGTATATATATAATTAAAAATTATAAAAAGAATGTTTTAATATTTATGAATAGTGTGAAATGATAAAATTATTCTGAAACGGATGATTGTCATCATCCAGTAATATTTTTATCAGTTAGATTTAGAAATATAAAAAAAAATATCATTAAATTAAGAATATATAAATATATATTTATGGAGGGTATATAAGTATAAATGTCCTAAGATTCATTCATCTAGGGTCAACCAATCTTAAATTTTTATAATTTAAGACTTACTTAATTTTTTATAATTACTAAAATCAAATGAAAGGGACAGTGGATGATTAAGATCAAGATTATATATTACTAACTACTGTATAAGATCTTAAAAAAAGGAGCAAAAAGATGGTATTATCTTAACTTGTTGGGACAATTATTGGTATGAAAGATATGCCAAAACAATGGTCGAGTTTAGATCGGATCAACTTGAAGTAGCTAGATGTGGGTCAAACCCACCCCACCACATCAATTATGGGCCAAACACTATCTGGTGGATAAAGATTTAATCTTAAATTGTGAGAACTTCCGGTAAATTAAAAAAGAGAGAAGCAAAAAGTCCTTTTTTCTTTTTTTTTTGTATGAATGGTGTGTGTGTGTGTGTATACACACACGGATCATTTGTATCGAATTTGTATCCTATTTTATACGACGACATCTCAAAAAAAAAAAATTTGCATATGCATTTTTTTTTTTAAAAAAAAAACTTTCAACAAAATCTACAAATTTTATCTTATATCTTTTAAAAAAAAATTCTAAACAAATATTTTGAAGCTCTAAATTTTTAACGTATTTAAACATAATTTTTAAAATAAGTTAAGAGTTTAAAATCACACCATTTAGAATCAATTTCTAAAGAAACTTGAAAAATATATTTTTTTTTTCAAAATATTTTATATAAAAAATAGACTGATGTGATATTACTTATATTAGTTTTGATTTTTTTAGGATAAAAATTGATTATAAACTAGGGTGGGTGTTACATATGAGCTTGCACATTTGGAGTATTATATTATTATTAGAACCATCATTCCAAAAGATAAAAATAGAAACACTATTCTTGTAGAATAGAGACATGCTATATCGAGCTGATAACAAGATTCATAAGATCGTATTAACGACTGTTTGATCCAACACCTGATCAAAATCAAGAGTCTAAATTTTATCTTGATTAACAATACATATCTTATCTTAGTAGATAATATCTTAGACCAATGGAAGATAATATCTATTCCATGATCCCCACAACACAAAACATTGATCTTGATACAAGAGCAAAAGCTAAGAAGCTAACATTACTGCTTCCCTTCTGCAAGTATGATAAAAATATGGTTTCTTGGACATATGAAACAAGGCCTTCAATCGAGAAGAAGGGCTGCGAACGGCAAATTAAATTACAAATCCCCGGGAACACCTTTCGAAAGAATATCACATACAATTTCGTCGACTAAGCAATCAAAAATCTCTCTCTCCGCCTCGGCTCCAGCCTCAAACACTTCAATATCAAAATCAACCCATCTCCCTAAATTAGTGCTCATGTCTTTGTCGACGAGCTCGTCGACCATCCTATCTCCCGTACTCTTCCACCGAAGTATCTCCTTGTAAATCTCTTCCGCGAGGTCGTTACTCACCATCATAGCCCCTTTAGCCCATGCGGAGTATCCGGCTTGGAAATTACGGCCGTATTTCATATCCAAGCATTCATTAACACAATCAAATAATAACTTCCTCGTCATTCTAAGACCGTCGTCCTTTTCGCTTCCGTTTGCTTTATTTTCCGAAACATCGACTGCAAGATGTTCAAGAGTTTTAAAGCTCCTCTCGAATACTGATCCAGTTTTGCTTAAAATCATTCTTATAAATTCCAGATCCTGCTTAGATTCCTTCGCGTAACCTTCCTTGCTTGTTCGCGAGACATCTTCATCATACATTGTTTCGATAAACGAAGACGAGGCCGAATCGGTCAAATCCAACTCATTTTCTGCAGAGATCCTAGGGTTTATAGAATCTAACTCCTGTGGTTGGACAGAAGAAGAGCAGATCCTGCTTCCTGACAAAAGAAAAAAGCAGGAATTTAGGATGGATCGAATAATATATATAACCAAAATTTAGTGATGGGCCATACCAGTACTTTCCCAACTCTCAGATGAGTTGCAACTTTCATTAGAAAAGGACGCATCAAGTATGGAAAGGGGGCTTGGGTGACGATTCTCCTTCGGAGCACCGATACAATAGATAGGGTCGGCCCTTTCAGCTTCCTGAAAGATTGGTCGTTAACATCACGTCAAGTAGAAATCAGCAAAAGCTAAAGTCACATATAATGCTGAGTTCAATTAAAGGATCACAAAATAGGCTATGAACTGTTGAAGAAGCATAAACAACGACAAATTCATGAGCCCAAAACTTTCACTTATTTCAATAATCCAACTGATGCAAACTTGGAAAAGACTGATGCTTGATATTGTAAAGGACCAAAATAACTAAGATTTAATTTTTTAAATTCTTTTTGAAAAGGTGGTCAAGACATGATTACTTTCATTATGTCAGATTAAAAAGTATACTCGTTTACCTTATTACTTATTGAGGTCCCATAAATTAACAACAAACCATCCATATGGTGTCAATCAGCATAGACCATAACTAACAGATGCACTGTCGAATGAAAAGCAATGTAAAGCTACAGATGAAAGAAAAGGGAAAGAGTAGGTTCCATAAAACATAGTATAACCAAAATATAAGCACTAGGTCATACATAGAAAATATGCAATTTAATGTTCCCTTTTAAACTGTCTACATTATTTTATTTATTTAGTATAACTAATACCTATTAAAAGTGTGCTGACAGATGATGACCTATTAATTTGATTGAAGAGTATATAAGTACCTGTAAGCTGTTACTTTTGTTTAAAACTTGATCGGTAGTTACAGAGATCGCACAGTCAGATATGCAGCTCAGATTATCCGCAGAGCTATATGGAATTTCCTTGTTCATTTGTAATGGTGCAGAATCTGGAGAATTATCATTACAAGCAGGTTCTTGAAATGTTGTACTAGATGAGCTGAGTAGATCACAAGATGATAGATCTATCCGTGACGTCAGTTCTTTCAGCTTCTGCTCTAAAAGCAAATTTAATGCATCTCCGCCTATAACATTCGATCTGAGAAATGGCTTTTGTTTATTGCTGGAACGTACACAATTGTTTTCTCTAGAAATCTGAGATTCAGGGATTGGTTTCACTATCGGGGAGGTAAATGTGAACGAGACAATATCTGAACCATTTCTTCCACTATCATCCAGCGAGCACGAATATTCATCTATCACAACATTTTGTTGGACATTTCTTTCCAGTCCATCTGCATGTCTTGTAGAATACGATTCTCTCTCTATTAATCTTTTCTTACGAGGGTAATTCCTCATACCTGATGTCGCACCATCTCCGACAACATCAGCAATCAGTAAATCTTCCTTCCGATAACCGACCTTGGAGCTCCCTGGAGTATTATTTACAGACTTGTTCTTAGCGGAAGCAGAATCTCCAGCCTTGTTCTTAGTCAACTTGTCCCTGATTGTGAGGTTGTTCTGCTTTTGATTATTTTGCCTGAGCACAGTTGATGAGCTAGATATTGATGCTTTTATTAACTGCCTGGTTCTTTGTTTATTTGTTTGGCTCTTAAACTGCTGACCAACTTCACATTGCTCGCGATTCTTACGACCTCCCACGTTCTTATTGCCGATGTTCTTGCCTTCCTTCCTTTGGACATTAACTTTTGCTTGGACAGCAAGCGAGACTGATTTTCCTTTACCTTTTGAACAGCCTGGATTAGATTCCTCTGTATCTAGGGAAGACTTAGAGACCACAGTATCATCTGAGCTGTTCCAACTCTTGCTCAGAGATTGCCCTTTCAGAGACGTCAGAGAGCTCGATACAACAAGTCTTCTGGAAGTCTCTGGAAGCCTTGACGGTCTCAGAGGAGCTGAAGATGCTCCAAACAATGAAGTCCTACTCCGACTACTACCGGGTTGAAGTCCAGGTTCAAGGATCTTCACTGCTGCCTCCATTATATGGGCTGCATTTTTCGGGGAAATAAATCCAGGGTTTTTAATCGGCGAACACAATTTATGGTGGGTAATGGGAAGAGACTTGGCTGATCTAGGAGGCACCATTTCAGTCTGAAACCTCTCTATAGGACTACTCGGCATTTTCAATGTCCTCAAATCGACAGGCTTTCTAGGACAACCGAATTGATCGTTCATGTAACAACTTGGGGTTTGCTTTTGCCTATGGTTGCCAGAAATCGCTTTCGTTTCAAACAACGGAGTGCTATATGGTTCAGAAACACCAGATGAAGGTAGAGAATCTAAACCCATGAGCCTAGCTACTACACCAGGAGCTTTCAAAACATGTCCCTCCTCATCAGTAACTGAAGATTCACAACTATATTCACTGCTTCCCTTCATACTAGCTGCCCCCGTAATCTCATCTTGATCAATCTGTAGGATTATCCAAAATTTAAGGAATATTATTACATGCAAATTACGACAAGGAACATAACAAAACTACCCACCAAACCGAGCTGATAATGCAGCACACTTTCATCAACACGTTTTCCATTCTTCGTTCTTTCTGCTGGAACATACAGCCAAATTTTAAATACAAAATCAGAAATTTCATTAACCATTATATGCAAAAACCGAAATTTCTAACCAACAAAAGAGAATTTTACCAGGTGACGAACTTCCACTGGAGAAGAGTTTCTTGCGTGACTTGCGGTTCCAATCAAACAAGTTAAAGAAGCCACTGGATTTCGATCCACTTTTTTCGCCACCCATCTCTTCTCAAGCAAAAACAAACTTTTCTCCTTGAGAAGGGAGGGACTTGCGGTGGGAGTTATAAGCTACTTACTTCAACCAGTACTCAATCCAGCCTCAACCGGACCAAGGCTCCACCATCGAAATACCAGGACAGACACTCAGCTGCTCAACCAAGCACCCCTCGCACAAATACCCCGTCTTGCGACCAAAATGAATCCATTAATACTACAGAAAACCACCAGGATCTGCAAGACATTCAGGAAGAAAACAAACTAATCTTACAATGCCATAATCATCCAGATCTAGAAATCACAAAACCTAATAAAGCAACTACTAAGTGACACTAAAATCGAACTATAAAACAAAAACTATTCGACAAAATCCAGCAAGAAACACACAAAACAGCATCGAATCATCAGATAGTAACTCCACAATACCGAATACTGACAGCCAAATAATCCACATGAAATGGAGAGTGAGAGCTCAAACCTTTACTAAGAAGCTCGGATCTCAGAACCGCGCAGAATAATTATAGTTAGGGTTAGGGTTCTGGTCGCAAATGCGGTGGTAAATTGGAGGAGCTCCGAGAAGAGAGAGAAAGATAGAGAGAAAGAGAGTACGGGGGAAGGAGTAAAAAAATAAATGCACCTGGGAGAACACGACGACGGTGGAACGGTGCCCCCAAACGGCTCTCATATTAAGAGATGATTCAAATTGTAAAACGGAGTTCATGTGCCACGTGTTGACATGTTAATGGAGATTACACTTAATCAAATAACCCGTTTTAATTTGACCAAAAAAAAAATAAAAAAAAATAACCCGTTTTAAAAAGGTGATAGCCACGTGGCAGAAGCTCGCGTCGGATGAAATTTCTTGCATAATTTTTTAAAATTTTCTGTACTCCGTGGCAGGAGCTCCCGTTCACAGAAGACCTGTACTCGAATCTCAGAGCGTCGATCGGGACTGGACGTGGAGATTTCTTACGAGTTTGAGGTCCCTACAAGAGCGTGTGCTCGCATCCGGATTACATCACGATAATCTCAAAAAAAAGGTGATAGCCATTCTCAATGTTGCTCATATTAGTTAGCAATACTGAATATACTGAATATTACGAGAAAATCACAATTAATCTCTTATTAAGTATAGATTATAAATCACATAGTATACGTCGGAATATCAAGACCACATATCACGATGATTTTCGTAAGAGATTGATTACGGAATTTTTTTACTTAACTTCAAAAATGAAAAAAAAAATACTTTTAATTTATAAAGAAAGCATAATTATCATCAACAACTATGGGCGCTAGTGTCAATGAATCCTTGAATTTTATCATAATGAAGATTATCAAAGTACCACTTTTGGAAGAGAAGAGAAGAAAAAACATAACTTTTGATAAAGCTATATGTAAGTGATCCAGATTGAGCTCATTGAGATATTCTCGACGAACACAAAATCATCGATAACGGCAAAAATTGGAGGTAATTTTAGTTAATTTGTATTTAAGTCTACTGAGAAGAAAAAAAAAGGAGAGATTTATTCGCAGTTGTTCAAAGGGGTGGTTGTGATTTGTAATGTGATAATTCTAGCTTAAAAGGAAAGAAGAAAAATATAATATTTGGTGCAATTAGGAAAAAAATAAAAGTTTAATTGTCCAAATAAGAAACTAGATTGAAATAAATAATAGAAGGAATAAAGCCAAAAATTGTGTTTACATACTTGTATAAAAGGTTAGAAGCAATCAACTTAAATTAAACTTTGGAGATAAGAAATTTTTTTTTTTTTTTTTTTTGGAAAATATCATCCTCAAAGAGCATAACATCATAAATTTGGAAAGAGTCTCAATTTTTTTGGTTTTCCCAAAAATACCTGATCTTTTACATATATTCTTCAACTGCATAATATAGTATTGCTAACTAACAGAGCCAACGCTTGCTGATTTATGATTTACTCATAATTATTTTCAAAATGGCAAGAACTGTATAAATGATGAGTACGTAAACCTCCTTCCTTTTTTTGGTCATTCCCCTTTGCTTCTCTTCTCAACCTCCTTCCTTTTATTTAAATTTTTGGTATAAAAAGATTTTAGCACGGCACAAGTTCGCGGTGTCAAAATTAGTTCACCAATTTGCGGACATAAAGATTTTAGCATGTGCCGCTCGACACGAGCCGGCGGTGCTGATATTTGGACACCAATTTGAGGACATAAACATATAAATGCAAAATAACATGCTTCATGATCCAAATTTGATACAGTCCATCAGCTGCCAGGGCTGAGGTGTGGTGCAGAAGGTGACAAAAACCTTCAATTCCACATTTTTGGGGCCATGGGATGAGAAGATGGGCCACACTTTGGGCCATGGTTGAGAAAATGAAGAAGTTTTGAAAAATATGTCCATACTTTAAAAAATTATTTTAAATCAGCCCCTACTTTTGTTTAAGTTGTCACATAGTAAGATTCGTGAATGGCCCGTTGCGATCCGTCCTCCTACCTGCAAGTTGGAATGCAATCCAGATTCGTAGGCGATCATATTCGATAAATCCGTCAATTATAAGTACAATAGTTATGAAAGTTAATGGAGCTACATGAGTTATATAGTTTAATGGATAGTATTACGAAAACTCAGTAGGCGGCATTATGAGCAGCTTAATAAGTTTCATTAAATGTGTGATTTATGGTATAACGGTTACAAATATTTAGAAATATATATAAAGTATTACATATCGTAGAAAGCATAAGCACTTCTTTTTTCTGTATCTTTATATAGAAAGGCTTTCTGTTTTCCTACCAATCTCTCACTCTCGTTCCTGTCTTAAAGTCAGACTGAATTTAGGCCGATCGGGATCTAAGCACCGGATGGACGTATTAGAGTTCTAGCCCGGTGACAACATGAAAGCGCAATAGGAAGGCTTCTTGTTTCGATTGATTCTAGAAGAAAGTGGGGGCCTATTTATCCTTTACATGAAAATGAACCCTAATATCATCCCAAACAATGCTTGGATACCCATCTTGAGCAAAAAGGAGGTTTTTTCCTCCTAAAAATTAAGAGAGGAAGTGGACTTACTGCTCAAATTTCAAGCTAAATTTGCAAATGCATCAGATAGATATTCCCCATTACAAGATTACCATACATGATACACAATCTTACATCAAAGTTACATCTCACCCCACATTACACATCATAGATATCTACAATAGGAGACATTATTTACCTTGCCATTTCTTACATAAGATCATGAACGGAAGTCGGTTTCCGGGTTTTCTAATGTGTTGCTGCTAGAATTACAGGTCCTTCCACCTGAATATACGAAAACATGGATGTTCAGGATCCCTTAGCTTCTCCCAAAAAAAAAAAAAAAAAAAAAAGCTGTTTATATCAGAATTATTCATGTCTTTCAAATGAAATATCGTTCCGCATATTTCTAATCCTTTCCTTTGATTTGCTCGTTTCCTCGCAGAAACTCGGTTGATATTTAACAATGTTCTTATGAATCATTCAGAAGTATATTTTCTAATCGTTCCGCATATCTTCTCATACTTCTAGCATATATAAAGTCTGTAAATACTCGACATTTGTAAATATTACTAACATCAGAAAGCAGGAAATTAGAAATTATCAATAAAATTAAAAAGCAACTTCTTGCTTATTAGAAAGTTATTTCAGTTTCTTACGAAGAAATTAGTGATGATTGCAGAATGAAATCATGCATAAAAATCTAAGCATTGAGTACCTTGAACGTAGCACCGCATATCTCTTCTTCGTCGGCCGGAATGGCGGTCACCTTGTGTTTGGGATTCTCAAAGCATTTGAGACCTCCATGAGAATTAGAATAGAAACATCCTGCAAGACGAATCGTCAAATGTTTAACTCATGTTTTTAAAGTATTAATCATTTAGACGTCGAAAATGGATCAAACAATTTTCCACTGCACAGGAAAAGACTTAAGAAAGTTCAGCTAATATGGCTTGCAATCTAAATCAAATACGAGCGTAGCTCCGAAACTATGGTTTGCGTTTACTGCTCAACGAAATAGACGATAATTCATGAAAACTAATATGCATAAACATTTTTCAACGAAATAGTCGTAGAAACCATGGACTGCCAAAGTTAAACAAGAAATGACATTATTCAGGACGCCCTAATGATCTTGTTGCAATAAAACTACAAGCAATATATCGAGATGTATATTACACACATCTCGATGTACTATGTGTGATCTTGATTGTATCTGAAGTCCTGATGGCACTGATGAATAGCAGTAGTCAGGTTACCACCTAAGCAAGATAGAAGCTAGAAGGAAGGCAAATCTTAAGCAGTTACTCCATATGGTCGTTCTAAGAATAGTAAGTTTTAGAGTGATGTCAGATATCCCAAACTTTCTCCCAAAATCAAAAAATATTCAATCACTTATTCACGCGCCGACATACATAGGTTCAAATCAAGTCAATTTTTGGGAAAGATATTTTGGGAAGGCGCTGGCATATGTTAAATTTGAAAATTTACACCTTGTGGGAATGGAGCAAGAGACTTGCCGCAGGATCGTTTGAGCAGGTCCAAGTCATCAGCAAAGGCCACACATCCATCAGCAGTGATCCCCCAGTAAAGAGGCACCTTTCCCGATGCATCCTACCAACATTTTATTTTTAAAAATTTGATCATAATCTTTCTAGTTGAAAGCACGATTTCCGGTCAAAGACTTAGCGGGTTTAAAAACAAACAACTCACGGAGGCGACAAGCAGAGTCGAGGTAGCCTTGTCGAAGACAACGAAGGCAAAGTATCCGGATAGATGGGAGAGCATTGAGCTCGGAGGATAGGGAGAGCGATCGCGCAGAGCCTTGTAGGCCTCTATAATGAGCATCGACTCATCGGCGGTCTTGGAGAGGCCATAGTGTTGCCTCAAGCTACCTAAGTTGTCCATCAGCCCCTCAAACAGGCAGAATATCTCATCCTTCACAGCAAATGACCTACACAATATATCCTCCTTTGTAAGAGTTCATATATATATATATATATATGATAGAAACAGTTTGGTACAATGGAGACTGTCGCAAAAAATATGGACCTCTTAATGAATTTAAAATAATTTTTAAATCCGTTAAGACTTTATTATTTCAAAACATCTATTTATAAATATTTTTTAAAAATTTTTAAATACTAAAATTACAGATCTAATCAAAATCTATTACTTTCATATTCAAAATATTTTTAAAAAATACCTTAATATACGGATTTGGTACAGGCGATTGACCGTAAAGGAACCGGATCAAAATTTTAAAAATTCTGGCTAACCAAAATTAGTACTAGTAAAATAACATAACCATTACTCAATAAATTTAGTCTTATTTTATCAATGACTTGTACTTATTTGGTTGGATGTTTATGAAATTCAAGAAGATAATTAAATAACGATAATATTTTAGTTAATAATTCTAAGGGCTTTTGCGTATCAGTTATTCTATTTCAACATTTATGTTTTTGCTTCTAAAAATTGACATGACGACGCGCGCTTTTTTGCATTGACGTGGCAGCATGTCTCCACGTCAAACGTTTCTGTATTTTCAGAAACTAAAACGCGCGACTGTTTAAATAGGAGGAATTTGTAATTATCCCATATTCTATGGGGACAAATCCAATTAATAATTCCGTCAGATGCGAATGAATTATCGGGTCGGATCCAATTAATAATTCCGGTCGGAGACGGATCTAGGAAGGAAATTTAATAAAAAAAAGTAGAGATAATGTAAGTGAATCAATTCAAGCGTATGATTGATCATGTCCCTAGTCCAGCAATGGAACCTCATGATGCCTGGCTATGTGCATGAGATGGTCCCCAAAATGATACACATCACAATAATAAAATAATAATTTATATAAATGTTTATAATTTATATTTAGAAATAGAGTACTTACTCTATATCTAGAAATAGAGTACTTAAAAATCAGTCAATTTCTTTTAATTATTTAATTTTTTATATTCTAAAATATTTTTAGAAATATTTTTATAACAATTATAAATTTTGTTAAAATATATTAATTTTATATTATTTTTTAAATATTTTTAAGTTCTAACTTTTAACAGTTAGTTAATTCGTTAAAATTTAGAACTGTGGATTATTTAAAAATATTTTTTAAAATTTTTATTCCGATCATAAGAATTATACATTTTATCAAATGTATAAATTTTTCATATTAAATGTGTTTTAAAAAAATAATAATAATTAAAATATTTATATGTAAATTACGAAAGAATGATAATTTTTAAAAAGGTTTAAAAATATGAGCTACTACGCATTGGTTTGAAAAATTAGAAGTTAATCCAACATTTGTCCTAAAAACTAAGTAGAAGAAATGCGAGTCCGGCCAACCAAAGCACGTCCATAACTCGTGGGTGGCGACAGAACAACACACGTGGAAAACAATCAGATATTCGTCTACCACGTGGCATAATACGACTTGGAGCCTTGTAGATATTATACTTCGCAAAATCTATGCGTTATCCTTTAACGTGCTTTCAAAAAAAATGAAAAATTAAAAAGAAAGATGGTATATTTGTCCGCTATAAATTCTTTTTCCAAAATTTATTACAGAAATTGTTTTGAAGTTTTAAAAAAAAATGAATTTTGACTAAAATCGAAAACTGAAAGTACAAAATTTTATCTTAAACCCACTTTATATCAACTTTTATTGTATCTTCAAACAAACATTGCCTGGAATTTATTTTAATCACCACTTAGAAATTACCACAAATTATCAACGTTGTTAGAAAGATTGAATGTCGTAAAATAACTGTGACCTACCTTACATAAATAATAAATCAAAATTTAAAATTCTGACAGACGTTAACTGTGAGGGACTATAATTTCACTTAATTTTTAATTAATATATAAAAAAAAAATTAATTTCATCAAAAATAAAAAAAAAAATCGAGCGCCTTGTTTTCTTTTGTCGGGTTTTTGCTGAATTTTTCTTTTAAATAAATTTCTTCTAAAATGTCTTGTGAATTCATTGAAAACGACAAGCGCGAGGGTAACCAAATTTATAAAATAAACAAGTTGATGCATTTCTTGTATTTATAACAATAAAAAGTGGTTAATTATTAATTAAATAAATTCGCTAGGACAATTAGTTAGGTAGAACGAAATATAAGAGGTAAGCCATCAAATCGACGCATGACATCTTATCATTACTTCGACATCTTTCTTCATAAATTTTAAGGACCAAAGAGATTTTTATTTATTATGATTTTTGAGCAATTTCAATTCTCAGAAATTGCGGTTTAATCTGTTTAATTTAAGATCCTTGGATCAGTCTTTCTACTACATTAATTTTAAAGAAGCTCAGAATCAGATTTTCTGTGATCAATTTCGAAGCTATTGGGAATCGATTATGTTGCTGATTCAAAATTAGCATTCGATTCGATATAAATTTAGAAATTATGAAACGCGGTAATTGCTAATACTAGTTCATTACATTTAATATAAAGAAGCAAAGTTTTTTCAAGAAATTGATCAAATATAAATGATCTCTCTGCTCCATATATTTAACTTTAATTTGTGATTCAAGCTCAATCTTCTTGGTCAATTTGTTGATTATATCACACAGTATTAAATCAATAAAGCCACCTGCTGTGTGATTTCATCTTAATTTTTATCCGTAAATAAGGAAAAAAAAATCATCAAATTCAAATCTTCCATATACCATATTTCATGGAGTTTTCAATGGATCACAATCAGTTGGAGAGAGAGAGAGAGAGAAGGTGATGATAGAATGAATCAAGCTACCTGGGACGGAAAGGGGACTGGCCGGCGTGGGAGTAAGCGAGATTGGCGTGAGGACCAGCTCTGATGGAGATGGCTGGATCGGCGGCGGCGAGAAATCGCTCCACCAGCTCTACCGCCGGTGTTTTCGGTGACGGCGTCCGGCTTCCAGCTGCCAGTAGCTCCGCCGGCGCCTCCACCACCTCGCCGCTCAACACCGCCAACATCTCTCTCTCTCTCTCTCTCTCTCTCTCTCTCTCTGCAGCTAATCCTAATTACGTAGTGTAGTGTAGGAGTGAAAGGGAAGGGAGATGAGAGCAGGTGGAGAACACAAATATTTATAGCAAAACAAAATCATTTTCTAATAATAATATTTAAGAATTCCAATCAATGTTAGGCAGTTGATTAGTCTGAATATATTATTGGTATCAAAATACTACTATAATATATTCTTTATAAAAAATAAATAAAATTTTAAATCAATAAATACGGCCGAAAAAATTATTAATCTTATTTATAAAATAGAAATTAAACTCGTCAATCATAGATCCACCGAAAAAAAGTTTAAAATATCGATAAAATGACATTGGCTGTCCCACTTTTAATAAGTTTCGCAACAAACTTTTATGGTCTTCATTTCGGCCACCTAATTTGTTTTCCTAAAACAAGAGGCCCCAGTATACATTAATAAGAAAGGCGTCTAATAAATATAATCCGTCATTAGTTATTTTTCTGCTGAATAAAAGTAGTGTTTGGTAACTTTTCTGACTAAAAAAAACCTTTCTTATACATGCCACGGCCCGGACTTCATACATAGGTCAGGATAAAATTCTACCATTTTAACCATCTGATCCGCCGCATAAAACATTTTGCGGCCTTATTTTTGAATTTGGGTAAAAAGAATTATCGCAAAGAAAGATTCGAATAGCGAGTAAAAACTAAAAACTGGAGCTACGGTTCTGAGATGAACATGTTGGTGAGATAATTAACTTAACATCCTTCCGGTGGTTTTAATAATAGGATGTAAAAAAAACTTATCGATGGACCGCAGTTTTAATCGTTTCAATCCCGACCGATGATCGGAAATTATTACATGGTCCAGACTAAGGATTAGATCGAATGGATAGATCTGGTCCGACTTATGGTGATCCAATCTGAGCGCATATAGACGGAGCCGAGAACCTTATCCGAAATAGAGAACCTCCCCAAGATACCACCCAAATTTAGAATCTAATGTATGATCCAGCAGGTTCAATCTGATTGGGATAGATCATTCTTTTTTGATACTGAAGTTTTAATATTCCTTACGTTACAAAACAGAGGAACAACTACAATTTGTCACCAAAAAAAAAAAGAAATTATGAAATAAATCGACAATTTCAAATTCAAGGAATAGAGGTTAAAAATTTGGAAATAATTGCTACAAAAAATTACTCAAAGTTTGTCCGAATATTTCACCTAGTTTGATCTAGTATTCAATTTCTGTGGCGCTGTGATATATCGAAAAGTCTAATTATTATAATATTTAATTTTCAAATATTGTGATTTAAAAATTTAAAAAAATGTGATATGTATTTTAGTAGAGTTTTTAATAATCTTTCGAAAAGGTAAACTAATTTACATGCCCAACCTTTTACGTTTTCATTAGAGTTTATAGAAAGGAGCAGCGGATTACAATTTTTTTTTTTTTTAATGGAGATTTTCGTTATTGAGTTCGGTTTCTATTATATAACTCGTTCGAAAATAGAACGGTAAAATAACTTATTCCAACTCATATTTACTGAAATTCTAATATGTTAAAGATAATAGACCGTGATCTTCTTTCAGTATCAGTTCTGCTACTAACTAAACTAATACTAATCGGTATCCCATATTTCTTCTGCTACACGCGCCAAATGCGTTGGACGAAAATCAGTTACGTAATGAACTTCGAGCTATTTTAAAAGTGAACTGGATCTTTTTGCAATATATTTTGGATAATTTTTGGTGTAAGGTCAACATAAATCACTATTTAGCAGTATAAAGTTGAATTCACGCATAATTTGGGTGAATTTTGGGATCTCTACAATTTCTAATTGGGCAATTTATCTTGTGTTTCCATGTGCGGCTTTACATAATCGGCACTGCAAAAGCATTTTTCATGATGTTAGTTCGATAAGACCACGTGGGCGGAGTAACAAATAAATATTTAAATATATAAAAATGTGAAAGAATATATAGGAACATGAAAAAATATATTTAAACACCTAAAATATCTAAAGTAGACATAAAGAACACATAAAAATATATAAGAACACGTATCAACATATTAGAACAGCATATGAACTTATAAGAATATGTTTGAACACGTAAAAACATATAAAAACACGCCATAATGTATAGGAATAACTATGACTACCTCGCGGACACATAAAAAAGCATAAAAATACCGAGAAATATTTAGAAACACAAGAATATATATTTTCGTTTGTATATATAAGCATCAAAATAGGGCAATGTAAACGTAGTGCGAACTGCATACTTCGAGTTTGTTGTTGATTGCGGACGATGAAATATGGAGAATTATCGTATCAGTCCAAACATTTAAAATATTATATAAATTAGTTCTTCGTCTCGAACTCTTTTATAAATCAATTTCTCTATCAAAATTTATAGTTTAGATATTTACTATTATATAAATATTTTTAAAAAAAAATTTGAATAAAAAAAAAAAAATAAGGTGAGCTGCAATGTTTTTTAAAAAAATATGTTTAAATAAATTTTTTGAGACTTCTAAATCTTAATGGGTTCGTAGACAAGTTAAGACTTTTAAGTCTCAAAAATACTTAACTTGGAAGTGGAAAAAATTTGGTAACAAAAAAAATATATATATATATAATTTGATATAGTATATAACTATCGTATTCAAATTTTTTTAAAAAAAATACTTTTAAATATATGTTTTTGGACGCAGTGATTAAAATGATTTAAAATGGGAGATTTGTTTGTAAACGGAAAACAGTTAGGGGCTTATATGCAGCTCTTCCATGAAATATTAAGGTTCTTAAATGAGTAAGTATGCAAACAATATCATTTTAAAAGAAGATTAAATGAGCTGCATACAATATTAAATGAGCTACATACCTTAATTTTATAAGCAAGATCATTTTTTCCAACTAAAACTCAAGAAAGAAATGATTAAACTATATAATATATATATATATATATAATATAAAAAAGATGCTGCACTGAAGTTAAAGAGTTAACCAACAATATCAAAATTAGGGTGTACTGACATGAAATTAACTAATTAAGCATGCTAAAACTAATATTCCTTTTTTATTTGTTGGAATCTGATGATCTTCAAACTACAAAAAGAAGCAAAACTCTGCACTTCAATTAAGCAGCTACCGAACATATCCAAATCAAAGAAAGAAAATAATAATAATAATAATAATAATAAAGAAGAGAGTGAAAAAAACAGAATAAAAGTAATAGAAAGCGCTGGATAGAAAAATGAGGGAGAAAGATAATTTTATAGAAAGTAAAGGGAGAAAGAAAAATAAAAGAAAAAGAGTGCTAGAAAAAAGATATATAAATTGAGGAGAGTTGAGAGAGAGAAAATAGTTTATTACTTTTAAGAAAAGGATGATGAAGGTTTGGATATAAAAATATCAAATTAAATTAGAATGATATATTTTGACAAATAGTGATTATAGGGGCATACATATGCAAGATGATCAATTAGAAATGATAAAAGAAAGTTTTTCTCCAAGACGGTTAGAACGGTTGGTCGGAACTTTCATATAATAAAATAGAGATATTATATATCAAATTTCACAATTAAGCGCCATCTGTAAGTATATAGAAAATTTATTCTCTATGTTTTGTATAGATAACAATATAAACATTCTAATCTACTCAGATTAAAAAATTAGAACTCTTCGCTTGATAAAATATAAAATAATATTATTCATAAATTTATCTTATGACAAATTATATAAAAAATAAATTGATTAGGAAAACTTTTTTATAATAATCTTTTTTTTTTTTTTTTTTAAAGGGAAAGAAGAAAGTCTTGGTAAATCTTGAAAGGATGTTGCCCTTGGATGAGTTGGGTGGCGCCCATGGTATTCAATGGGTGCCCATGGATTTAGGGGATGCCAGGAAACAACCCTCCGGATCACAAAACATGTGGATGAAAGGACATCAGATTCCTTGTCTAATTTGGCAACACTCCCACTTCTCGTTTTGGTCTTTCTTTGTTTTTGTCTTCACTGTATTCCTATAAAGTACCGACACATATACAATAAATAGAACGGATAATTACGTATCAGCCTCCCTACATTTTCAGGAGGCTGATTTGTAAAAAAAATAAAATAAATCAACCCCTGAAAATATATTTTCAGGGGCTAAAAAGTGTGAAAATAGAAAATGGAGGGGTGATATGCAAAAACCCCATAACAGAATAAAATACGAAAATAAGATATAATAATTGTTTAAAAAAAAATAAAAAAAAATAAAGATAAAACTCGAACACAATAAAAAAATACGTGTTTGTACATACTCGTACACTCCAGATCCATAGACTAATGCTCTCTAAATACACTTCGGATCCTATGATTATGCAATGGCTACATGCTCGTATATATAAGTGGTATTCCTAAGAATTTGATTGAAGCTATATAAGCTCTATATGTGCTTTGCATATTGGGCTCGGCCCGTTAGCCGATCCATAGGCCGACACAGATTTTAATACAAGTCTATTTCAGCAATTTAAATTTTTCATGCTTTTTTTTCTAAAAGATTTTGATTTTCAACGTCGTTTTTTTTGATTTTCAACGTCGGTTTTTTTTTCTTTTTCTTTTTTTTTTTGAGGAATTGGTTGGCTACATAGTATCACGAGTCTGTGCTAACTATTTTGGATATATAATACATACTCGTGTGTTAGATATAAAATTGTGATATTATTGCGAATTATAGTATGGAAATTATATTATTTTAGTAAAGGGTATCTAAACGCGTTGCAAATTATATTTCTGAGTTTGTATCAATAATCTGGACAGTCGACTATCTTTTTATGTACAGCGAAATTCTACGTACAAGATATATAGATATATGCGTGTTTATTTGGAGAAAATGATTAAATCATATGATGCTACATGTCCTGAAGACAATTTCTTTTAACTTTTATATTGTATGACATGCTAAGTTCTTAAATAGGGATATGTTAGAGATCATTAACATCTAAAATGTGATGTTAAATTTTGTCTATGACCTTAAAATGATTTTAGCCATGAAAGAAACAAGCTTCATTTTGCAGTTCATCGACTTCTTTAACAATTTTTTCCAACTTCTCAAGGATCTTTATCAACAGGAGTAGGAAGCTCGAGCCGGTTAGTCCCTCCAAAACATCGATGTGGTTCACAATTTTGATATTTGTGTTTGAAATTGCAGCGGAACAGACCTCGAACTTGACCGTTTGCAGATTCGACGAGATTAAGTCTTTATGGCTCCTCTTCATGGTAGAGAAATTGTCTCCAAGTTCTCTCAAGATTGTTGCCAAAATTGTGCAGGCTTCTTCTTGCTGTTCTTTCATAATCCCACAAGAATGTAGTGGTGATGCCTGTGGATGGATTAAAAGACATGTCAATCATACTATTATAAGAAACTATACTCTCTCATTGCTTTGCCTATAGATGCAGAAAGTATGAGCCGCAGGCTGGCCCGTTTTGAACCTTGCACGGACCGGACATGATGAGTCTGGGGGTGGCTCGGCTTGGCCTGATGACCAGTTGAGTCAGCAACCGTGCAGGCCATAAAAAAGAAGAAGAAAGGACTCGTTTAAAAGAAAAAAAAATGTAAATTATGTTGCATGGCCTAGAAGGCGTGACTTGCATGCTGATGTTGTTGCAAAAGTAACGGCTTAAAAAAATTAATATCAGAGGCAGTGCAGGCTAGCTCGACTGCAATGCCTCCATAGATTGCTAGTAGACGACTAAACAGCACGACTAAGCCGCGCAAGCCCATATGGCCCATAGGGCCGGCCCCACCTGCCGACTAGCCGTCCGTACTGCCAAGTTGGGCTATAGCTCAGCCCACGGGCCACAGGCTAAACTTACATCTCTTGCCTTGCGCCGATCCTCTAGAGTATCTAGGTTTGAATCTCGCAACCTACACCTACAAGGATGGAGAATTTATCCCTTCTATATTTTATAGAGGATAAGACGGACTTTTATGCCTATCCAAATATAAAAATTGAGATTCCTCAGTTGGTTGAATATCGGACGATACCATTCGTAATTTTTTTTATGTTTTGACGGCTACACAAAATTGATAGGTTACCAACAGAATTTTTCTAATAATCTAAAACAAAAAAAAAAAAATCCTTTCTCATGGCTTAAGCCAAATTTTTTAATGGCATTAAAATCTATTCGGAACTCCTCCTTCAATGATATTAACCATTCCTCATGAATTCATACTTACCAAGAAATTATTACATTATATAAATAAGAAAAAAAGAAAAAAGAAAAAGAGAAGGCCGTCTAAGTCTTTAACAACATACTTGTGATTTTGAAGGTATACACTCTTTGAGTGAGAGATTCAACGATGCCAAGTCTCGGAGCTGCTCCGCAACGGCTAAGTACTTGTTCCATGGATAGTAGAGTCCGAACCGTCCGTGCCACGGTTCCCATTTCGCAAAATTCGCCTGCAAAGTTTTATATATACGATGAATATAAAACCGTAATCGTTCTAACATTTTGAGAATACGTTATCTAATGCATGCAATGTCTTTTATTCGGTAAAAAGGTGAAAATGCGTACCAATGCCTCATCCGAAGACTTAGAACTTAACATCGCTAAACAACGAGAACGATTATCTTCTGTTTGCGGCTTTCCTCCATTGATATAACCTTCCTTGCACTCTGCATAGAAACATAGTAGATAAATATGTGCTGATATATATTGATCTTTGTATATTACCATGTCAATATGTTTTCCAGTTTATAAAACAGTATTATTTGTTACTTATTCTCAAATTATTTTATTATTAGTTTCGATATATGAGACTTTCCTCCTTATTCTTTTAGAGATAATTGCACATCAGCCCCTGCTTTTAACACTATTTACAAATAAGTCATGCTCCTATTTAACAGTTGTATTTTAACACTAATTGTAACATTTTTTTTTTTATTTTTTTGTAGGGTCAGAACTTTTTTTAATGCTTGAAAATATCTTTTTGCAATTATCCCTGACCACCTCAATACGCAGCTGGTTATATTATTACAGCAAATATATGTATGAACTTAGTCTTAGTTATTAAGCACTTAGATATTCAGAAGCAAATGAATCATATTTCAAAGTTCATAATATTTTGTCTTTCAGGGGCCTGATAGCGTCAAAATGTGATTATCAGGCCTAAAACAGTATCCTTTTCATCTTTCAAATTTCATCATATCAACATGACAAGTATTGGTCATACCTTCAATCAAAGCAGAAAGATGGTGAAATCTTGAAGCTAAGAGATTGTGCAGTTCATCACCAGCCCATTCAGGAAGGATTGATATGCTGGTGATAATGCACACTGCAAAGCCCAGACAAATCGCAGACATCCGGTCGCTTGCTATTTTGATAATTTCATCGACGCGAACGCCAGAGATCGCGATAAGGCTGAAGGTAAGATTGAAGATTATCACCGCGTAGTCGTATCTTTTCTTTATCACCGGGATCGTCCGAGAATATGTTGCCGCAGAACCTACATGTATATGATCATAGCATTGTTAGATCCGTATGAGTCTCCTATGCTATGTAGGAAATTATTATGGAAAGATGAATAAAAGGAACCCTCCCCACCCAGCTTAGACTTCATAAGCCATCAGATTAGACACGCATTTATAGATTATGTGCTAGCGGTAACACACGTGTACCCTTTCATGTGTGATCGAAGGCTCTGCCTTTGGATCGGTCACATGATAGTTTTCTTATGGATAGAGCTTGATATAATGTTATGCAGACAATATCTGTCCTCAAAAAAAAAAAAGAAGAAGAAGATGGACACGGAAATGTCCCATAACGCCGCTCGGGTAGGAGTTCATTGGGTTCGACAAGAAAATGCTTACCGAAAGCGAAAACGGAGATGCCGACGATGATAGGTTTGCCAATACCACCGATTTCTTGAGCCAATAGAGCCACTGATGAGCCCAACCCACATCCAAGCAGAGTGCCAACTAATCGGTTCAAACCCTTGTTTAAGGTTGCACCTTACATAAGCAACTAGATTTGTTAGTAGATAATCAAAATGCGCCATTATCGGCACATATTTGCCGAGAAAATTATTGAAAATAATAATCGAACTAGTTTAGGGGTTCGTATAATGAACAAACTCGAGAATATCATTGTTTTCGGCAAAAAAAATAAAAAAAGTGAATAAAAAAAGAAAATTCATGATCGAGAACAAATGAACATGTTCAAAAGTAAGAAGTACGGACACAAATACGGAACACATACGATACAAATATAAAATCCGATAATTTTTAAGAAAATAAAATACGGATACGATTTGAACACAATAAAAAATATAACTAATTAAAAAATAATTTAAATTAAATATTTAGAAATTTAAAAATATAATAATATTTCACAACAAAATGATTGATAATATAATATTTAAATATATAACTAAGTTATATTATTTATTACAATATATTGCTAATACTACATAGTACTTTTTTTAAAAAAATAAAAAATTTCTTTAAAATTACTAAAAGAATATTCGAACACGCCAGACAAGAGTGTCTGACATGCGTGTCCGAAATTCTATTTTAATTTTTAATTTTTGGATATTCTCTGGCGTGTCTAATATGTGTGCGGCCGTGTCCCCGGCCTATCCATATCGAATACAGTACTATATGAAATTTTTTTTTGTTCGTACTTTCTACTTCAAAAGCAATTATAATAAGGAGTAATAGCAAAAAGAGAAATAGGAGTGGGTAGGATAAAACAGTAGATCACAGGTTTTGGGTTAGCTATGATTTTGGGATTAAGAAAGGATACCTCTTGATTAACTATGGGCCTTTGGGCTTGGTCCAATACAGTATAGCCCATGGGGACGAAAATATAAGCACCCTACATCAAGCCACTAATGAAATCCTGGATATGGAAAGCACCATAGAAAGGCTGCTCTCGTAGTCGTGATCTCAGCAGCCGATGAGATTGTCGTAGCACCATCGGCAAAGTGAGCACGAGTCGAGGTATTCTTAGGTTCCTAGTCAGGATAGAACTCGTATTTAGGACTTATATATTCGTCACTAACTCATATTTAGTTGTTGTTTTTTTTTTAAGTTCATTTTGAGCTTTCCACTCCATTCACTTAAAAGTTCTAAAACCGATAATTCATACACGTCATTCTTTAGGAACCAATAATCAGAACTATATATTATGCATCGAAATATACACCACACACATACCAACACACATGATATAAGTTATGATATATCTGATAGACAATATCGCCGTAATGTATACAGTAGGACGTAATGGTACCTGCGGTGAACTCGAAGACGACGACGACGGTCATGATCGCCCACATGGCATTGTCGCCGAGGCGGTCGTGAACCACCTCCAGCATGTAGAGCAGCGACACCAGCAGCAGCGCCAACCCGAACTTGAAGCTGTGAGTCAGCCTTCTCTTATACTTGGCGGCAAAATTCATCACAATCTTCATATCCCTGAATGCAGTTGTCGGCTCCTTTTTCTGCTGCTGCTTCTCTTCCGGTGCGAGATCGATCACGACGGAGTCGTTCTTGGACACCTTTGGATCCATTTAGATGATTTTATATTATGATTCTTGAAAACAAATGCAGGTTTTTCAGGTATATATAGACACACACCATGGGAGCTCTGCAGTAGGATTTGGTTAGTGGGAGTGTCATGCTAGTTCTAGTGGCCCCTCCCTCTTCGTTCTGGTGCAATGGTCTTGAAGAACAGAGGATCACGTCACTCCTATGGTCGCTCCACTAGCCACTCCTTCGTACCACGTTCCTCCTGAGAAATAGAAGAGAATTTGTAGATCACTTATGCACTGTTTTAACTTTCTAAATAAATCTATTATTTTCAATTTATTTATTTATTACACTTAAAAATATTTATTTAGAAATATTTTATAAAAAAATTATATATTATACAAAAGTTAACTTTTTTAGAATTTAAACTTTTTCCAAAAAATATTTTTTAAATAGGTGTTAAGGCTTCAACAATTTTTATCTGGTTATTAACTAATTCGTTAAGATTTTCGAGTCTGAAATTTTTATATAGAAACACGCCTTAAAAAAACTTTAAATAACAAATTTATAGATCACATTGATATATATATATATATATATATATAATATATATTATTATATATATATAATGATAATATACATATATATTATATAGTAGTATATCATATATATAATATACATAATATATATTATAGATATCATAGTTATATATATATATATATATTATTTTCTATTTCGAAGCTTCTCCAAAAATTGTTATATAGTAGTCAAAGTTCACTAGAATTTTGACAAAGAAGATGATTTGTAAAAAGTTTGATATGAGTGACTAGTTTGCACAACATTTAAAAAGAAGGGGTTGACATGGTATTTTCTATGCTACTCTTGGGATGACATGGTATTTTCTCAAAATACAATTATGCTACTCTTTCATCAAATAATGAACTATAATATGAATGTTAGGTATATGATTTATGTGGGAATTTTATCTCCAGAAGTAGGGATGGCAATTGAACCCGAATCCGAGGCGATCCGATCCGACCCGAGGGCAAAAAAAATCCGAATCCGAACCCCGAAAATTACCGGCGAATCGAACACACGAATATTAAAAAACCCGAAACCCGAGTCGGGTTCGGGTTGGCCTGAAACCCGCACCCGAATCCGACCCCGACCCGACCGAGTATATATATATATATATATTATATATGTATATGTATATATAATAACAATATATTTAAAAAATATACATTTATATGAATATTTTTGTTTTCTTTTATTTTTAAACTATTTTCTTATTTTAATATTTAAAATATTTTTTTTAATAATTAAAATTATAACATGAAGTACTCTTAAATAGACCCTAAAGATCCCTACAATATCTACCCTAGATGATATGGGATATATTCTTAACTCAATCTTTAGTGGGCTAAGCCCACTAAGTATTTGAGAATTAGATAATTATTCCCATAAATATAATGGTTAAATAGTGTAGATTATTTGTCTATATAAGAATCTTTTATGTTATAATTTTGGATCATTAAAAATATTTTACTATTGATTGTATAAATAAATATACATATACCATATAATATCTAAATCCGAATCCGAACCCGAGATCCGAATCCGAGTTAAAAATCGAATCCGACCCGAGAAAAAATAACCGACCCGAACCCGATTTTAAAAACCCAATCCCGAATCCCGTTCGGGGTCGGGTTCGGGTTGGCTGAAAACCCGCCCGAACCTCGACCTCGTTCCATTCCTATCCAGAAGTGAAGATCTCGTATACACATCCTCTAAGCATTTTCTAGAATAGTGTAGGAAATTTATTCCCTCTGTATTTCGTAAAGATTATATATAGAAAGACTGACTTCTTGATTCGTGAAATGTGCAGCAGTTCTATTCGTATGTTTATATGTTATTACGGTCGTATAAATGGATCGATTATTGGCATAAATTTTTTATGACAATTTCAATAAATAAACTTGCATTTTGGACTATTACTTCGGAGCTTTATTAAAAAATTTTGGGATAATTTCAAATAAGCCATTGCTTTTTATACCCAAATAAGTCCATATTTTTTCCTAGTAATTATTCAATCAAAGCAAAACACCTTTATATAAATATTTTTAAAAAAAAATTAAATTTAACATTTTTATAAATGTTTTGGAGTCCCAAACATTCATTTTCTTTGTAATTTTGAGTGATTTTATAATTTGTTTTCAAAAAGTGTAGGCTTTTTTGTCAAGGTCCTACAAAGTATGGGTTCTTTTAAATAAACCCCAAAAATGTTTTGTTAATTTTTAACAAAATTTAAAATAAAAATTTATAGAACACAATACAACAACCCAAGCCACAATAGCTCATTGTTTAATTAACAATATATATATATATATTTTTATAACATCAGTAAAATATGGGTAGTGTTCCTTCTACTTGTAGTTAATTCAAATATACTAGTTTTTTGTTACCCGTAGTGATATCAATAGTTTTGTGGAGTCATATGTTAATATATAGTATATATATATAGTATATATATATATATATATATAATATATATATAATATACTATATATATATATATATATATAATATATATATAATATTTATTGAAATTTTAATTCTCTTTTTTTTTTGTTTCTACTTTTATATAATTTATTTTCATTAAAATATTATACTTTAATTAAAAAGAATAACATATTTAGGAATAAGAAGAAAATATCCAAATACTATATACAAAATTATTTGAGAATTGACGTTAAATGGTAATATATATAATATATAATATATAATATATATATTATAATATATATATATATATATATATATATATATATATATATATATATTATATAAAATTAAAAATTTGTCATGAAGTTTTATTTTTAAAAAGATAATATTACATAATATATAATATAATTAATTTTTTAACTAATTTCTTTATATCCGTATTAGATTATTTATAGGCTCTGATGCTTACGGTCTCAAGTACTCTATTTAATCAATATTACATTTTTTATATTTTTTAAATAAATTATATGACTTTATAAATTTCTATCAATTAATACAAATACCATATGACTTGTTTTCAGGAATAAGAATAAATTGCCATTATTGGCATATAAAAAATTATTCAAAATATCATATGACATAACGATTTTCATCACCCAATAATATATATGTTATATATATATATATATATATATTAGGAAAAAGGAAAAGAAGGTTGTACTACGGAGCACGGTAATGGAGGAAGAGTGACCGACACCCAAGGATTGACCTTATTGGGTGGCACACAAACATATTGTTTGATGAAGAAGCACTAATGATTCTGGTAAAGTGACTAATGGACAACTACAGGCCTGTGAATCTCAGTTGCGTTTAAAGAAAATACAAATAAAAAGATTGTGATTATTTTTAAAAATAAAAAAAATAAAAAATAATGATAGTGCGAGTGCATTTGAGCCCGACAAATCGGCAGCAGCTGCCGAGAGGATTAAAAGAAATAGCTTTGAATACGAGCTCTAGTCGAGCTAATCAATCAATCGGCGCCCATGATTTTCAAAGATTTTGATCGTGCTTATTGGTTATGTGCCGCACCCATACAATTAGGGTGATTGGTACTTAGCGGTGACGGGCACCGATCAATCTAATTCAAAAATCTAAAGAAAAATGTTGATCTTTTTACAATGTTTGGATGTAATGTTGGTGGAACCTTCTATCAGTTGTGTTATATTTGAAGAGTGATGACTTTATATATTCAAGTGGTAAATATGGTATAAACAATTAGGGCGGGGCATTACCCGTACCTATCCGAAAAATCAAACCAAACCCACCTGAACAGAGCCAAAATTTCATATTCGATTCGGGTCGGGTCGGCATTTTAATAGTTCGGGTTTATATAATTCGGTTCGGAATTCGATGTCGAATTTTAGGTCGGTTCGGGTTGGACCCAAATTATCCTCACAAGTCACGTTTCTAATTAATTTTCGGTTGGTTTTTTATGTGCTAATTCTTTTCTTTTTAAAACAAAACATTCATATTATAACTATTTGGGTCGACCCAAATTCAAATTCCTGTTGAATAAAAATAATTTGTGATGTTATTCGAGTCAATCTGAACCAACCCGCACTGATCCACATTTTAGTCGGTTCAGGTCGGTTCATGTTGAAATAAAATTCAGATCGGTTCGGTTCTGAAGATATTCGATTCGGATCGGTCTTAAGAATTTCGAGTATGATCGGTTCGGTTCGGGTTGATCCGAATGCTAAGCCGTATAAACAATTGCATAAGTATCATTTTCAAGGTATTATTTAAAGGTTGTATGTACATAAAAAGAAAAGTTTTGATGTAATACAAATTTTAGTACAAGTCCCAAAACGTTTATTTTGATATATATATATATATATATATATATACAGCTTGGATGCAAAATTGGTCAAACCCTTTTTATCATGTTATATTTGAAGAGTGATGATTGTATATATTCAAATGGTAATACGGTATAAACAACTGTCCAAGCACCATTTTCCAATGTATTTTTAAAAAGTTGTAAATACAAAATAAATTTTTTTTAATGTGATCTAAATTTTGGTAGGAGTTCCAAAATGTCTTTTGAATTTTTTTTAAGATATTAAACAATAAAGTTATAAACCACATCAAACTTCTTTTCAATATTATATTATTTTAAAAATATCTCAGAATCATATTTTTATGGTCATTTATATGATATAATTCTCAATCAAGTGTTGCTAAATTTTAACTTTTGTCAATAATAAATGATCCCAGATACATAGTAACATAAGACACCTTCAATCCTTAAAAGCAAGTGCTTTTCAGGGGTTAGAACTCTCTTTTTTTTAAAATATTTCTCTTACCTAAGTTTTTTTCTAAAGAAAATTGCTTAACAACCCTCCTAATTATGGATTTTGCGATTCAGCCCTCAAAAAAGAAAAAAAATGCACTGACATGGCGTACAAAGTCAGCCTCCGAAAAACGAAAAAACGCACCGACGTAGGACGCTCAGCCTAGAAAAAAGGAAAAAGAGAAATTTTTACTTTGGGGGCGCTGAATCGCACAAACGAAAAATACATGAGTTGAATTGCGCAAACGAAAATGCGGAGGCCGATTAGCAAATTTCTTTTTCTTTTTTTTTTTTTTTTTTTTTTTTGTGATAGGTGTCATACCAAGACATGAAGTAAATAGCCTTTTGCCAAAAAAAAAAAAAAAATAGAAAAAAATAATCCTACCAAGTCACAACACACAAAATGCTAGTAATTATAGTTGTTTTGACTTTTGCAATGGGGTTGTAATAGCAGCAAACAAGCTGTTGCTAGTCAATCTCACTTTTCCAATAGTTGATTTCTATGTATATTTCGATGCAAATTCGTCGAGCTCGTACGCGACTGATATAATTAATATTCAAAGGTAAAGATGGCTAAGAAAATGTACAAACAATCACACAAAATATATTAAATTTTTATGTGAAAATTTTTATTTTGGTTAAGATAAAATCACAAATTGTATATGATCAGCAATAGAAAATTCACTATAAATATAAAGACTCGAAGTACTATAAATATATCCGGAATACCTGAACAAGACGCCTATAATTAATCATAGCTCGTCTGTCTTGTTGCTCTTGACGATTCTTTCGCACGGCTAACCGACTGCTCCATTACTTCACTTGACCAAGAACCTCGGATTAGTCCGAGGTCCTAGACGTCAATTTCGGTCCGAATTGCTGAAAAGGACTGGCGTGTCTCTGCCGCCACGTGGCAGGCTAGACGAGGTGAGATATCACAAATAAAGGCCAAAACATATAATAAATCAACAATAACAAATGCATTTTTCCATAGGCTGATTTTGATGGATATCACATTACTCCTTTTTGTCCTCCTTTAGAGCATTTTAAGATTTTGAAGCTTTGCCATCATAAGTTGATTTTGACTCAGCTTAAGCTGGTTGAAACTTGGAAGTCAACATATGGGCCAGTATATGTCGGTCACTAGACTTCGATCAGCTAAGCTCAGCCCCTCTTTTTAAAGGTTTACCGGATCAGACCCTGAAAACACATTTTCAGAAAATGATCCGGCATTTTTAAAAAAAGGAAGGCTGATATAGAATTATCCCGCATTTTTTTTATTGAATTGAAAAAGTCTTGTCGGAAAATGAATTTACAGATAACAACAGCATATATTCCAATAGCTACGAAGTTCTAACCTTTCGGTCTGAATATATATATATCAACATCCACGGAAAATAAGAGAATAAATTCTCCAAATACATCGAATTTTATGAGGCGGAAGACCCGCCATCCGGGCGTGTTAAAAAATAGAAACTCTATGGTGGTAATTCCACTAATGTGTTTCAAGAAGTCTTAAGTATTTCCAACATTCTCAATTGTGGATTTGCATTTGTTATTACATATCATAATGAGACTCTCCACAAGCTTTTAATCAATATATATTTATCACAAGCAAATAAAAAAAATATATAATGCGAGATAAGGTAGGTTATTGTCATTTTTTGCTCCTCCATCTCCATTCTAAGCCTATCTAATCTTTTTCCTTGAGTGTCAAAGCAAATTTATTAAATTTTAGATTAACTATTTATCAACTACTTAGTCTACGGCCTAAAATTTTATTTAAAAATATTTTTTTAAAAAAATTTTCAAAATCAAAGTTGTAAATTTTGACGAGATCTACAACTTTCATATTCAAAATTTTTTTAAAAAATAATTCTAAAAATATATTTTGGACTCCAAAATTTAATGGATTTGAAGCGGGTTTAGAAATTATTTAAAAATTTGTTAAATACATTAAATTTTGGAGCCCTAAAATATCTATTTAGAAATATTTTTGAAAATATATTTGAACATAAAAATTATTAATTTTATCAAAATTTACAAATTTCGTTTAAAAAATATTTCCAAAAAATTGTCATAATTTTTTTTTTTTTCATTTAAACACAAAAAAATATATATTGATATGGCGTAAACGTTTCTGCTCGAAACAATAAACGTTTCTTTCTATTGCTTCAAGCTTTTTAAATCAGATAAAACACAAAATGGATGCACTTTACACGGTACAGAAGAAGTCTCCATTGTTCTTTTTGATAAGCTTAGCAAGTAGATTAAAGCCTTTTTTCCTTTTTTTTTTTTTAGCATCTAGGTAAATGTCTTGTCAAAAGATAATGATAAGGTTATTATGAGGGATATATGGTGTTTTTATGTCTTATAATTTAAAATTATAATTGTGTATCCCCTAATCTAAAATAATTTTTTTATATTCTATTTAACCTAATAAAATTATCATTTTTTTTAAAGACGAGTCGGTTAATTTTTCGAGAATAATTTCATAATTTTATTCGGTCAAGATAATATAAATTATTATTTTAAATTAAAATATATAGTTTTATAATTTTTAATTATAAGAGGTATAAAAATACAAACAACCCTTTTTATATAAAGTTTATACATAGGAAAATCAAGTCAAATTTATAAATATTAAGTTTATGTAGCTAGCAGCATTGACAATCACAGACCATAGTGGATGACTTGTCAGATTTCATTCTTGATGAAGAGCACTACAATTTGCATTCTTTGCTACCACTCTGGAATTATCTGTTAATTCCACTATGATCCATCCCCGATCTAGAAAGCACCGGCACTTCTCCGAACGTCATATGTCCGTATCGAATACTATCGGACATGATATTTCGTCCGACACTTCTCGAATATTTGTTCGATGCATTGTGTCCTTTATCGGACATCTCTTATGTACTTGATATCGTATATATTGGATAATTAAAAATTGTTAGTAGAATTAATTTTGCATATTTTATAATAACTTAAAATAGATAACTATATAATATTACTATATATTATTACTATATATTATATAGTTATTGGTGTATATGACATTTACTATAAATAAAGACTTGGAATTCTTATTATTTTCATATTTAATAATATGTAGAAGGAAAAAACTACTCACCTCCAACAAACTACCAAGTAAATCACACACAATTAATCTCCGTCACACACTCATCTCGTGATCCGCAAAAATAACAAAATTACAGATATACTCATATTGATGTGTGGTCTTGATTGTGACACGTCAGTACTCGTAGAATTCAAGTTATCGAATTTGTTTTATCATTTGTATTTGCAGTATCCGCTCTATGTCATTTTGTTGTACCTATATCCATACTTTATAGCTCGGTAAAATAAACAACCATAATCTGAAATAAAAGATGACGAAAATCAACAGTACAAATAATTAAAACACGAGCTAGGGTTGCAAAACGACATACGCGTGTTGTATCGAACAAATACGAATATATTGCAGAGATGTAGTAGCAAAGTCGTAAGGGATAATTGCAGATCAGCCCCCTCTATTTTGGGGGTGCACAGATCAGCCCCTCGAAACGTGTTTTCGGGGGACTGATCTGTAAAAAAAAAAAGCAAATCAGCTCCCGAAAACGTGTTTTCGGAGGCTGATTTGTCCAAAAGAAAAAAAACGGGGGGTTGATCTGTAAGAACCCCAAGTCGTAATTTGATAGTGAATCCAACACCAACAACCCACCGACGAACATCTACTGTACGAATTAGGAGCGACGTCAAGCTGGATGATCGAGTGCGCATGGAGTGATCCATGCGTTGGCAGCCATGGATGGATCTTCTTCTGATGCTTTTCTTTTTTTTTTTTTTTTTTTTTTTTGGAGATTATTATCAAAGAACCTATAATAAGAGCGCACGTCTCTGTATTACAAATTTAAAGTCCAACTCTAGTCGACGCTCTGAAATTCGAATATATATCTTTAATAAATAAAAGCTCATGTCATGAAATATATAAATTTTTTTAGAAAATTCTATAATAAATTTTATTTCATGCGAATTTAAATTTAGACGATGATATTTTTTTAAAATACCTCTCATATAATCGAATTAACTGCGTCCGGAACGTGACGGATGGGGACGCTTCTGGTGCTAATTTTATAGGGTTTAGAAAGTGTTCAAATATGGGGCTGAAATATAATTCTCCTAATTTTATATGAGCTTTCTCCAGTCTTCATGGCTGCCAAAACATCTTGTCGGACGGCAACCCAATGCCCTCTGTACGGTCCCTCTCCACCGATCTCAACTTTCTTTGGATATTCTAATTTTTTTAAGATTATTTAGTAAAAATTTTATAAATAAATAATTTATTTTTTACGATATTTATAATAAATAAATTTATAAATAGTATAATTTATATTCCACAAATCGAAAAAAAAAAATAGTTGGGATAAATATTTAATTTCCTCCATAGTATTTATATAATAAAAAAAATTAAATAAAGAAAAGAAAATTATAATAAGATAAAATAAAAATATTAAATTATTATTATATCCTGACTATGAATATAAGCAAAGCAAGAGGGACCGAAAAGTGGAGGATATTTAAGTCAATTCATAAAAGAGAAAGTTTGTCCTCCGTTTCTCTCTGCTATTGGATAAAATGTTTCATGCCGTCCCAAAACAATCCCTCCTATTTTTCTGGTTTAACCAAAAAATAACGCAATGGATTCCGAATATTTAATTCAAAAAATAATTGTATTTATATTTTTTCGCATCTAGAATTCGGTAAATCAATTTACCGATCCCAATGTACGAAAATATCATCCGAAACTGTCGGGACTATTTTATTTGATCTAATAATATTTCTATTAACCAAATAATAAAAAACAAGTACTAAATTCTCTCCCCATGGCTTTTTTCCCTTCCTTTTATTTTCGGCCAAAATTTAATAAATGCCCCTCTACTATGCATTTTTGGGCATTCATGTCCTTATATTTAGTTTCGTAATCTTAATGACGATTTACGAATAATATGCTGATGTGGCAATTAAACTTTTTAGAATATTTTTTATGTTGATGTAGCACTAATTAAACTTTTTAAAATATTTTTTAATATTTTTAAAATACTTTTATTTATATTAAAAAATAATTAAATAATACTTAATTGGTGCCATATCAGCGTAATTAACATCTAAATCCTCTTCAGAGGTATCGCGTTCTCAAATTAATAGTAAAGATGCATGAAAGTCACGAAAATAAATATAGGAACATAATTAACCAAAGATACATAGTAGAGGGATATTTACTAAATTTTAGCATTTATTTTATAATTTTTATTCCGAAGAACGCCCAAGTATTTGCTTCATGTGGACGGTGACGTCAGAAAACCACTACTCAAACACGTTGATTTAGAAAAAAAATTAAAAAAAAAAAGAGCACTTACATATCACCCCTTTATAGACCTTCCGCTTGCATTCATTCCCCCTGATGTTCAACTTATTATTCACCATATATCAAAGCATTTATTTTATTTAATTTTTAAAATTAAATATAAAAATTATAGATCTAAATATATATTTTTTACAAAAAAATTATTGATATCTATTTTGAGACTTGAAATCTTAACAAACTAACAGATTAGTTTTTAAACCATTAAAATTTAAAGTCTCACAATTTATACATTTGAATTTTTTTTAAAAAAAATTAAATATTAAAGTTGTTAATTATGAAACAATCTACATTTTTTTGGAAAAAAAAATCTTTCCATAAATACTTATACATTAATTAAAAGTAATTTTACTAATTAAAAAAATAACAACTAATTTAGAATATATTGAACCTAAGAACTTATTTGTTAACACTTTCAAAATATAAGAAGTGATATCTACTTTTTTTAAAAAAATAAGAGCAATGATGGTTAAAAAAATATTTGAGAGTATTTTTTAAAAAAACTTACAATATAAAAATTATACTATGAGATCTTCAATTTTCGTATTATTTTTTTTTTAAAAAAAATTATTTCTAAATAAATTTTAGAGCTCAAAAAACTTAATGAATTTAAATCAAAGTTTTAAATTATTTTTAAATTTTGCTAAATTTTAGAGTTCTAAACTATTTATTTAAAAATATTATTAGCATAAAATTTATAATTTTAATATATTATAAAATTTTTAAAAATTATTCGAATTGATAAATACTTTAATGAATCAATTGAAATGATTATCATTATCAAAAAAAAAAGAAAAAAAGAAAAGAAAAAAGTAAAGGAGGAGAGTGTTGGGATCTCACTATCATGGCCGGGGTGGAGAAAGAAGAAGAAAGTAATGAATATGTCCTTATTTTTCCGTGCCACGGATACGGAATTTTGTTGGCTTCCTGTTCCGTACATGCACGATGATATTATATCTCCGTTAATGCACCTCCCGCTGTTCCTCGTCATTCTTCCAATATCTTTTTGACATTTTTTTTGTTTTTTCATATACAAAAGTTGGATCTTAATAGGGCTGAACATTATTCAAAGCTACCCGAAAAATCGAACAGAACCGATCCGAACAAAATCAAAATTTCGGATTCAGTTCGGATCGGCATTTTAATATTTCGGGTCTATATAATTCGGTTCGGATTTGGTGGTTAAATTTCGGTTCGGTTCTGATTGGACTCGAATTATTTTCGCGAGTCAGTATTAATTAGTTTTCGTTGATTTTTATGTACTAATTATTTATTTTTTAACAAAATATTCATATTACAACTATCGGATCGATCGAACTGACTCGAATCGAATTGTGTTAATTAAAAATAATTTGTGCTGTTATTCAGATGAACCAACCCGAACTAATCCGAATTTTAGTCGGTTCAGGTCGGTTCAGATTGAAATGAAATTCGGCTCGATTCGGGTCTGAAGTTATTCGGTTCGAGTCGGCCTTAAGAATTTCGGTTCGGGTCGGTTCAGATCGGGTTGACCCAAATGCTCAGCGTGGCCCCCCTTCATTCTGACCGAAGTTTCATGGTGGAGGATTTTGGAAAATATTTTTTTTGTTGGACACCCAAATTTTCTTGTTATTTTCCCTTCAAAAAAGATTATGCAATTTTTGCCACCAAATTTACAACGTATATATGATGCAGATTTGACATGAAAATAAAATGATTGTTACTAAATTTTGAAAGGACATTCAGTTTAAAAGTATTTTTCGACGAATGTCTTTGCGACGAATTTATATTGCAAAAGCCAATAAATTCTCCTTTTTTGGATGGAAAATATACTTTTGTTTTTAAATTTGCACTATCATAATCCTTTGATAAATAAATAAATATATATTATATATAAAATCAGTTTGCTAATTTTCTTAAATAATTTGCGATTCTCATAAATAATTTTCTTGATATAAAATAGTTTGTAATCCTCATAAATAGTTTGCGAATTTTAAATTGTCTACTATTTTCTTATTTTATTCTTCTTTATTAATTTTTTTTGAAGTTTTTGCATTTTTGTAACTTCTTGAATTTGTTCTTGTTAGAACTCAAGTTTTTGTATCGAAATTATTTTAAAAAAAAAAATTATTATCTTATTTTTGCTTTAAGCAGTTCTAAAATTTATTACATTTAATTTATAAATTTAACGCTTATACATAGTACATTTAAAAATTCTATAAATATTTTGTTTCCCAACAAGTGTTTGTGGAAGTGCATATTAATTGATAAAGTTTGTCCTTTTGATTTCCAAATACATTGGAAGTCAACTCCTACCAATTCAAGTTGTTTTTCAACAATTTTTTTTTTTTTTTAAAAAATTATAGCAAAATTTTTTTTTACCTATAATATGCTTATTTTAGTGCAATCGTTATAATAAATAAATTTACGGATGGTACCAATGTATATTTCACCAATAGGAAAGTACCAATATTTTGGTATGGAGTTTCTAAACAGATCCTAAAATCTATATTAGTCATATTATTCTTTACGATTATGGAGGTTATATATATAATAATATATATTATAATATATATTATATATATATATATATATATATATATTTTTCAACAATTTTAAAGGGGAGTTTCCAACTGTGTTTTTCCTTATATTTTTTTTAATTTTGTTTTTTCAATTGAAGCAGCTCCCATTCATGGACCATTTTGCTAACGCATTCAAGTCCAAACAGATGAATTTTTACGCTTCTGCTGTCGCTTATTCTTTTTTTTTTCTTTCTTTTTTTTTGTTTTGTTTTGAGATTTGTCCTATAAACAAAAAAATAATATAATTTTGTCAGAAACTAAATAGGGTAGAAGATTATGAAAATATAGGAGAATTATAGAGAAAAAGAAAAGAGAAGAAGCTGCTGATCCTTGGATTGAAGGATTCTCCGTGACGATCACACTCGGACTTCTCGAAAGAATTGCATGATATTTTTCAATCCGTCAACTAATATCTATTGCAGGACAAATGCACTAACATAAGACCCAACGGATAGCTCGACTGGCAATGTGGTGGTTGATGTACAATTACTCGTTTATTATATATATATATATATATATATATATATATATACACACACATACATGAAATCTCTTACATGTGACATTTGTCGGATTCGAACATAAAACCGCCACTTCATAAGAAAAAAGTTCCAACCATCCATCGTAAGCGCCTTGGACGGATTATGGCATGTTAGCTGACCTACTCAAACGGTAACACTTTTGTATTTAGGGACGTCCAAAATCGGATCGATTTGAATTTAGCAAAAATGAGCCTCCATCTATGGCTTGACATTTTTACTGATCCAAAATCAAACGATACACAGCCTAGTATAAACGATTGCCAACATATTAAAAAGAGCTATTGTACCCTTTGCAGGTCGATGGCTAATTCCTTTTTTTAATTTGCTTTAGAAAATTGAAAAAGAAAAACGTCACAGCACTATCATTGATATAAAGGAGCGAAAAGATAAATCAACTGAGAAGGAACTTAGACTCGCACAACTATAAATTTATCTATTATTTATTATGATGATAGTACAAAAATAAATAAATTACGCAACTAATTTACACAATATTCTTAAAAAAGATAATTAAAGTAAAAAAAACAAAGCTAGATGCAATAAATCAGTTATGCCAGTTCTGATGCCTTACGATAGTATTTCCAAAAAACCTACCAGTATAATCCCAGGCTTTTAACTAATGATTTTAGCAATAATTAATAAGCAGATGAAATAATACTAATTACGAATCATGCATAAACTATATTGTTCTCGCATACACTTTAAAAATATGACTAGAATTATTAAACAGGTGTCCATTATATGTTTTCTGAACATGTCTAATACTATGTTATTACAGATATTATTAATTTTAAGATGAAATGCACAATTTTTTTAAAAAAAAAAGAATTAGAAACCCCATTATTCAAGCAAAACAACCACTCCGAAAAAACCCCAGAAAGTTAACATTTTAGTTTGATATATGGCTCTCTGCAGAGTTTAGTTGTGAAGTATTTAAAAACAAATATCCTAATTGTCCTTGAGACAACGTTACATTTATCAAAAACCCTTTAATATCCGTGATACAATCTGAACCACACACGCTGCATTGAAATTTGTGTAGTATATATATTCAATATATATCCCAATATGCTATGTGTGATTCAGATTACACCACGACTATTGGCGACTGACTACTAATGAATAATAGTGGTCTTAATGGAACCCTTTTGAAAATTATGCAGCACAAGAAGTAACCGGATACGCAAAAACTGTCCTCTTAAATCAACGATATCCTGAACGAGTGCACTGCATAGTTTGCCACTACACTGAAAAAGGAAAAACAGGTAGATAAAACACTTAGTGCTCAAATTAATGCGCAAAGCAACTGATATATGTGGCCTACCAAGCACATTTGCAGGAAGTTCTTTCAATCATGAAGAGTCCCCAAAATGTCATCCTCTCTGTAGAGATGATACCTGCCATGATTTAGAAAGACATCGAAACAAAGAGTATTTAGAACCACTAAAATTAAGATGCACATATATCCTTCACAAAAAGAAAAGGTCAAGTAAAAAATTGCAGAAAATTGACTATAATTTTGTCAGAACTCTGAAAAGAACCTACGACGATTGAGCGATAATCAAATAAGAAATTTTTAACATCCTACATGAGAAAGAGTTGTTCAACGACACAGCATCTAATGATAAAAAGGGTACTCACAATAAGACATCATGAGATGCATGTGGAGTTAAAGTACTCCTCTATCACACCATGAGTGTCTTAGATAGAGCCTCAGTACGGTGTCGGAACTACATCGTGCCTAACTAATGGGAAAGACTCAAACCTCAATGCACCACATTGATGTCGGAAATTGATAACAGACTCATACGATAAAAAGAAATTTCTCAGACATCTGCTAATCTAAAGCTTACAGACTCCTGGAAGCTTTTTATACAGAATAAACTCCTAAATCTCTGCAAATTCTCATCTGTAACTTCGAAAATTCTATTACCAACTCCTACCCCCAAAGATCTTCAAACTATAGAATAACCTAAATCACAGCTCTCCTTGTTGACTCAGAGTAATAGTACTCTCTGATCATAGCATTAGCTTGAGTTGTACTGTTGACGCCAATCATCCCAATTTCTATCCTCGTCATTTATTACCAATGTGGAACTAAACTTGATCACTAACAATATTTTGTAGTTAACAAAAACGCTTACAGCAGTCACACCACATCTCCGTTACACAAAGAATCATGACAGGGGTGTTAGTCATAAACACCACTATTTAACCTCTGATTTAGCCATAACCTAAATTGCAGTTGCACCCCAACTTATCAGACAGAGAAGGTTGCAGTTATTATCAAAGACGATGCAAGCCACTTTCACAAAATCTTAAATTATATGATAACCCACAACTTTTTGTGCTTGGTGTGAATGTACATAGGTTTTTCTTGCGATATATTTAAAACCAGGGCAGAGTCAAGTTCAAGTCCAGGATCCCTTTTGCAATTTCTTTGTAAAAGCTCAGAAAAAAGACGTTAGACTGTGTCAGCCACACCTGTAAGTTCAAAAATTAACATCAAGTACTCAGCGCATTTACATGCTTAACCATTAGGTGCTGCTTCATCCAATTATTATACCTCTGAATCTCAAAAACAGAAGATGAGATTTCTGTTCTTGAGCAATGCTCAAGATGCAGGAAAGTATTTGGTATCCTATCAGCAACATATTCCAAATATCGAATACAATATGTCTTTTTCAAAGCTAGTAGCAAATTACTGTAACAGAGTTAACAAATGCCTATAGAACTAAGAAGCACTAACATTGATAGATAAATCCACTAAAGTAATCCACGATCCAAACATTCTATTACCATCCTAGTTCATGGAAACCTCAAACAGTTGACTAATCAATCTTCACGATCAGCCATAAATTCTACCTCTATCTACATAATAAACAATTTTAAAATTAAGAAATAAAACAATTTACAATCAAGAAGTTGCACTATTAACGGGAAGGCTAATATGGACATAAGAATCGATGTTCATAAGCCAGCACAATAAAGTTAGTCAACATTGATAAATAGAGATAATTAAAAAGCTTGCATACTCTTTCTCATGAAGCTTTACTTCAGTCCCGCCATACTCAGGTAGAAGGACAGTATCTCCCTCCTTCAATGAAACAGGGATGAGTTTCCCATCTCTATCACGTGCACCAGGGCCAACTGCTACAACTTTCCCAGAGTTTAACTGCAATCATCATATGAAAAGATGACGAATAAATCCTTTTACAGGCACAATCTAGAAGGACCTGCTTCACCTCTTTAGTCCTATAACAGGTTGATATACTAAAGGATCAATTGATAACGTCTTGTAGAACATGTAGCCAAGCAGCACATAGAAATGAAGACAGGAATCAGATAACTGCAAAACATCCGGTTGCTAAGTTCCAAAAAGAAGGCTGCTAAGGAAACAAAGATGTAGAGACTTAAACAGCATCATGCAATAAAGGAAAAATAAAGGCTTGATATCACAATGCTCACTCAGCGGAAGAAACAAAGTAGTCCAAAACTTCAAATTACAGCATATAAGAAAACAAAATAAAGCATTGATACCCACAAATGCAAACTTTCAGGAAAGGAAAGGACTGCAACAAAGAAGTCATGACTAATACCATCTAGATGCAAAGCAACCAAGATAAAATGAAGCAACCAGCTCATCACCCACTCAGTTTCTCAGACATTCAATAAATTAAATTCTACTTCCTCTTAAATTGTTAGCACAAGCATCCAGAAGCAGAATAAATTACAAAGCAAACAGGCAAAACAATATCACAGAGATCTCGATGAAGTTTATTGTTACTAGAGGACAGTATTAAGAATACAGCGTTTTCCTGATATGCCGACAGAAACCTAAGGATTTATCCAATAGTTCTAATCAAATAAAAACAAATTAACAGGCTGATTAACTCACAGAGAATTACCATGATATCACTAAGATGTTAATTAACTAAAACTGCAATGGTACAACTAGGTAAGCAAAAGCAATATCATTTGTCATGAATAGGTCAGCATTTCTAGCCAAGTATTATTGATGTGGTAGTATTTCTGGTTAACTAGTTAAAAGAATTTGTCCAACAAAGACACATGACCAAAGTACCAATATATCATGGTGTCATAATTGGACGGACCACACAGCAGCGGGCTCTCCCTCTGCATATATTCGATTGGAAGCAAATGAGTTAGACTGTCAAATTATGATACAGAAGATTTGGATCCCACCTTGTTCTGTGGGCTCACGCGCCGCCGTCCCATTCAACACCAAGATCGAGAACCACACAACCAACAAACAATATAATAACAATTATAATGCAAATAACATATACCTCGTCAATAGGATGATAATTTAGGAATTATCAAGGAGATGAAAAGGAATACACTTAAAAACAAATAGATTATACCTTGGACGTTTTCTCCGGAAGGAGAATTCCTCCGCTGGTCTTCGAAGGCGGCACGATCTTCTCCACCAGAATTCGGTTCAGTGATGGAATCAAACGTTTCGCCATCTTCGAACTAATCAAAGACAATCTGCAGCTTGAAGAAGACGAAGATTGGGATGAAAACGCAGAGGTAGAGCTGCGGAGCAAGTAGGGTTTATATGGGGGTTTAAGGGTCATATCTCGGATTCCGACAATACCCCTCTCTTTAAGGTTTATTTACCAACAAATGCGGGGTGCGTGTGAGTTTCAGGGATACGGGAGGGGTATGTTTGGGAATACAAGAGCGGGCGTTAAACTTTCAAGAATGTTCTTGAAAGAGGTCGGGCGTTTTGGGCCCGTCCAGGCCGTTAAACTCCGCCGCGAGTCAAGAGGCCTTGTCTAAAGGTTCTAAAACATGATTGTTATTTTGGAATAATGTCACAAATGCCCATGCTTTTCAAACCCATCCAAAACAATTCTTTTCTCTTTTTTTTTTATTATAATTACTAAATCAAGTCAAAATACATATATATATATATATATGTAAGTATATTTTTTTAAAAAAATATTGAATAGGAAAAGTAGTTTTAATGTGAGATATAACATTTGTATTGAAAGTTTTTCAAAAAATTATATATGAATATATATTTTTTGGCTCCAAACTTTGTATTGGTTATAAACTTAGAGCACATAATATATATTTAGAAATAGTTTTTAAGAATACGTTGGCTACAAAACCTGTAAAGCGCACAAAATTATTTTATTGTATTCAATTGTTGTTTCAAAAATACTAATACATATAATTTTGGAGTAATTTCGTAATTTTTCGAAAAAAGTAGGATTTTTTTGTAATATTTTTGCAAAGCGGACACTTTTTCGACAAAACCCCTTATTTTTTTAAGATTATTAAAAATACTCACGGTAGGAAGCTGGTTTGGCACGAAAAGAAATCTTTCATTTTACAAAGTATCATAAGATTATTTTTTTTCTCTTTTGATTTTTTACATGTATTTCCATCTAAGACTAATCTTATTCGAAAAATAGAATAATTTCAGTCATTTTTTTTTTTCAATAAGTGCTTGTTTCGAGCTCAAACATTATTTTAAAAGTATTATGTAACAATTCAGTACATAACATATTTTGTTTTGTGCGATTATCGTAATAGATAAATTTACTTTTCATGATTATCGAAATATGATTGTGATTCCACTTTTTTTTAAGAAAAAGTTAAGAGTTCTACAATTGAATTCGAACATGGGTCTGTTCGCTAGAAGCCAAGGCCCATAATAAGCCGAACAAGTTATCAGTTATCTTTGTATAATTTATTTACCATTAACAAACGACTTATGGCTAAAAATCTATCATAATTTGAATTTTACCTGGGCCTCTCTGCCAAAAATTGGAATATGGATTGACCATGCTTTCAGTAGCCCGTTGGCCTACTTGAATTGAATCTTTTATCAACAACCGCCGGGGCCCGGAAATTCATTATTTTGCGAGACCTCCAAACGAAGGTTTTTTTTCCTCTTTTTTTTTTTTTTTTTTTTTTATAGCCTTGAGTGTTTCTTCTATAAGATTGATAAAATAATAAGGGTGTAGACCTCATTTCTTTAAAAAAATTGGCTTTTACCGGAAGATATCGCCTAGTGTTTTATTTATTTATTTATCTTTTATTGCATACTTCTATTAATCCCACTAAGAACAAGCTAGCTAAGAACAAACATAAATTTGCGCCTGTGTTTAAGCTATTCTATATCTATGACTTTTATTTAAACATTTTTTAAAAAAATATTTTTAAATAGAAATTTTGAGGTATGAAGTGTTAACAGATATATGGATGTATTTGACCAAAAAAAAAATAATAATAATATTTCGGGGGCTGAATTGATGACAGTGACGTGTGTGTGGGTGGGTTGAAAGAAAATTTTTGCCCAGGGGGCTGATACGTAATTTTTGCATGGGGGGCTTATTAAGATTGTTGGCTCAGATAGGTTGTATGATGTGAATTATTATCAACATGTTCATCAATTGCCCGATTATGCCATTTATTATTATTATTATTATTATTGCATTTGCGGCCCATTAGCAATTAGTAATCAACAGTTTAATCAACACGACACAACACGACGCGAACGTAAGTGGCAAAGTTGTTTTTTTTGCAACTTAGTACCAACTCCAAAAAAAAAATCACACAAGCACCCCCTTAGTTATTCTTGTGGGAAACACTACAACCAAAAGGTTTTCTTTATTCATTATTTGTTCTACTAAAGAATGACACAAATACTCCGTTGGCGAAATATGAATATGTCTTATACAGTAAATTTATATATTTTGATGGTTGCAGAAAATAAGTTAATTTTGGACAGATTTATGCATGATTATAAAATCTAAAAAAAAAAAACCACTACAATCAAAGCTACCATAACTAATTATACTAGCGTCCTGATTAGATAACTGGGAATTACTCCGTTGGCGAAACATGAATATGCCTTGCTCCGTAATTTAATATATTTTGACAGTTGCAGAAAATAAGTTGGTTATGGACAGATTTATGCATAATAATAAAATCTAAAAAAAAAAAAACACTACAATCAAAGCTACCATAACTAATTATACTAGTGTCCGTTCTCGTCATCTTATCAACTACATGCCATGATATCACCGGTTATATTTTGAGATATGGTGTTGACTTGATATATTAACTTTTGAAATTCAATAATCATTACGAAAGTTCCGGATATTCTTATAACTTTACATGTTTAAATTTTACTTTAAAAATTCAAAATTTTCGAGCATTTTGAATTTCAAAGAATTGGCCGCCCAGTAAGCACCATATATTAAAATTTAACCGGTGATATTATAACATATAATGTATAAGATACGACATGTCGATGATGTGCAGTATATGTTACTTTCCAACAACCATAGTAAATTATTGAGATGGATGAGGCTGTCCCAGGATATTTAGTACCTCCTTGGTCAGATTTGATACCCTTTTTTTTGGAAGGCTGAAAAGAATCTTGCTGCTAACAATTCCCATAAACAAAAGGCATGCATCATGTGCCCAGCCCCTGTTCATGTCTGCCTGCATGGATCCATGCACCATCATGTTATGTGACATACATTACCTTCATGTATGCTGCATACATGCATCCATGTTTTTCATCCGTAAACTGTTTGTTTGCCCCCTAACGGGGTAGCTTAACTGGTGGGATGAATGGCTTTTAAAATATTACTCACGAGTTCGAATTCCGTCCCTATAATGCAGGATATGATTCTTATCCTCTTCGTATATTATGTCACATTCACACGATTTTAGAGTGCATTTATTGACATATATGGATCCAAAATGCTCTTTTAATGGCATAAATAGCAACAAATTTTCAGTAAAAATTCCGTTCCAACGGAGTCTTTAAAAAATAAGATATAGACAATCATATTCCCGAGCGAAGTTTGTAAAGAATAAGATGTACCTATTGTCCTTAAACAAAATCTCCCAAGAGTAAGATGTATGTATATATTCAGCATATAATATTCTAAAATTGTTTAAATTGACTAAATACATATCCCCATACATTTTATATTTAAAAAAAAAATAGTGTGCAGTAATAGTTCACTTTTTAATTGAGTAAAGAAAGCTTTTTCTTTGCAACCACAAACAAACAAAAGAAAGCCACAAATGAAATGATTGGATCTCACATGCACCAAAAGGGCAAAGATCAAAAGTTCCCTCTTTCAATCTTATTTCTCCCAAATACATGGTCTGGTGTTCAGAGTCTAAAGAAGTTTCTAACAACAAAATCCATTTGATCGCACTCCGTACCTGGTCGGATGGGTGGGGGTTTCGCCTCAGAAAGCATGCCCCTCATCCGGGTTTGATTTCCATCCATGGAAGCGGGAGGTGATGCATGAAATGTGAATGCGTCTGCTCCGCACGTTTACTTAAACCGTATGAAAGCTAGTGGCTGTGTATTGCAATACTCCATATCTGGTCCGGGGACAAACGTCATGTTGGAATTTTACTCTCCTGCGTGTATATGAGGCTAAAATGGTCATATAGGTGTGCGTAGAAAATAGTGCTCCGCGAGTTAGCGGAGATCCATGAAGAGATTTCATCTCATTATCTAAAAAAAAAAAAAAAACAAAATCCATTTGATCCCTTTATAGCCTCTCGCTGTATTGCTATTCATCAGATCATATACTATATATAGATATGTGTCTTATATATCTTCACCCCTTTCATTCAGATTATACCATATAAAAACCCTAATAAATTGCATTTCTCTTTCTCTGTTGACCAAGAAAATCTTCTCAGATTCCAATGCAATCTCAAAACCCCCTTACTCATCCTTGAAAGGAATCATCCTCAGTTGTGGTTACAGGAGGTTTTGTTTCATTATAGATGAGCTTCAGCCTTCAGTAGAGAGAGATGGGCTTGCAGAAACAAGTGCTCTATTTTGTGATGATCTTAGTGCTGATTTTAGAGTTTGAAGCTTCCTTCTCAGATGCTTTAGAGATCAAGAGGGATGGGAGATTGAGAGATGGGTCTCATTCTAAGTTGACTTCTAATGGATGCAACAATTCTCATGATCATGGAGGAGTGTTAGGTGATGATAAGAGGCAAGTAAACACAGGTTCCAATCCCCTGCATAATAGATAGACACCTGCTGTATTTTTTTTTTTTTTAACCTTTGCTTGTGTGTCTTTCTTTTCTTTTCTTTTTTTTTCCCTTTTTTTTTTTTTTTTTTTTTTTTTTTTTTATTTTGGAGATTTGAAACAATGATAATTTTGTTTTGCAGTGAGCCAAGATTATATGCAAAGTTTAAAGTTTGTTTGTGAATTTTTTTTGTTTGTTTGTTTGGTGACTAAATTGTAATGATTTGAAGGATTGTCATAGTGATATATACAAGAAAGGATATGTCCTTTGCTTATATAGTTTCTGATCAATTCTAAATGAAGGCATTCATTTCTTCTCCCAAAAAAAAAATCATTAAAATTCTCCAAAAAATATTAAAATCATTCATATATGATTTTTGAAAACTTATTTTGCAATCTCTGGTTTCTTTAAGGCTTGTTTTTGTGTGAAATCTGTCCTGAAATTTATCTAAATATTTAAACAAAATAAATAATAAATATTGCACATTCATAATTCGTTGGACCAAAAACACAGAAAATGAATAAAAATACTGCATTGTTTTCTTAATTAACAAATAATCTTTTATACCAAGTATGGAACAATTTGAATTTAAAATAGTCGACTAATATTGACTTTGATTTCTCAAAAAAAAAAAAAAAAAAAAAAAAAACCTTCTAATAGATGCAACAGTTCTCATGATCTTGGGTGCGTTGATGACCAAGGAGTCTTCTTTGGTGATAAGAGGCAGAGTAAATACAGGTCCCAAATCTAGGGTTGTGCAACCGGTCCGGTCCGGACCGGACCGGAGACCGAATCAAGAGGAGAAGGAGGATGGACCGCGGACCGGGACCGGAAATAGGACCGGTCCGGTCCGGACCGTACCGCGGAAAAAGCTTGACGAAACCGGACCGGACCGGTTTGGACCGGTCCGCAGGTTCAAAGCTCCGTTGTGCTCCTTGTGCAAAGCCTCTGTTTTGAGTTCATCAAGCCCAAATAGCTTCTGGGCTTTTGAGAATTCAAATAGGTTCAAAGCTTCTGGGCTTTTGAGCTCATCAAGCCAATAGCTTTTGGGCTCAACTGCTTCTCACATTATAGATTCCGGTCCTCGGTCCGGTCCACGGTTTTCCGGTCTCGGACCGGACCGGACCGAGGACCGAATGCATGCAGATCCGGGACTTGACCCGGACGAATTTGCTACCGGTCCGGACCGACCGGACCGAACTCACCGGACGGACCGGACCGAACTCACCGGTCCGGTCCGTTTTTCGTTCCTGCCGTATATGCACCCCCTTACCCAAATCCCCGATAATAGAAATACTACTTTTTGATCTTTCTTGTTATTTATTATTTATTTATTTATTTTAATTTTTTAATTTTTAATTTTTGATTTTTCCAGAGATATGAAAATTTTGAAGCAACTGATATTTTTGTTTTACTCAAGGATAGGTATATATACCAGTAAAGATATTTTTATTTTGTACCCACCGACGTTTGGTTAGTTGGACTGGATATTAAAAAGCGACTGTAGTCTGTCTATCTTGAAGGATAAGCCGAGATTTGAATATTAATAAACGATAATTGGAAGGAACTACTATTTTATTTGACTTTTTAATACAATCGAATTTGGCATGTACAAATCCCAAAAAAATCTTTTTGTTTGCAAGATTTATGATCAATTCTTTCTTCTCCAAAAAGTTAATAATTAATTCGTTATTTTCAAAATATTAAAAAAAGGATTGCTTTCATTATTTTTGTTCTTAGGGCTTGATTTGGTCTGATTTTTTTTGGTGTCATCTGAAAATTATTAGCACTCTTGTTTATGTAAGGTTGCCTTTTGGGTGAAATTTGTTGGTGCAGCAAAATGGTTTTGCTCAATTTATATGTAATTCTTGGTGCCGTCGCGACGGACGCTAAAGTTGGGACTGGTCGGGATCTGTCTTAATGTTTAGCGTGAAAATTCCTAACCTATCGGCGAAAAAAAGAGAGAAGAAAATAGACGAATATTACATTGGCAGTGTACAATTTAGATGGAATTTCAAATTTTGTTCCGACGCTTATCCAAAAGATCGTGAATTGAATTAGTTTGTTTTCATAAAATTTATGTTCTATTCTAAATGAATTTGGTTGATTTTGGTCGGAGAATTTAGAAGAAATTTTTGGTAGGTCGAGAATTAGTTAAAGAAGTAACATGTATTGTTGTACATAGAGCACTGTCATTATCAAAATTATTAAATATTTTAATATAATTAAAATTATATATTATGATATATATATATTTTAATATACAATATGTGATTTTAATTATATCAAAGTTATTAAATTTTTTTAAAAATAATTTTTGTAAGTAGAAATTTTCTGGACAAAACACATGCATCAACTCTAAATACTAAAAGAGCATAAAAAAGTTGCCAGAAAGGATGACAAGGCCAAGTGAAAGACAAAAGCCCCTAAAGAAGTCCTGTAGAGATCAGCAGGAAAGGCATCCCAAGGCCACAGAATTTGTTTGTACATCAAAGCCTGGGATTTAGCTAAAGAATAATGCTTGTTTTCAACTGATCTATTAAAAATTATTATTTTATATAATATATAAAAATAAATTGTAAAGTAATTTTTTAAAAAAAATTAAACAAAAATTATAAAGTTTGATAAAATCTATAAATTATTTTTAAATGTTTTTCAAATATATTTTAAAAAAATATTTGAGACTTAAAAATTCAATAAATTTTAAGTAATTTAAAGCTTTCTTTAAATTTGTTAAATTTAAAATTCTAAAATATCTATTTAGTAGTATTATTTAAAAAATTATTATAGAAATTATAAAATTTATAAAAAAATTTTAAATACTTCTACTTTATAGTTTATAAATTAATAAATTTTTTGCTAGCACCACTCTCAGCAACAAGAAGCAATGATTGTCCTTAAACTCAGCAGCCTTTTTCATATTGTCTTCTTTCAGAACTAAAAGCTTCTGTAGACCCTTCTAGTTTGTCTCTTCTTCATATTGCCCTAGTTTAGAGAGTTCAACAAGAGATACTCCTAGTTATCTATCAAATGTTAAGGGTAAATATGCCCTTTTTGAGGGTTTGTTAAATTTATATTATACTGATTTGAAATCTTTTTTCAAAAAAAATAAAATAAAAATTCATAAAACATTTTAGGAAAGGTTATGTTGTTGTTAAAGTAAACAATGTAATGGATTGCAGTGTACTTGTTGAGGGTTTGTTTTGTGGCAAAGATGACAAGTCTGTTCTTGGGTTTCTTGGGCAGGAAGATCAACTTTGCAGCTCTTCTTTTCAGGAGGAGATCTTTGTTGCTGCTAATGCAAGTATCCATCCACCTTTCTGCCTTCTGGGAGAAATATCCTATCACAATTGGGCCTGACTTTTACCAACCTCCTTTTTTAAAAAAATTATAAGAAAAAACTATATTCGTAATCGGTCAACTGTGTGCGACCGTCGTAATATATAAATCTTCGGATGACGCTCGTTTGGATTCTACCATCGGACCTCGCACCCAATTCGTATGCTTTAATAACGTTTATATATCGGACAAAAAATTATATATTCCTACTGATATTTTGCATCCTGCAGAATTAAATTTCGTGGACGATAGGTTTGAGCGCATGACCAGGCGCCACCAGAATTATAAATTATAATACTAATTTAAAATTTCCTAACGGAGTGGTGATCTCCCGGGCTTGGCCGAGCCACCGGAATGCAACTGGACCAAATCCTAATCATTTATTTAAAGGTTTTTTTTTAGAGATTTTGTACATAAATAATTATAAATTATAATAAAAATACTAATTTTTAGTTCCATTTAAAAAAAAAAAAAAATAGAAAACTAATATGTACATATATTTATATATATCACCTAATAACAGATCATCTTTGGTTATCACCAGATTCACGAGACAGCCATGTCTCTACACATTATATTTAAAAAAAAAAAATGGTAAGACAGCATGAGTGCTCCTAGAAATTTTGTTATCATATGTGTATATTACCATGCAATGTTTCAATTGCTACAAGATGGTAAAGCATTTTTATTGCTCAATATTTCAAACAGATTTTGACTGTTCTGATGGTGTACGTTATACATTTGATGAATGTAGTAAATGATTTAGTATGTCTTCTGCTTCATTTTATTATATTTTCGAACAGTCGACAGGGATTTTGCTCAACGCAGTGGCGGCCCTGGAGCTGGACTGTCGGCCTAAATGCTTGCAGATGAAGTCCCCAGCATCCATGAGCTTCCTCAGGTCCACGTTCGTCTTTATGCCCAGACCGTTCAGCATGTAAACAACATCTTCCGTCGCGACATTCCCAGTAGCTCCCTTCGCGTAGGGGCAACCTCCAAGACCAGCAACGGACGAGTCGATCTTGCTGATCCCCATCTGTCAAGAATAAGAGTGTCAAATTTCATCCCTGTTTGGATACAAATGAAGGGAGAAAAGAAAGCGAGGGGATAGAAATAGGTGAGAACAAAAATGAAGTGATGGTATTTCATTCCCTCACTTATATTTGGATCATCAAAAAAAAAAGTGAAATAAACATTAATTATAAAAAATAGAGGAAGATGTAGAATGCTAAATTACCAATTCAACAACTACAAACCAAACGCACAACGTCCATGTTTATATTGTCGAAAATAGAAACCAATTTACTTATGAATATAAACCGAAAGAGCATAATTACAGAACACCCACCAACATTACCACAAGTAATTAATGAAGTTCGTTTGGAGATAAATTCAATTAATGCAGGAAAAATTGTAAATAAACCATGAGCCCTTGTTCTTTGACAGCAAAGAAGCAAGCGCAAAATTGTAAATTCATTAAACAAGTTTAAGTTTCTCCTCGGATTCTCGCCAAACAAAAATACATTGGGTCAGATTGAAATCCACCACATTCCTTTCCTGCCAAATTCACACCCATTACCAAACGTTGAAAATTTTATTTTCCTCGTTTATTCTTTACTCCCACTTTCTCATGGCCCAAACATAGTGTCAAGGAACATATGACGCCCCTGATCACTGCATGTGATCATCTCCAAAAAACATCCTACATTTCATATTAGAATGGATTCCAAGTTGAGGGAAGTAACTTACTTGGAGGGAAACAAGAATGTTAGGCAGAGCTTGACCATACGTATCGTGGAAATGAACAGCAATCTTTTCTACAGGAATATCAGCCGTAACTGCCTCCAGCATAGGGACAACACTACCTATGAAAAAGACAAAGTTACATTATATAAGTAAAATTCTGTATCTATGAACTTTCAACTTTTATTTTCATAAACCATGACGGTGATATCTTGGATCCCAAATATAAAAATAACTTTATGAAAGAACGACTGATGTGCATACGTCTTCATGTTCCATTGTATTATCATCATTTGCTTGAAATTTATATAGATGTAACTTAGCAAATGGAAATGTTGGTTTGAGATGTACCTAAGTAGGTCACTAACTATAACGGGACCTATCCCGTCTCCTCCACCAAAGGGGAGCAGGCTCTAATTAAAAACGTAGCAAGTTCGACTCATCCATCCTATAGAGGGTTTTGCCAAAAATAAATGGTACATGAAGAAGGTTGCAACTCTTGAAGACAGGATTATGCAATTGGACCCACTTTGCTTTTCATTGTAATACCATGGTTTTATGTGCCAAGCACCGGCATGGACGCAATGGCACATGTCTTTAATTGTTAATTTTTAGTTTATGTTTTTTTGCTTTACTTTTGAAAAATAGAATTAAATGTGTGCCCGGCACGGCATGGTCAGTATGTGCCGAGATATGAATTTACTAAAACAAAGCTCAGCTAGAAAGTGAAAATTGAGAAATACATATTTGCAATAACAGATGGTATCCCTCCATAAATAGCAGCCGTCGAGGAGCTTTGACCACCAAACAAATTGAGTCTTGGAAGACACGACCGTACTAAAGAGTAAAGACCAGATAAAGTTGCAATGCAACCATTCTCAGGTGATGTATGTATAATTAATTATGAGACCAATATAACTGATAATCCAATCCTAACTCTTTCATGTCCTCAATGCAACAGTGTTTCTTTTTTCTTTTTTTTTTCTCATTTTCTGAGATGAATATAACTATTTTTTACATAGTTCAGATTTTAATTTAACCAGTCCCAGAAATCTAACTTATTGATGTCTTCTGTCATTTACGTCAATTCAGAATTTTGTAAAGCATATTAATATTTAATTTAGACAAGTCTGGATCTAAACATAACATGAACATTTAAACAAATAAATAATTGATGTATCAATGAACCAGATTTTCGTAAAACCAACACGCACCTGGAGTACCAACTCCGATAGTATCACCAAGTGAGATTTCAAAGCAACCCATCTCATAAAGCTCTTTCGCTACATATGCCACTTGTGAAGGATGTACTGGTCCTTCTATAGGGCATCCCAAAACACATGATACATACCTGTGTGAGATGAATATAAGGACCTCGAAGAGTCGAAAATAAAGGAACCAAAAGCTTAACCATAGGCTAGTATAATTCTCCTAATTGAGTATTTCTGGAAAAAAAGGATAATGTTAATGTGTATATCATGATAACTAGGACTAGAAGTGCAACAATATTAAGTACTTCAGTGAATGAACATACCCACGGACAGGGATATCATGTTTTTTTGCAGCCTCAATCACTTCACGAAAACGGGCAAGACTATCTTTAATGCTACAATTAATATTTTTCAAGGAAAAAGATTCAGAAGCAGCTCCAAAGACAGCAACTTCCTTTACACCAGCTGCAACTGCTGCTTCAAAACCCTGAAGCATAAAAGCATGTTAGTCTTAAACCCATATATCAAGAAAACAATTCATAATATCGTGTGCTTCTTACTTACTTTAAGATTAGGTACAAGGACTGGAAATCTAACCCCATCCATATTTTTTATTGCTTCCATGACTTCCTTACCATCTGCTAGCTGAGATTACAATCCCATTTGCCAAAAGAGAAAATTAGATAGACTAAGCTATATGAAAAATTCATTGGTTATATAGTATCTTCAGCAGAATATCAAGCCAGAAAAAGAGAAAGCATTGGTAAAGCAAAAAACATAAGTCCTAAAAGATAATACAGAAAAATTCTGCACAGGCCGCTAAAGCAAAAATTTATATCAAGCTAACCCCTCAAAAACCCCACCATTAGATTAAGCCTCTGCCGAACACAGTGTATATATATATATATATATATGTGTGTGTGTGTGTGTGTATACATCAGTGTTGGACAGTATTCGGGTTACTGTACCATGGTGTTTTGGAAATTAACAGTATTGGAAACACTATACAGTGCCGAGAACTTCTTAATCACAGTAGTGCAGGTGTGGTATATAGGTGCTGGGGACACGAAAACTATGTTACAAACGTGTAAGATAGTGTCGACAAGTACGGAGACTGTCTTCAAAGAATCAAAGGTGAAAGTATATAGGACCAAGTTAAAGTACCAAACAATTTTAGGGTCTAAACTGAAATATCTCAAATTTACTTACGCTCTAGCAGGAAATTTTTGCGCCTTCTCAAAGAATAACATGATATACAAGTAAAATCTTTCTCCCTTAGAGAAGAGGATATTTGTGAAAGATATACTACTAAAGAGGTCAGGGGGCTATCCGGTACCACAAGAGCTCCTGAGTGTGTAGGCGCAGGTTCCAGAAAAAGGACAAAACAATTTCTTGTCTAATGTATGCCACCATATTCTGTTTTTGTAGGAGATGATTTCCACGCCTCCATCCCACAACCTTTTGGTCTTTAGGCATGAGCTTTTACCAATCCGCCATGATCCACCTCACTTAAAGGCCAATCAATATGAGCAAATTAATAGAACACAAATGCCACTTTTTAGGAGACCCTGCCCTGATGCAATCAGAACTCGTGAAGTGTACCATACACATTCTGATATGCTGTGTGTGGTTTTGATTATATTAGGAGTTCTAATGTCCCTGATGAATAGCAGGGCTCTTAATAGAATGATATAAAATTAGAATTCGCCTTTTAGTTGCATCATAACGAATTTCGAAAACAGCTACTATATAAGCACCTGTACATTTAGTCGCCTAGTCAAGTATTCTACCTATTTTATTAAAATATTGCTCCAACAAACTAGAAACAAATAATAGTCTACCAAAATAGTAACAGTTAAAATGTGAAAGCCCCTTCCTTATAACACAGACACGCATTTTGGCATATAACACAACTTTAAAGGAATAAAATAACAGGATATTCAATGGCAATGGAACTTAAAACAACCTGTGGTACCCACTTTGGAGAGACAAAACTCGTAGCTTCAATGATGGACAAGCCAGAAGAAACCAACCGTTTTATCAATTCGATCTTCACAGTTGAAGGTACATGGTTTTTCTCATTTTGCAAGCCATCTCTTGGTCCAACTTCTATTATGTTCACCACCCTTGGGAAACTTCCTAAGAACTGTGAAATACCACATTACTAGCTTGCTTTTGGAAATCTTGCATACAACAAATCATACATAAAAATTGGAGATGAAGATATCATCCAGAGTATCACGAAGAAAGGAGAAAAAGGATAGCTGTGACTGTAGATTGTGTATTATAGAGATAAAGAAAAAGGTATTTGCCAATCACATTTCGGTGGAAACCTCTTGGGGAAAAATGCACATGTATGAAAAGCACACATCACGTGCCCCTATATACTTTTTTGAAGTCCGCAATGCATCTTACGGTATACACCAAGTAACTGTACAATGATGTATTACAATCTGTTGCCCTTTACTTAGCTTAAGATTCATAAAGTTATGGTGAACTGCAAATGTAATTCAGATTTAACTTTCATAATCTGAGCTGCATGCCTACAATGTTAATCACAAGTTTTATCCACCCCAGACACATATCTACAGTAAACAAAAGGGGTATATGATGCTGCATTAAAAATGGACAGAAAGGATAAAATGATTATCATTTCATAATCTCATCCATAAAATTAGATAAATGTAATTCAGATTTAGCTTTTCATATTCTCCGCATGCCTACAATGTTAACCACAAGTTTTATCCACCGTAGACACATATCTACAGTAAGCAAAGGGTTATATGGCGCTGCATTAAAAATGGACAACAGCGTTGTAAGGCATAGTGATAGCACCGTTCAGCATTGAATGGTCTGTTTTGTCCTATTTGAATCAATCTATAGCCAGAAAACTACAGTTTATATGTTCGGAATTTTTTAGTAAAAAGTAGAGAGCAACAAATATATGAGAACTCAAGGAAGAAAATATTGCCATTTACATACCAATATTTATTGTTGTTGTTGTACACTACCATATAACCTACATCATAAGAAACTTCGGCTTTCCTTTGCTTAAGTAGTAGACAACCACTTCTCAGATGATTACAACTTAAGAGTTAATTAGATAAAGAAAATATTAGTACTCTGAAGCACCTTGTTTGTAAGTTCTTTTATTTCATTGTCACCAGATGCCTTGCTATAGTGTCGATTTTGTGGGCTCTTGGTCCTGGAAACACTATGAAAGGCCCTTTGACTGCTTCCAGTGTATGACTTAGAGCCAAAAGTGTCATATCGGAACATATTCTTTGGATGCCTTCTCCAACCATATTCTTCCCTGCAAGATATATAAATTCTGGTGTTAAATATTTTTCAGTTGGTATGAAGCCCTACAAATACAAACAGGGAAATTCAGGTTACAAAGAAAGAGGATGTACTTATCTAATTAATAAGATAATAAAGGTCGCTCTCTTTTAACCATCATTAACTAAGTGTTTCTAAACATACCATTGCAGGTTTGCATCATTTCACTTAATTACTCTTTTACCATTGAGAAGTTTAATAGCTACTTTGAGCACTTTCTAGGACATGGAACAATTATCAGGCAAATGGTGCTAGTTTGAGATGTTTTCAAGTTTTGCCCCAACACAAAAGCATTTGTCTTCTACCGATCTGAGATACGGAATCGGCCTCAGGACCCAAAACAGTAACCACAAGAAGCCCATAAGCAGCAGAACTGGCCCAGCTAACTGGGCGACATCCATGGGAGGTGGTCGGAAGGTACCGCCAGCATTCCAGTGATGTGCATGCCACATGTCATAAGTAAAGAGAGAAGACCATGTCCACGGTCTTGTTGGGACAAGGATCAATCCCAGCAGGGAGATGAACCTCATCATTGAAATCATCCCAAGTCATAAGGAAATACTAGTACAACTGGTTGAGGAGCTCGCCCTATCCCACGAGAGTGCCTAGTATGGTAGGCCCCATCGCTTTTTTGTATAAATCAAATGATCAACTATTCGCGACACATAAAGGGAACAATCCATTGGAGAACCCATGAAAGGACGTTCTGCTACATGGAGCAAGCTCATTCAATGACCTATCTTGAAAAGTTGCCTCCGGGGGTTCACGCCTGACTTTACGATCACGTTCTTGGTCACTTTGCATTAACACATGCATTGAATGAAGCATGGCCAGCGCCGGGTATAAATATAGGAACAATCGCATTGTCAAGGGGTGGAAAAAGAAAGCAAAAAGTAACTTAAAATGATCAAGAAAAGAAAAATGCATTCTCGTATTCTCTGTGGCTTGTCCAGGAAACTCAAAATTGCCTTTTTCCTCAGAATTCTCCCAAACTCTTGTATACCCTACCAGGAGAATCACCATTAAGAGATTGCTTTCTTTTATTTTATTTTATTTTTTGTGAGCATAGATCGCTCTGATGACTGGACAACTTTAAATACTTGCGTCATCTCGTCTACATATTTGCATTCAAACATGTGCAGCGACAGCAGGGCGCAGCTGGGCACACAACCTCATCATAATCTTAGTTTCTCAAATTAGCAGTAAAATTAAAGTCCCAGATACTGCTCCAATGACCAAAACAGGAAACATTAATACTTGAAAATATTTAATCTATCATTTTAGCATTTACCATGTTGTGTTCTTAGATACCTATCCAGAATTATGTATGCTATAAGGCAAAGGTGTAGTATTCTCTATAATCTGCAAGTCAAAAATAGCTTTTAGTGCTGCGACCTATTTATGAGTTTATGGCATTATTCATGGTTAGCAGCATAAATCGTGTCCGTATATCCCGATGAGAATCAAAATTGGCTATCACAGACAAGAAAGTCAGGAAAAAAAAAGATAGCATAAAGATACATTACATATATAAATCATAACTATATCTTCAAGATACATTACATATAACTCAACAAACATCTGATTTAATGATAAATCTTAGAGAAGCATTTAATATTTATGACTTGTTTGAAACATATTAACACATGTATCATGCATCTTGCCATCTTAGATTCACAATTAAAGATAGGATAACAACTACAGAAAACATTCTCTTAAAATGCCAGCAACAACAGGCTGTCTCAGTGCACGGCACAATGTCCATAGGGTTGAGCATTCTTTTCCTATATAGTGCACCGCAGTAGGAAAGCAGTATGAACTTACTCTCCACAGTTAGAGGAGCTGCATTGTCTCCCTTCAATCAAGCAATTTCCCATTTCTATTTCATCAGCTCTGGGCCTGCAAGCACTTGAACTTAGCCTCCGAAGCCTATCAAAAGAGCTTAAGTTCGGCAAGTTATCAAGGGTTATTGGCTCCTCTAAACTTGACATCCTGCAACTGCAGTATAAAAAAATACAAGTAATAAATAAGTCATCCACGAACACTTAGCAATGGTAACAAACAAAAGGGAGAAAGACATCCTATTATGGAATTCACATAAGGGGTATCTCATACAAGAAAGAACAACAAATATTAATTGTTAAGTAGATTACGAAAAATTAGAAGATTAAAAAATACAAAGTAAGGGAAGGCCAACTTAATGAGACTGAAAATGAAATCAATTATGACAATCAATGAAAGATGCTATTATGATATAGGTCAGCGTTTGGAGGTCCATTACTTAACCTTCATCTGGCTCTTATACAATCACCCTCTCATAGAGGGACCTGAAACTCGATGTACAGTTGCTGATTAAAAAGAAAATTCATTTCGGATGTAAAACTAATGCTGAAACTTTCTGCATTCATCATTCAGCCACAAAGAAACTAATGCTTTACACCCTTCCTGATAAATGAGATTTTATAATAAGATCATCATAAAATGAGATTTTACACTCCAATACCAGCAGATAACTGTTTTCTGCTACCAAAACCATAAGATTATAATCCATGGCAGTTAGATAAAAGTCGTATTTATCCCAAAAAAAAAAAAAAAAAGCCCATGCCCCAAAAAAGTGACCGATGATCTTTTCTTATAATCGCCATTGATCTAAAATTTATTTCCTATCCGCTTCATCCTAGACATATGCCGGCTCATTCCCAATCATTCATGACCAATTACAGGAACCATATCCTACTAAGTGGAGTCGGATAAATGCAAATAGTAAGCTGCCAAACTAACATTTCTTTTTTTTTTCCTAGCCGTGCATATCTTCTACAAGGTTCACTATATCAGATGCCCGCCATCAAAATGCTGATGAACAACAAACATCGCTCATAGAAGCCAACTTTTTTCTCAATACAATTCCCTCCAACTAAAAAAAAATCACAAGCAGAGAGTCCTTCCAACAAGTTGATTGAATTCATGTGCAACATATTACTTACAATTAAGATCCTTCTAAATATTTTAACCTAATACATACAAACAAAAACACTAATTTTCTATAAAGGAAAAAAAAACTATAATCACAAAGTGAATCCAAATTTTGCGAATTCTAACCTAGCTACACAATCAGAAATCAAAGAAAAATAAAACAAAAAATACCTCGAATTGGGAGCGACGGAGGAGGAGATGGCCGCGGCGGCGAATATCGGTGAGATCGAGGGCGAAGCAGATGGATTGAACCAAAGAGGGTGGGAAAGAAAAAAGAGTCGTGATTTATTAATCAACAAGGAACGCATTTTTTTTTTCTTTGTTCTTTTAAAATTTTAATTTTTCTGGTAGCCGGGTGATTTGGATGGGTGGTAGTTGGGAAGGTATACTGGAAATCTCTTTATTTCGAAGCTTCTTCGGTAGCTCAGCAGTGCTTTCCCACCCAACCACGAGTTTATTGGAGTGGAGGACCGTCTTATTTGCAAGATCTTCCTATAAGATATAATGTGAGACTGATCTTGCAAAATACTTATAAGAAGTACGTTTATGCAAAATGTTTCACCTGATAATCTGGGTCGTCCAATAATAATTATTTTTAACGACCAACCATCATTGGTCTTTTTCTTCTTTTTTTTTTTTAAATAATCGCGGTGGAATATTAGCAAAATACAATTTTCACGCTTCCTTAATAACCTTAAATTCACGAAACCTCCACGTCAATTACGACCGACGCTCTAAGATCCGAATACATATCTTTTATAAATGTGAGCACTTGTTATGGAATACAAAGAATATTCATTCGAAATATTGTACGAAAGATTTCATTCCGCGGTGCCTTAGATTTAGAGGGTGACGCTCTCTGAGGCATTTTCCAACCTATCGAGCTAGCCTCGCTCGGCATCATTGGTCTAATTAATTAGCATAATTTATTGCTAGAAAGATATCGTAATTTGCTCCTCGTAAAATATAGGTTGTGGATTTTTTATTTTTTATTTTTATTTTTAAGATTATCGTGGGGGAACCCTGCTCGTAACCGGCCCTCATTCGAGCGACCGTCGTAACATGTAAACCTACGGGTGGCACCGATTCCCTATTCCACCGACCGAGGGGTCCCATCTTTACGGGTAGGGCAGGCCCAGAAGGGCCTCATTTCACTTCCCCATGGGGTACAAGGGGGTCTTCGACCCCCACACCCTTGCGGGACGCCCCTGGAGTCGAACTCGGACGCTTGCTTCGGTGAGGCGAAGCGCCGCGGACCACTCACGCTGGGGTGCAGGACAGGTTGTTGATTTAAATACTAGTAAGCGTGAGGTACAAGAAGCTATCATATTACTCCTCACAAAGAATAAATCGAGGATATTAACCGAACTCGACGATAGCAGATAAAAGCAAATATATTATTTTTAATGAGGTTATGAGTACAAAAAAGATTTAAAACAAAAGAATTGGACTTTGTAGCACTAACTAAAAAACCATCCAAATTTTCAGACATTCTTATTATTTATTATTTATTGGGCACTTCAATATTTTTATTGCACGTTTTAACTCTTTATTTGTTTAAAGTTTGATTTTGTCCCAATCAAAATTTATTTTTATTGGTGGAATTTGATATGATGTCCTCCCTCTCTATAATCATTTAATAACAGGATTGAGCCATTTGGCACGATTGAAGTTTTTTTTATAGTTTCAAAGTAAAATTTTGTCCTCAAGTAAAAAATTGTGTACAATCTGACCAAATCAGATAAATGTTCAAGATATTAAAATGTTCAAATTGATCTAAAAATATCTCAAATACCTCCAAACACTTAATAACACCTCTAATAGTTCTATAAAGAATTCTAAATATTACTTGACTAGATATTTGAGAATGTCTTTAAACTCGAGCAAATCCCAGCAACACCTAATTAGGGGTGTCTATTATTTACCGTGCAGCATCCGACGAAATATATGATATAAATTGAACTCGAAGGTCAAGATAAAAAAAAAAAATAGTACTCGAAAATTATATTACAAGTTAGTTATAAATGGCCCGACAATACAAACATCATTTAATACTTTTTTTTTAAATTTTGACCGTCGAATTGAATTTCTATCGTACATCTCGACTAAAAATAGTACACGTTAAGATAAAAATTCTTTCCAATTAAATATTGCTCGTACGTCTGTCCTATTCTTAATAATGAGCAGATTATAATCTCATTCCAGCATCTTATTAATTGTGCCAATGACGGCTGATTGTTTTTATTACTTAATCTGTCCGAAAAAAATCCGACAGTTGGTAATATTTAAAAAGGTCTTCGAGTCCAAATTATTTACTAATATGCCATCCAAATATTTTGTCCGACAGAATAATAAGGTATGGCGAGGGAGCGACACGTAGGCATTTCCCGCGCCGGGGGAATCAAATGGAGTTAGATTGGGCTGTTCCCACAGCCACACATATTGTTGGTGATTCGTGGTGGTTCACTTTGACGGGGATTGGTGGTTGCCATTAATTAAAACATTCTAATATTTAAAATTTAAAATTTAAAATTTGTGATAAATATTTGCCGAGGAAAAATGCATTTTTCTAATGGCGTATCGGCTTATTATAAGTCTAATATAAAATCGGATATTATTTTTATTAATCTTGTATTTATAATTTTTTTTAAATAATAGTAAGACGGGCCGGCCCGCCGAGCCTAGCCAGTAACCTGTTACTTGCAGGGCGGGCCGACCCGGCCCGCATACGTGATAGTGCGGGCCGCTTGCGGCCCGCATCAGTCGTGCGGGCAAGCTCGAGCCCGCACGGCTGACATCTCTAGGTTTACAGTATTCGGAGTTTCGCTTATCTTAGATGTATAATTATTCGCCAACTATGGTGCATATTTACATGTATTGTTAGGAATGTGTATACTAAAAATTTATCGCCTATTTTTATATTTAATGATATAAAGTGTCGAATTAGTATTGACCATGCTTGGTGGTGATGATCATAAAGTGAAGGGAATGGGATAACTAGAGACATTTATTAAGCTACTTAATATACGGTATAATAATTTATTATTGTTGAGAGATTTAAGTTGCGAACTTCTTGTTAGCTATGTGATGGTGATCAGATATGTCAAATAGTTTGGATTAGACCTGTCTTGCTGGCGCCGATGGCAGCCCGCCAACTTGCGCATAAGGTGAAATTTGCCATCGACTCAGTGTTTAAAAAATGAAGACCTGATCCGATCGGTATTATTTTATATAGGACTGAACTTGGTCCTTTTTTTTCGTACTAGCCATGATTTATAATAATTTATTCAAGGTTTTCAAGTTTTAATGATATTTTCAATTATCGAATAATTACAACTACTAACATATATTGATCTATTATTGAAGCTCTAAAAATAAATATTATTTTTCTTCTTTAACCTGAGTTAATATAAATAACTACTCTACAACTCGATTTGTGGCACAATAAATGGAGCCAAAGAATGGTGGCGGTGCAAATTGTGGCGAAATGGGTGACGCATCCTAGTTGACCCCAATTTGGCACATTCATTCTAATGGCGTACAAGTTGGATATAATACTTTGTGAAGCGGGAGTCAGCATGATTAACAAATAAATAGGCCCATGATGAGAAAAAAATATCAATAATTAAATAGTGGTTACGGTGGTTGTCTTTGACGGTTTTATAACTTTCACTTATATGGAATATAAGCAATAAACGTGATATAGTAATTAACGTAGATAATTTAAATTTATTTTAAAAAATTAACTATTTTCGTCTTTATTAAGGTATATAATAGATCTTTTGGATAACATTTTAAGGGATTTTTATATATTAGTCCTCCTAAATTTTGACCATAATAAATTAACTTTTAAAAATATATTTTTAGTATTGATTTATTTAAAAAAAATAAATTAATTTATAAAAATATAGAAACTAATTTAATCGGTCCTATTTGGAGCAGATACGCAATTTACCGCTGTTTTAAACAAAGAAGCGGCATGTTCGAAACAAACAAAATTAAAGTTCTCTGACCGTTTATTGGGATCGGGCCCAGGTTGTGTCCAGCCAATCCAAATAGGCCACGTGTACAATCTGCACCGAAGGTTCCCCGGTCTTTGGCCAATTTGCCACGCTCGTAACCCTTCGTTTGCAGTTGTTTTCTCCTCAATCACGGCAACGTTGGAGTAGGAAGCGGAAGCTCTCGCCGGCGGTGAGTTGCGGTCAATTACCGGCGGCGAGGTACCCTCAATTACCGGCCAGCGGGTTTATCCCGTTGAACGCACCACCTCATCCCAAGAAGTTGGTTAGTCTGAAGGTGTTGCGTTGCGTGTTTGAATAAACTAAGTAACTCCTTCGTTAATTTTTGATATGTAGTCATAAAAAATTAAACCACAAGGAGAAGAAGATGAAGGGACCGTACAAGAATCAACCAAGTTTTCTCATCTCCTTCATCTAGCTTTTGGTTATGATTATATTTACATTGTTCTGTTTGTTACCGTTTTGTTCCTCGTTATATTGTTCTGTTTGTTACCGTTTTGTTCCTCGTTTTTTTGTTTTTGTTTTTGTGCACATATAGGTATGTGTTCTGTTATTCTTTTAAAAATGTATGTACAATACTATAAGATAAGCCTAGAACATAAATGAGAAATTTGTATGCATTCTGTGGACAAGCAGATGTCTGATTTCTTGATTCTCAATTGTTGATTATCTGTTGCACTCCTTGTTTGAGAAGTTCGTTGATGGATCGATGCCCTTCGAACACTGAATACCAAATTACCTTCTTATGGTTTCCTGTAAAACACCTAGTCTCATTATATATTATTAAAATAACCGAACCCATTCGTTTGTCTTATTAGTTCTTTACATAAATCTTGTTTGCCATACCCTGAAATCTTGTTCATAACATCGTTGGCTTTCTCACATTTTGTGAAGACTTTCCTAGTTTTTGTGATCCACTAATGAATAAATACATCATGATTTAGTGCAAAGTATAATCATTGGTTGATTACTGTTTCCTACAAAATCTATGTTTATTAATAAAGAAAATGTCATTTCTTGATTGTAGGAACCAGTAGTTGATATGCTTGCATGCCAATAATATCAAATCATGAATTAATTTAACCTACATGTTTGCCCCAGAAACTCATGGCTATCTATCTGTCTTAATTTCCAATATCCATTAGTCCAAAGATCGAGTGGGGAACTAGAGTTTCCTCTGCCTAAGGTAGAGATTGCAGATGATTTTACGCCGTGCCACCTTAGAAGGGGCAAAGTTGGGTAATGAGTAGATAATGAACTTAAAATAGTAAAGTAAAGAAGCAACTACTTTAAAAAGCGATTACCAAAAATTTGTCTATGTTTTACAAGACGTCCTAACTCCTAACCGCACGAAGTACTTTAAAGAGCTAGGGAAAGTAAAGATGTGAACACAAATCTATCTAAGGTACATGAGTAAAGAATCAAAGCATTTAACTTAACCTGTAAATATCTAAGACGTGGAATGACGCATACAATGTAAAGGCAAATATAAAGTTGATAACAAACTGGTAGTTATTGATGTTTTTAAGATTGGGATCCTTCTTTTTGTTGCCATAGGTTTATATTTATAGGCCCTCCAGTGTCGTTGTGCGTCTATCTCCTGCCAGCTGTTTCTGACTAGTCAATACTGCTCTTCTGTCATTTCTGTTGACTTGCTAGGATTAGCTTTGTCCTCGTCGTCTACCATGCACCGTATCCCCGCCTTTGAAAGATATTTTCTTTAGCATTAGCTTTGTTTTGAGTCGAATTTCTCCCAATGAATAGGGGTATTTCCGCGTCGACGCCTCAGAACCCTTCCCAACTGTTTAGCTATACTGACCCGTCGTGGACGCCCTTTTTTGTAGGATTATATGTGTATGTGTGTGTGTCCGTGTCTCTGTCTCTGTATGGCTGTGTGTCTCTGTTTTGTATGTGTGTGTGTTATATCTGCGCACAATCTCTGTGATGTTTATGCTGTTGTAAGTGTTGCATCCTCTTTTTTAGCATTGTACCTCAGTCCCATTTATTCTGTAACTTCTTTTTTTTTTCATAAAAAATTTGGATAATGAAGGTAGATAATGGAAACAGCCCATGTTTTTATAAACAAGTTTTGAGTTTATTTTTATTTTTATTTTTATTTATTTATTTATTTTTTGATCTTGTGGAGTCTGGTGGCTAGCTCACCAAACTTAGTCTACCCCCCTTACCCACGCGGGTTCAAACCCGCGACCACCTCAAATGGGGAGGATTTCCATGCCATCTGGGCTGTGCGTGGGCGGCTTTTGAGTTGATTTTAATGGTCACTTTTCATAGTCCGAAGTTGATGATCAAACGGAGTATGTCTGTTTCATACTTGGTATCTTCGGTTAGTTAGATACTCTATATTTTACATGTTCCCTACTGTTTGCAGCTACATTTGGTTCTAGTTGGTGGTGTTCATCTTGTTACCCGGATTATTTTGAGAACTACGCATAGCAGCCATCACTTTCAAAATCATCTAATGAAAGATGTCTAAGAAGCAACATATCGCGATATATACAACGGCTAGCCTTCCATGGATGACTGGAACTGCTGTCAACCCTTTATTTCGTGCTGCATACCTTTCGAGGAATGACGAAAAAGAGATAGTTCTGGTTATCCCTTGGCTTTCTTTGAAGGATCAAGTGTTAGTTTACCCGAACAACATAACATTCAGTTCACCATCAGAACATGAAAGCTATGTTCGTCTCTGGCTTGAAGAAAGAATAGATTTTACAACAAGATTTAGCATAGTATTTTATCCAGGAAAGGTAATTGTGATCTACTAAATGTAATTTGACAATCTTTTAACTACTTTCTTTTGTTTTCTATTCTTCCATAGTGCTTGCCAATGTCTCCTTTGTATACTTAGCTCTTTTAAAATTATATCTTCAGTAATTGCTTTCTCATTCCCCAAATGAATGAATGGGGCATGTTTAACTATGTATAAAATGTGGAAAGTGGCTTAACTACACTTTAGCGTCTTGCAGTTTGCCAAGGATAAAGGAAGCATTTTACCTGTTGGAGACATTACAGCAATCATCCCTGATGAAGAAGCAGATGTTGCTGTCCTTGAGGAGCCGGAGCACCTTACTTGGTACCACCATGGAAGAAAATGGAAGTCTAAATTCCGTAGAGTTATAGGTATTATCCACACAAATTATTTGGAGTATGTGAAGAGAGAGAAGAATGGCCAAATCATAGCTTTCGTCCTAAAATATGCCAATAGTTGGGTGACACGAATATATTGTCACAAGGTAAGTTCGCGTATAACTTAAGTCCCATAGTTTTGATTCACCTTTTTCTGTGGTTTTAGTGAAACTAATTCAGCAACCAAAGTGATTCAGCAACCAACTAATTTTGTGGTTTCTGTTGTTTTAGTTTTGATTCATCACTTTATCAGATCAGATTCCTTTTTTTAAGCTGTTTGTTCCTGGACAATTAGGTTTTATTGTCTTATGCAGGTATTATTGTCTTATGCAGTTGATGCAATGCACAATCAACGCAGGAGTGTCAATATATTAGAAAATAAGAGGCTTGCATCTATCAGGCTTGATTTCCTTCCACTTGTTCCACTTTGTGCCTTAACTTCATTTTTGCTTAAATTATGGAACTGCTAGGTTTATTGTCTTATGAGTTGATGCAATAGCACAATCAATGCAGGAAGTGTCAATATATTAGAAAATAAGAGGCTTGACATCTATAGGCTTGTTCCTTCACTTGTTCCACTTGTGTCCTTAACTTCATCTTTGCTTAATTATGAGAAAGGTGATAGTGGTTGTGTGGTCAATTGTCTTACTGCAGTATTTTACATAGCAGAAATGCACAGTATCACTTTTGCAGGAGTGTCAATATATTAGAAGAAGGCAAAAAGTCTATGTTTGACCCCTAAATTTTGTGTAAATGGGCTTTCATAAACCCTGAAGTTCTGAAAGTTATAAAATAATCCTCAAGTTCTAAAAAAGATTTTTGCTAATTCTGCTATCAGATTTCACCGTTAACTGTTTACATGAGATGACGTGGTGATGAGGAAAAGTAAATAATCAAATGACATGCTATGATGTAGCAAAGTTTTTAATTTTAATTTACATTATGTTTTTTTTTTTTTTTTTTTTCATATCTTTCAATCATCGTCACATCATTGCCACATCAATAGCAAAATCTGACAAGGGGATTACAGGAGGTCATTTTTAGAACTCTGAGTGTTATTACAGGAATTGATAGAAATAGGTTTATGAAGGCCCATTTATAGAAAGTTTAGAGGTCAAAACCAGACTTTTGCATTAAATAGAATAACAACTTTACAGGCTCGTATGAAGTCTAATTAGTTGGTTCTGCTTTATTCTATAGCCAGAAATTTAATTACCTCTTATTTTTAATAGCTCCTCTATGCTATAACATACACAGAATAGATGCATGAATTCATGAACATTAGTGTGTGTTTATGAATGAATGTGAATTATTACTCTTGTTTCAAGTATAATTGGTGCCTACTTGGTGCTGTCTATCATAGAAGTGACGTCTATCTTGTTCTTGAAATAGATAAACCTAATAAACATAATGGAGGACTTGTAAGCGATGAGATTACTCAATTTGAACCATTTTAAAGCACTATGTTTTATCATATAATATAAAACTTTTGAAGGAACACAGATTTTGGAAAACATAAGAAAAGAAAAAAAAAGGGACAAAGAAGGATCATGAAATATAGGACTTCTAATTAGTCTCTTTTGGCATAGTGTGCTTGTAAATGGTTGCCTATTAAATCTGTGTAAGGTCTGCAGAAAATTGTAGCGTTATTTGGTAAAGTTTCCAACCTACACACCAAACAGTAGTTATCATGGTCATCCACAAATGTCTAAGGATAAAGATGGCACTCTCCTAAGTGACAGGACCCTCCAAAGAACACATTCGTTTCCTAAATTATCAATTCCTTGAGATAAATACTGGTTTTCTGTAAGTTTTTTGAAAGTTGTAGTTTCAAGATCGTCAGTATTTGCAGAAAATTATTGTTTCTTAATGCACGACTTCAGAGGTACTATTTGTATGATATCACGTTTGCATCTGTCTGTAGAAGCCTTTTTTACTTGTTTTCGGTAGTTATGCTGGCCTCATGGTTGTAAGAATTGACATGGAGAGTGATCCACTGAGGTGATTAAATCAGGCTCTAACTAGTTCAGCTTGCTGAAACGGCCAACTCTTTTACATAGCCGATATTATCAGTTTTTAAATAAGTGTGTAACACCCAAGTTGAAATTATTTCATATAAAAGATATAAGTTGTTTTGGTAAATTTGGCCCCGCGTGGCAGTTTTTTTTTTTTTTTTTTTAAAGATTTTTTTAAAAAAATATTAAATTCTAAACTAAACATCTGATAATACCTCTCATATCAATTCCACTCTCCATTCTCAAACTCTATTCTTATTTCTCGAATTTAATATTTTTCAAGCATATTACTATAGTACAGCTCTCTAATCAGTTACTTTCTTCGGAATATCATAGTTATTGTTTATCACGTAATTTATTGTCTATTCTATATTATTATCTCCTTTAATCAACAACTGATGCAGCCATACAACCCATATAATTATGAAACTTACGGTACTAATTTTATATGTTCTTTCTTTTATTATTTTTTATCTTTTTTTTTTCGTTTTTTTTTTTCTATTGGGAGGGCCGACTCGCCGAGCCGAGCCACTGTCCTGCTACTTGCGGGGAGTGCCGGCCCGCGGCCCGCGACAACGGGCGACTCGGGCCCGCACGGCTAGCATCTCTAGACATAATGGCAAGTCCTAGTGTCAGGTAAATTTTAACCATTTGAAAGAAGGATGTCAAGTAGAGATGCATAATGTCAGAATTTGCACTGTTCTTTTTTTCTACTCATAGATCAGTAGAGTAGTACACTGTGTATAAGTAAATGTTTGAGAATTCTTCTGAGAGAAACTTTGACTTCTAAATTCCCCTCAGAAAGTTTCTGTAGAAACTGTAGAAAGTTTCTGTCTAGTAAAACCACTTCCTAATTAATTACTGAAATCCTCGTAAGATGCCCTAGGTGGTTACTGGTCAGCCATCCAAAGCCAGCAATATCCTATTTTCACGTCTAATGAAGTAAATGTCATGTAGTGGTGTTTTAATTCCTTTGCATGAACCCTAGCCTCTCATATGGAATGCCCTTTTCTGTATCTTTTGGTCACTAGCTAGATAGATATGGGTCGAGATATCCTAATTTTAAGCTTCTTAGGATCGATTTGGACGTTGAATACAAGGATCTGGATATGCGAAAAGAACCTTGGTATTCACATTTAAATTCTTTGTTTTTAACTTGTTCATGACCTTCTAACCATTTTTAAACTCTTTTGTGACAAGTACGGAGGAAGAGCTACTTCCAACCTTTATTTCTTCCAACAGTTGACGCTGTTACCATGGAATTGTTATGACATTCAATCATTCTTTAACATTAATTATATTTATCATTTGTCATTAATGTTACAACTTTCATGCCTAGCATGTGCAAAAAGTAGTAACCAATTAAACCATCTGTGTACAGTCGACTGCAGCTTCTGTTTTAAGCTGCAAAATTTTTATTATACGCAGTTCAACCTACTGTTTTAGAGAAAAAGATTTATCCAAGGCTGCCATAAGAATGCCATTATATTTGTTTTGAGCTATATGGCAAGTAAGTGAAGGTGTTCATTAGAAACTGGTTTATGGGTAATAATATAGTTTAATCAGATAACATCATCTTCTAGACAGTTGTCACTGTCTAACAATTTCTTCCTTCCATGAGATGATCATAACATTTCATTTTCATATAGAGTACATGAAAGCATTCTCAGTAAGGTTATTTACATGCTATTCTCTCGTGCTATCCTTTTCTCCTGTTCTATTTGATTTTGATATGATCGTACAATGTCATAATATCAGATTATAAGGTTGTCGGCTGCTACCCAAGATCTCTCAAGATCTGTTGTCTGCAATGTGCACGGTGTCAACCCTAGATTCCTAAAAATTGGCAAGGTGAAGCATGAGCAGCAGCAATATGGGGATAAAGCATTCACTAAGGGTGCTTACTATATCGGAAAAATGGTTTGGAGCAAAGGCTACAAGGAGCTACTAAAGCTACTGTTCGTACATCAAGACAAACTATCTGGTCTTCAAGTGGATTTGTATGGAAATGGAGAAGACTCAGATGAAGTTAGAGAATCAGCTAGCAAATTGAAACTAGCTGTAAGGGTTTTCCCCGGTCGTGATCATGCTGACCCACTATTTCATGAGTAAGTGGCTCTATTTTCATTTTTACTCATAAATTAGAGTTTTGAAATTCAAAGAAATATCGATCTTGTCATGTGCTCGTAAATATGGCAAATACTAGATTTTGAGATCCGACTCCCTCCCAGTCTAGGACCCTCCAAATTTGTCTAGGAATAGAAAACAGCCTAACAGTGAACTCTACTTAGTTTTACGGTATATTACTCAACCGGCCTTTTGCTTCTTGGCATGATTATGCTCCACACATGCTAAAGACACTTTTGCCCTGAAGAATTACATGTTATCCTTAGTTTTCAGATCACCAATGTTTTCAAAATATAGGTATTGCGTAATCATTTTTCTGTGAAAAATGGAGCTAAGGTTGTTATTACTAGAATAAGGCAACATCATTGTAAGCTGAGTTTTTGTCTTAGTTTTTGGAATTTGGAATAACATCCGCAAGGATTTAACCTTTACCTTCCCCCGTTCATTTGGGTTTAATTTAAAGGTTGAAAAACAAAAAAAAGGGTATCGTGTTATAACTTAATTTAACCATGAAAACCAACTAACCGCATTGATAGCACGCAGAACACTTACTGCCGAGTTGAAAATACAAAATAAGTTCACATACGGTCTTTTTGATGCAACGGAGATATGATTAGGGGGCCTGGTCATGTCTTTAGTGGTGGTTGTTGGGACTACTTTGTGTAAAAAGCACCTATGTTCTTATAACAAATTTTATTTTTGAGATAACGAGAAGAAACCCCTCCTTGTGTCTCTGCTAACTCGCAGACCACAGTTTTCTACGCACACCTAAGGACCATTTTGGACCCAGGTGCGCGCAGGAGAGTAAAACTCCGGCTTGGCGTCCGTCCCCGGACTAGACATGGAGTATTGGGAGTTACCCATCCACTAGCTTCCCCACGACCGCTGTAAACACGCGGCCCCGGGCACATTACCATTTCAGGCACCCCCCGGGATTCGAACTCGGGCGTTCGCGTCCTGAGGCGAGCGCCCCGGCTGTTCCACCCTGGGGCGGAGGACCTTATAACAAATTTTAGGATAATCTAAATTTTTGTTTTAGTGCTGAACAAATTTCAGGATAATCTTATTAACACTTAAGAAGTTACCCATGCTTTTCAGTTCTGCTATTCCATTTTTGAGCAATTTCTTTCTTATTTTCAGCTACAAAGTTTTCCTAAACCCCAGCACGACCGATGTGGTATGCACAACCACTGCAGAAGCTCTTGCTATGGGGAAGATTGTAATATGTGCAAACCATCCTTCAAATGACTTCTTCAAGCAGTTCCCGAATTGCTACACTTATAATACGGGCGATGAATTCGCAAAGTTGACTTTGAAAGCTCTTGCAGAAGAGCCTCTGCCTCTATCTAATGAGCTGTGGCATGAACTCTCATGGGAGGCGGCTACAGAAAGATTTGTAACAGCTGCTGAATTAAACCAAGCTGTTTCTTTCACAACTCCGTCAAAAGTTCGTAAATTAAGACGTAGCATTGAGGAAGCTTCCGCATCCGTCCACCAAACGGTTTCTGGTGTCGAAGTTGCACGACGTGCCTTTGGAGCAATGCCAAAGACACTGAAACCCGACGAACAGTTGCGTAAGGATCTCGGGATAGTGATTCCACAGAAGAAGCAGTCTAAAACTTTTACCTTAGGAATGTGAGTATATCTTTGACTTGCACTCAACAGGGTTTCGGAATATCCTCATCTACTGGTGGATAACTTACCAGTGTAGAGGAGTTCTTAATTTACATTATGTCGTAAAATCTGAAGCAATCTTGTTGCTAATGTACGTAAATTGTATTTCCGTGCCGTGTATCTATTGTATTTCTGTAAATTGTATTTATGTGCCGTTTAAATTGTTGCTAACTTTGTATATGAACTGAATAATCTAACGATGTTCGTATATGCTCCCTTGTATATATACGCCGTATTTCTATTGAAAGTTAATGATTAATAGGTGATATTTCTAGTTCCCTTTCATGTTCACTGCCATCTGATTCGTTCATCCTTAGATCGACTTATATTTCTTTGACATGTAGAATCCATTATTAAGAGCGTTAATTGTCCCCCGCCCGTGGGTCAGTCGGCCGGGGCGCAGGAAGCGAGCGTACGGGTTCGAACCCCATGGGTGACTGAAATGTATATGTGCCCGTGACCGCGAGCTTACAGCGGTTGCGGGGAAGCTGGTGGTTGGGTAATTTTCATACTCCATGTCTGGTCCGGGGGCGAACGTCAAGCCAGAATTTTACTCTCCTGCACGCACCTGGGTCCAAAATGGTCCTATAGGTGCGCGTAGAAAACTATGATTCGTGAGTTAGCACAGATCCAGAGAGGAATTTCACCTCGTTATCTAAAAAAAAAAAGAGCGTTAATTAGCTGAGCTGAGTACTCCAGAAGTGCAGGCTTAAATCCACATCACTGCTATAATTTAGGGAGAATTATATTTTCCACGTGTCAAAGATTTTTGCAGAAAATTATATGTTAGCAGCGGATGATTTTTTGTAATTATTTTTTGGAAGCTTTAAAATATTACCTAATTTGATTTCCACCCTCTCCTTTCCCGTGGTTCATAAGCTCAGCACCCTCACTTTACGCAAGCAGCACTGCTTACACCCCTTGCTTTTTCAACTTCTTCATCCTCCTCCGTTGAAAGGAGAAAGAAGAAAGATGATTAGTTTATCTGATTTGTACCACGTAACGGCGGTGCAGCGGCTGTACGTGGCGATGATCTTAGCCTACGGCTCGGTGAAATGGTGGACCAATGCTCGGGCATCAACCTCTTCGTCGCGCACTCTTTCCAGTCTCTCTTCTCTCCTTCCACTTCATCTTCACCAACGATCCCTACTCCATGAACTTGCCCTTCATCCTCGCCAACACTCTCCCGAAATGCTCGACGGCAGAGAAGCTCTGCAAGACTGCAACAGAAGCTGAAGTCGTGGAAGATGGCAGACTTCGTGTTACTGTGAGGAAGTCTACCAGCTCGCGCTCTGACGTGGTCTCTAGGCGATCCCACGGAGGCGCTGCCATGAAGGCGCGTCAGCTCGCCGACTCCAAGACCGTCGAATCTCAACAATGCTGAGATTAACTCGCTGCAGTCGTTGCGAAATCTGACACCTGGGGATTCTAGCTTTAAGCATACGGAATTCTACGCAGTGATTAATGGACTCGGAGGGGTCCCGCGGCACTCGAACTTTGCGGCTGCCGGCGGCGGCGGCGGCACCGGCGAGGAGGAGAATGCGCCACCGGTAACTCGCCGCTGCGACATAGGAAGAAGGGGAGCGAGTTACACACGTTCTTCGGCAAGGCATCGTCGTCTCCTTTGTGTTCGCGAAGGAATACAATGTCCATTCCGACATTCTGAGCACCGGGTTTGAGATCTTGTGTTCTCTGTCTGCAAATTCCTGATTTTAAAAGTTAAGTTTACGTATGATGGATGTATTAATAAAACAATGATTTTATAAACACATACTACATAGTTCAGTTGAATTGGTAAAGAAGTTTATTCAGGAACAAGCTGTGAGTTCTGCTTCTTTTTGTAAAGTTGATCATAATTTAGTCGAAATTATCTCTACTAAGTGAAGATGGCGATGTTACCAATTTACCATCATCTGACCTCAATATTCATTCGTCTGATGGTAAACTTTTACTTGCAAGATAGAAAAAAAATAAAAACCAGAACATGTTAGCTCGACTGGATGTGAGGCGCCTCAGAAAGCGTCACCATTCATGTTCAAATTCTTGTAAGGTAAAAGTTTTACAGAATTTTCTGAAAAAATTTTTGTACTCCGTTTATAGAAGGTCAGTACTCAGATTCCAAAACACCGTCTGGAGCTAGAGTGGGAATTTTTGCGAGTTTGAGATTCCTACGGAGACGTTCGCTCCTCTACGGGTTCTATAATCTTTAAAAAAACCAGCATAGGAGTTAATTAGTTACTTGTTAGAAGTCATATGCCTGGATCAGTGGATCTGATAATTTGGGTCACCATCTAACCAATTATTTCGTTTGGATGTTCCTGGCTTATCTTCTATCCGTGATTTTACCGTCGATCAGTACGGCCTGTGAAAAACTCCAAACGACTTGAAAATAAACTAATTTCTCATTTCCTTTTCCCGAATATTGAATTATTTTAGCTTAACGTATATGTTTTTTAAATAATTTATATCACTCTTGCTATCCTCCTAAATAAATCCCTAATGTTTTTATTTCAAGCAAAAACATGTATAAATATACGAAAAGAAAAAGAATATTTTCTACAACTACATTAATATTTATTTTTTTTTTAAATACTTATTGTAAGACTATAAAATTTCTTGCTACAAATTTATTTTAGCCCATAGTTATTTAGAAATATTTTTTAAAAAAATTTATATAATATATATATATATATATATATATATATATATATAATATGTTCAAAAAATTTTTATGTATGTGTTTTGAAATTATTTTATAATTTTTTTAAGAATTTATTTTATAGAATTTTATGAAGCGGAAATTTTTTGTCATTTGACAAAACCTCTATATCTTTAAGTTAACATTCAAAAAGGTTTTCTTTGGAGGCTGCACTTCTTAAGTCGTTCTCCAAATATTATATATTTACAGACAGCCACTGTTTATCAAAGATATAGTTTCCATCTTGAAAGTTAAGCCTCTGAAAAGCTTTTTCTTTTAGTAGACAATCCGCTTCAAAAACCAAAAAAATCAGAAAAAAAGATAAAAAAAAAAAAAAGCTTTTTCTTGTAGTAGTTTAACAGAATAACAGCTAACATAACTTGGGTTAATTGTATATCAGCTTTTCTTTTTATAAAAAAATTAGTCTCTTTTTTTTTTAAAAAAAAAAAAGTTGTTGAGCGTATAAATTAATCTTTGAAAATTAAAAAAAAAATACGTTGATGCACGCTGTCATATCAACATATTTTTATTTTTAGAGTTTAATTTGTACAGCTTTTGTAAAAAATGGATTGATATGGTATTTACTCAAATAACTTACAACCACTAAACCTATTTTTTTAAATAAATAAAAAAGCCGTATATTTCTAGCTATTATCTCGAAAACTATATTTAAATAGATTCTCATAATGAAGATTTAGTAGTTCTCAAACAATCTGTAGAGGTTTCTATCTTACTTAACTTTTACCATAACTAGTTTCGAACCACATGTTACTTTCAAAATTCCATCTCGGGCTAAGAAACTTCACCCATTGGAGTCCAGAACTGGTGACATCAAATTCCTTCGCAACCTTGACACATAGCGCACACCGCCTAAACCATCATACATCTGGATCTTTACTGTTTTAACTCCGGTGTTCTTATATGCGGTGTCATCACCTAACTGAACAATTTCTCCTTTTTTTGACTTTAAAGGAAGCGAACTAATCCTTTCTGGAACAAATATATTGAATCTAAATACCAATTAACAGATGAAATTTAAATATTTTTTTCAACTATGAGAATATATCCGTTACGATCAAAAGTTGGTTCCACAGTTAACAAAGAAGAGCATGTACCAGTTTTAGTACGATTTGAACAATTTTTCTTCTCGTGACCTTTTTCCTTACGTTCTCAACATATCACTTTGGTTCTGGCTTTCTCCACCACCCTCCCCCTCCCCTCTCCTGAACCTTTCTTTTTTCATGAACATTACATACACACACACACATACGAAAATACCTATATACATATATAGATAAACATATGTGAAGAGACATGCTATTCTCAGGTTTTGTTGATGATACGATCTATAAGGTCGTAATAGCTACGGTTAGATCAATCATTTTGATTAAGATCTATAGTCCATATCTTATCATGATAAACGGTGCAAATCTTATTTTAGAATGTCAGATTTGGACTGTTAATTATGATCAAGTCGTCTTTGATCCAATGGAACTCCATTTGAAAATAGCAGTATATATATATATATATATATATATATAATACTAAAGTGCAAACAAAAAATTGTATGTTGTCTTATATTTTAATATAATTATTTAATAGTTAAGATAAATTTAATTCAGTTAGATACTAAGGCTATCATCGGTCCAGAAATAAAAGACCTGAAAATAAGATTCGTAAAATCAATCGTAGACCGTTAGATCGAATATCTTAATTATAATCCATCGGTGCAAATCATATATTGTATAACTGTCCAAATCATATATTAGCATATACGATCTGGAGCATTATATTTATCAAAATATTAAATTAAATGATTAATGATTTATTTTATATTTTTATTTTTAGATCGAACAGATAATACTAGAGAGATATTTTATTTTTAGATCGATCAGATAATAGTGGAGAGAGAGAGAGAGAGAGAGAGAGAGAGAGAGAGAGAGAGAGTCCAAGAGTCCAATCTCTTTCTCTCTCTTCTGGCTTAAAATAAAGGGCTCCGCAGCGCGGCCAGTCTCCACTCATTTACAATTCCCACATTCATTCGCTTTCTTATGTTCCCACTTTAACTCCAAAAAGGTTGTCACTACCTCATTTATTCTATTTTATTCTACACCAACACCTCCGACATTCCCAGACCCAACAAAAAAACAAAATCAAACTCTCTTTTCTTTTTTTCTTTCTCATCTCTCCACTACCCTTCCACCACAAAACAAAATTTACCAGTGTGATCATCAGCGACAGCGATGATGTACCCCGGTAACGCGAGCTCATCTGCGGCGGCTGCAGCGATGCCGAGCTACTTCATGGCCTCGTTCTATCCGATGGATCTCGCTGCAGCTGGTGGCGTCGGTGTCGGCGGCGGAGGTTCTGACCCGGCGGCTGACCGTGCTTTGCTTGCGACTAGAAATCACCGGGAGGCCGAGAAGCGGCGGAGGGAGCGCATCAATACCATATGGATCGTCTTCGCACCATCCTCGCTGTTGATCCAAAGGTCTGATCATTTCAATATACAAGCTATCTATGACACGAAATCTCCTACATAAATATCTATTTATCGTGGTTGTAGAGTTTTTTCGTTTCCTTCTTGATCTTCTTGTTTTTATCTAATGAAGATAAACATATCTGTTGAATTTGAAGTAGAAACTTGATTTCGTTTCGAATTTCTACCTACATATCTCACCTTCTATATAATTTTGTCGAAATTGTTTCTTTTTATTGAGCTTCAGTTAGTTTGAGTCTTAGATCGACAGTTTATTCTGTATATTATGGTAGAATCTCGAGTAAACTTTCTAGGTTATAATTTTGGTAAAGTTATTAATGAGCAGCTTCACAAGATAACACAAAATTTTTAAACAAAACACCTTATTCAGTATAAAGGGTTTGCAAAGATGTCAAGAGCATTAGAACTCTTTACAGATCTGTTCATCAGACAAAAGTTGGTCAACTTTTTAGCTTCTCATCTAGGGTTAGGGTTTGTTTGTTTCTTTTTTTTTTTTTTTTCATAGTCATTGCTATTGATCACTGTTTCTGCTTTAACAACAACAGACAGATAAAGCGTCGTTGTTAGCCAAGGCTGTTGAACGCGTGAGAGATCTAAGACAACGTGCGGCCGAGATTGCGCAGACGCAGTCGTTCCCGACGGAGAACGACGAGATCATCGTTCTACCGAGCAATGATCTCTACGCTTCGTCTTCGTCTGGAGTCCCCACTTCAGTTTACCAGGCGACTCTTTGCTGTGAGGATCGATCGGAACTTCTCCCGGAGCTCATTGAAACTCTGCGAACACTCAGGCTTAAAACTCTAAGGGCGGAGATTGCAACTTTGGGAGGCAGAGTGAGAAATGTTCTCGTCCTCGCCGGCGATCACGAGAGCTACTATGAGGGAGATGAAAGCTTCAGCGAAGAAGTTCTTAGAGATGCACTGAAGGAGCTCGTCGAGCGTAGGAGTACTACGTCGGCGGAGCGGACTAAAAGAAGGCGAGTTCTTGACGGAGTTAGCATATGAAGGTCCTATATATCTAGCTCTATATTTCGTATAATTATTATATATCTGGTGTGCTTACTTGCAAGGGCTTTTTTTTTTACTATTTATATTGGCTTTGGTGTAAAACATTACTATGGTTTGTGTTGTACGTAGGAGTAGTAATTAATGCAGCTGCTTCTATGGGTTTAAGCAGTACTGTATAATATGATTACTCCAAGAATAAGAAATTATATATATATATATATATATATATATATATATATAAATATATAGTTTGTTGAACCTATAAGCACAGTTTCTTTCATTGAAATGGGCATATAAGTATTTGTAACGAAAACTTAGATATCGATCGAGTACAGTGGCAGCGGAGAATTCGTTTTAGTAATACCATTTGAAACGACCTAAACTTTGGGTTATGTTCATTTTATTGTTATTATAATATTTTTGCTTGTTTTAATTGTGCTTGGGCCATAATTTTATTTTGTGAACCGTTGTGTTTGCCTACGTAAGTGTTTGTATATTTGTGCATTGGGTTTCCCATGCCAAATTTTCTATAAAACAACTTTTTTCAGAGATGGATATATTTAACTTTTTCTAGACTCCGTCAGCAAAATTTGTCACTGAATTATTAACGTTGGGCATATGAGTACTTTATCCAGAATATATATATCTTTTCTGAATCACAATTAAATGACACATTGGTTCGTATGTCTTTCAGCTATAATTACAGTACGCATAGGACTTGGGAAATAATTTCTCGAACACAGATTTAGGATTATGCCTTAAATTGTAAGTGTACCCAGATATTCATAGTTTCATTGTAACTAAGACAAAGATCTGTTAATTTGTACATGTATCTTTGCTGACATCATGTGGCAATCAGTTGCATCATTGCATGGGACGTCATGAATTTATGTACTGTGTCCTATCACAAGGTCATTCCATGCAATGTGTATATATATACTATGGATAGTATAGGAGTATATATAGCTAACTATTATAATATATATATAGTAATTGGATAATATCGTGTAATATATTTATCATATATTATAGATTAGTGGTACCAATTCCAGTAAGCACGAGAGATGGAGCTGTGGGTCTAAAGGAAAATGTCAAACCGAATACTCAGTATTCGCAAGTCTGGTGTTGGATTGAAATTTTTGTCGCTAAGGAATTTGTTATCTGTATATTCTCTATATTCCGTGACATAAGCTATTGCTCATAGGGGTATGTACTCAGATCCTACAGTGTCGGTCGGAACTGAACGTGAGGATTTTCTATAAGTTTGCGGTCCTTACGTTGACATACGCTCGCATTACATATTCCACCACGAGTTCGTGGAAGGTCTGTACTCAGATTTCAGAGCGTCGGTCAGAGTTGAACGTGGCAGTTTACTACGAGTTTGAGGTCTCTACGGAAACATGTGCTCGTATTACAGATTCCACTACAATAATCTCAAAAAAAGATTAGCTGTACGGGAACTTAGTCCATGTTAGGATATTTGTATGGTAGCCATATATTTTGTTTTTCATTAAGATTGGAATACATGCCTTGATTTGTTTAGTTATAGAATGCAAGCATTTTTACAAATGCACCCCTTATTTCAATTTCTTTGAGAGTTATAAAGGTGGTCATTGGTGCTCATGCATTAACAAATATAATGCTGAAAATTACGATCCGTAATTACCTCATAAATGGTGTTATCTTGTTCCTAGGATTCGTTACATGCCATTCATACATAATTACTTATGCATGCATGGCTGCATTGAAATTTATGCTTGAATTTCCGGTTTTTTATTTTCTTTTTTTTACCTTTCCTTTTTCTTATAAATTTTTTTTTGTAGAAAAATATCAAATTATTTTAGTTGACAAAATTTACTAACCACTGTTCTTGGACAGTAATCACAGAGTAAAATTTCGAGCATAAATTATCTTCCAATATGTCATTGAGTATAAGCATATATCTATCATAATTTTCCTTTTTTTTTAAACATTTGAAAATTTTCTATTATATACAAATGAAACTCAAACTTATGAATGACGGGCAATTAGCCATTCATCCGGACGAGCTATCTGTTAGAGGCCTCTTGCACGTAAATGGTCGCTTCCATAATTTCTATATTTATTTTTTGGGTGATTTATTTAACTAGAAGTAATATCCAAGCAGAACAATGCAAATTTTACTTCTGAAAGATAAAGTAATGATTACATATGAGAATTGGAGGTAGCACTAATCTCTTCCCCATGTTTGTTGTTGTTGACAATACAAATTAATAATGGGTAAAAGGTTTTGTAACTTTTGTTTTTTTCAGATTATGGTGAAATGTTTTGTTATTAATTAATTTATAAAATGGATAGTATGTATTCATATTTTACTAATAAAAAGATATCAGTCTTTGGTCTTAGCAAGCTTTAAGATCCGTATCATCTTTCACGATATATGGAAGCAATAAAATTTTCACACTCTTGTAGGTGATGTCTATGAGAATCGAATTCTGAAACATCTGCTTCATGACATAGAATCTCACCATTCATCTTAGACCCAATGGCCAATAATGGGTAACGATGAGTAAGCAATATCAAAAGGTTCAAAAAGCTATTAACATAATATATGCAGTGGTCGATAAAGTCTTTGACTGTCTGTTTCAACCAGTATGGCCTTAATTAGTAGAGTGGGTGACTACTGAATACATTATGAGAGGTAATACCCGATAAATTCTTTCGACCCGGTATGGTTCAATGCGCAGCATATATGTCAATGTTCCCCCTTAAGCTAATAGAGAAAGAGCCTTCACCATCTTGTTAAAAATTTACAAGGCATATATATTTCTTACAAAGTTATTTAATTTTGTCAGTATTATGTAACTTTTCTCAGCAATAATACAGGCCACATGATCCAATAAAATCTATAATTGGACTTCTATATACGACACCTATGTAGATCATTCTAAGTTTCAAAGAGGAAAGAATCTTATTTGTAAAAAGCAAAAGCATTAATTCCAAGATCTGGAGGTTTTGACTACTTTAGAGCTTTCTCTTGGTAATTTTTGACAAAAATAATTGACTATAATATTCTTTTGACATTTCTCAAAAAAAAAAAAAAAAAAATAATATTCTTTTGACAAAAATAATTTTTGACAGAACTAAGATACACACACACACAACATAAAACATCCATGCTATTAGCTATCAGATACATAGTTTTTTTTTCTCTTTTTGAAGATACATGATAGTTAAGTATTCCTGCTTGAAAGTTTTAGATGTTTGCCCAACTGCAGTGACCCATAGAAATAAAAACTAGAAAGTAGTGCATTATTTTATGGAGCTCATTCAGATTTAAACATAAAATTTCGGAAGTGAACATGGATCAATTTCACCTGTGAGTTGGTGGTACAAAAGTGGACCTATTAGGGGAATAATTTTCTCAAATAATCTAAAAAAAGGAGTCTCGCTCCAGTTCCATACAATATGAAGCGATAAACATAGAACGTAGTTAGAAACATGTGCATATTCCACTTCATCAGAACCCATCTGCCCTGAAAATCATGCTTTATAAGATACATATGATGCTGATATTTGGATTTTATCTTTATACAGTAGTTTTTTTACGTAGTCATACAAACTGACAAGCATGCACACGACGTAATGAACCTGCTGAAGGAAGTACCAGACCCCATGCCTTTCTAAACGATAATCAATTAATTTGCATTTATCTCAAAAAGAAAAAGATAATAAGTTAATTTGCAGACATTCCTCAGAGCTTAGCCAGCCCAATAGCACCAAAGCTAGCTGAAACTCGCAGCTTTTCTTTCTTGATTTTCGCACCGAGCCTCCCTCCCATGGCCGACATATCACAGATCATTGTCTTCTTAACCTTCTCTCTCTCTCTCTCTCTCTCTTCTCCACTCATCTCTCGTTTCTCTCTGCCTCTCAACTCATCCCTGCTGATTCTAATCTTCCTTCTCTGTGTGTGGTGATAGGTGTGGGGTGTGTGTGTGTGTGTGTTGATGATTTATGAACAATAGAAAATGGAGAGGAGAACATTAGACATGATTACTTGGAAACGCGCGTGTAAAAAGGCACTACCTTTTTATGAAAAGCTTTCTACTCTTCAGCTGTTCAGATGGATTGTTGGACTGCATTTCATGCGGCCGAAAGAAAGGAATTAAGGAAAAAAATGGAGCAAGGAATACACGTGCGGAGCATATGGCCGGAGGTAGGCGTTGTCAGTGGCCGGTCTCGTGGAGAGAGAGAGAGAGAGAGAGAGAGAGAGAGAGAGAGAGAGAGAGGAGAGGTTTTGCTGGCTTTTGTATTGGTGCAAGTAGACAGGCTTTTATGATTAGCAACATGGTGTCAGCAGCGGGCGCAACGCGCGCATGGGGATCTGGTCAAAACAGCCTGCAGCAGTTGTATGGGCAAATCCGCAAGGGGGATATGTTTGTCGTCTGGATTCTCAACAAATATCATAGAGATGATTACTCTATTTTTTCGCTGTTTGCGGATGTGATTCTAGTTTTTCCTAACTTCGATGTGATTTGTTATGGAGAAGACTTACAAGTTTATTATAAACGGAGGTAAGGATGGATGCGTTCACGGATCCTATTCGAGATCTATCAATCGAAAAGCTATTAAAATTGTTTTGGGTTGGGTAGACCCGATATAATCGGTGTCATCGCTGTGAGTTTATTTTTAACGACGTTAGCGCGAATACAAAAGATGAAACTGATGTTTTTGAGAAAAGTTTTTCACGATACATTGGCTCAAAAAACGGAAAAAGAATTAGATTTATTTAAATGCTTTAGAATGGCGAGAACTGGCATTTTTCAATATCGTATCCATAAGAAACTCCTTCCGATCAGATGAATTATTAGCTTCATCGCGACCGCCCATAAATTTGATTGTTACAGGAAGACTAGGTTAGTTAAAAAAATAATATAGAAGTTAGCGTACAAGAGGAAAACTGAAGAAAAGTATGACAAAGTGAAGGATTAAATAGGATTTCTTATATGTCTGCAGGCATTCTGATTAATAGATATTTCTGTATTGGTTTCTAGCAAGGCATTCTGATATCTGTGACTAAAAAACTATGAAACGGTTACAAGAACAGAGACATAGAATATCTGGCTAGAAGCGAAAGAGTAGTACCATATAGGGTAAACCAAGAGCGAAAGACATATCGGATAGATGAAAAATATATAAATATACAGAGGAATCAAAATATAATAGTAAAATAAGACAAATAAAGAAGGTTAAGGAACCTAATAAAAGTAACATCACAGAACACAAATACATAGCACATTGAACACCAAAGAAAAGTACCAACCAGTCATATAAGATACGTACAGTACCGGACACCTAAAAGACAAAATAACTATATACTACGACCAACCAGAAATATTTAGTAAGAAATCATAACACGCACGGCTCCCACAGCAAAAGACCACTATCATGTATTTAAATTGAAAATATGAATGAAGGAAGATAATAAAAATAAAATAATAGAGACAATAGAAATAGTAGAAAAATAACAGATAAATAAATGTAAGACGAATAAATGAAACTTTATTATCATACCGTAAGACTAAGTATTAAATATATTATACAAAAATAGTAATAGATAATCAGAGCTAAAGAAAATAAATATAGATAGAGATAAACATAACGCACAACCTAAGATAGTTAAAAACTATACAGCGAGAAGTACAAAAAGGTAAAGAGACATGATAAAAAGTAAAAAACCTCTAAAAAGGGCTTGACAGCGTTCCGCAGTCATCGCCAAGAAGAGTTGGTCCAAAAAGAAATGAGTGGATTTTTGAATAAGCGGGAAAATAAGATCCAAATTAAATGAAGTTCCAGACTTCCAGTGTTCACTTGTAACACTGTTAACGGTGGAAGTCATAAGTCGCTTAAGAGGTGGAACCATGGAAGTGAGTTATTTTCCCACTACCTACGTAAATAGGAAGACAATGAATGGCGCGAAAATTAGATTCAGCTTGTAGCCTTGGCTGGACCAAAATGTGATCATATGTGTAGGGTATAAATTAGGAAACCTGAGCTTCTCATGAGTCACGATTCGCTCGACTTGGCCAGGAGAACATGAGCCCAGTTTGATCATCACTTGGGTTGGGTAGTAACAACTGGCTCTTGAAATTTGAGGACAGTTTAGTCTACTGTGAACCTCAGCTGGACCAGAACGTGGTCACATCCAAAGTAGAGCCGCTCGTGATTTGCACAACTTGGTTCGGAGAACATTAGCCTAATTTGATCGTTACTTGGCTTGGGTCGCAACAACAGGATCCTTAAATTTGGAGACTATCTAGTCTAATTTGAGCCTCTCATCGACCAGAATGTTGTCGTATCAAGGATGGAGATTGAGCTTGATTTGAAGATCCGTAATAAAGAAAGCTTTGTTCGTTTAAATTCATGCACATTTAACATATACATGTCCACACTTCAATATTTTATCATTATTTTCACTATGTTTTGTATAAGCATAGTTATATTATCCAGTAAACTTGTGTTGGGACAAGATTGACAAACTGACAAGCGTATGCTTGAGCTTGTCTGGCTCTGCAAGCTGTATAAGCACCATACTCTCTTCTCATTACTAGAGTAGAGCTAAAGTCAAATTTCAACCTCCAGTAACACGGGAGTTCTACAAAAACAACTTCCACGGGCTCAAATATAAAAATTTGGATATCCACTGGCCAGGATTTTTGCTACAATTAAAAAATAATGGGAAAACAAAGTGGGCTTGGTATATCCTGAAGAAAAAGTGCTATGCACTCCAACCAATTTAACAAAAGCCTCACCCCCACACAATGACACAACCCACAAATCTCAATCCCACTACCTCTTTCATGAATTGCACCAAACACCAAAATTAACAAATAAAAAACAATATGACAATCAAAATTAAACTATTTCTCTTCCCTGACATATCTTAATATAGCAGCCTAGATTTAGAAGTTCCCAGAAAACAATATGACAATCAGCTTTTGTTTGAAGGGCATAACAGCAACATGAAGCTGATAGCACAGTGAAGAACATAATCGCATGACTGCTCTACGACAGAATATCGGTTAGCGAAGCCTCAAGCTAGAGACGAGAATAATAAAATGACTTAGAGAAAGCTAACAACAGAACAAAAACTAGAAATAGAGCAGCCTCATCAGCCAAGACGAGCTTAAAATCACCGAAAATTGTCTTGTTCCCAACTTTTTTTTGCTTTTTATGCAGTCCTACCCCACAGAAAGAAATACCTCACGAGGCTTCAATGCCTCGTTAGAAAGACACCTTCACCCACCCAGGAGTCTAATTCTAGTTAAGTTTTAGACCCTTGCCGTAAGCAGCAATTAGGAGAGCCTCAGCACGACCTGCAGTAGCAGGACAAATGAATAGAAAACGACTATAAAGAATATGAAAACAAGTGACATATAGATTAAGGCGAAATAGAAAATCATGTTTAGTCATTTATCCCGTATATATAGAATATCACATAAACAAAATATATTTAATGCTTAACTGGACACTTTCACACTATTATAGACTTACCGTGATCCTTCTTTCGTTTTAGTTGAGAACTCAATAAAGGAAATAGAAGGGAAGCAGCTTTTCTGCTGTCGTCCTGTCAAAGAAAAGACTGTCAATCAGAATGTTGTTTGGTGGCCATTGCAGTGGCCTCCAACGACCAGAGGAGGACCGAAATCCCAGATGTTTGTAGTCAGGCATCACAAAAACCCAAGCAGTCATGTTTTAAACAGAACAGGTTAAAACCATGTAAGCAGTTCCAATCATACAGAAATGAAAGTTATAACTTCTAGATTTCATGTAGTAGAAATATGCTGGAAGTTGATGTGATACTTGGAAGAAAAAGTGAACTTGTCGTGTACAGTGGAAAGAGAAAAATTAAGGCGTATCTTATATAGATTGTTTCCATATACATGCAGATTCTGAACTAAGAACTTAGAATATGTCAATAAAAATAAAATAAATTTTGTTTTTTTCATAATTTGGTACTTTATCTTTTACCAATTTCGTTCTTTAAAAGTTAATCACGGCCAATTAGGTCCTAACTTTTATATCCATTTGATTTGTTATTTTTCGCTAGGACGAGTCACAACTTAGTTTCTCAAACTTTCTCAGTTGTATCAATATAGTCCTTTAAATTTAGTAATGGCATAGTTAGTTATGTAATTTTTTAAAATAGTGCACACCTAGTCCATCCTTTAGCTCATTCATTTACCCTGCTAAATGTAATGTGGCGAATAGGTAGCTATAATATTAATATATTGATAGCATTAGTATTCACACTAGTGGAAGAAGAGCAGCTCATTTCCTGACCTCTGGCACAAGGTTTTCGGTGCCAAGACAAGACTAGTATTGGGAAAATCAGATTCCGGCACGTACACGCTGTGTCTATGATGCAGTGTTGGTCATGCTGATATACATTTATCTATTATGTTTCAAAGTAAAATAAAAATTTAAATTAGTGTAAAAATTCAAATATAAGGTTTACGATACGATACTTGCCGTGCCGATAACTGCAGAACAGGCATGTTCCGTTCGATACTTAAAACCAAAATCCTACACACGTTTGACATGGATAAGTGAGGACTTTTGGAGTGTCAATGCATAATAGCCTCAAGTAAAACTTAGGGTCTAATATATCCATTTCGAAAGCTTATGGTCTAGTTTGCCCACACCCCCAAACTTAGGGAGTGTGGTGGCGTTAAGCCCATATGCTTGTAAATCCTATGTCAAGCACCTTCAACCGAAAGATATTCTAACTGAAGCTTTTAGGCCCTCCCTTTCATCCTAATTAACAATTCTTTTTTCTCTATCAAGTCTAATTTAGCTTAACTTGCACAAACTTCTGGGATGTAATCAAAGTGGAAACTTACCTTACTTGATGAACTTCCAGATAGTTCAAAGTGATCCTTCCATAGGCGAGATGATACTGGGATAACAGAAAACCCCGAAGCAACAAGGATGCCAATCCATAATCCGTACGTGTACCCTCCACTCCACCAACCCTTATTCCAAAGAAAAACTCTATTAGGAAGCCAGTTTGACTGAAAAGTCACACTATTGAAAAAGATAACCTTAACAATATGTCGTCTGAGATAATACAACCCAACGAGATTGTTAACATGGATGTAACTTAATGGGTCGTGCAATACTTTCTCCCCTTTTTAAAAAAAAAACACATTCTTATTTAACCCTCTAAATCAGTGGTATCGAAGGCAAGGAGATTATGGATGCTCCATAGTTTAAGTGAATGGGTAGACCACTTAATATTTCTGAAACCAAACAATATATCATCTGTCTGAAAATAAATAAATAGCAACGAGGGATGTGAAGAAAGTTCAAAAACCTTGAACATATCTTGACCATATTTAATGAAGATAATTTCATTCACCGATATGAAATAAGTAGATAATATGGACATAGTATTATAGCCTTTTAAGTATAAATTGGCTAAGAAAAACCTAAGGAAGCCTAGTAGTGAAATTGCATATTCAAAATGATGAAAGTTGAAAACTGAAGAGCTTCTACAACATTAGAATGTTCAATATGCTGTGAGGTGCACAACAATTTGCCAACATGGTGTAGTTCTGACAAGAACTTTACAGTTAATAAAGTTGATGCTTATGTTAATACAACTAAAGCTTCACAGAAGCAAATCATTTGAGTCCCTCTACAGGAGAATCTCTTGTTCATTTCTACTATCCAGTTGCCATTGTTCATCATTTGAATCAATTTAGAGAGAATATCTTGTTCATCTCAACTATCCAATTGCCACCATTTTCCACATTGCAGCCAACAGGCTACAAATTTTTCAACGACGTCCAAGCTTAATATCAACCTTTACATGCGCATGCATGCATGTGATCTTAAGAATGGACATGAAAACATGCCTAGATAAAGTGCAAATAGTAAGACCTCATGATGAGCAGAATAGTTATATCATGAAAAGAGCAATTACCCTTCTAAATTCAGTGATAAACAAGCTTAATACCAACCTGTTTGCCATCTTTAGGAAATGGAACTGATTGCTCAATATATGCAGTCGTTCCTGAAATACAGAACAATAAGAATCAGAAGATAAAAATATGCATGTTCAACAATATATTTCTCAGAAGGGTTTTCCAAATACATTTTTTTTTCAGATAATGAAATTGCCTCAATACACAAATAACACAGAAACATGCAGACTTGGGCGGTAAGATCACATTCAAGAAGAGAATCAAGTAGTGCTACTATCACCAAAACATCTCCAACATTTACTGCTAGAAGAAAAAGGGCAGTAATTAAAATGGAGGGATGAAATGTTTGTCGACTATTAGTGGGAACAAAACTATTTTAACATTTTAGCAAGTCCTAAAAGGAGAAGACTGTTTTGTGTATTTCTAGGCATTAACCTTCAAACTTTGAAAACCAGATTAGCCCCATAAATAATCAGTTATCACGGAGCAATATGCGTATGATGGGTAGCAGTAATTTTAGTTAAAAAACAAAAAAAAGAGGCCTCTGCAGTGGAATTACATGTAAATGGATGAAAGCAGATGCACGTCTACATTGCCACACAAAATGTCTTATTAGTCTGTTCAAGAATACAAGATGAGTTCTCAAAAAAAGAATACAAGATGAGAATTAATATCTCCGGTTGAATTCACTTCCAACTTGAGCTTTGAGGTACTTACGAAATTTATCTCTACATACACATATTACTCTATGTGTAGGCTTTTCTTTTAAATACAAAATATACGAGGCAAATTTATAAAGCAGCATTCAAAATCTCAGGAACTCAGCACTTCGATTTTTCTTTTAAAACTATCATGTCTAATACTCCTAAAATACCATGTAAACCTAATTGATATATGCGTAAAAAGCCACAGAAGGTACCTCATACCAAGTGGAGCTCCAGAGCTACTAACCAAGTGAACTATAGATTTAGCGTCCAAACGCTTTCTCATTCTTTTCCCAACCAACACTTGCAAGTGTGGAGTATCAAACACCTAATCAGGAAAGTAAATGCATTCATTATAAATGTCAAAATGTTAGGCTTGGAGAATTCAAATTGGAAGAAAAGGTGATCCTCCAACATAATACTCAAAATGATGAAGCATCAAGGATATTTATGCATATCAGAAATTGATATGCAATAGCTGTGTAAATCTACTACATCTGGGAATATGTTGCATTCACATTGCTGGACTAAGCAAAGAAAATGAAACCATACACATAAATCAAGCACAATCACTACAGAACTTTGTAAGAGATAAATTGCGCCAACTTTAGTGGGACAACAGTTATAAGTAAACTGTAAAAGAAAACTTCTGAGACACTAAAACTATTAAAGGTTCATGAGTAGTAATTCCATGCATATACATCAACAACAATAACCAAGCCATTGTCCCACTCGATGGGGTCGGCTACATAGATCGTTGTATATGCTTATCGGTGCGTCGATGGGTCTCCGTTTTACATGTTGAAACCATCAAGTTAGTCCATATTAATGTAAAGAACACCGCCAGGTCTAGTTAAAGCTACCTCTGGCATTATTTTACTGTTTTACATATTGCAGTCAAATAGTCAAAAACAAATTGCATTTACCTCAGCAATCCCATCAGATTTCAGAACGGCAAGAGCTCCAGAAGCATCGGGGTCGACTCCAATCACCCATCCAGAATCAGTATCGAGCTCGTTATCCCTTGCGATCGATGGACCGTTTCTCTCAGGAAACGGACAAGACAGTGAGCTCAGCCACCTCTCCCGGAGCTGCTCCGCCGTAGCAACGTTTCCGGCTCTGGCGGTGGCGGCGCGCCGAGCCCTGACTTTAGTAGGTGCCGGCTTGAGTAGGCTACCGCTAAGGATTGGTTCAGAAAGGGGAACGAGTGGTAAGTCGAGGGGAGAAGTATGGAGTAGCCGGAGCTGAGAGAAGAATGGGGAGATTTTGGAGGCGGCGGCGTAGCGGGCGGCAGCGCCGGCCATCGGAGCTGTAAGGCCGGAGATATTCTCGGCCATCCAACGAGACAAGACTGTCAAGCTGAGCGGGGTCACCTCGAACTCTTTATCTTACGCCGTAGTATTTTGGGTCGAAAGTTGCTAGTTTTCAAAATTGTTTTAAATAAATTGTTACTTTAAAAAACTTGCAAAAATTTATTTCAATATATATATTTTTAAAAATTAAATACAAGAAGAATAAACTTTATTTATTTTATAATTTTTATACCAATATTTTCAAAAAAAAATTATTTTTAAGAAAATAAGCGGAGTCTATGATTGACTTCTTGACAATATTGAATATGAATACTCATTAGATTAATCGGCAAATAGTATTAACATATATCACACCTTTAAAACACTTGGAATTTATGTTGATTGAAATCTTCTTTTTTTTCCGTCTTTGTCATTGTATGTTTGGATCTTTAACTCTTCATACCGAGTGTTATATAGAAACAACATCTAGACTCTATTCGAATAGAATTTATTATTGGATTGTTGTTATATAAACTTTTTGTTTATTTTTTTTTCAAAAAATATTTAGAAATAGAAGTTCAAAAACCAAAACTGGATGTCTCATGTTTGATTTTTATAACCACCACCTACAAATGAGAGTGAGATTTAATCCCTATATATTTCATAGAGAAATATAAACATTCGGACAATAGTCGGATTAAAAAGTTAAAACTTTTCAATTAGTTAAATATGAATCGGTACATCCGTAGACTTATCTATTACAATGGTTACACAAAAATAAACTGATTACAGATAAAAAATTTCACTGCAATTTTATTAAATAAAATAAAATAATTCAATAAGCATGTTTTATACTAAAAAATGGTCCTTTACTAGCTCATATACATCCAAACATTATGTATATTCCAAACAAAAACAAGAAATTATTTGTCCAGTTTATTGACAGATTAATTAAATTTTATGTAAATTTTTAGGAGCATAAATTTACTTAGAAGCTTCTAACCATGGCGACTTCCAACAAGCCCTGGAAAACAACCAAAAAGATTCAGGCCTTGTGGTTTTCCTCTATAGCAAGTAATAGAATTGTTCCTCAAATTCTCCATGACTGGCTCCTTACTCAAGCTTTCTCCAGCACCCGAAGACTCGCTGATCGCCGGTTTATTATCTTCTACGTGGGCGGACGGAGGTTGACGACGACGGAATATCGATATTGATCTTCTCGTAAACCAGTTACAGTTCTTCCTTTTAACTTCTCCATTAACAGTGCATTTATTTCCCTCTTCGTTTCCTAATATTAGAGGCACCACTGGCCGTTTGATGGATTTGTGCCTTCTGATCTTCTCGAACGCTGCCATGAAAGGATCAGAATCTTTCTTCTTCGAAAAAGCAAAATCCCCAAAAATCCTCTTCGTAACTAAACCGGATGACGATCTCGACGTGGGCGTGTACTGCAGACGGGGCGGGAGCTTCAGCGGAAGCTGGGTTTGATCGTGGAAGAGATCGCCGTTGAAAGAGCTGCAATCATCGTCGAAGAAGTCGGAGTTGGTTTCCGATGACATCGCCGTAGGCAGCGAATGAAGCTTAGCTTCACAGGAGGCGACGAAGGAGGAGATGGCTCCGGTGGCGGGGCTCGCCGGCACGCTGTAGATGTAGTTGGGGAATGAGCTGACTATTCGCCGGCAAGGGCTTACAGGAGCACTCGAGATCGTATGCGCTGCAGATGGATTCAGTTTTGCAGATGCCATTAACATTATCCTTGTAAAACCTAATTAATAGTGAAGTGTTAGGTCAGAAGTTGATCTGATCAGCTGTTTAATGTGGTTTCTGATGAAGTTTAGGTTCACAGTTACATACAGTTTATATAGATTGAGTTTTAAAAATAATAATAATAATATAGAGAGGCGAGTTTCTTTGGACTGGGAGCTGATGAGTCTTGGTTGGGAGTCGGTCAATCAAAGATTCTTTGACCAGCTTATTCTATACGTTCTACGTACCACTTTTTGGTCTGCTATATAAAATGTCCAACCGATTTTTAATATTCAAGGGTTTCATTCCTACTTTCAATTTTCATCTTAAGACTGTCTAGTTCACCAGTTTTCTCTAAAAATAATAAAATAAAATAAAATAAAATATACTGTCTAATTATAACTAGGTAAGTGAAAGTCACTTTTGAGTTTTTTCTTAAGTTTTCCATGTTACATAATTTTTTTTTATATTTCTCTCCTCAATTTTTCAAATTCATCAAAAGCGAAAATCTACGGTTTTAGAACCAAAGCTAAAAGTAAACACAAAAATTATTACATTTTTCACAATTTTCCTGCAATGGTTACTACATATTCTTCACTCTCTGAAATAGTGATGAAGCAAACAAACCCTTAGATAATGGTCAAGAAAGATTACCCACGAAAGTTGAATTATTAATATTGTATTTATTATTATTACTTTTTTTTTGTTTTTATATGATCCCTGGAATTCTCCAGACAGGTGGGAATGAATGGGGATGGTTCTATATCCCGTCCAACTCCGCTCCGTCCAGTTTCCATTCCCACGTGGAAGAGTTCGCGTGCATGAAAGTGTATAGGTCTATGGATTTTTTTTATTTTTTTTTTGGAATTAATTTTGAGAGATGAATTAGAACATTTGGACTGAGCTGTAAGACTGTAACTAATTGGGCTTTAATTAATGGATTTAGATTAATCCCCCCGTCTCCCGCCAAGTTTTTTCAGCAGCAAACATCTGTGGATAGCGTTGTCTCTCGCTTTGGCTCACGCCGCACAGAAGAAGGTATTTATCCCCGCCGTTTGCATCACGCGGTGATAAATTCATGTGGAATCAATTAATTTCAAAATACTTTTATAAAGCATTTGTAAAACAGCATATATTAATAAACAGTAGACCATGCACTAATACACTAATCAAACAAAAATTTTTTTAAAAAAAAAAAGATGCAGAGAACTACCAAGCTGCATGCATGACAAACATTAATTAATCAGGCTTGAATTATCATTGTATCCCTGGATTACTTCAACAGATCCGAACTTCTCCTGAAGTTTAAGCATGGCAACTTGAAATTGGTGTCTAGGTCGAAAGGTGTCGCCGTCCGCAAGGCTGCTTCTTTGTTGGGATTTTGGGGCCCCTTCTTCTAAGTTCAAGCAACTTTTATAACGCACTGCCTTCTGGCTTTCTCTGCGAGCCGTAGCCTCATGAAATTTGCCTCTTAGCCTTCCCTAGATTTAGCCATTCACGACGCGCGTCCGTAATTCCTTGTTACGCTTGCAAATACTCTCCCTCGACGCCCAATCTTCTCATCTGGCAGCTTTCTTGGAAAACTACGGTTCTTTCTACTGGGTTCAGGGCTGAGGAGAAGAAGAAGTAGGAGATATACTGTTTCCCTTCTTTTTTGTAGAAACTATGTGCTTCTTCTCCACCTCGCTGCATCCTTTTCCAAATTTGTCTGCTGAAATGATGTCTTTTGACTTCAAAACTTGTATATTGCGCAACGTTTTTGAGTTTTCTGTTTGTTGATGCCCATCGAATAATTTTGTCTCAGCAGTCCCTCCTAGGTTAAACCTTGATGCGCCAGCAGGTTTATTAGAAGACTGATCAGATGAAGTAGGACAATATTAGTTTAAAAAATAATATGATATTTTTTAAAATATACGAAATAAAAATACAAACTATAAAAATTATTAAGAAATATAACTTACATAAAATTATAATAATTACTAATAAATAGATATTATTTGTGAATATACTAGTCTATTCAAATTTAATTCGGTATCAGATTTTTTTTTTTTACATTAGTGATTCCATTAGATAATATTTCTAGTATGACCATCATGATCGTGAAACTTTTGATTAGTGCCTTTTTTGAAAACTATTTTTATTTTGCTCCCAACCATGGTGACTGAGACAATAGAATCTCGCAGATGGAAGTGAGGAAGAGACATCGGCGGCACCAATTGTCGCCAGCGACGGAGACAAATTGGGCTTGGCCTCTCTCGTCAAACTCGAAGAACATGCAAGATGACTGATCTCTCCATATTTTGCCATGGCACTAACTGTTTTTTGAGCTGAGCAAGGTGTAAGATATTGAGAGATGGATCAGAGAAGAAGAGCTCCAAGAACATGCAGCGAAATAGCAGCAATACGTATAAATAGCGATCAGATATAGTCGGTGTCGAGTCTTGGCGGGAATCGGAGTTAGTTGGCTATTTCAAATCTTTTTTGTGTCAAAATGATATAAATATATTTAATCGCCTGCAAATCCGGTCAATTTTAGGTAAGCACACCTTACTGTGCTATTTCTTATATTTCCTTTTTTAAAAGAAATTTCTGGGGTCCATTTTTTGGGGAAACTAACAATTTTTATTGGGAGAACTAGGAGGTTGGATAATTCTGAGATAGCAAAGAAACATAATTCATCCAGTGAAATTGGAAGTCACTTTCAATATTTTCCTGCGTTATTTTGTAGTTTTGTCTGTTATTGTTCTATATCTTAAGGTTTTCTGGGGGTTTATTGATTGTTATTATAGAGCCGGTAATTGGATTTTTTTTTTTTGGGTCGGTGAAATATAAATTAGTGTCATCTGTAAATTTATCTACTATTAGAGCTGTTCAAAAAAAAGCAGTTTGAGCTATTTTTTACGATAATCTAAAAAAGTGTTTGTAAGTTTTATTTCGTTTACTATGTTACATAATTTCATTATTATAATAGTTTAAGGTATTTTTTCTTGGTGTTATTTTGATAGAATTTTAGAATAGAAATATTGGACCAGATAAAATAATTCGAATGATATTTTTTTTGCCTCGAGGTTGGTAAATGATTTACCGATCCTAAGACAAAAGAATCGGTGGAAATTCAATACTGTATAGCTGGTAATTCGGATTTCCGACAAACTTGTATTTAAGGTTGAGCCAGTCCCGCATACCCAAATCCAGCCGAGTCCAAAAGAAGAAATTTGTTTCATGCACCGGTGAAGCTCGAGTCTAAGGTTTTCAGTGCCGGGTTGAGTTTTGATAATATTAGATTTCATTACATATTGACCGTACCAATAATACAGTGTCAATTATACTAATATATTTTTATTTATAATTTTCAAAAATAAAAATTTAAAATTAACTTTAATATATAAGATTTTTGACACGTAGTGTTCTGGTCTGTACAATGTTGATAACTGTCAAACTATAAACTCATCTTTCGGTATAGGTCATATCGACTGGCATATAAAATCATACTCAGAAACCGTGACATCTAGGAAGCAGAGGTTGTAGACGGCCCCCTAAAACCTCTCCATTCACAGTTAAATATAACCTGAGTTGTAAATAAACTTGAAACTCGGAACAGAGATTTCATTCCTTCATGTCTCTCTTATGCTTGAAGGCAGTACCAAAAATCACTCAATAGCTCTTACATAAAATACAATTTATAATAATTTTGGATAATTGATTAGAGGTTGAGAATCTTAATTAATGTTGATTTTTCATGCGAGCTGCCTCCAGCATCTTGTGCTCCATCCTTCTTCACATTATATTTTACTGCAGTTCATAAGGCTGGAATATTGATCTCTTTGTTCTGCAGTTTGAGATTCTGGGAGCATGTAACTGAACTACAAAATTATAGAACAACAAAAAAAAAAAAAATCTTTTACTTAAAGTTTTATGAAAAAAAAAACATGGGATGGATGTTTAAGACTGCAGTTGTACCTTAATCCTATTCAGCCGACTGTCTGTTATTAAAATGAATAATACTACAGAGTCCGAACACTTCAGCCTGAAAAACCTGCATGAACATGTTTCCTCCGGGACGATTTACCGATCCCGAGGCAAAGAAAAAACGCGTTCAGACAGTTCATCGGGCGCTGCAGTATTTTTCTATCAAAATTCCAATCCATTATATTTTCAAAAGTGAGCTAGAGGATAAATTGTCTGCTCATAAAGATTCCAACTTATCATTAATCAAAATAGAAAATTTTCAATCTGCACCACTCAACATAATAAAATTATGCAAGATAGTTATCACATCCGATCTATTTTTCTCATGTTGCTAAATTGCACCATATGAGCACCAATAAAAAAAAAAAGGAAAGAGAACAACCAAAAGATGCTACAGAGCGAGTCTAAATGAATAGGAATGAGATTCCTATTCGAAGGCTTCAGTTGGCCATAGCCTTTTCCATGTCGAGATCTCGCCTTCGCTGTGCAATTTTCTTATTCCCCCATAAAAACCGTCGGTCTCATTGCCTACTTCCCGGTGTTCCTTCCTATTGACAGATGTACGCCTCCATCTTGAACCCGGCGAATACTGGTTGAACTCAAATATGATTGCATCTGTTAATAGATGTGGAAACATGAGAAAAATTATTGGAAAAGGGATTATGTAGTTAGGAATTAGTACAAACACTTCCTTTTTTTAGATGAAAATAAATATTATGGCAATGGTCTAAATGAGTTTCAAGTGAGAAAGTATCTCATGAAACAAAACAATAAATATATTAACAATAAAAAGCTACTATTTTGCTGAAAACATGCAGAAATATTGAAAATATACGATTGCATGAAGGCATCACATACATGTAAAACCAATATTTTCCAAACGTTTTTAACTGACGGACACAATCAGTAAGCTAGTTTTTTCTTTTTTAACTATAAAAGTTATAATGGAAATTCTCAATCTGGCAAAATAGTCCATCAATTGATTATAATCCATCTCCAGATGTTATTGTAAATTTCCTTTAATTTGGGCAGAAGATAGTTCTTTTTGAGTTGACAACAGTTAACTGCAATGAGGATATCATAGTAAATGCCATAGCATTTCACCATAAAAACTTGTTACGGTATTATCTGTGCCAATGAGATTAGATTTTATTTCTTAAAAAAGCAGTAATTTGTAGTTTCTTTGATTACCGCTTTCATGGCAGTGGCAGTAGCGCTCGTTATGGTCGCACGACTCCAAATGACCAACCACTCCATACCACCAGCCTGAAAAAATATATATAGTAGCCAAAATTAGTATTACATGTGTTTCCAAGCTTGGCAAGGAAAAAGCATGTCTTTTCGTCAGTAAATTTATTGGCATACGAATTACCATAAGGGTATTCCTTATTCTTTCGCCACTGAATCTCAACATGATCGCCTGGACGCAAGTCATTCAAACAGTCAGAAGTGTGTAGTTCATGTGGTGGTGTATGAACAGGGGATACTCTCAGTCTATTCCACTGCACACCTTCCTCTACCCTTGCACCTCTTCGACCATGCGGAACGTACCTGAAGAGTAAGAAAAAGTATGGAAACTTAATCTCCCGAGCTTGAATTTTTGAGGCTACAGTTGTTTTTTGTTTTTTTTTGAGATTATCGTGGTGGAATCCGTAATGCGAGCGCTCGCCCGCATAGGGACCTCAAACTCGCAGGAAACCCCCACTTCCAGCCCCGACCGACTCTCTGGGATCCGAGTACAGGCCTTCCATGAAAGGAGACTCCTGCCACGGGGTACAAAAGATTTTTAGAAAATCCTGCGAGGGATTTCACCCCACACGGACTCGAAGGTGGTGGCGCTTCCTGAGGCGCCTCCTATCATGAGACTACAGTTACTGAACTTGAAATTATGGATTAAATTTTCTAGATATTTTATCAAGTAAATCGACCTTACTAAAACTTTCGTGGATGATCAAAGCCAATATATTCATAGGACAGCTTCCTTAACATACCTTGCGGTAAAGGTGTCTGTGCGGCAATCATAACTCACTTCAGCGTCATAACATGATAGCATAAAACCAACACATCCATTCTGTGTAAATTCAAATAGGTTTCAGTAACATCAAATAAAGCCACCATAATTCTAAATTGACAAATTCATGGTGAGCTTGTAAGATTATTATTATTATTATTATAATGAAGTTTTGCAGTGAAGGAAAAGCAAGATTATTATTTTAGATTTTAATATGTCCATATCTTTGCTAATAAATTTTGGTAAAGCGAAATACATCCAGATAAGACAACAAATTCCACAAATTGCAAAAGCATAGATTCACATTTAGAAACAACACATGCAAAACTTGCCAAACTTTAAATAAGAATTCAAACAATACCTCACGATTGTAGACCTGCGCCGGAAACCAAAATTTGCCGCTCTCAAGAGCTAGATACCAAGACATGATTGAACCCATAGGAGCTAAGTCCTTGGCTTTGTTCTCATTATCAAGCTTAGAATTGAACCATGAAAGAGGCCACACACAAGCAAAAGACCGACCGATCCACCCTTTTGGATGGTTATCGCCCTTCGTTCCACCGCCAGAACAATCTATTCTAGAATCCACATAACATTTCCAAACTTTATGAGCCCTCGGGCCAGTAATTCTACCCCATTTCTCCCTCATATGCCTCTCCCAGAGACAATCACTAGTACACCTCTCCCTTAATGATTTGCAAACACAAGCCATATTGCATAGCCCGGCCGGCGGAAGCTTCTGTAAAATGCATTCTAAAGCCAGTTCAGGCAAATCTAGAATATCTATCATCCCTACACTTTCAACAACATTCTCTACCACAATGGTAGATTTCTTTGGAGAAGCCATTGCAGAAGTGAATTTTCTTCGAATAATTTGTTTATTGACCAGCCTGCTCAAATCTGTCAGCCAATCTATGAAGAAGCATAGAAGTTCTTGGCACAGAAAGACAAAGACAAGGGTTAGCTCAGTGGCCCAAGAAGGAAAGGGCCTTGGGAGAGACTTATATAGGATGAACAAGAATAGAGAAGCAACAATTAAGAAGAAGAAAAGCATTGAGACACAGTATATAGTATTAAAATCAATTAATTAGTGCTCCACGTTAGAGTTTAGAGGACTAATTAAAATATTGAAATTTAAGGGGAAAAAAAGCAAGTGAAAGATTAGAAAAGAGAGAAATTTGATGGAACCAAAGAGGGAATTATCCAAAACGAGAGAATCTTTGACACGATGAAGGCCACTAGAGCATTCTTGCTGACAGAGCCTCCACTGAAAGAGGAAACAGGGATAACGAAGGCTGACAGTTAATCACAAAATTATAGAAAAAAGAGAAAATAATCGAATTGAAATACTCAAAAGGATCCAAATGCTGGCCAATGCTAATTGGATAACCGAGATTCAGATGGAAATCGCCCGCAAATCCACCAAGAAACTGAGCTCAAGACTTTAATGCAGTTGATAGTAGACTGCAATGAGAAACCCGGCTGGTAAATAAGGAGAAAATTTCTGAAGTATAAATTGAAAGAAACCAAGATTTGCAGTCAAAGCTCGTCTTTCAGGTGTCTGTTCATCTCATTTGAGTCTAATTAAACAAGAATAGAGAATGTGGAGACGAAATTGTTTTTTTATTTCAAAGATATGAAATTTAAAGATTATCTTGATGCCAGACAAATTGTTCGTGGAGCGATTTAGGAAACGCGGGAGATGGGGATTGGGACAGCTGTCCAACTACCCAACTTCCTCGTCTTTGAATTCACCACCAATGTGGTTCAACTGTGAAAAAGACTAAAGTGGCGATGACTACAAGTCAACAACATCACCCACTTGTTTTGTTGGTCAACAACACCACATTCCTTTTCCTACTCATCAAAATCCTGCAAAAATTATATTAAGCTACAAACTATTAACCTCAACAGTGATAATTTCATTTTTACAAAGCATCAAATTTAACTCTTTCTAACTTGACATATAGAGGTGGCAAACGGGTCGGGTCGACCCGACACGTCGGGGTCAACGGGTTAATGGGTCATCACGGGTGCGGGTCCGGCGGGTACACTATTTTGTCTCGGGTTCAAATTTGGTACCCGTACACCGCCGCGGGTATTGCCCGGGCCGATCCGCGGGTACCCGGTTAAATCTTCAATATTTAAAAAATACATAATTTTTAGAAAAAAAAATATTTATAAATAACTTTGAAAAAACTTATAACATTAAGTTATAGATCTTATTAATCTATACTTTTCTATTGAAAGTTTTTCAAAAAAATCATTTCTAAGTATTATTTGTTCAAATGTTAACATATAAAATTCTCGAAGCATTTTGAAATGCTAATGTATTTCATTTTCCACCAATAAAAATACCTATTAGATAATTTTTGGAAAAAAATTTTAAATATGACTTATAGATACTCATCAAGATCTACAAATTAATCATGTTGAAAGTTTTCCAAAAAATATTTCTAACTAAATATTTTAAATTCCAAATTAAATCTGAAAATTCGAATTAAAATTATACGCTTTTCATGTTTTACCCATAAAAACACCTAATTAAAAATATTTTTTAAAAAATTTTAACATAAAAGTTCATAAATCAAATGACTATTCTATAACTTTCATGTTAAATTTTTTCCAAAAAATCACTTCTAATCTATTGTATTTTGATTAAAACGTGAAACTTAAAAAAAAAATATATATGTTAATGCGGGTGCGTCCGTGGGACCGTTACGACCCGCAAGTTTGCGGGTACGCGGCGGGTGATACACCGTATTCAATATTTTAACTAAAATTTTTACCCGTGCGCCTCGTATTGGACGGGTACCGCAGACGCCCCGCGGTACCGGGTGTAATTTTGGCCACCTCTTTTGACTATGATAGATAAAATACCTTTAAAAGGCCATCGGCACATCCAGAAAATCGTGTTTATAAAAAAAATTTTTCATACCGAATCGAATCGAATTTCGGTAAACATTAGATCTCGAACGTGTCGACCGGTCCGATATATATATATATACTATATATAATTTTTCAATAAAAATAAAAATAAAAAATTATTTTAAAAATTCAAATATAAATTTTTTGATACGTGCCATGACGGTTCGTAACATGGCGACAACTACTGGAATATGCACGTGACGCCCGACAGAGGCTGTATCGACCGGCAATGAAAATCATATGATAAATGTGTACCAACAGCATTGTCCCTATTCTCACCATCTATATGTTCGTGTTGTATTGACCATGTTTTCTCATGAGACCACTAGTCGTTTCTCATGCCATGGCAATGACAACAACTATGAGATCTAATAGCGGTTATGACGACGGTACTGACAATAACATTGATATAGTTACGAATCAAAATATATAACTATGAATCAAAATCTATCTAAATTTCATTTATAGTGAGAGAGGATATAAACATAAGAATACAAATACAATAATTAAACATGATATAATATATTAAGAATAAAAGAGGGCATGTTATATGAATTCTGTTAAGTCCTTGAAGGGATAGCTCAACTGATAGGATTAGTAGTTAATAAACCATCATTTATGAGTTCGGTCTCGTCCACTATAAATGAGATGCAACTTTTTTTTATGTTTTGGAAAATATATTCTAAAAGTTGTGGTTAGACATATGTTTAAACTCAACGGCAAAGTGGTAGAATAACACATGTCCAAATTTTATTTCCTAATGATAGTTCAAGGACTATAGTAAGAAATTGTGGACAGTAAAATATATAATTTTATAGTAACCGCATATAAGATTTCACCTAAAGAGATATGAAAAGTATTGAATAAAATGGTACAAATGATAGACATGGCAAGCTTATGTCACAAGCATTTTTCTTATAGATAAGATCAATATTTCATAATAGCAACAAAATAATTGATTGATTCTGAGAGTTGCCAAAATGTTGAGCATAGGAGTGAGTTCATAACTATAAACTTAAAGAAGTTGGCTTTACATGGACCTACATGCATCCTTCTAAGTGTTTTTTAAGAAATTTTTTTTTTTAATTTTTAATTTTAATTTTTTTTTTTGAGAAAAGCATCATTATGTAGTTGAGAAAACCAGCATTCGGTTCTTTCATTCCTATTCGGGCACACCGTAATTTGGATATGTTGTTAACATTTTAAATTGACGAGATGTAATTCATTCTGAACTTACTAATTTTTTACCGTAATTCACATTTACCTTATTGGTGTGACAAATACTATATAAAGTGCTTCAAAAAGGGCGCATGTTAAAGGGTCGATGTTATACGTGGTGGCAGGTGTTAAAGAGAATGGCACACGTTGGTATAGCTAAAGAATAGCTCAAAATTATATAAATTATTAAATTTATCACCTATAACTAATTAATTTTCAGATTGGATGCTTAGTACCAGATATGCTGCACAGAAAATGAATTATGTCCCATTGCAAACACAGTCAAAAGTACTCTATAGTTAAGGTTTAGATTTATGTAATCTTTTGAGTACTTTTGCATAAATTAACTACTTGGATGCCATACATGCAAAATAAATAATTGTTAATCTAGAAATAAATATTCCCTTCCATTTTTACTCTATAATATTTTATTGATTTGGTGAACCACAATACATTGATCAAACAATAGCATCAGCCACTCACTTAAAACTTTATTTAGGAATAAATCTTTTATTTATAACATATTATTCTCGACACTTTAATAGAAAAAAATTAAAAAAAAAAGAATAAAAAGTTATAAATTGCATTAACATCTATTTTTTTATATTAATTTTTTAAAAAATACTTTTAAATTATTGTTTAATATTAAAAAAATTTGGCAGATTAGCAGATAAATATTTAAATTATAAAATTAAAAATCTGAAAAATACCTATTTAAAATATTTTATAAAAAAATTTAAATATAAAAAAGTATAAATTACAGTAAAATATATTTTATTTTCATATTTAATGATTTTATAAAAGGCTTATTTATAATATAAATCAGCTCTTAATTTTTATAATTAAGGGCTGTTTATAATATAAATCAACTCTTAATTTTTATAATTAAGGGCTGATTTATATTCTAAGGACTGCTTTATAATAAATTAAAGTTAAAGGCAGATTTGACTTAGAAAAAATTATGTTGTTTAATTTTTTTTGTCCAAACAAAAATATCTAGAATCTTATCGTACTATCAAAATAAGGTTTAATAAGGGTGTCGGACTTATCTCAAAAATAGAAACAAAGGAAGAACACACACAAAAAAATAAAAAATAAAAAATAAAAAGGTGTGGGGGTATACATGCTAATGTGTCAACCTAGGTCTATCGATTAGACCACTTTTAGACTGCCACTTATCTTATCCTTGTCAAATTGAATTCAAACATTCTTATTCATAAATAAAAAAATAAAAATAAAAAAAGATTCGAAAGAAGAATTTAATCCACAATCCATTGAACTTTAGTCAATTATAAAAAGACTTTGCTTTTAATTTCTTAATTTGGAAGAGATGAAATTGGGGCACCCCAAAGTGGAGCTCTTGTGTCAAAAGCTTGAGTGTGCATGCATTTTCAAAATCCCCAACCATTGTACGGGTTCATGCTAGTTGGATATCCACTATGTATTGGATAGTGTAAAATATATTTAAAAATAAATAAATAAATAAATACAGAAGTTACCTAATTTTGTGAAGTGGCTGGCCATGGATGCTGGAGGATAGTATGAGTGAGAGATGTGAGTGAATGAAACTCTATTTATTGGGCTTTTCTCGAATTAAAAAAAATACACCGCTTTGATCGAAATAAAAATTTTATATCAGCCTTGCTGACGCAGAAGTCAAAATATAGGTCATCTAGAAACAAAATAAAAATCAATAAGAACATAATAAAATGTCAACACGCATTAGATAAAATATAAATTAGTACTATTTATAGGTTTTTTCTTTTTTGGATATGAACTATTTATAGGTTCAACTATTATTATAGTCACACTAAAAGAAGTTGATTGTGGCAAAAGAAATGATATTATAAAAAATAAAACATTACATCAATGCTTTGTCGAATGTACAGACTAGTACATTCATCGATAATACGTAAGCAATGTTACCTTGCAAGAGGAGGGTGTGGCGGTAGGACGACGCTGCTGAGTTTGAGTTCAATACTGAAGTGGCCACATATTGGTTCAACGGTAGGACGAACTGAGCTCATGCATGTGAAACCGTCATGTGGCCTTTAATCTAATAGTGTACAAGTATATACTTATATTTGACTAAATTTGTAACATTTTTATTTTATGTTTAATTATGATAGTATAATATGTAGTACAACTTAAATTTACAAATCTCAGTATTTTAAACCGTCAAACATATATATATATATATATATATGACTAAAAGTGAAGGAACAATACTAACACATCAAAATTCTATCTTTATTTGCATCTCCAGAAAGATAGGAAATAATACATTAAAATTTAATAATACAAATTCCCTCATATTTAAATACATGTGTGGATATTTTCATACAATATTAGTTTGTGTAGATGTTTAGACATAAGTGACTTTATAAATAACTCCTTCCAAATCTATTGTAGCTCGTGTAGATGTTTAGACATAAGCAAAGTATTGTAGGAAGATATACCTTACGAAGTCTCTGTTGTCCGGAGGATGCTTCCAGCTCAACTATTGTAGGAAGATTTTCAAACCCACCAACGGCAATTCGTAGATAAACTTTAATCTATGTGGTGCAGAAATATACCCAGATGGAGTTAATTTTACTGAGTCTTTGGCTGCAAACAGTTCCTACAGAATCTGGGGATGAATGGGAGTGTGCAGGATGTCTTCATCAGATTTGAAGGTGTCGTTATCATCTTTTTATGGCTGCTTAACTCCAAAAAATGCTCTGTTCTTTCAGCGGATTGTTGTTTTGTAGATTTTCGTGATCGGATTGGTTGAGATAGTTTATCCTCTTCAGCATCAAACACCTTCAAGCTTACATCATCTGTCTTCCCCTTCCTGAGTACAGGGAATTTAATCGTTATTGCCGCTGTCAAAACATATTTCTTTTCCTTTATTGCACCACTTACTTACCAATTGAATCGATATTGTTGCTGTCAAAATTTGTCTCCCCTTCCGCTGCACCAAGTTGTTACATGCCACTTGATTACCAATTAATCGTTATTGTTGCTATAAAAATTGTCTCCCTCTCTACTACACCACTTTATTACAAGCATCATTTTATGTGCCAGGAATCCGGTATAGAGATAATGCCGAGCCGGTCGACACGATGTAGAAGAAAAAGTTGAGTTATGCATTATTTTTTCTCTAAACAATCTCTTAAATTTCAAAGAATATAGCAAATTTTAATTTGAAAATAATTTCTTAATTATGATCATTTGTCTAATTTCTTAGTTTATTAGGAGTAATCTCTTAAAAGGATCTCTCCAATTGAGGGGGAAAAAAGAATAGACGAAGTCTCTAACAGGTATGACTGTGGGAACTTTCTTTAATAATTTTTATAAAGTTGGGGGACTAGTTGGATTTTAAAAAAAAAACTATATAGTGGAGTCAATAAATACATATCTATTTACATTTTTGTAAAATTATTGATTAGGTAAAAATTATTTTCTTAGTATATTTTTTTTAAAAGTCTGATACTGCAATAATCATGATAATCCTTGATTTTCTTTTACCGTATACCTTATAAATTCCACCAAAGTTGTGGCAACTATTGTAGTTCAAAGATTTGGGAGGCAGAATTTGTACCCAATTCTCAACAGTTCTAGTTAGAACAAAAGCTTACACGATAGTTAGAGTGGGGTTGCTAATAATTTACCACAATTTAGTTTTATCAGAATATCACTTCCTCCCACACCATTGCCCATACTTTAGCCATGTCTTTGTAGTATTCCACCCAAATTATCTATTTATATATCACTTAAGCAAGCAATAATACTATATTTTCCTTCCAACCAACCAGCCAATTATGCTATTCTTACATTTCAACCAATTCTTCCATCCTACTTCTGTAGTAGTATACAAGCTTGGACCCTTACTTTAATGCATACGTCTCAACTTTTCAGTATTTGATGACATTAATGTGAAAAGACTATTTTTTTCTATACTTTCTCTGTTCTTTCTGAATGGCAATTCCATCATAGCTAAAGGGATGCTACCGCAAAATAAGAAGGGAGGTGAGGAGAGAGACGGATATACAAATATAATAATGTCAAAATGTGCAATTTAACTACTAGTGAATATTAAGTGTACAATTATAATATTAAATATACAATCAAGTATTGGTTTAGTGATAAATATTTTGCTAATATTCAAATAATGCACGTAGTCCTACTTAATCATAAGTACGGTGTAAACAGAATTGAACTACTTACGGAAAAACTTTACTTCAACTTAGTCAAAGTTTGACTAAAACAAACTTATGAGCAGAGACATATCTGGTATGACTCGTTAATTATGATCTAATATAATAAGTCAAATAGGTTAAATAGACAAAAACTATAGTTTATTAACACCACTATCAGTTTATAACATTCTAAAAGAAGATTAGATTATTGAAAGAGAAAAGGAAATATAATAGACTAGTGAAAGTGAAAATGAATTATAAATAATAACACATAAGGCATATATATAAAGAGATTCAAAGTGAAATAAGAGAGAAATATTATATTTACAACATTCGTTAGGCTTAGTCCGAAGAACTATTATCTTTTCTGCTCATTACTCCCTCCAACTTACTTGGTAATCGTACTAGTTAATTTTCTATGCTCCTAATTTTATAGGTTTTAGATGACTTGTATTTTATCTATTTATTACTATATGTAACTTGTTTATCTACATATTAATAGTGATGGGATCCAATTGAGGTATCTGTCATCGTCAATGGCAAAATTAGTCAAGTAATCAGGGATTGAAAATTTCGATTATTGGCAATTAGTTTTATTCCACCTGATACCATAGCAAGATAACGGTAATAAATCCAACGTTGATCTTTTGAAAGCTTTGTGAACTTGTGGCTTTATTCCTACAACGGTATTTCACCCTCTTTTATATTAACCAAAAACAACTACAAATTATTTATTAGAAAGTATCATGCAACTTTATAATCCAAGCTTTCTTACAAAAATATTTAAAAAAAGACAGTTAGTCGCCCAAATTCCTATATAAAAACAAAATTTCATTTTGAAGTACGTCTTTCGGCACCTATGGCACCCAATTTTTAATAATTTTTTTTTTAAAATGATAATATAAAAAATTGTAGAAGACATCCATATCTAAAACTTGATAGTTAATACTTTCTCTCTTTTTTTTTTTGTAAAAAGTGTAATGTGGCAGCGAGAACTTACTTGTATTCTTTTATTAATCCTTCAACGAAAAATAACATGTTAGTGACAAACTGAAATTTTTCATTTCGATAGGAAACCTTTGCATTTTTATTTTCCTCAGATTTCTAGTTGGATGTCCGATACCAAACTTGTCCTATAAATCTTTGCATTTTTTACTAATAAGATATTAGTGAAAATTATTAACTCATAGAAAAGAAAAAGTGGTTAGATGCTTGTAGATGTTTTCTTAAATGTTCAGTGGCTATTTGAAAGGAACTTATTATACAATTCGAAAGACTTAGCCCAGAACAGTCTAAAATTATTGCAAATTGCATTGAAAATGGATTTGTTTTTTATATTGGGCTAGATGTTCTGGTCTTCAAGCCAGAAAACAACAAGAACAACGCACGAGTTGGATAATAGATGTGAATGAAGAAATAAAGAAGTGGGCTTTATACTATTATTATCTATACAATTAAAGAAAAATAAAGAAAAAGTGTAGATGGACTTTTAGCAATCAATTTATTTGTTAAAGAAAATAAAGAAAAATGCTTTGCTATGTGATATAATTAATGTAATCCAACGAACTAGGTATGTAAACCATCATAATACTACAAAAATTTAATTTTAGTAATCATCTATTTATTATAATATTATTGATATATTTTAATATTTTTTGTTGTACTAGAGATGAAAAAAGATTGAACTATTCACAAGTAATACGCGTACGAACTCGTTTAAGCACAACTTAGTTAGACCTTTATTTAGTTCGAGCTTAAATCTATATTCGACTGTAACAAATAAAGTTTGAGCAGTTTACTTTTTCGATTCAGATTCGGTAGACTAGTATGTCTATTTAAGCCGAGCTGTATATAAATCAATCTTTGAATGTAAAATATTATAAAAATAAACTAATTCAAGCTCCAGTACAAATCGAGCTCCGCCGATTACGGCGTGTGAAACTTGAACTCGACCTCAAATTTTAGTTGCGATTGAGCTTGGTGGCACACACCTCCCTTTTCTTTTTCTCAAAAAAAAAAAAAAAAAAAAAAAAAAGGAAAAGAAAAAAAAAAAAACGATTCATTTCACCCTCGTAGCGGTTGAGCTAGTTATAATCAAATGCATCTCCTCACTACGCACCGAGCTCTTTGGCCGTCTCTAGCTAGGTCTAGCAGGTTTCTAAGTTCCACCCTGTTATCAGAGCAGAAGAACAATGTGGGCGCTAAGAAGAACCCGGACCTCCAGAAGGTAGTCTTCTCCTGAATATTATATTTGAATTATTTCACGCAAATTCTACCATTTTTGTTTTGTTTCTGCATATTTCCTTCAGCACAAGGTCAGAACCTTTAGGTCTATAGGATTCTCATTCTTAGTGAAACTTTTCCTGATTTCTAAGTTTGACATGTTGGAATTCAGATGCAAATAAGAAACAGTTGAAGTGCTTCACTTCGAATTTCAGTTTAAATTGGTGTTTTGAACTCATTTTCCTTTTATTAATTGAGCACTTAAACTGTTCGGATAGTTGGTCTAGAAGTTTTTTTTTTGCGTAGTTCACTTTTGGAGCATGTGATTTAGTTCAAAAAATGAACACGGACACTTTGGGGCGACCTTCGTGGCTCAAATAATTCTGTTGGTAATCTTATTTATTTATTTTGTGGTAACATCTTACGCAGGATCCATGATCTCTTACGCAGGATCCATGATCTCCATCTTCTGGTCTCTCGATATTTTATTACAAAGTCAGATGCATCTTGTTGCTTGTATATTGCAAAGCAACAACATAATGGGAACTTGTCTGTTGGTCAAGCTTCCGTCTCCAGTACAGAAGTCCATCCCTGTCGATTTTCTGTATGTGGAAGGGCGTTCGATGGAATTCGATATCTTTCTTCGCAAGCAAGTAGTAACAGCAAGGATAATGATGGCTTTTCAGATTTGGATAATCCTCCTGAATCTGAAAAAGTTGGCATAGACACTGATAAAGAGGATTTTAATGATTTGGGATCTGAATTGGAGCTGTCTGATGATGATTCTGATGTTGATACAGAGAAGGATACTGATGCTTCAGCTGGCTTGTCTGAAGCAGAAGATATAAGTGAAGATGTGAAAAACGGGGTGGAAACACCACTTTTCCAAATTATTATGGATTCTCCACGTAACTCTGTTGGAAAGGCTCTCAATAAATGGGTAGAGGAAGGTAATCAGTTAGGAAGGGAAGAAGTCACCATGGCCATGCTTTACCTTCGAAAGCGACGGCTCTACTACAAGGCCTTACAGGTACATTATTTTTCTCATCTTTGCTGCTGAGACACCTCTTGATACTTGATGGAAGTTATAGGGGCAATGTAAGGAATGTATGTGGTACTAGTAGCAATTCTTTTGGTTCAGCTGATCACTAGCTATTACCTGCTTTGGTTTACTTTAAAGTATGCTGATTCATATGTGCTGAGTTTGTTTTTCTTGCGTCTTTATCAGTACAGGATATCCGTTGCCTTTTGGATCTAATTTCACCTTTTTAAGTCTCTGGTTTAGATTCCCTTGGTATATATGAGGAAAGTTTTTGGATATAAGTTTATAGATGAGTATTTTTCCTGGAATGTGGCAGTTGTGGTTGTTTTTGTTGAATTGACTATTTGACTCCCCAACATCCCTGAAAATGAGATGCCTCTCTGGGCCTGTACTGGATCAGTAGTGCTATTTGATTCATCAAGGAAATATTATCTTGGAATTGACTTGTTTGGATGTGGTAGTCATGTGGTTTTTCTTAGACTGACTATTTCATCCCATTGGCACCGAAAATGAGAATGTCTCTCTGCGCTTACAATGAATCTTGAGAACTTATTGCTAATCTGTTAGCTGATTGTGATATGCCATAGGGCTTCTACTAGCTGATTGAGATATGCCATAGGCCAAGGGGATATTGCTTCAAGAAAATTTCTGTAGCTATTGAAATTTGTATGGACATATTGACCTAGTAACCATGGTATATGTTTAGTCCCTCCCTTCTTGGTTCGCAGTAAAACACAATATCTCTTTGTATCATCTAGCTTATGTTCGACGAGGGTTATAAAGTATGGGAAATTTCCAAATATCTTCTGTGTCTATTGCTTGAGGATGCCCCTTTGATATGATAGCCATTAGACATATCTACGAGGTAAGTTCTTCCCAATTACGAGGGCATGCTTGTGAGATACCCCCCCAATGGCCCTTGTTTTTTAGGCATTGATAACTTTATCCTGTAACATGGGACTTGGATTTTAGACTTACTCTAACTGGCTTTTTCTCCCCGTAAGTTTGATTTAATAACATGCTCTCATTTTCTATTGGTCTTAGGCTATGACATTGATACTCTTTCATCCCAGAAAGCCTTGTTAATTTAGGTGGCTAGGCATGGGTGCATGTTTGTACCCTCTCACACTTGAGGTGCCGAACTGCATGTAAACGTACCTAAAGAAGGCTGCTGGGGAGGATACACAAATTTGGGAAAAAAGTAGGAAAACAAGGAGTAAATAGGAGTGTGAAATTTTTAACAAAATATACACAACATTGGACAATTTGCCAAGCAAAATCCACTCCCTAAATCAATAATTAATCAATGGGGCCCCTGTAATCAGTTTTGGCCAAATTGGGCCCCTGTGCGTATGAAAGACAAAAATATCCCTTTTACAAACTCGTCTTACTCTCAAACCGATGTTTTTCGTGAACACCTCAGAAGACCAAAATTGTTGTAAACGTATCAAAATACTTCATAATTATCTTAATTGCTTAAGAACACTTGTTAACGTCTTTGCATGCTTCAAAACACTTTGCATTCAAAAAACACCATCATACCTAAGAACAATTTATGCACACACAAAGTCGCTCCCATCTCTTGATTATGTCATTTCGTACTCATCTTGAATTTGTCATTTCGACCAATTTCTCGTTTCTACCACCCCCTACGTCCAACTGTGTCACAATTCAATCATGTTCTAACCTTTATAACATCGAAATACTTCCGTAATTGTTTTTTTTCTTTTTTTTTTTTTGGATTAAAAAAACGAGGCGAAATCTTTTCGACGACATACACTAAATTACTGGTAGCAAGTAAAATCCCAACCTAGCAACCAGTCATAGAAAACTGAGGGTTACCCAGCCACCAGCTTAACTACCTCGGCTGAAAGCGCCCCAAGCATCATATTCCCTGGTTTGAGGCGCCCTTGTGATTTAAAATCCACGACCAACCCTTTATGAGGGGCAGGCCGCACGAGGGCCATAATTGTCATAATATCATTTTAGTACATGTACAACAATTTTAGAGATGTCCAAGGTGTTTTTTAAAACAACTGTTCTGAGGAAAATAGCGATTTTGTGGAAGGGGTATTTTCATCTTTCATAAGCCTAATAGGTCCGATTTGGCCAAAACTGATTAATGGGGCATAATTTGGCCAATATTTAATTTTAGAGGCCCTGTTAAAAAAAATGGCCCACCATATATATATATATATATATATATATATATATATATATTGTGCTTGTCACAGGCCCTATCAAACATTTCTGCTGGCAGAAGCCATAAAGCTGTTCTTTGCGGCGTATACTCTGCACTATGTTCCATCCGCCTTTCCTCTTGGCATTTCTACCAACAGCATCATGCCACTGCAATTTAGCTTGGGACCAATTGCAGTCTGACGCATTGCAGTCAAGATTTACTGGGATCAATTACTGCCATTACTGCAGTTTAATGATGCTCCAGGATCGACCAGGTGTTGTGAGCCATATTCAAGTATCTCAAGCTATTGACTAGTTACAATAGCTTCTATAGTGACTGGGCTACGGCTACTCTATTATACTAATGCAGCTGCTATAAATGAACAGATAAGCAAATGGCGTAAATTGGATCAACGATTTAGTTCTATATAAAAATGGATAGTTTGAAGTATAAGAGAGTTAGAAGTACTGTTTCCTTTGAGGAGCATTTTTTTTTCCTTCACATCAACTTTATTTATCATGTAAGGGCTTTAACTTATAGTCAATAAGTTAGCTTCACCAGGACCTTGCTTTAGGCGTATCATTAAAATTAAAGTACTCTTTCGCTGGCAAATTTTGCATTGGGAGAGTGCAAGTAGGATCAGCATGCGAACTAGCACGGAAGATCTTTTGCACTAGTCTGAGCGAGTTTGGAGGTGAATCTAGCTAATTTGAGCCTGCTCGACTCGGACGTAAACTAATGGAGGCGTAAATTCCACACACGTTACCAAAATTCAGCAAACCATAGGTGATTTCTGATGCCTTGTCGTGTTTTGCCAAAATTCAGAAAAACACGTTGCCAAACTTAGGAGTAACACAATGAACGTGTGGATGTTCTTTCTAAGGCGATTCGAGGTTGTTTGATCATTTGAATCAGCCGATAAACCAACTTTTGTAAGAAATGACCAGGTCATATTTCCTTATGCAACGATATTTTGATCTGTTGTGGCCACGAGACCCATCATGTGCCAAATTTGAAAATTTCTATGTAGAATTTTTTCTTATTTTCATATTCAACACATAAGGGTGAACCCTAGAATGTGGTGGTTGTGTTTCTTAGTCTTTGTTGACTGTGATTAATTACTTTTGGAATATAATACTGTTTGCTTTCATTCCTTATGTTTTTGGCGTTCTAATTGAAATGTACAATACATTTGCTGATACGAGTTAGGCAGATTGACATTTTTCAGTTGGATCACGCACTCATGCCTACCTCTGCTAGTGGTTTTCATGGTTTTATTAACTCTTCAATTGAGTTGGATTTAGTGCTGGGTTGCATTGCTTCATATTGTAAGCATTACCTGAAATTTCATATCGCAACGTGTTGGCTAGCATATCCAGATCAAAGATTGCAATAATGACACCAAATTCTATTTTTCTTCTCATTTTGCATGGCCAATGATAGATTGTTCCTTTTGAACCTTTAACTTTCCAACTTTTCAACTTCATGCAACAATTTTCTCACTATATATTCATATCAACTGATGTATGACATTAGAGTCATTTTGTAGTAGTGATAGCAATTAAGCCAAGTAGGCTGCATTCAAGCCAATTTTAGTTAAACTGGAGCGAAAGTGAACAGGGAAGGGAAACTTACTTGAGCTGTATAATTATGGATGCATGATGATATGTTTTTATACTTCTGTTTTTATAGATGTACATTTTTTTTTCTCTTTTGCAGTTTACAGAATGGCTAGAATCAAAAAAGCGCATCCAGTTTGTTGAGCGAGACTATGCTTCCCATCTGGATTTAATTGCCAAAGTACATGGTCTTCAAAAAGCTGAAAAGTTCATTGACAGTGTTCCTGAATCATTTAGAGGTGAGGTGCTTTACAGGACTCTTTTAGCAAATTGTGTTGCAGCAGGATATGTCAAGAAAACAGAGGAAGTATTCCAAAAAATGAAGGAACTAGGCTTGCCGATTACCGTGTTCTCTTGCGACCAATTACTGCTATTATATAAAAGGGTTGATCATAAGAAGTTAGCTGACATTTTGTTGATGATGGAGAAGGAGAATATCAAGCCATCCCTTTTCACTTACAGGCTCCTAATTGACGCAAAAGGCCGACATAAAGACATAGCTGGCATGGAACAGATCCTTGAGGCTATGAAATCTGATGGCCTGGAACCCGACAACTTCACGAAAGCAACAATTGCACAGCACTACTTATATGGAGGCAGCAAAGAGAAAGCCGAGGCGTTGCTGAAGGAGTTAGAGGGGGATAATATTATGGAGAACCGCGATGCATGTAAGTATCTCCTTCGTCTGTATGCTTCTCTTGGAAAAGCAGATGATGTGCAGAGGGTTTGGAAAGTGTGTGAATCTTCTACTCCACGTTTGGATGAATGTTTGGCTGCGATCGAGGGCTGGGGAATGCTTGGGCGCATAGAGGATGCGGAAGAAGTCTTTGAGAACACATTGAAGTCAAGAAAGACGCTCCCCGCGAGACACTATAATACTTTATTAAAATTGTATGCTAACCACAAGCTTCTGTCGAAAGGTAAGGCTTTCGCAAAGAGGATGGAAGTCAGTAGTTGCCGTGTAGGTCCGCTGACGTGGGATGCACTTGTACGGCTCTATGTGGAATGTGGAGAGGTAGAGAAAGCCGACTCTTTGTTGGAGAAGGCTTCTAAAAAATATAAGTCTAGTAAGCCTCTTCATAGCTCTTTCATGATGGTCCTGGAACAATATGCAACAAGAGGCGATGTACGCAATACCGAGAAAATCTTCCAGAATATGAGACGGGCAGACTATTCTCTAAAGCCCAGGCATTACCAAATTCTACTGCAAGCGTACATAAATTCGAAAACTCCAGCTTACGGAATCAGAGAAAGGATGAAGGCTGACAATATTTATCCGAACAAGCAGCTCTCAGATCAGTTAGCAGCTGCTGATCCATTTAAGAAGAGCCACTTATCGGATTTGCTTGATTGAACAGGACCGTCACTGCAGCGTGTCGGAACTGTGATGTTTTGTCACTTTAATGGATGTTTCAAAGGCACCATATTAGAAGAAACTTGAATGTTTTGACTTAGTGGAATTAGAATGCTGTTGTAAACTTTTAGGTAGTCAGATTTCTCGACAACATGAAGTCAAAATGTTATTTTAATTGAAGGGAATACAAATTATGCCATCAAAGTGAGACAACGTAGTTGGGTTTTAAGAATGCCATTGACAATTCAAGGAATGAGTTGCCTTTCTATATTTTGATGCTCTTCAAAACACTATTCAATCTAGTAGATGGCAGACTTCTACTTACAATATGGAGAAATGAATCCAAGCTACTATAGTAGCTCTAATGTTTTATATCTATTTAATCATCTTCTGACTTTGTTGCCAAGTAAGATTATATTGATTAACCTTTTTGCGAAAATATTGTATTTGTTTACAGCACCGAATAATATCGTATTTGTTTGCAGCACTGCCAAGGCTGGCTGGAAGAAGTGATTTCTAGGTCACTCCAGTAAACATGTGAATTTCTAGGTCACTCCAGTAATTTCAATAGCATGGTCCTCCTAGCTGTACTTTATCTCATGACCATATTTCCATTTCTAGATAAACCCGACGGATATGCCCTCTCTATATAAACCCCACTTATTCACAGATGCAGCGTGAAAATCCCCATTCAGAAAAAGCCATATGACAACATCGATGACCATTATTTTCTTGAAGTTACAAAATCCTTCCAGCCGGATAGCAATTTCATTGTCATTCTGAAACAACAGCTTAAACATTGTTCTCAATTTGAAAATACATAGCTGATTCCTGATTTCCAGATCTTATTCATGTTCAATTGCTAAAAAAAAAGAAGTAAAGATTGTAACTACGGGACAACCAGGAAGAAGCAATAGAAAGCAAAGAGGTTGCAAATTTGATCTTAGAAGTAGTTGCTGGCGTAGAACTGCTTTAAGAATTCAGACATCCCTTCATCCTTCTTTCCCAGATCTTGCACAAGACCTTGGCGGCCAACTACATACTGGCCTATAATGTGATGTCTCTGCTTTGCATGCTCAACAATGTTGCCCAGTTCCTCCATCCCTTTGAAAAGAAGCATATCAATTACCTGTTTCAGAAAAAAAAAGTGAAAATGTAACCATGACTAATTAGTTCTATGCTTATTCTTTACAAACTTAATCCAATGACAATATTCCCATATTTGACATTTTGCCATAACACTTAAAAAATAGAATGATTAGTCCCAATAAGCATCTAAAAATACATCAGACTGACTTCAAGGACTATATAGAACAAACATACTGCTCCATAAATTGTATGTCTAGCTCATTTTATCTTGTCTGTGGTGCTCCATGAATTTCCTAAATTCTCACATGATCAGTTTACATGTCCAAGAACAACATTTATTTAAGGAAACAAAAATCCAAGATAAAAGAACAAGCATATCAAACTCTCTTTTAAGTAGTAAAATATCAGTAATATCTTAAAGCAAAAAAGCATGTAGGACTTAAAGTTGTGTATCAGCACTACACCCTAGGCGTGCATATACGCAAGTCTGCTGAGATGGGCAACTAAAGGCCAAAATTTAGACAATTGTAACCAGAATCAAGTCACCAGCACAACTCAAGTCACGTTATGATTTCTTTAGACTTTGTATTCCAACTTTCAGCATCATGTTTAATTTCCTTCAAAAGACTGCCCTTCATCTCAATCTACAATGCTTTCTATCAAAAGCAGTTATCTAAATTTTATTTTAAAAGAAAAAACTACACTTCTCCGAAACGATCGAATTTTAAACAAATAATGCCAATGCAATCATATGGCGGTATTACTATATAAATAGGATTTCAATGTATGACTTTATTAGAATGTCCTTTTATAAGGCTACTTTCTTCCACGTGTATAGTTGCACAGGCATTATAAATCTTGACCTGTACATTTCAACAATCTAAAACTACTACTTCCAATCTTATCAATTACATAAGAGATTACACACAAACATCAATCTTCAAGTCCATTAAGCACACATCTATAGACAAGGGACTGCATACTGCTCAGTCTCCGACTCTCCAAACTCTTCATCCTCCTTATTATATTCATGGGAATGCCAAAAAAGGAGCAATCACTAGCAAGCCTTGCATCATGTGAAATCACGTAATGTCATTAACTATGAATTACTCTGATTCTTATTGATATGAACATGATAAATTTGTCTTGTTAGCGTATTGCATTTTGCATGAATCATTAGGGAAGTCCTACTACTTCACAGCATAGATTCCTATATTGAGATAGTTATGAAGTTAATAGAATTTCCATTACTATCTCCAAGCGAACCCCAATTCAGTTAGTAACTACCTCAAATGAACTCGGAATCAGTCATGACTCTCTAGTTTATAGCTCATAGCTGTTTCTACACGGTACTGGTTGTTGTTTGACTAAATCTGCTTCATTAATAGGCTCAAAATTTGACTTTTAGCGTTTTGAATTGGTACCATGATAGTCCTAGGCAAGCAGATCCCTACATTTAATAGCCTGCAGAGTAATTAATGAAAATGGAACCTTCAGATCACTGAGGTATTGCTGCAGTAAAATATTAAGAAGTGGTTGTCAGAGGCCACTTGACTACTTTTTGTTTTTAAAAGAACAATATACATAAGTCCTACAGAAGAGACCTTCATTACTTAGTAATTGGACCATCCAGTCATGATATTACAGAAGAAATCCCCTTTGGTTCCTATACATCTAAAATGTGGCAATCCAAACATCAGCCTGTATGCTAAAAAACTACTAACAATAAGCTAAAACATTCCCATAAAAACACAAGAGCTTTCCGTGTCTTATTTAGGGTAAAAGCTGTAATGCAATTATTTCACATCAAGCCAAGGTAACGTACAGTCAAAGAACTCTTTAGTATCAAAAGACAAACTGGTCATTCTACATCTACTAAAACAATAGACAACCTTTCTCAATACTAGAATCATCAATGCAATACTCAAATTGTCACAAAATCGCACTGTGTACCCTCTTTCGAGAAGCACCAAAGATTGAAACTCCAGATCTCCACATAGTTTTGTTAAGGGATTTAGCCAATGGATAAGTGTCCATACTTATCTCTACACCAACAACCATGAGGTAGTACAAGTCAAAGACGTTTCTCGCTAGTCTAACTAGTTCTTTGATTCACGCATATAACAAAACATATTCCTAGTTCAAGCTGCATTCAATTAGATAGAAGTATTAAAAAAAACTCCTGAATTGCAAAAGCTCAAGATATCTTAGTTTGCAAATATTACTTTCTCAGCTATATGCATTTAACATTAGCTGCTAGATTTCCTAACTTAGTTACAAACCAATCCTCAAATTGCTGCATGGTGCTCATAATTTAATAAGGATACACAGTTAATTCCTCGTTCTAGAAGCCACTAATCTTTGGCAAGCCAACAATAGTACCTATATTTTCTCTTAGATGTAGCACTTTGCAGCCTCAACAAAACATGCGAAATTAGCGAAACCAGCATTATTATCCAATGAAAACAACAATAAAAAATTTCTTTTAACTTCTAAATCTGCTTAATTAGTTCAAAAACTAGTTTTGTGAGGAGAATAAGTAGGGTTATGATGACCTTGGGGTTGGTGACGCCGGAGTACTTGCGGATCTCCTGGGAGATCGTTGATCGGAGCTGGGAGACGGTAACAATGTCGTGGAGATTATAAATTTCCATGATTGTGGGAATCGATCGACAAGCCTTCTTGAAAAAATCAATTGTTCTCGCGCGCGCCTCCTCCAAAGAGGCCGAGTTGGGCGGCACGCGAACCGTCAGCCTGAACGCCATTGCCCCTTGCCGGCGACCGCTTTTAGATCTAATTCTCTCTGATCTCCCACTCTGTAGTCCAAGATTTATGTAGCTTTTGTGATGATAGAGTTGTGAAGAACTTAAAATAGAGTTGTGAAGAACTTAAAATAGAGTTGTGAAGGCAGAGAGAAAGGAGAGGATGAGATTGGCTGTTTGCTGTGCTTCTGTTACATACAATCATGTATCTCTAATCAATCTCTCCATCGCATCTGTAAATGGTACATCCACGGCGGCAGTTTCACCGGTCTTTGCTAGACCAATTGGGATCCAGTGCTAAAAGCATATCAAGCCCATTAACAGCCCATCCAACAATTTCTACATACTAAACCTGTAAACCACCAGTCTAGTTGCATTGTGCAGATCGACATCAACTCAATCGATCAATCAGCTCCGGGATGGCGGCGTTATTCCGGCCGGCGATCCTTCGCCACATCCGCATTCCGATGAGCTCCTCCGCCGCCGCGGTGTCTCTTGAACGACCGCATCCCCTGCGGTCGCTAATCCAGCGCGCCGCCATGTCATCCCACGGCGATGAACATCTCGACCGCGCAGAAGTCGTCGACCGCGTCCTCGACGTCATCAAGAGCTTTCCCAAGGTCGACCCCTCCAAGGTACGCATTTGATTTAACATATAACTATTCCTCTTATATCGTTCTGTTGGTTTAGTTGAATATTTTGCTGCCTGAACTGAACTTAATTTTAGTAAATATTAGTGTTATAAGAATTAGCATTTTTATTTTAGTTAAATTGATGTTGCTTTAATTGAATTATCGCGATGTTAGGTGCTATACTTACTTGAACTGAATTATTCATTGCATTATTTCCTTGACAAGTAGTGATTATGTAGGTTTTATCTTTGATATCAGGTGACTCCAGAATCGCACTTCCAGAAGGACCTAGGGCTTGATAGCCTGGACGTCGTGGAGATCGTGATGGCAATGGAGGAGGAGTTCAAGCTAGAAATCCCCGACAAGGAAGCTGATAAAATAGACTCATGCCCTCTTGCCATTGAGTACATCGCGAACCATCCCATGGCTGGTTAGTTAACCAGGTCCCACAAGTTGATGGTTACTAAGGACTGTGGTGTTTATGTATTTCGGATTTCCTTGTAGTTGCAAGACTGGCTGTCAGGGTATTGGTTCTGGAGAGTGGGGGTTGAAATTGATGGAAAATAATGTTGTAGGCAAATCTTTCAACATGTTTGTTTTGTTGACTTTCTGTTCTGCGTAACATTACGGCATCCAGCCTTGATTTAGATATGTTTGTCTTTGCTTTGTTTTCCCTTTATTTTTCCATTTTGCTCACTCTGTTTCAATCCCGCTTATATGGTCATCTTTGCTTTGCTTTATTTTATTTCTGTTTCCTCAAAGTATTATGGGAAGGCTTGATTTAGACGTGTTAGTCTTTGCTTTGTTTTAGCTTGATTATTTCCCTTGTATTGCCTTCTTATGGCATGTCACTTTTGTGAGTGTTGAGAGTGAAGCAGCATCATTCCTTGGTCCTGTTGCATATGCTGTATAAGGTTCATCGTTCATATTCATCTGGTACGTGCTCCTGAGTAGGACTAGGATGGATATCAATGTTGGCATCACATTGTCTTGTACTTCTTTCGTAAATGTTTGTGTTGTTGCATAGCGAATATAAACAATATTTGGCATCTTTCTTTTTTTTTTTTTAATATTCTCAGGCGTTGATAACCTGCATACTATTAGGATAAGATCATTAGGATGCTTGCAAGGTAATATGATTCGCTTGTGTTATGAACATTTCCTGTGTTATGAACAATTTCCCATGTCATGCTAGCCACCATGTTTTTCTTTGGTCTTTGCTCCATTGGTCAGTTTTAAAAAAAGTTTTTACAAGCGTATTTACCTGCTGAGAGAGATCTGCGTGAAAATTTGTATTACAACATCGAGTAAGTTCTTATATCATATATGGTGTCATTTGTATTTCATCTTTCTGGCTCCTATAGCTGCTATTATCGCAACATTTTCAGTCCATATTTAAACAGCTGAACTTAGCTGGTAATTTGTCTTTGGCACATACATGTTTCTCATACTTTTGCACAAGGTTTTAAGTGCCTTCATACTGAGTTTTGATAAATTTTAAACTCAAGAGGTACCGACTGTGCCGATAATAAAATATTTTTTTGTATTTCATTACCTATTATTTTATTTTTAATAAAAAATAAAATAAAATAATGGTCTATTCTTCTTCTACTCTCCCTCTTCCTCCACCTCTTCTTCTGATCTCTTTTTCTTTTGTTTAAAAAAAAAGTATGCAAGGCGGCACGAAATACAACTGTGCCGCTCAAAATGGATCAGAAAATGGCCGTGTCGGTGCCGGATCCTCTTGTTTTTGCAATGTATTGTTATATGAAGTTGTCACTATTCTTATGCTTCATGAATCTGCCATAATAGTACCATCTTGCTATAAGTTTTATACAGAGAATTAAAAATTGGAGGACCTGTTTTATAGACTTCATTAAAAAATTGTTTAAATATCATTATCGATTAGGATCTATGGTAAAGTAAAATTCAAATTAAAAAGTAAAACATGGATCTTAATGATCTAAGAAAGTCCAACATGTTAGTAGGATTTGCGCATTCGTTATTTTGAGTAGCACAAAATTAATTCATTTTTTTTTCTTTGCTTGTAATGTAATTTTTTTAGTCCCTATTGACTATGTAGAGAATTCTGAATGTGAATTATATGGTAGAAGGTTACTACAATTTTAAGGGTGTGGGTAGTATCAAGGTTTTAAATACCGTTTCGTGCTGAGTTTTGATGAATTCTAAATTCGAGACGTGCCGACCGAGCCGTGCCGATAATAAAATATTATTGTTATATATTTTTATTATATTTTAAAAGTTATTTCTAAATTTTTTTTTTATTAAAAAAAAAACCTAAGTGGTAACGCGCTCTTTGCCTGACCACTTAAGTCGCGCCATTGGAACGATGGAAAAACAAAAAAGAAACGATTAAAACAAAATGGAAAAAAAAAGTTGCAGGCGGGCTTTGCCCGCTCTGAGACGTTCAGGGTGGCACGCTGTATGCCGTCCGGAATTTAAAACACTAGGTAGTATTAGTGATCCGGGTCAAACCAGGGTGCAGTTTGCTTGGGGAAAGAGAATTCCTTACCGTGTTTAGGAGAGGCAGGATGTCTCTTTTTTTACGTGAAGTATTCACCAGGTTAAGCTGCTACGGCAATATTTCTTCCTAGTTTTCTTTTAATATATGTATATATATATATATATATATATATATATAATATATATGTATATATAGTATAATACTATATATGTATAATATATATATATGTATAATATATTATATATATATATGTATATATATATATATATATACATTATATATTATATATAATATTATATATATATATATATACAGTTTAAAGATGAACGTATTTGTGTTGTATTTAGATAAATTCAAACTCGAAATGTGTCGAGAGTACGGATGTGCCATATCAACCGTATTGATATATATTTAGTTATTATTTTTAAAAATAAAAAATAATAATTAAAAAAATAATTAAAAATTTAAATATAAAAATTTTCAGCATGCCTTGAGTTTATGTATTTTACAAATACATTCTATTATTCTCTTACAATTTTCGGAGCATGTCTTTAACTGTTGTTTCATCATGCAATTCTTTAAGAGCATATCTGGATTCTGCGTTGGTGAGATAAATGTTCCAAACAAGTTGTAGAAAGCACTTATTCAATCTTTATATAATGGTTATAATACTGTAAGCTTCATTATGATGGGTTTGCAAAATCAGTGCGGAACCAGGATTCCAACCGTTCGCGGGGGGGGGGGGGGGGGTTAGGGGAGGTTAAGGTATAATTTAAATTTTTTTTTGGAAGATTAATGTATTAATTTTTAGCCCCCTTCTTTAATTATACGATAGATAAAATAGACATAAAAAATTTCAAATTTCGGTCAATCTTACACTAAGAATGACTACAGAAATTATATTAAAGTGAATAAAAATAAATAAATATAGTTAGAAATTTACTATTTATTTATGTATTTAGTATATTAAAAATAATAAAATGTCCTAATTTAAGTAGTACTCAGTAGTAAATGTCGAATAATATAAGTAATAAAATTTCCATTTATGATGTTAATTAATTTTTTTCAAAGGCACTATTAGGGTGAAGAATTACTAATAATATGCTTTATGTATAAAAATCAACTTCGTGCAAAAAATAAGTGTCTCAGCTCCATCAGCTTCCGCAACTATCTAAATTAACACGGGCCAAAACTACATCTCAGAGCCTAATTAGCTTCAAAGCCTCAATCTCTGTATAAATCCATCTCCTCGTCTGAGCCCAATTACCTTTAAAGCCCCAATCCCCTGTATAAATCAATCTCCTCTCACGTTTTAGCGACCTAGACCATCTTCTTCTCCGGCCGACCAACTGAATAAATTTCTCCTCCCTAAATTGCTCTGCCTCTGGCTCCTCGATCTGCCGCCGAGCGAGGTATTTCGCTGCCTTGCGACTCTCTCCTAGCAGACAAAATTTCCTCCTCCCCTTGATTGCTCTGCTTCTTACTTCTGTTCCACCGCTTTTCACCGCCGTCAACCTCCTCATCTGAGTATAGACCATTAATTTTGGTCAGAAATTTGGGGGGGGCGGTCGCCCCCCCCAGACTATACGTAGCTCCGCCCCTGTTTGCAATTGCAATGACCTTTATAAACATTTTAGTACTTTCCGTTCGGCAGGATTATGAGTGCTGGTAAATTGCTCTCCTATATTGAATCATGCTTGACAGATGATATGCTCAATAGTCCTCTTTGATGGAGTACGTGGAGGACTTCTTGATAGAGGCATAACTATTTTGCTTGGATGGTCAGAAGGGTAACTATTTTGCTACGACATAGTTTACAATTCTGCAGGAGAAAGTTTATGTATTGTTAAAACCAATTATCTGCAGGTTATGTTGCCAGTGTGCAAAGCTCTTGAAGCGCAGATCTTATTCAAACACCTTTCACCGATGATATTTAGTTATACTCAATATGGTCATTCATTTATTTAACTATTTGTTTATTCTAGCTATTTTCCGAATTTCCAGTTAATATCTACGTTTGCTAATTCAATTTCAAAAAAATAAAAAAGTTTTCTTCCTCAAAATTCTGTAAACGTGCCTCAACAGTTACAGGTACGGACTCAACATAGTAGTTGGGGTGTCTAAGTGACACTCTTAACTTTTCGACGGAGGTAGTATATATATTTACTTATGTGTAACGTTAATAATAATTTTAAATAATATTAAGAATGATATAACTCTCTGTTTTTGCTCGTTGGCGAGATGTTTAAGGTGGCACTGTGGCAGGGTAAGTCGCGCGGGACGCGGGTTGCTCGACCTTTAGGTCTTGTTTGAATTGGAGATAATAGGGTGGTAACTATTACTGGGGTAATAGTTACCATCCTATTGCCCCTGTTTGGTATATGGATAACTCGTTACCTCCCGATAACAGTTATCTTCAAATAGAGGTAAATCACTACCCATCTAAATAGGTGGGTAGCGATTTACAGGGGTAAATCACTACACCTGTAACTAGTGTTATTGCGTCCGATCCCGCCACCCGCCGTGCGCGCTCGAGCCGCCGCCGCGAGCTCCGGAGCTCAATGAGTTCGTCGCCGCTCGCGCCGGATCTCGTCCCCGCAGCCGCCAGATCCTCGGCGAGCGCCCGGATCTCGTCACCGTTTGCTCCGATCTCGCACCCGATCTCGTCGCGCAGCCCCGTCGCTCGATCGCGTCGCCGCAGCCACCGACGCGCCGGATCGCGTCGCCGCAACCACCGTCGCGCCGGATCTCCGTCGCCGCACCACCCCGCAAGCCGGAATCTCGTCCGCCGAATCCCACGTCGCGCCCGAGTCTCATACCCCTCTGTCGATCCGATCTTCGTCCGCCTCCGCTCCCGATCCTGGTCGCTCCCGGAAGCTCCTCGCCTGCAGCCATCGACAGCGCCGACCGCACCGAGCTCGTCGCTGCATCCACCGACGCGCCGTACCGCGTCGAGCTCGTCGCCACACTCTGCCTCCGATCGCGTCCGATCTGGTAAGAAAACCAGCGTCCGCCCGATCTACACCAGCCCATCCGTCCGCTTACTTCGACAAGCGTATTTCCGATCGTAAAGCTCTACCCAAGTAATTTCTACCCCCATCCAAACAGCGACCTTAAATCCTTCTTCTCCGCTTTGCTTTTTTTTTTTTAATTATTTTTAATTTTTATCCTGAAACACCCCGCGCCCCACCCCCCTCACCCCCCCCATCCCCCTCGGCAAAAGCCCTACTTTCTCCTCTCCACTCTCCCGCGCCCGCCGCCCCGAGAGGCCTCCGCCAAGACGTCCCGCGTAGCGCCCGCAACCTCCCGCGTCCGGTTCCGGCGCAGACGGCGCTTGACGCTCGCAATCTCCGGCGTCCGGCTCGCCGGCCTCGGCGCTCCGCCTGTCCGCCACACCGCCGGATCCACCACGAACGTCGAGTACTGACTCCCGAGTCCAAGTTTTAAGGTTTGATTGTTTGCAGGTGTGATTACTTTCATGTTTAATTTTTTATTAATTTGATAATTTGATAGAGTTGTTGTTTCAAATTAATTTAAATTTAATTGATTGAGTAGTATTTGATTCAATTTTTTATCGTTAATTTCAGTAGTAAAATTAAGAATGTTAAGATATTTCAAGAAAATGGAAACATTGGTGTGGAGTGGCCCGAGTTTGATTTCCACTCCATATTATGAGCAAGAGTTTATGGATTTTTTGTTTGACAGTGATACTTAATTTATGAATTTCTATTGAGCCACGGGTTCATACATGCAAGTAGCATGCGTAAGGGATGATATTACTGGACATAACCCGAAAACCAACCAAACTTGAAAAAAGCTGAAGTTTCGGATTTGGGTTGGCCTTGCAGCTATTGGATAACAAAATGCAAGTATGATTGGGTTGGGTTCCGCTTTTTAGCTATTCGGTAAGAAAATGCGGGTTGGTATGTGACTCTACCCAAAACTAACGTTTGTATACCCCCCTCCAGCTACTGCGTTGCAAGCATGTGGTCGCGGGTTCTAATCCCAGGAGCCGTGGAATATTAATTTTGTGGGATGCATGTTAGTAGGTCTATTGTGGAAGGTTTAAGTGCCAAGAGGAGTGTACAATTTCATATCTAATATATAAACATTATTTGAGCACGTAAATCGAGTGTAAAGGTCCGATGATGGAACCTGAGTGAGCGTAATCCGAGAGCTCCACATAAAATTGACCAATTACGGATATAATTTCCTCTTTTAAATGTAAAAAAACATAAAAATAAACAACCTAACGTTTGTATCGGGTTGGACAATTACAAATTGGACCATACTGGAGGCGTAAATGAAAGATAACTCATTTGACGTTAATGGAGGCCTATTGGATAGTAAACAGCCCACGGCGCCGCTATGGTTTTCAGTATCTCATTTCTCTCACCAGCAGCGGCGGTTTGCCCTCTCTCTCGCTCTTGGGTTATTGACTCACTGATATCTCTCTGTCTCTCTCACAACAAGTAGCGGCACATCTCTCTCTCTCTCTCTCTCTCTCTCTCTCTCTCTGATCCGTTAGTTGCGCTGCCTCCAGCTTCGCAAGGTATGTGTCCCCACACTTGTGCGGCCTCAGTGATAACTCCATCTCCAATTTATTAGTTCAGATTCTTCCTCGAAAGTAATCGAATGTGGTAAACTGACCACCCCCTTTGCTACATAGTGTTGTTTGGATTATTATTATCATGTACGGCCTCCGGTCTTCCTCCACCACCAGCCGCCACCTCTGGTTGCCTTTCGCATTAACTCCTAAGGCTAGGTATTTATTTTCGTATAGGTTTTCATTAATGGAAGAAATAGAGAATGATTTCGAAGTTTTCTCGGATTACAAGTTGGTCCCGTGGTCAAGCTGGGAGCAGTGGAAGTTCGTTCATGAATCAATCTTCTCCTCCAATGTCGAATCAGTTGCCGCAGCTCTTAGAAAAGTAATCTCTCAATCTATTTAGAAAAACCTTAATTGTTTTTGTTGCTAAACCGTAGACCATGACATGAAGTTACGGTTTCATTTTTTTCTTGTTATATTTGTGGATACTTAGATAGCAGCTTGGCGGAGCAGAGGCTGCCTTCCGGTTGCAATTGACATCACTGCAGCAATCGTTGAAATTCGGCAGAAGGATCCTTACTTCAGGTACTAACTTCATGGGAATTTAATTATTGTATGCAAGATTGTTTGCTATATATATAATATTGTTAACTTGAGCAAAAATGGTGCTTCGATAGTTTGGAGTGTCCTAAAACATAGTGAGATGCTTGGAGGTCTTGGCCCCTTTACGGCATCTTGCTTGTTATGATACTTATTATCCCTTGGGCAAGCTATGTTATGTCTTCAACTATTTCTGTAGCTCAGCATATTGTTTCCAATTTTCTTGTATTTGCTAGTTGTATGTTATGACAACTTTTTTTTTTTTTCTTTTTTCCCACTTATCACACATATAGTAGCAGATTTCTCCTAGTTGGCGTTCTGCACATGTAACCTTTTTTTATGGTGAGTATTTCAATTGCACACTCTATACAACTTTTACTGGGTTCACATTATTAGGCACTATGATTAGTGATGCTTTGAAGCTTTTTGAATCAAAACAAGTGAGGCTGTTTCTTCTGAACAAACCAGCTTGTTTTCAGGAAATTACAGCGGTACCAGTAAGATAATGTAGTGCATCTATTGTCCAACTTTAGATATCCATCAAGTGGCCCAAATTTTTTTTGTTCGGAAACATCTGTTAGTGCACTCTCAATCTAGTATTTAATGTCAGTGACATAATAGTTCTTTTATCGGTTTGCTATTTTTGCTTGAGTGTTTATGCAAGCTGTTGTTGATTTATTTAGAGATGGGACCTGTGATAAAGATGTGAACTCGGAGGAGATGCTGGCCATGCTATACTGCATGTCGATTATGAGGTGAGAGCAATTTTGCTTCATTGGCTACATGAATGTTAGTGACAAAGTCTCTTTATCTAAATGATTTTCCTGTTTTGTCATATATTTAATTGCTCTTTTTTTTTAACTAGTTAAAGTAATAATGACCCAGAAATTTATAGATGAATAATGTTTTTAATGCCACATGTGTCCATGAATATGAACACCATTGAGGAAATAGATACATAGAATACATGCATATCTATAAATATCTATGGTTATGTATGACCTGTTGAGGCCTGAACCTGAGTTACTCCATGCTCTGAGCCATTACACTGCTTCATAAAAAATTAGTGTAGATCTCTCTAGGTAGGTAATGAGGTAACGTTCTTGGCAAAATGTTATTTCAGTCCATGATCAGCTGTGATTGTAATTTGTAACTTATTTCCATGTAGAATAAAGTTATACCTCCGTATGTGCACGTTGCAAACGTTCAAATTATTTTGACTATTTGTTGGCATCTTTGTTCTAATGCTTTTCATTCAAATTATATATATTACCCTCAACTCCTCAAAATCTTGGAAAGTTTGAAAACATCTTCTACTTCACATTCATTGCTCAGGTTTCACTTGTAATTCCTATTGTGGGTTCTGCTTCTAGCTATTTTCTTATATTATTACAATTCTTTCGGTACAAAAACTCTGAACTGTTCTAGTTTTATACTAAATAGTTTGACCTTTTTCTTGATATAAAGGCCTTACTAGTTGTTCCTTCTTTCTCCAACTGTTCTATTTTCCTTGTTTTTACTTTCCAGCCTCTTGTTGAATAAGAGAGTGCTTCAGAATATTTCTTTGATTTGTGCTTAACGTTTCGTTATCCCATAAGAATGTTTCTTTCTTCGCCCCTGCTGCTGTTGGACCAGTTGGGCATCTCGTAATGCCTTGTTTAGTAATAAGAGTAGTAATACTAATACCGGAAATCCTTTGTTATCTTATAGTTAGCATGAAAGAAGCTATGGATTTCTATTGACACGAAAATTTGTGGTAGTGGGCAAGGAACACGTGAACTTCCAAGCCTTTCTTGTGATATGAGACCTGATAGTCTAGAGATGGCTATGTAGCATGATGAGACATTATGCAGTTATTCTTGTAGGGGAAGGTCATAGTTGTTGTAGCTTAGATGAGACCTGGGAGTCTGCAGAGGGCTATGTAGCATTACACATTATTACAGTAGGGGGCGACCATCGTTCTTGTAGCTTTCTCGCTACTACGAGATTTCGATTCTATCTTTAATAACTTGCATTTGTTTTATGCTGATAAAGGGCAAGATGCATTACCTAACAATGAACATGATTGGTGTCAGTTGCACTTGAAAAGAATGTTATTGTGAACATTTACTGATTATGAAGCAGATTGAGTTTTATAGAATTACGTCAGTTAATTGACTGTTTTTTTTTCCTAGATATTTATTTCCTCGATATATATATATATATATATATATATATATAATATATATATACTATATATATATACTACATATATATATAGTGTTATATATTTCAAAAATAAAAGTACAAAGTAATAATAATTCATATGTAAGACTTTTTGGCACGTGTTGTACCGGTTCATGCTGTGGCGATAACTGCCAGAACATAGACGTGTAGCCTAGCACGGGCCGGGCCGATCGGCATGTAAAAACTATGTTAAAAGAAACAATATGTGGCAAGATATTTAGGTGGTTATGTACTTTAAACGGGTGTGAGAGGGAGATTCCGAGAGGGGTTCGTGGGCTGTTACAAGATTCCTGCTACTAAGAGTAGAACATTCTATGCAAAATGCATATATTTAAACATTAAGATCATACCAATCAACAAGGTTTTAAAATTTAATAAATTTAATGGTAAAATATGATAATTAGATCTAGAACGGGCATGTTCAGTGGCAAGCTTGGACTTGGAGTCTTGGACAGGTGCGCCTAGGTGCAAGACGTGAACTAGCTGCACCTAAATGTGAGGCGGGCGCGGCAGGTCCCAGGCACGTCTTTCGATAAATTAGGTTTGCGTGGTCTTTGTTTGGACCGTCACACAGCCCTAGTGCTCTACTTTCCTCCAGATGTTGACTAACGAAAATTAGAGCATAGACTTTGTTCCGAGCTTAAACTGATTTCTTTGTTATTTATTGAAAGAAGAGTAACCAGATGTTTTGCTAGGCGAGATTCACTATCTGGAGCCTTGGATGAAATTGCGCCTCAACTATTAGTTTTCCGAATTCCAGTGTTCTTTTTTCTAATTGCTTATTAGTTTTCTTAATATCATTTGTATAACAGCATTATATTTGACTATTTGATTCCAGGCTTGTGAATGGATTTGTTGAACGTTCACATAAGAAAACAGGACGCTCGATATCGGAATTAGCTGATGCTATTGGCATCCCTAGAATGCTAGTTGATATACGTCATGGTTAGTTTTAATTGTTTCTATGTTTTTTTTTTTGGGTTTAGTTATGATATGTCAATAACAATTATCGGCTGGTATGTCTGACAGAGAGTTCTCACCGAGGCCTTCCTTCAATTCGGCTTGTTCGTCTAGCTAGTACAAAGGTATACCATGAACCCACCCATCGGGTGCCATAAAGCTATTGACCATATGCTGATGGTACATAACACATAATATTACCCATTATAGATTGTTTTGGCTATGTAGAGGTATATCATAAACATTTTCATACTCAAAGGTTGAGATGTCTAGCTTTATGGATCTCCAAAAACTTAAGTTTTCATCTTCAACTAGCAGGATTTGCTATATTAGCATGCATGCGCCTAAGCCTGACTCCATGAAACAACTAGAACCTGTATATTCTTGATCAGTGAATTGTTAACTAGTTTATAAGATCTTAGTACGACATGGTTCTGTTGATCTTGATTGTTTTTGAGTTGCAAGATTCGAAATTATGCTTTTTGTTCTTTGATCTTTCAAACTAAGTATGCTATTGGCTTCACTGTTCAACATTCAATGGAATGGTTTTTAGGTTAAGTAACTAGTACTACCAAAAGATATGCAAAGTATATGCTAGACTATGCAATTGTATTTGCGTTTTGTTTTTAACATGATTACATGATGGTCTGTATGGCTATTCCTATCTATTTTTGTACGGAGCTAATGTTTTGTAATTGTGAAGTAGTCGTAATGTTTTTTGCTGGTTTCTCGTTGAGTTTTTTCGTCTGAATCTCTCTTTACGTGTTTTAAGTCTTGCCAAAAGCTTAACTGTCCTCTGCGAGATAAGCACATACATATAGTTTCAAGTTGTATTGGAACTGGTGGCAAGACTTATTGCAATCCTGTTGTTATTTTAACAATTGGGGCTTATTGTTGATCTCACCATGTTATTTCTTGCTCATTTATTTTTGCTTTTGGTATAATTTGTTTATCTGATAGACACAAACTACTGGCAGGCAATTAATTGGCTCAAATCTCATTATTGGGAGCCCCAATATAATGCAATTCCTGATATCCACAGAGAAATAAAATGTAAATTGCTCGAGATGATTGATCATTTGAAAGCCCAGAATAGTCGGGAACCAGCATCTCAAAGTAAAGGAAGATGTAAGCATATGTTCTGTTGTTTTTTCAAGTTGGTTGATCGTGGCATATGGAACTTCTACTGTTACTTTTAATCATTGTAATATATTACTAGGAAAAATGATGTCAATGATTTTGTTTCCTTAGGTCCATGAACAATAATTTTGACATTTATGTTCTTAAAATTTACACAAAGCTGCTTGCTTGTTCACCTTCTCAATGTGGAGAGACTGACAGTTGAACAAATACCCGTTCTTTGTTTGCTTCCAAATAAAAGTATATTGGATAACCTAAATGAATGCCGATGATTTAAGACTCTAACCTAAATGAATGCCGATGATTTAAGACTCTAACCTAAATGAATGCATACCAACTTAGACTCTTATGAACGAACAAGTAGTAATATGAAACTCCAAGCTGCTACCAACTAGACTGTCTTCCTATAACCAAGTGCTTACAGACTTGATCTTTGCATCAAACATAGCATGTTTGAAACTAGACCTACTCTGGAACCATAACAAAATGCTTAGGGCTGGATTTTTTTTTTTTTTTCAGTTTCTAAAGTAAGTATTATCAAATTAGTTAATTTCTGATACAATAAACCAAATAAGTGTTAACAATTTTTTAAAAAGTTATGTTAATGCTTTGTGCTGCTCTGCTGGATATACAATTGGTTTTTTATGTTGATCTAACAATGTGAGTAGGTGTACACACAACAGTTTTTTATCCATTGGATATTTTGTTTTACTTTAATTTCCCTTCCAATGATTAATAGTTCCTCCATTTCCCTCCAATGTTTTTGCACCCCATTGCACCAAAGTGATTTCTTATCCAAGCTTAGGAGACTTCCCTTGTTGACTTTTTCTAATGCACTCTCTTAAACTCAGCAGAAAGCTATATTCTAAAGATTTGATGGTATTGTTTGTAAATTTGCTTTTAGTTGATCGCCGCTTTTTTATTATAAGATCATATTTATATCTTCTCATGAAGTATGAGCATAGAGGTGACTTATTTCAATATTCATGACCAGTTACGTAGTTTTCTGTGTATACTTTTGTACTTTACCACATGGAAGTTGTATACTTCTCTCCTTATTTTTCATTAGGACTGTCCTTAAGTTGTCCCTGCAACAACTATTAAAGTATTTTGGTTGCAACTGTCACATTGGATCTGTATGCTACTAAAAATGGCTAGTTAAATGGTCATTTCTACCTCGTGCATCAATAAGTTTATTGTATTATCTGATTAAGTTTCTTGTATTATCTCCTCAAATTTTCCTTTAGGGAACTGATCATCACTTCTGTTATGCTGTTTTAATGATGTTTCCACATAATCTCATCAATAGCAAGATTGAGGATGTTTATTAGTTCTTGGGACATTAACAAGCTGTCCTCTCTTCCCCCCTCAGATACATCATCAGATCTTCGTGACGTATATATGATTTTGGCAAGTTCTACCTGATCAGCTTTCAACTCTCATGCTAGTTTCAGTCATGTCTAAAGTCCATGTGGGACTTTTAGTCCTTTTTGTATGACTCTCTGTTTGTGGGGATAGGTATACAATCTATTGAAGGTATCGAGGATGATGGTTTGAGTTTAAAAATAGATTGGATACTAACTATTTAGCCTAAGTTCATTGGCTTCAGAGAATAGTGTGGCACTATGAGGGGCCAAATTTCCTGTGCAAGCTAACTTAGATAACGACCTCATATATTGCCCCTTTTCCAATTATCTCTTTCCCTCTTGCGTTTAGAAACTTGTGTAAGTGGCCTTTGGTCAAGTCGCTTGACCATCATTGGCTGCTAAGCTCACTCCGTTTTTTCATCTCTCCTTCTGTATATCAACATTTCCTTGTACTACTTTCTATTTCTAGCTTCATAACCATGGACTAGGGTTAGGACAAAGGCTTCTCTTCTCAATCTGCTTTTACTACTGAGATTGATTGAAAGTTGTTCCTGCTCCTTAACTTAAAAGCAACATTTTGCTTCTTTCTGTTGGGGCAATGGAGTCAACTTTCTGACCATCTGGGTCCACATATACTATGTACCATTATCCTATATGTCATGATAGAATATGGAAGCATTTACACTTCCAATCTAAGGAATTCACTTTCTTAACCAAACTGTAAAGAACTGCTCCTTTCTCCAGATCTATATGGCACTTTCGTATTCAGCAGGGTATGTCTCTTGTTTTCTTTTTTCTTTTTTTTTTTGTTTTTTGCGCTTTTATGGTCCTAGTTGTATTTTGGAGTCTTTTTTCAAATAGCTAAAATTTGGGCCATCACAGGTACATGCCTGCAACAGACTATATCAGCAGATATACAAGCTAAACACCATATATAATATATAATTGAGTGAAATTTCCGTAGTTGTCATTTCATGGCCTATTGATGTTTTTATGTTCTCTTTTTGCAGGCAATATGAAGCAAATTTCTAAGCTTTCAAAATTTATTTCTCGTTTGTGCTCTGCATATCATTTAGATGTTGCATTGGTGCTTCTGGAAAATTTTCAAGTACATACCTCTGATTTCTCAAACGAGGATGACATGGAAAACTCTGATGATTTGCAAGATGATCAAACATCCTGCACAAGCTCCATAGAAGTTTTGAAGACGATCATAAATAGGCTGTCACGTAAAAGACCGAAATTGTTACTTAGTATCTTAAAATTTGTCATTGAAACCATCGATTCCAAAGAGCACCAGATATGTGAAAAGGGTATGTACTTTCATCTTCATAGTATTTTAATTGTTTGTTTATGTTGTCAAAGCTAATGTTTCTGTTCTCGCTCTTTTTTTCCCTTTCTTTTTCTTTAAAAAAAATATGGTTAATCTTTTTTTCTCTTTGAATTTTTGCTGCAAGTATTTTATTGGTACTTACCAGTACCAATCCAATCTATAGAGTATAGACCAAATCACATATTATGATGCCTGTCTTCTATCAGAATTCAGCCAATTATTTTGTCATTTGAGTGTTGTCTGTTTTGTGTGATTGCTTTCCTCCTCCTGACACGGACTTAAAATGAACAATTGCTCCCTAAAGTTTAATATATGTGAGTAATACCTTTTATCATGACTAAACATGTCATAGAACTTTGAAGAACTTGTCCATTCAATCTACACAATGGTGGTGCTGCAGTTACTGACTTTGGAACTATCCGACTTCATGAAATTTCTCCGAGGTGATTGTTTCTAAAGAAAAGTAAAAGTCGATAAATTTTGGCTGAACTAGCTAATGTTGTAAGTTCTTTTTTTTTTGTTTAACATAGAAATCCCAGAGTGAGGCCAAATTGTGCGACAGCTGCTAAAAACTCCTCCTTAGCTTATCTTTATAATGTACTTATTTAGTTCCTGGCTATTAAATGTTAATTGTAACATGACCATCAAGATTTGCACCTAATTGAAGTATTTTTGAAAGTTAATAGGCAATGTTTACAGAAACTTATTTCAAAATTTCAGGTTCCTTATGTCGGGTTAATTTTAACTGTTCATTGTTTCCTTCTACCATGCTAATTCAGTGTTTCTTTTTGTAGAGAAGTTTGCAGTATCTGTCTGCAAGGCTGAGTTACAGCAAATTACTCGTTTACGCTCTTTACTGCCTTGGCTTCTCTCAAACTTGAAGGCATTAAAGGATTCTGGCGTTGTAAGACTTGCTGATGGTAGCCCAGAATTTTCTCTCGAGAAAAGTGCACCACTAAGAGTTTCGCTTGTGAAACTTCTTCATAAATGCCTGGCGTTATATATTCCAGGGGAGGATTACATCTCAGAGTCGGTATTTCTTCTTGCAAAGATTATTGGAAATAATCTTCTAACTCAAAGGCTTCAAAATCTGCCCTTATACGGTCCACACAAGTTAAATTATAGCGACACCAATCCAATTGATAGTGCGAGCATTTCTCGAGAAGAGAATTTCGTCAAACAAGCCACAGAAAAATTGAAACTTCTGAAGTCTCATCTGAGAGAGCCTAAAGTTCAAGATACGGATCCAGGTGGTAGTACTGCAGATGCGGATACAGATTCTATGAAACACACATGGAGATTGAGTAAATCATGGACACCTTGCCCAATTGGCATGCTACCGTGCTCATTCAGTTCTACTGAAACTCGTCCCGATCTTGACATTCACGAGGATAAAAATGTGACCGGTGAAGCCAAGGTAAGTGATGACGAAGCGAACCTTATGGAAACCAACAAGCGGGAGAAGTCGGGAAATCTCAGTGAAACAACTATGATAGATATCGAGTTGCCGGATATTACTAATGGACCCAATAAGAGAGGGCCAACTACTGAGTTGGACTCTGTAGTGAATGCAAGTTCCACCAAAAGGTTGAGGCAAACGGAAGAAGTTGAAAAACAAGATATTGCAGAGATGAACTCGCTGATGAAAGGTAGGCTGATGATCAATGGCATTTGGAAAAAGGTCAATGAAGAAGAATTGATTGCTATCCAATCCGAGATAAGGATTCTTGTTAATGTTAATTAGAGGCTAGAGTCCCTTTTTTTCCCTATTTCCATTACATTAGACTTTAATAAATTATTTTATTTTCTGTTCTCAGGTATTATATTTCCGAGTGTAGGCTGTTCTGGTGGTCTGCGCGTCCAAAAACATTCTAAGAAACATATAAGGTTTAATGAATAACAAATATAACGAAATAAAAAAAAAAAAAAATTCATTAGAATTTCACCCCAAAAACTTCCAGAATTCTAGTTAACATTTCTTTTATTTTACACTACCAAAAATCAAATATTTATATATGAAGACTTCACTAATTTCAACTTGGACATCAACAAAACGTCTTTTAGTTCCACCATTTTTGTAGCGAGCTGTTTCTTTTTTTTTTTTCTAAATGTTGGGTTGAATAGTGCGGGCCACAGTCTAGCTCTTCCTTAAACCAAGTGCGTTAGTACTCTGAAAATCAGCCTATAAGATTATGTGAGCTTTTACTGATAACCGAGAGCTGAAACGAGTGAGTAGATTTAGAGAGGTCTACATTCAGAGAGGTTGAGACGTAAATTTCTAAACCCAAAAAAATTAACAGAAATGCTAATTGGATCTCCTCTGCTTAACGCAAAAAAAAAAAAAAAAAAAAAAAAAACTGATGCCAGCAAGTTCATCATCGTCTCATCATTTCTGCTAATAAAACAAGACAAATTTCACCTTGGCTCTGTACAACAGCTCTGCACCATCATCACATACATCTTGAACATACATGACTGAAAACTATTGTTTCAAGTCAAGATCGACCATCTCGACCCAAATAAACGAGATGCTACAGAATGAAGATGCTATCACAAACTGAAGATTTGGACAGGTCGCCTATGTTTTTGTCCATCGAAGCCGATTCCCCAAGTTTCCAGCGAAATGTCAATGCTGCGGTGATTTGTGGACCGTGCAATGCTCATTCGACATCTAATACTCATCATCGCAGCTTCGTCAGTAGCTGGTGCATGCAGTGCCATTGCGATTGGCTCTTGGAATGTAAGGATAGTTTGTGACCAATGAGTTTTTGGTGTGTAAGGGGAAGTGGACAACAAAGTCGGCATCTCCTTGCAGAATCTGCTGGTGAAGCCAGTCTCAAACCATACCACAACACCGTAGCACAAAGCTACTCCAGATTCAACTCCTTCTGTGTCTCCTCTTGCCTTCAACTTCAATTCAAAATTTTCAGTGAAGTCCATTTGATCCAGCTCCATTGTTGTTAAATCAAATGACTGCACATTATTTTTTAAAAGATAAATTGTAAGTAGCGAGGTCTAGTTATTTAAATAATTTATGCAACTTCTCGCACTAACAAATTTCAGATATAATACTCCATCTTTCTACATGTCAATATGCTCAAAAGGTCCGGCACATAAATGAAGAGTAGAACCATGAATAGGGAAGGGATGGCAAAATATGGTACCAAAACAGGAAACATGGCATGCGAGATCTAACCCACTGGGGAAAAAAGAGGAAAATGATGGTATTATGACCATGGCAATCACAAACAAGGTTTTCTATGCCGAGCCGAGCCAAGTTTCGGTAAACTCAGATCCTGACACGTGCCGATGGTGCCCGTGCCTACCGTGCCGATATATATTATCTGTTATTTTTTAAAAATAAAAATAAAAAATTAATTTAAAAATTCAAATATAAGATTTTTTTTACACTTGCCGTACCGTTTCGTGCCGTGTCGTCCGGCACCAAAAACCATGATCACAACGTACTCTATTAGAGCATAGTTGCTTACAAAGATCCATGTAGCAAAGCGCACCTACTAGGAAAAGGCTTTGTTGCGATTTAACTGAGAGATATTAGTCTCCCAGTCACAAAAAAATAGTAGCATCAGCAGATTTCTGTAGCACTGTCTTTCATGAGATGCTGGAACAAATAAAAATTCAAGACAAACCTGAAGAATGACAGACTCCGTTAAGATATCATCACTAATGATCACATCAACAATCGGAACTCGGGCAGCATCTTCTACAACTTCTTTGCCAATGCATGACATGTCAAAACCATACACATTCTCCCAAAAGGGTAAACTGGTTCCACCTTTTCCAAATCCAGCAACAAACTAAGCAGAAATTAAAATGTTAAAAAAAATAGCTTGAGAAATCATAAGCATGCACTGAATTAGAAAACTCAGAAAATTCACCATTGTTGCAGTATCTGGGAGAATGGCTCCGCCACGTTTCAACCAATGGTCACGTGCATATAGAACTGAACTGAGCATCGACTCATACAACAGGCAGTAGCCCATCCACTCACTAACCAGCACGTCAATGCTCTGTGGTTGAACTTTCACAAACTTCTCGAGTTCTTCAACCATGCAGTGGGCCACAGAGATGACCCCACCATGTTGGCCATCACCTCCTTTGCATTCTGCCAGCAGGCCATTATTTCTTGCAATCTACAAAGGATCAAGCTCCTATAGTTCAGTATTGAGAATTGCAAAAAGGGTAAGTAAAGCTAGACAACAGAAGAGACGACAAGAAAGTTTGTGAAACCTGCGCAGCTGTTTTTGCCATCTTCTCACTTGCCTCCACTGCTATCACCCTTGATGCACCAGCCTGGGCTGCAAATAAACTATGCACAAAGCCATACAGATTATGTCAGCAAAAGATAATTTGAATTGCTTCACCGACATAACTGTCACTGAAAAATTCCACTAAATATTTGGATACTTCAGTAGAATGAACATCTTATAATGATGGGAAGTTAGCTAATAGTTTTAATGTTTCTTTTATCAAAGTTCAAGAATAAGGATCTCAGTTCTATTCAGAGGGCTATCTACCAGCATAAATAGCTCATGTTGTTCACCATTGTAGTTTTTGTTCAAGTACGAACAGGAATTCTTCAATTTGTGTGATAAAAATTGAACAATTTCAAAGTATGAGCAAAAGAGGAAGGCTGAACTAAGAGGCAAAAAAGAAAAATATTTTGGAATAGGGATGAACATAGATGGACTTAGGGAGAATATTCCAGTAGCAAAATTTTATTCCAAAAGAGTACAAACTGTAGGATCGAAGTGAGCAATCTTTGTTGCAACTGCTATTTAACAGAGCAAACAGTACTTAAGATCACAACCCTTTGAAATTGCATTTTGGAAGTTGATAATGGAACAAAAGGTTAATGTAACAAAGATCTTCACCTCTCATTAAACAAAGTTCCAAAATGTACATTGAATATCATAATTACCTAAGTATACCAGTGCCACAGCCAACATCCATAACAACTGCTTGCTTCATAAGAGTTGGATTATTCAAAAGTGCTCCTCTATATGCATCCATTCTTACCTGTGAGCGATGGTGATTTTATCAATACATTAGGGCGTACAATGTAAAGAAAAATCATAAAAGGCAAAGGCATTATCATGCTCTCGAATTGAAGGAACTTAAAATGGAGAAAAAGGTATAAATCAAGCACCTTATCACTGATCATCTCCCTATGAATTCCTAAGGAGCCATAAGACCCAAAATAGTCATCATTGACATTCTTAATATTTCTTGCAGCATTTTTGCCTACTGAAACTCTCAACTGTTGCAGGTATGCTCCTAGGTCTTTATCTGAAACAGTTCCATTAGCCATGCTTTTATCCAGATTACAGCAGGCATATTCTCTGTCATCTAACTCTTCACTAGCTCCATCTTTAAGAATAAGCTCAGGAGTAGCAAAGTCTATGGTCCTCTGACTGTTAATGCAAAGTTCATCTAGATCTTTACTGGTACCAGCATCTCTCATCATAGCATCTTCACCAAGTGATTTTGGATTATTGTCATCATCTTCATCACTAGCAAAACAATGTAAGAGAGCATCATCTTCCATGAAAGGTCTTAAATACATGTCATCCTTCCAAGGTAGCTTCTTATCCTTCAGAGAACTATCTGGTGCATGCAAATGGCTCTGGAGATCGTTTCGGCACTGAAATAGACTACCACAGTCCCAACATCTATTTTCCGCAGCCTGGACACGTCAAGCACCCAATATCAAATCCAATGTGGTATAAAAGATCCATCTTTACACATATAACCATGCAAAGAATAACAATTCAAAATGCTTCTTTGAAGTGCCTAGCTTGCAACAAATGTAACTACAATCAAAGAAGTATGCCGGTTTCATATGAACACATCCCATTAGATACATTGATGATACATGAAACTATGAAATATAAACTATACACTTTGGAAATTTCACCACTACGAATATTGTAAGAAAGATTTGATTATCATTATTAAACAGTTACACAGATCCACGTTGCCATGTCTCTGGACGTCACTGCTATGACTTCAACTAAAAAGACTCTATTTAATAACACAGCATACACAAAGCAAGTTGCATCCCCGACAATAGAGACATTTTCTCTGGAAAATGCCATTCATCAGGGGCCCCTGATGAAATCAAGGCCGTCTAGAGCACCTCGGGTCGGGATGCACGCAAACACATCCCGAGGTGCTCTGGACGACCCAGATCACATCAGGGGCATTAGAGGCCTCTGATGAATAGCAGTTCTAATGTCTCTAAGAAGTTCCAAATGGTTTTGCATCACAAGTAGTGATTGCATGAATATAAGCTTACCTGTATCTTATATATAAGAAAAATCATACAGCGTATCCACTATGTCATGTAGAGAAGATGGGGAAAGATAACCTGGCCTCTAACATAGTTGATGAGCTTGAAGGAATCATAGAAATCCAAGCCAAGAAATTTGCGCAATCCATTGAAATCAAACGAGTGAGTTACAGTACAGTGATCAAAGAGGTCGTCAGCGGAGTCGAATCTCGATTCGCAGAACAAGCAGAGTAAGTTCTCCCCGGCCTCGTCGTCGGAACCCCAGTCTTCCCAACCCATATTTTGTTGCTTCTCGTCTTCATCATCGGACATCAATTCGATGTCTTCTTGCTCTAATTCTTCGCGCAGCGACGCCAAATACGCGTCTTCCATGACGAACTCTCCCGCCATTTTGATTTTTCAGATGGCTCAGCCACTAAACCCAGAACAAGAACCCAAGTCTAATTTTAGCCGGAACTGCGAGAAACTCTGTAGTTAAAATACAAATTGGAGATGAATTTACTTTTGAAAAAGAACTTGAATAATAATAATCCAAACAAGGATTCACTATATAGCCACTAAGAGGATATATACCTTGAGAAGAATTTGAAACACTGGGAGGGATCCACTGTATAGACGAAGAAGAATTTGAATTAACAAATAGGTGACGAAATTATCACGGCGGCGGCGAAAGGGCAGGGATGCATAGATGAAAAAGCCGGAGTGAGCGCGATTAACGGAGAGAGAGAGAGAGAGAGAGAGAGAGAGAGAGAGAGACCGAAGCGCCGCAGCCGCCTGCTGGTTGCGCTAGAGATGACGAAGCGCCACAACGTTGAGAGGGAGAGAGAGATCATCAGATTTAAATGTCCATTAGGCCTTTAAGGCCCAATGAGTTATTTTTACTTAAGGCCCTTCACGATGGTCCATTTTGCAAATGTCCAGACCGGTTCATGTAAACATACTGTAATTTCTGGTAGAACCGTAGACTTTTTTTTTCTAAATAATTATTTTGAGACTCCTAAAAATTTTATATTCAGTAAAAATTTCGGAGCTTAAACACATATTTAGATATATTTTTTTTAAAAATCAATTAAATAAAAAATTGTAAAGCAATCTTTTTTTTCCTATTAAAAATTCTTTGAATGATTCATAACGGTATATTAAGAATCGGGTTCAACCAAATATGTAACATAGATTCTAAACCATTTGACACCTCATTACTGGCGGAAGCTAAAATTGTATTGTGTTTGCGAAAATTAGCGGTCAATTGACAAATTATAATGAACAATCTAAATATAGACAAACTGTAGGACATGAGAAATAAAATGTGAAAATTCATTTTGAAATGAGATTCAAACGATTATACATCATTGGTAATCATCGAACGTTAAAATCCAGCTTTATATATATGTATATAGATTAGAGCAACAAATTGCGGCTGCCGACATTATTGTTCTAACACATCTGCTTGATCACTCAGCGCTAAACGTACTCCAACATTTTGTATTATCCGGTCCTCTTCAATCTCTACATCAGCAATGTTCGATATAAGAGGCCATTCTCCTCTTGCATTATTTATATACTGCTCCTTCAGTGATGTGCATCCTTTTATATACAATTCCCTTAGCATAGCAGGCAAGCCCCTCTCCGGAAATAATTGGATATGAGGACAATTGATGATTGCTAAGGTATTGAGTGATGAGAGACCTTGCAGCCATGCAGGTAAATATCGGAGGTTAGTGCAATCTGAAACCACTATAAATTTAAGTGCGGCTGGTTGCGCAACATCTGGAAAGTGGTAGAGGTCATTGCATTTGGAAATTCTCAGATTTATAAGATTTGTCAGATTCTCCAGCCCCTTGAGCAATCCGTCGATAAAATCTGAGCTGCAGTTGCTGACTTGGATATCCTCCACTGTACTAGGCAGAAGTATACCTTCCTGTGATTCTATCCCAATTCTTGGACAATTATTGATATGAAGGCTCTTAAGTGAGACCATGTGCTGGAAACATTCATGAGGTAGTGTCACAAGCTCTTCGCAGTCTGTAATGGCTACTTTCTCCAGAGAGCTTAATTGGTAGCTTAGCAGACCTTGCCGAAGGGACTTCAGGTTTTGACAATCATAAATACTTAAAGATGAGAGATTTGATGCTCGTGCATCGAGGCCGCCCCAAAATTGCGGGAGATTACGTATCCCTGCTTCAGAAATCTTAAGTCTTTTCAGCGTCAGAGGAAGGCGTGGCAAGCATATCAGTTTCGGACATTCTACAATTTCAAGGTCTGTGAGGCAAGGAAAAAGTC